>CM062811.1:714533324-715133324 GCA_031772625.1 Pinus tabuliformis | reverse complement strand
TCTTCAGTTTCTTTCTTTGCCTTAAGCAATGCCCTTTTCAACAACAGGGATTCTCCTACTTCAGGGGATTCTTCCTTTTCTATAATTCAAGGTGTTTCTGGCTTTGCCTCAGCCACAATCGCATTCCTCTGACTTGCTGGTTTATTATGAGGATAGATTCATGATACATGTCCCCATTCTCCACACGTGTAACACCGAATATCTCTTCCTTGACTTCTTGCTCTGGGTGAAAATATTTCTCTATTAAAATCTCCCCTTTGTGGTGGTCTGCTACTTGAACTTCCAATTTCTTGTTGATGTTGCTAAAACCTTGGTCTGGTAGCTCCTCTACCTCTTACTGAACTTTTCCCTCTATTCCTCTGTCTTTTTTTTCTCAACAACTTCTCTTCTACCTTCAAACCTGCTTGATAGGCATCTTCAATAGTCTTTAGACTCAGCAAGCTGATCTCGTCCTATATGTCGTATCTTAAGCCATTGATATATCTGGATACCTTCTCCCTATCATCCTCTACATGTCCTGCTCTAATACTCAATCTATAAAACTCTTCTATGTATTCTTTAAAAAACATTCCTTTTTGCCTTAAATTCTGTAACTGTTTGAAAAGAAATAACTGATAATCTTTTGGCATAAATTTAGCTTTCATTTTACTAACCATTTTGTCTCATTGCTTGATCTTGGACTTTCTTTTTCTCGTTATGGATGTTTGTAGCTCATCCCACCAAATAGCTGTGTGACCCTTCAATCTAGTAACTGCAAACTTCACCTTCTTTTTGTCATCAACCTCTTCATAGTCAAAATATTTGTCTAGTGCACTGATCTAATCCATCAGCTCTTCGGCATTAAGACTCCCTTCATACACATGAATTTCCACCTTTGGTTTTCCACCTACTTTAGCCAACATCTTGATAACTTTGGTAGTTTCATTTTCCTCCTCGTCTTCTTCCTCAGAAGATGCTTTTGTAGCACTTTCAACTCCTTAATCAGGTTCTCGCCTCTACACAATCTCCATTGTGTCCATCCTTGTACACAGTCTTCCAGCAGAACTTCGTTTGCTTCAGGTCTTCCTCGACCTATGCCAGCTCCTCTCCTTGGCAGCATGTTTACTGTAGTCAAACTTAATCTCTATGCTTTGATACCAAAAATGATGTAGGAGTCCAATTTAATGATAATTTAACAACAATTGAAAAACAACTGGTCTTATGTTGACTTCCACGTCGACTTTCCCTTTTGAAAAACACTTCACTCTACACCGTTGATTTCCTCTCTCCAGATCTAATGGTCGGCAGTGGCATCACAGATCGAAAATCACAGTTTCTCCAGGCTAGGGTCATTCACTCATGAATGATGCAATGCGATATGATCCAACGGTTAGCAAACAGTCGGTCATCCAACGGTTGACACGATATCACACAGGGAACTTTCTGCGACACTTACCCGCCTCGCGAAGCCAATATGGTTTATAGACCTTGATCTATAGAAATTCGGGTTCGGGTTTAGACTTAAACTCTGATTACTTTAAACCCCGATATCCCTTGGATAATAGAGTTCCTCCAATCCTTCGGCTAGTGGTTCTTCGACTAACACACAGGTTAAACACAGGCCTAACCCCGCTGTTGACTATGATGTCAGCAGTTGAACTTTAGATCGATGGTTAGGATGGAGTACAGGCCTTCAATCACGATCAACCTTTCTATGCTCTTCTACCCCGTTATTAATATTAATGACTGCGATTAACCATAAACACTGAAATTATAATGAAAATACGAAAAACAGAGAAAATACCTGGATGCACTTCAGAACGCAGATTCATAGAGTAAACGAGAGTTTCCACCAGGATTAACACACAGATGCACACTAAGCAAATTCATTCAATATAATAATAGTTACAGTTTCTCGGCCCTCTTGGCTCGATCACAGCAAATTAACAAACCTTTGTTTCAATCTCAAAACCCTCTATGTCACTCAACTCTCGCCTCTCGCTCAATCCTCAATCATATCAGCTAATCCTTCTTCATTAAATTTTTTTGTTTTATGAATCAAATCCTATCTTAACTATATGAACAACTCAATCTCTATTTTAAACAATCTAACAATCAAATCTCTATTTTCAAGCTCCATTACACACCTACGCTAACAACTTATCCTTCAACCTAAAATAAGACAATTTTCTAACTATTACAATAATGTATTACAGATCGTTTTCGAGAGATCCAACCCTCTCGACTGAAATTGACTTTTGACCACTCAGGTCAGTGAAATTCAACTCTTTTATCCACAACATGTGAACAAATATTCACATTGATGGCTAAGTCCAGATGCTCTTGCATCAGCATTATACACACTCAATGCCTCAACATATCAAATCTCTCTAACCTCAAGCACGCTTTTCAAAAACTTCAAGAAATTTACCTAAACAATCACAATCCCAATCAGTATCAACTTTTCAAATACTTGTGAGTAAACACAAACCTTTGGGGTCATATGGCTTTCTTGATGATGCCTCACAAATAGGACTTCGAGGCTTCTCAAACAAATCTAGACAAAGGTTTCCTCAATCATTCAACTCCTTTCCTACTTCACAAGCAACAACCAAATCCTGATTTTCCTTCTTTTAGCAGCACCTCAATACTCATTCTCCAATTTTCTTCTTCAAGGTATCCATCATGACTATAATATGCCCTCTTTCTTAACTTGGGAGATATACTCTTTTTATCTCAGCACCCTCTTAACTTAGGGAGATCAACTGGCACTAATGAATCTTTCATGGCTTCCATCCTTCTTGAACATCATCATTCATACAACTTCCTTTATCATTCTTTATCAACCAAATCCTCTTGAATATTATGTACCTTCACAACTTAGACAACAAGTACAAACAAATACATATATATAAGCATGAACATAACCATATCAGAATCATAAAATAATGGAAGCATTATAATTTAGATATCAAACACCTAAACTTAGTTAGTTTCACAAATAACAAGAGACACATACTTTTATACTTCAACTTCTTGTTCGGGTTAGGTTATAACCCCAAGATCACATAAGTAACTTAATAAATATATTAGTCTCATTATATCTAGGGTCTCAATATTTCTTCCAGGGATATGACATACCCTACTACAATATATTGCAAACCATAGAAGGAATTCAAACAACTACATTTACAATGCATATAACAACTTTATATGTTAGACCTCTACTATGATTCAATGTAAACCCTAGATTATATGCATGAGACAGTACGCCTTAGATGACAACAATATAAACCAATCACAACACAATCTAAGGTTTCAACCAAATGAAAAACTTCTACTGGGGTTCGTTTTCAACCCTAGATTTTATCATAATGGAAACATTACCACCATATCCTAGAATATAAAACTTCTACTACGACTTAGTTACAAACCATAGAAATTATCAACAAGCAGGTTAGCACATATATCTAGGAATTCATAATCGTGCACAAGAATATCACAATAATATTCATTAGGTAAGACCAAGACACAAATATCAATACATTTAAATTTAGACATATAACAATCTAACTCAGACTAGGGTTTTGATCAGGCATACAAACATATACCCAGGTTTCATTCCTAGGAGCTTAGTTTTAATACATAAGGGTTTATATTTACAAGACCTAATTTACCAAAACCTCAAGGTCTAGGAACGCATTACCATTCAAACCTAAAATACTAGGGTTTGCAACATGACATTATCATCAAAACCCTAAACATCAAAAGAATATTATTTTCTAGATTTCATTAGTAACCCTAAGTAGACTAGAGCTTTTCACATTATCATTGACATACCCTTAGGTTAGGGTTTTATAGGTAACCTATTAGTTCCACAACCATAATGGTTTTAATGAGGGTACATTCAATCTAATGATTAATCTTCCAAACAAGAATTTCTATGATTCAAAGGTCCTAGACATAACACTTATTAGTAATGCCAAGAAAATTCCTTAAAATGAATGAGTATACCTTTATAACAAAGAGAAACAAAACTTATTGTTTAAGACATATCTTTGTGTTCATACAAACCTTATAGGACATCAATTCCAATAGAGCTTCTATGCTTTGTCTTGTGAGGTATTCCCCATACCCCTTGAGCATATCAACAAGCTTTTTCTAAACAAGGAAACTATAAAAGAAATGTGATCATTATCTAGTGTAAACACATCTAAATAAGAAAAGGAGGACCGAATATGAAAGATAATACAAGAATTAAGATACTTATTTTTGGAAAGTTGGTGAGGGCTCCCTCTTAATCCAACCTTGAGGGATACCTGAAACTTCAACAAAACAATTCAACAATGTTTTTCCAAAGAATGTTAAACCTATAAGTTCTACAAATCAAAAACTTAGAGTAGAAGGAATTAGTAGTAGAAGTACTTTATTTATGATTATTTGATCTTATGCTTCTTTGGCAATCCTTCTCTGACAACATTTGCATGATCTCTATTTCTCTTTCTATTTCTCGGATTTTCAGGACAAACATTTTTATAATGACCCATCTTGGGACAATTGTAGCATTCGATTTTGGATATGTCTATCTTCCTTCTAGGCCCTTTAGAATTCTTGAATGATCCTTTGTTCTTGTGTTGAGTGGAGTAGGAATTTGAAACTTTTTCTTCTTCATTCTCCTTGTTGCTTACTAGAGAAATTTTGACTTCTTCCTGATTGCATGTATTCCATAGTTGTTCGGATGTAGGAGTCTCCTTCTAGCTGTTGAGACCTAATGAGAAGGTACTCCATGACGCTGTTAAACCTAGAAGTGCAATGATTACAAGTTCTTTCTCCAGAACTATCTCATCAATTGCCTAGAGTTCATCTCTTAATATGGATATTTTCATAAAGAAAGATGCCACAATGTCTTCCTTCGTCATCTTTATGAATCTTAGTTCATTGTTAAGACTTGATATTTGACCGATATTCTTAATAGTGAATAGTTTCGATAATTAATCATACATCTCTTGAGCGTAATCTATGTTGGATATATATGGAATGAGGTTATCCTTTATTCCATCCACCATTAGTGTCATGGCCAATGTTTTTGTTTCCCTGAACTTTTCCTTTTCTGCATCACTTGATTCATTAGTAGGCTTCTTTATCTTTCCCTTGACTAGATCCAAAACTTTATTCTTTTTGAGGATGAGATCTATCCTATTCTTCCATACCAGCTAGTTGGATGCTCCTTGTAATTTGTTTTCTCCCTTCATTGAGTTAGACATTGTCCTTGAAGATGGTAGACTTGCATTCTTATATGATCCTTTTGATGAATGTTATTCAAAGATTCTTAAAACTCTTTATTCTCCTTTCAATAGATCTTTGAACTGCCTTTTTCCCTTCTCCACCTTAGCTCTAATACCATGTTAAAAAGCAGAAAGGCATAAAGAATTTATTTATATTGATAATTACTTGTGATATTCTTATGTTTTCTTATGTTCCTCTTTTATCTTTAGTTCATCAAGCAATTACTAAAACAATAACACAAAGATCACAAACACCAGATGTAGGCGGATAACCATGGAAAAACCCCAATCTAGGGGAAACCCAATCAACAACTCTTCCTTAATAACTTCACGAGATAATCCAAGACTTTTGACCTAGACATAGACTTCCTCCACACCAAGTCATCCTTTTATTCCTTATGTAGATGATAACCCTTTCAACAATAACTTTGACCTAGAAGCAATAACTTGTAGCAACAACATAACTTCGATCCAGCAACAACTTCAACCCAACAATTAGCCCAACAACAATTTCAACACAACAATTAGCCCAACAAGAACTTCAACCCAATAATTAACCCAACAACAAATTTGACCTAGCAGTTAGCCATCAACAAATTTGACCCAACATCGTCTTCTTCCTTCCAGCAAATATCCCAGTAAATCCATATGAGTGAGAGAGATAGAGGACCCAAAAACTTTGTTCTTGATCCTTCCAACACTTCTTCTTCTCCTCTTGGAATTTCACACTTTTTATCCCTCCTTCTCTCAGATATCAAACTTGTGAGTGAGATTCTCCAAATGAATTCGAAATGCTTCAATATGTAGGCTTCTAGTGAGGTTGAATTACTCTTTTGAGTCCGACTTGATCTCCTTGAGGCCGATTTGGTGTGGAGGTAACAAATGACTTATTTGACTCGATAATGAATCTTTTTACATGATTAAAAAGCCCAAGAAGGGTCTCTTTTAATGGAAAATGACTCTAATGACTCAATATAAATCCTAGAAGTCCTCAATGGGGACTTTGACCTAAAACATGATGACCCAAGCATGAAACCCATGCTTTAATAAGTCATAATAATAATAATAATTTCTTTCTTTCTTTCTTTTGATAAATACAATATAATCCTAGAAGTCTTCAATGGGGACTTTGACCTAAAACACGTTGACCCAAGCATGAAACTCGTGCTTTAATAAGTCATAATAATAATAATACAAATTTATTTTTCTTTCTTTTGATAAATACATTTCATTATGACTCAAATACAATTAGGAAGACCGAACCTAATTACATTCTTTAACACCAACAACGACCAACGAAGCCAACATGTGCACATACCAAGCATCATTTACTTTTGACCATTCTACATTTAAAAACCCACCGAAGGATGTATAGCACAAAAAAAACACAGATATAAAACAAAGAGAAATTGTGACATATAAGCTTTAAACAACCTTGAACTATAAAAAACAACTTGTAGAACAACACCCACTAAAAACAAAAATGAGATTCCAATTCTTTCTCACACCAAAATTTTTAGAGATCCAGAAAGGCCAAAAAAACCACCATATACCCATCAAGCTTATGTTTTGAGAACAAGAAAACCATCTACATCATTGGAGCGAGATTATCAAAATAATGAAAAAATATTTGATACCAATTGCTAATCCTGATAAGATGAAATGATAGTGAGATCCTAAGCACTGTCAACAAGCATGTCAGTGGGATCACTAGGGGGATCGATAAGATCACAAAAAGCTAGATCTAACACCAGAAAACTTTCCACTAGAGGCAATTAAGAGTGCCTTATCTAGACATAATCATTGGTTCCTTAACATGCGGTTTATGTCCTCCAATAGAGAGAAGAAAATATAGTTTTCAAATTGCTTGTCTTTAAAAATGAAACACAATAGAGTGTCCATGTGTCAATGCAAATCCAAAGAGTGCAGGAAAAGAAGTCACCTTTTCAAAAAATTGTCCAGATCCGGAACCCATTTCATACCTACACCAACCACTTTTGAATCAGAATTATAAGGGTGTTCCCCTATTTCTTTGGACTCTAGCAATAAAATATATTTCCTCACTTCAAGAGGAACATCATCAAAAAAAGTTTCAACTAAGTCATTGGGAAAAAGATGAATTCTTTTAAACCCAACATTACCTATACCACCCCTCGTGCTCATCATTCTTTGGCGATGAATGATGGTAGTGGAAAGGGAGTAATGAAGACAACCATTAAGAGAACCTCGACTAGAGAAGCAATAAAATTGACAAAACACCGACCCTTGAAGCCCTTACCTAAAAACTACCAAATCATCCCCAAATTGACAAACAAGAGGGCCAAATTCAAGTAAATTATGAAATTCACCACATCACAAATACATAATAGACCAAATTTCCTAGAGCCATACCAAACCATAAAATATCTAGATACCTAGACTATGAACTAGAGAGATTATGTCACCCAAATAAAACAACAAAACCAGCAAGGAGAAACCCATAAAAACTAATTAGACTTGGACTTGAACTAAATAAATAAGGGCCCAATAAAGAGACTCAAAGTATTCTAGAAACGTGAACCAAAGAGACCTAAAAAAGACCTTGTGAATATACAAAACATCTACCAACAAAGCGAGAATCCCCCCAAATTCAATGACACATTGTAATACAAACATGTTATCCACTGACCACAACAATAACTTCAAAAGAAGAAGAAATACCTCTACATTCACTATCATAGTACCCAAAAATGAGCAGAATTTAAAGTATGAATACAAGCTCAAAAGTAGGTCCAATCTCTGCAACATGCGAGCCAGAAACTAAGCATATCAACCACAAATGAACCCAAGTGTAGAAGGTCAAGGATAAATCCCCACCTCCAATATCACGTTGCAAGTACCTCCACCACTCGACAACCTTAAACATGCATTTTTAATGATGAGACCGTCGGTTCAAAATCCAAATCGCCTTAATTGTATTTTGCCACATCGTGGACATATAAGGACACCTATAATTAGGGCATGAATTCCAAAGAAGCCCCAATTCCTCCACTATTAGTAGCCATCGGAGACCAACCTATCTTTCTCTAACAAATCCTAGAGCTGCTCAATATCATTGATCAGGGAAAAAGGAGGCTAATCTTCATCTAATATTAAATCTCAATATCTACAACCCATATTCTCTAGGAAATCTATAACCATATTTCTTGATCTCCTAGAATGAATTACTGTAACATATTCTATCTTACAAAGTAAAGCACTGATACACACAACGCTTTCCAATCTCCAAATTCTTACTATTTTTCATTGAGGTTTTCCATTTAAAAGTTGTTGAGTACACTATATGGAAATTTGTGAATCACCATCAACTTGTAGCATAAGAAAACCTTCACAGATCATTATCATCAAACCCTTTTCCAATGCCAAAATATCTGCCAAGTTATTGCTAGTTAAACCAAAACTCTGTGAAAAAAGTCTCAACGTAGATGCGTTCCAATCACGAAAGACTCTACCAAATCAAACAATTCCCAGATTACCCTTAGAAGCTCCATCAAAATTCAATTTAATAAAACCAAAAGGAGGAGGTGAGAACCCAATGTTCAATGAAGAATTCATTTCCTAAAGAGACCTATCTATGTAGGTGCAAATATTTTGATTTAGGTTTAGTTTACTCAAGATCACTACCTCATGACTATAAACCTTCCAATCATCCGACGCCCAAGAGACAAAAATAAGGGTTTCTTAAATGTTTTGTATAATCATTTCATTTAACGCTATTACTGATCTCTTCTTCCCCCTAAACAATTGTGCCTTCCTTTCCTTCCACAAATTCCATAAAAAAAAAAAAAAAACTATAGCTAGAATCTAAGCTCTATTACCTATAGAGCTTTTGAACGCAACCCATTTCCATTGAACCAATTATTATACTAAATTATTTCAATTCTAATTGTCAATACAAAATATGAAGAGAAGGATATCCCAAACTCCCTCTGCAAACAAAAAATAATGAAGCAAATTCTCCATAGTTTCTTTCACATTTGAGCAAAGTGTATAGAAGGAGGGTTCTAAAATAAGTAACCTATGCCTTATAATTAGACATATGAAAGTATATATGTTTGGCCACTAAAACCTTGTCCACACCTTACTCCAAATTATATCCTTCTCTAAATTATCATGGCCTACACAAATGGAATATGCCTCCTTTAAATTAAACATGCATATAGGAGTGTGACCCCAATGCAGTATATCTATGTGCTGAGAGAAATGAATTTTCCTTTCCCTTAATTCTTGTTGAAATTCATCCCATGGAAAATATGGGGTAGCACTAGGCCATTCTTCCTTGATTCACCATATTCTCCAAAGTTCATCGTCCCACTCTTGCCAACATCACTGAACCTCACTGCACCTAGACCAGTTTTGAAAAATTGCAACAAGTGGAATTATTCTTGCTCAAAAAGTTGTGGTAAATATTTCAAGGAATCCATCTAGAACAAGGTTGAATCTCCCTTCTGTATCTCCAAAAAGTATGATTACTCACCATCTGACAGTTTTCTTTCCCACCTATATATTCTTGATCCATCAACATTCAAATGATATATTAAACGCTCCTCTTGTTGCAAATGAGTAGCACACTTTCTTAACTAGGCATGCTTCCATGTTTCCGACCCATTTATCAACCACCACCACCAAAGCTTATCCCCTAAGGCTGCACTTAGTATTATTGGGTCATGCAAACCTAATCCTCTAACCCACTTTGGTAGAATCAAGTCTTCCATGCCACCAAGGACCACCATTTCTCCTTCTTCGCACCCTATCAAAGGAAATCTCTCCATTTTGAAATTAATTTATTCCAAACCAATTTTGGTGTAGGCATAGCCAACATTTGATAAATCAGAATGGCCTGAAGCACTGATTTCATGAGGACCATTCACCTTGTGCAATTCAATACTCGAAATGTCCAATAGTTAATATTGTTATGAAGTTTTAAAATAAGACTTTCCAATAAGAATGTTCTTTGGATTGAAAACTAACGGCACACCTAGATACCTAGAAGGAAGAAAAGCTCTATGGAAATATAAAACCCTTGCTAAATGATATTGAACTCTCTCCTTACAGTTAAAAAAGAAAATATTAGACTTTTCATCATTAACAAGCGTACGTGATGCATCCATAAATATTGACAGCAATGCGTGGACCTCGTTTTACTCTTTAAGGGTTGGTTGGAAAAATAGACAGACATCATCAAAAAATTATTGATGTGTCACAGGAAGTTCTTCACCATATAAATGTAACCCTCGAAGAAGCCCTATAGAACAAGAATTATTAAGGAAGCACCCAAGTCCTTGCATAGCCAGAATGAACAAAAATGGAGATAATGGATCGCCCAGTATCAACCCCTAGGATGAGTTAAAAGTACTAGAGGGGGAACCATTAATCAAGATAGAGAAAAAGGGTGTCGAAATGAGAGATCTAACCTAGGATATCCATTTCCAAGAGAACCCAAAAGAATCTAGGACATGTAATAAATAATCCCAACTAATTTTATCATAATCCTTTAACAAATCCAACTTGATCAACACACCTGGTTTCTTCAAACTTTTGAGAGAGTGGACCTTCATCAAAGGCTTCAAATGATTGACAATAATAGAGGAAATCCCTTTGTATATTACATTTCATAATGTAATGGGTCTAAAACCTCTAGGATCTTCTGATTTTATGGCCTTGGGAATTAGAGTAAACAAAGTATCATTCAAACCTCTCCACATAGTTTGAAGCTACTGAGCTTCCTCCTCCACCTCACGAATTTCCTTCCCAAAAAACTCCAACCTAATTTAAAAAAATATGAAGTATAACCATCAAGAGCATGCGATTTGTTATGGGGTATAGCTAGAATTACTTCCTCCACTTCATGTAAATAAATTGGTCACATTAAAGCTGAGTTATGCTCTTGACTAATGAGTTTTTGGTTCCATGTTATAATTTTGTTAATGGCATATTATCTATTATGTGAAGGCTCTATTAGTACATCCCTGTGAATTCCACCTCAATTTCCTCATGTTGTAACTTTCTTTGTCCATCTCTGCCACTCAAAGAAAATATGTGGTTCATGCTTGCGCTGAATCATGGATTTGTGAAAACATTTAGAGTTCTTCTCCCCCTTTTTCATCCATTGAACTCTATATTTTTGTCACCACAATGTCTATTCCTTTACTAAATCAAAAGTGTGCCTTTCTATAATCATAAGTTGTTGAATCTCCTTAATACGACATTCTAAACTTTCTTTTTTGTCCAAGATATGCCCAAATTCTGTCCTGTTCCATAACCAAATATATGCCTTCAATTCTTTAAGTTTCAACAATAGAGTATGCATCTTGGTCTTACCTCGAACAATAATTTTATCCCAACATACTTTGTCTTTCTCCAAAACCTCATGCGACTGAACCCAAAAACTCTCAAAACAAAATGGTCTATTACATGGGGCTTATTTAAGATCAATCTCTAAACAATTTGGCTAGTGATCTGAACTAGTACAGGGGAGAATAGTTGCTTCAATGAAGATATCCTTGTCCAAAACCTATTCAAATACCAATAATTGATCTCAATGACTAAGGACCTGGTGTTTACCCCCCCTTCTATTATTCCATGTAAAAATGATGGTAATGGTTGGTACATATACGAGTTAAAAACTTTCAATAAATTCCAAAAAATAGGTAGATTCTACATCCAACCAATTAAGCTCGCCTTTCTTCTCATCCAATTCCTTAATAAGATTAAATTCCCCACTACAATCCATAATGAGTCTAAGATAAAATATTTGTGAATCTAAATATCTATAAAAAAATGCTAGCTTCTCCCTTCCCATATGAGGGTCATACATCACTATTAAACATACCATCTCCTTTGAACCAATATGTCATAACTCGCTAGAAAAAATGGAAGCGCTAGCCATCCAATCTTAAAAGGTTACCTCCATCAGATTCCACATAATTACTAGACCTCCAACACTACCTCGTGCATCAATAGCCATAATTTTGCATCCCTTCTAGCAAGTAACACCTATTTCTTATAGCTTAGACATGAAAAATTTCGTTTCCTACAAAATCACCAAGGCATGCTTTTAGTTTTTATCCTTTCTCGTAGGTGGTGTTATTTCTCTTTACTATTAATACCCCTAATATTCCATGTGATGATTTTCATTGTAAATATCGTTAAGAGGGTGAGAAAAACGTTGAAATCCCAGTTGCCTGTCCCAAATTAATTAACTCTTCCGCGTTATTTTGAATGATTTCACGAGTCATTTTATGATTTTTTTTAATATATTTTCTAACTGTTTCTTTTGTAGTATGCTTGACCTATAGAAAATATCAAAAGTGCGAAATATTCTTGAGATACCACAGAAAATAACACAATGATATGATAGAAAATGGAAATATTCTATTAAAATATATGTTGGTACTATTTTATTGCCATTCTTTTCTTCTAAAAATCCATTTATCTATCATTTTCTTCCATAAACCCCTCATAGTCCATTGAAATTGATTAATGAAGCATTATAATTGTTATTTTACATTAAATTTAATTTATGGATTTTTATGTTAAAAAATGGAAATTTTCAACAAAATTACGAGATGTCATGACTTCCTGTAATTGGTTTATGTTGTGACACGTGGCATGGCAGGAAAATCGGAATAGAAGATAAGGACGTGATCTAGGATGTACATACATGGTGGAAAATCTATTTAGCATCGAATTTGGAGCTCCTGAATACATGGTCAATGCTGGTCAAACCCAACCTTTTTGGTTGTAAAAGCAGCAAAAATCTGAAGTTACCTAAACTGATTTCGTTTTGTTTTAGAAATCAGTTAGGATTAGGAAAAACGAAAATAGCCTTTTTGATTGTAAAAGCAGAAACATCTGAAGTGATAATGAATGTATGTTTGGTTGTAAATTTTAATAAATAAGAGGAACGTTGGTAAGGAAAAGAGATTAGACAAGAGAAGACTTGAGACTACAAGTGTATTCCAGAACTCTGTTTTGAATTTAATCGATTCTCAGAACTTAATCAAAAGGCAGAATTTCATATGGTGTTTATGACTTAGCGTTCTTATCATCTGAAGTTTTCTAAGTGTGCCATCAAAACGTGGAAGGGCCCTACGTGAAGATTGGTACACTTTCATTTTTGTTTCATAGGATTTAGTCTTCAGAACCGAATAGCGTTCGATGTTATTTCATTGCTTGTGAGTTGATCAATTTGATTAGAAGTTCTTGCGATTGTTATTTTATGATTCATAGTAGTACCTTGGAAATTCAATTGCAAAATTATTGAATCAGACTTTGTAAAAGGTTTAATTGAACATTGAATTTCAAGATATCTCTATGGACTCTGTTTTCACGAATTTGATCTTTGGTATGCTTAGTGTGTTGTCTTGAAAGAGTTTTTGCGAATTATGTCCTTATAAGAGGATTGAGAACTCAGACGACTAACACTCTATTTTTAGAACAGTTAATTAAATTAGATGATATAAGTGTTTAAATTGTGAAAGGAAACATATTTCAATCTCTTGTAAAAGAGTGTTGTAGCTTGTCACAATAGACACTTATTTAGATAGATGAGATCCTTTTAGGTCTATAAACTTTAGACACGTGCCTATAAGTTTACCTACCTTGGTTGACATTAAATATAGTCTAATCTAGACCCCTGGATTGGTCCCTACATTTTGGCGCCGTTGTCAGGGAGGCACAACTAGAGGATTTATAAAAAAAATAAACAAAAACATAGATTTAATTTTGATTCAACATTTTAGAAGTCATGTTTACTTCTGTCTAGACCTAGAGATGATAAAGGTAGATTCATAAAAACCCCCCATCCAAAAACTAATCCACCACTAGGAGCAGACCCTTTAGGAAAAATTGAACACACAACACCAGTTGGGAAAGTCACCATACAAAAATTAGAGGATAAATAGAAATCAGGGCAAAGACTCACACTCATTGAGAGACAAATTCTATTGGCACACGAATCACAGAAGAAACATCTCCTTGAAAAAGAGAAAGTAGTAAAATAACTCAACAATCTCTCCTTGAACCTACTAATTTTGAAAAATCTCAAGAAGGAGAAAAATCACTAGAACAACTTCTCTTTGAAACAAGTGACACTGAACAAGAAATTAAATCAACAGAGGAACCTATCAAAATGGCTGAGGAAGGAGGAGGATCAGTAAGACGACCCACTCCTGAACAACTTAGAGAATATGAGAGACAACAAGAGGAAAGAAGAAGACAAAGAGAGGCTGAACTGAAACAAAAACAAGATCAAGATCGAAGAGAGGAGGAAGAGTCAACCTTTAAATTTCCTATTCAAGAACCAGGAGAAAATCCTGATGAGGAAATAAAAATGAAAAACATACCTCCATCTGTGTTACCAAAATTTTATGGCATGGCTTCAGAAGATCCAGATTCATTCTTGTTTGAATTTGACATAGTATGCCGAACATATGGTTACACAGATGATGCCCATAGGCTTAGACTCTTCCCAGCAACATTAAAAGCATCAGCATTAAGATGGTTCATGGGACTTGGTGAACATGAAATAACTGATTGGGATGGCATGAGAAGAATATTCCTAAAGAAATACCAACCTTATTGTAGATCGAAAGATTCTAAAGATGATATCTTTAGAATGAATCAACAAGAGGATGAAAATTTAGAGGAGTACTTGGAACGATTTGTTTACAATTTACAAAAATCAAAACATAGAACCATGTCTCTTGATCTAATTCGAACAATATTTTTGAAGGGCATTCGAGAGGAATACTTAGATGATCTTAATTTGATGGGCAAAGGTGATATTTCCACCTTACCTTTCGAAGAAATTGCTGATTTATGTGAAAATTATTCTAGGAGCAAAGCCAGAAATGGAAAAAGAGCTATATCATCCAAAGCCACAAAATCTGCTTTAGCAAGTGTCACAAGGGTTGAAATAGGAAACTTGTTAGAAGAATTCAAAACAGATCTATTAAGTACCTTAGGAACTCAAATTGACACTCTGAAAGCAAAGAAAAGACAAGAAGAGGAAGATCAATTAATGGTTGTCTTTTGTCCAAAATTTCGGAAGAAACATGCTCTGAAAGACTGCCCATTAGAAAACATTCAAGTTTGCGCCTTTTGTACTGAAAATCATGATATATTTCATTGCTCTAAAGTCAAGATTTTGCAGAATTGTAATGTGGAAGCTAACACAGATATGGAGAATGTGTATTTCATGGGTGCTAAGAGATCGTGGCAACCAAGACCTCCACCTCCAGGTATGTTTCCAAACCAAAATTTGCAATTTCCTGCACAAGATCAGATGTATGTTCAGAATTCTTGGAATGTACCCATGCCATGGCAACACCAAAATTACCCACAACAACAATGGAAACCATTCCAGCAATACTCTCAACAATATCAACCATATCCTCAACCATACCAACCATATTCTCAGCCATATCAATAGTATCATCAGCCATATTCGCAATATCCTCAAACATATCCTCAACAGCAAGTTGTTTATCAACCCCAAAACACTCAACACGCATTGCCTGCTCCTCCACCAATAAATCCACCTCAATTACAACTTCCATCTAACCAACCTCCTAGACCCACTCAGATTCCTACTCAACTTGTACCAAAACCAAATAACAGAGCAGAGAGACCAGCTTACAATGTACATGAGGGACCATCATATCCCACATTACCTTTAAAAAATATCGAGTTGAGATCTAGTAAGGTACTTCAAAAAGAACCTCCAAAAGCTAAAAAAAAAAAAAGAAAACAAAGAAAATGAAAATGAAACTCCAACTCCAAGGAAACAAAATGATCACATAAAAAATAAACAAATGCAACCGTTGCATCCACCACCATTTCCAGAACGATTGGTCCAAGCAAAACTTCCCATGTCTATACCACAGTTTGATGTTTTAGATGAGCTAAAGAATGTCTATATAAAAATTCCACTATTACAAGCCATAAAAGACATTCCCATATATACTAAAGCAATCAAAGAACTATGCCTCAAGAAGCCTACCAGAAAAAGATTTGATCCACAAACTATTCATGTTATTGGACATTTAGCCGGCCTTATGACAAACACCATTTCAATGGAAGAGTATGTTGATCCTGGTATTCCCAGAGTCACTACAATCATTAACAACATACATATTCCAAACACCTTAATTACCTTAGGGCCGCAATAAATGTGATGACTCTTGAAACAATGAAAACACTGCAGCTCACAAACTTGCAGCACACAACAATTGTTCTAGAACTAGTTGATAAGTCTAAAGTGATTCCTGAAGGGATTTTGGAGGACATAATTGTTTCACTGGACTCTTGGGAGTATCCAGTGGAATTTTTAGTTCTTCAGCCAAAATATAATTTAGGAGGACACCCCATCATCCTTGGTAGACCATGGTTAGCAACTGCTGATGCATTCATAGGATGTAGATTGGGTAATATGATTATTTCACGAGGAACTGAAAGAAAACAACTCACTCTCTACCCATCAGCACAATCACCAGCAGTAGCACACAATTTATGGCTTGATGATAAATACAATGATAAGGAAGAAGTTCAATCTGTTTTCAGCATCAATCAAATCTATGATTTTCAAGAACATAATAATGATGATTTGGTAGAATTGTTCCTTTCTCAACTTGATATTTCTGAAGAATTAAGAAATGAACAATACCATGCTGCAGATGAACTTTTGGCACAGAATTTTCAGGAAACATGCACCATTCATTCTTTGCAAACAACATTTCAGAACATTTTTCCCATTCAATCTATCACAAACACACAAAGCAAGACCATAGAGATTAGTCCAGGAAAAACTTTGAATATTAGCACTCACCTAGACTCATCTCAGGAGGAAAAATTGATTCAATTATTGAGAAAATATCAGAAAGCATTTGCTTGGGATTACACCGATATGCACGAAATTCACCCTGAAACATGCACTCACCATATTTATATGGATAGTAATATCAAACCAGTGAGGCAACCACAGAGAAGAATGAATCCCATGCTTCAGGATATTGTTAGAGATGAATTACAAAAACTATTGAAAGTCAATTTTATTTATCCTATCTCTGACAGTCAGTGGGTATCCCCATTGGTAGTAGTGCCCAAGAAAAATGGCAAGTGGAGGATTTGTGTTGATTACAGACAATTGAACAAAGCAACACTCAAAGATTATTTCCCACTACCATTTATTGACCAAGTGCTAGACACGTTAGCTGGGAAATCATCATTCTCTTTTCTTGATGGTTTCAGTGGCTATAACCAGATCAGGATAGCCTTAGAAGACCAGGACAAAACCACTTTTACTTGTCCCTGGGGCACTTATGCCTATAATGTTTTACCATTTGGACTTTGCAATGCTCCAGCTACATTTCAGAGAGCTGTATTAGCTATTTTTGCTGATTTAGTTCATGAATGTGTTGAAGTTTACATGGATGATTTTTCAGTGTATGGTAATTCATTTGAGCATTCATTAGAAAATCTTGAAAATGTTTTGAAGAGATGTATTGAAGCTAATCTGTCCCTGAGCAATGAAAAGTGTTTTATGATGTTAAATGAAGGGATAGTATTAGGTCACTATATTTCTTCTCAAGGCATTAAAGTTGATCCATCAAAAATCCAGATCATTGTCAATTTTCCAATTCCGAAGACTCAAAAAGAGGTAAGAAGTTTTCTTGGGTATGCAAGCTATTACAGAAGGTTTATTGAACATTTTAGTAAAATAGCTTTACCTCTGTTTAAGCTTCTAGCAAAAGATACACCTTTCAACTGGAATGAGAATTGTCAGCAAGCTTTTGAAATACTCAAAGAAAAATTATCAATCACACCAATCTTAAAAGGACCTAACTGGACCTTACCATTTCACATCTTTACAGATGCATCTGATACTGCAATAGGTGCCTCGTTAGGCCAAAAAGAAGAGTCTTTCAATTATGCCATCTATTTCATTAGTAAAAATCTAACACCTGCAGAATTAAACTATACAGTCACTGAAAAAGAAATGCTTGCAATCATACATGCTGTGAATAAATTCCGACATTATATGAGGTTTTTGTACATACTGACCACTCTGCCATTAAGTATTTAATGAATAAACCAATCACTAATGGCAAAGTTACCAGATGGCTGTTATTATTACAGGAATTTAATATTATAGTGTTAGATAGACCAAGTAAGGAGAATCAGGTGGCAGATTTTCTTTCTAGACTACAAAATTCAGGTGAGGTTGTTCCGGTTGAAGATTCTTTTCCAGATGAAAATTTATTTGCAATTTCAATAGTGAATCCTTAGTATGCTAACTTAGCTAATTATTTGTCCACAGGAAAAACACCTCCATGTTTTACTCCAAAGGAAAAGAAGAGGCTGATCAAACAAAGTGCTAGATATTCATGGGTTAATGGAGATTTATTTTACACCGGTTATGATATGATTATTAGACGATGTGTAAGAAATGATGAAATAATTGATATTTTAAAATATTGTCATGATGAACCGTGTGGTGGGCATTTTGTAGCAAAAAGAACAGCATTCAAGATTCTCAGTCTTGGATACTATTGGCCATCTATTTTTAAGGATTCCAAGAAGTATGTGAAAAGTTGTGATAGCTGTCAAAGAATGGGCAGACCAATAGCTATAGATGAAATGCCACTTCAGCCTCAAGTGCATTTAGAGCCATTTGAAAAATGGGCTCTAGATTTTATAGGACCCATCAATCCAACTTCCAAAGGCAAAAAGTACATCCTAGTATGTACTAATTATGTGACAAATGGGCTGAAGCAAAAGCACTAGTTCGGGCAACTAAACAAACAGTGGTAAACTTCCTTTTTGAAGAAATTTTTGTAAGGTATGGAGTACCAAGGGAGATAGTGACAGATCAAGGTACTCAGTTTACTTCAAAGCTGGTCAAAGACATCACAGAAAAATATAAAATCAAGCACAGGAAAAGTACACCTTACCATCCACAGGCCAACGGCCAGGTGGAATCTACAAATAAGATATTGGAAGGAATCATCACTAAGACAGTAGCAATGAACAGACAGAATTGGGAAGAGAAGCTCAAAGATGCACTCTGGGCTTACAGAATCACGTGGAAAAACACTAAAAGATTTACACCATATCAGCTGGTGTATGGAAAAGAGGTAATGCTTCCTATTGAATTTCAAATACATACTTATAAGATGGCTGCAGATTTAGGAATTGATCTCAATGAAGCACAAACAGAGAGAATTCGGCAATTGAACCAGTTAGATGAAATGAGGTAGCAAGCAGAGGAGACAACAATATTAATGTAGAAATAAAGGAAGCAGTGGCATGATGCACAAATTAAAAAGAAACAATTCAAAGAAGGAGACTGGGCTTTACACTTTGACTCTAAATTCAGAGATCATAAAGCCAAATTTACAACACATTGGATGGGCCCATATGAAATAGTTCAAGTCTATGAAAATGGATCAATCAAGCTTACTACAATTGATGGAGAAGGCAACACCTTTATTTTCAATTGACATAGGTTGAAACTCTATCATAAGCCCATCAGCAAGGAAGATTTTATTCAAACTGTATCTCAGCAAAGGGAGGTTGAGATATTGCAGCCTTCAGCTGTGATATCTCTACCTTAGTTAATTCAATTTCATTTTTATTAAAAACAAAAAACAAAAAAAAACAAAAACAAAAACAAACATTAAAAAAAAAATAATGGTTTAGATGTGAAAACCAGACTCTGGCACACTCTAAACCCGAATTCTTACTAGAAAACCATTCATTTGGCTGGTAATAATTCCTTGTTCTACTTGTTTACTGTTTTTCATCACTTCAATAATGACTTGAGGACAAGTCACAGACTTAGTGGGGGAGAAGAAACAGTGGCTTTTCCCTATCTCATCTCCTCATTTTTAAATCTTCAAGGAATTTGTTTCAGTAATTCAGTATTTCAATAAAAGAGTTGTTTTTGTTCTAATTAGAGGGACCTGTTCAAGCAATATGTAGTGGGACCTGTTCAGAAGACTATGTCAACATTACCAATATCAGAGGGACCTGTTTAGAAGGCTATGTCAACATCACCAATATCAGAGGGATCTGTTAAAGACTGCATTCAAGATACATCAGGCTACTTCAACAAAGTTTTCAAAGGTTGCTTATCATCAAAATTATAATCAAGGCTACATCAACACCAAGGATAAAAGAAGCTTCACAAACATGGTTCTTCAGAGTTCTTCAGATTTTAAAGGGACCTATTATATTCAATTTCATTTCAAAGGGACCTGTTTTAGACAATGAAGATCAGTCATACCTATGCACGCCAAATCAGCATTTTGTCAACCAACAACTGTAATGTATTGTTGAAATTTTCATTTTTAACATTTAAAATTCTTAAATTATTTTAGTGTTAAAAATGATAATTATTATTGCTTGTTATCAATTTCAAAAATCCTTATCCCCATAACCTTTGTCATATTCCTAAATACTCACCTCATTATCACTCTGCTTATCATTTCCTATCACACCTTAGCCTATTTTTATTCCTACTATGGTCTTCAAACCTTTTCATACACCGCTCTTCAAACCTTGTCATCAACTCATCATTTTTAAATCGGCCTTCTGGAAATCAAGTACCAACACGTAGTGGATACTTAATGTACAAGTCCGTTCAATGGAAAGACAAATGTTAAACCGTCTGTCTTCAAATGATTTCATTCATTTCGACTGCTGGAGTTATAAAACAATCTTCTGACCCAAATCTTCTTATGAAATGTATCCGTTATCATCATACGATTTGTATATTGTGATATCATGATTATGCTTCTGCAAATCAGTACTGCTCCTCTCTATTCATGATTTGAATGCGCCTTCTGGCTCTGCAAACAAACTTATGGCCCCTGATTGAAGATTCTGTTCTCTGCGCTATCATCATAGCAATTGGATCTTATGACGTCAAGTAAAATGAAGGTCGGCTATTGAGTTTTCATTTTATAAAACTCTGAGTTCATAAAGTTAGTTACGACGTTAGTATTCAGACTCTGAGTTTCTCAAAGAGGGCCGAGATAGTAGGTGCTATAAAGGGAGAACATATAGCAGACAGGCTTATCCCGAGTTTTTTTACTTCTGCCCAGAATTTGAGGACGTTAACCAGGTTAGCTCAAGCAATTGAAGAAGTAAACTCAGAGAATCGAGGACGTTACCAGGTCAGCTCAGTGGAACGCAGGAAAAGAGGTAACAAGTTAAAAACCCTGATTGAATTTTTGAGCATAAAAAAAAGGGGTTAGAACAGAGATTTTTAACAAAATGACCAATAGAGTAGAGCCTGAAAAATTTTATAGTTCACAATATCATGAAGACTGTGTCACGATTTTAAGGGAAAAACACTAGTTGTCTTTTCTAGAGAAATTCAATGGAAACAATGAAGAAGTTACGAAGAAATTTGCATTTTCCTTCAATGGAGAGAAAGCTTTAATAGGAAATTTCTCTTTTAGAATTTCAGAGGATACAATAGCACAAACATTGGGAATCAGTCCAGAAGGGGAAAAGTATTTCAAAACCAAACAATTTAGGGAAAAATCATGGACTCAGTTTATGTCTAGGTCAAGGGTTTCCTCTGTCAATTGGAAAAAGGGTGTTCCTAGAAGCTGGCTAATTCACCCATGGGACGAAATGGTATACATTATTCAGAAATTTGTTACATGTGAAGGACGTTACAGTATAGTATACCTATATCACATAAAAATTCTGTTGCACTTAAAAGGTCAATGCACCATCAGTCTGCCCTATTTTCTCTTACAGAGTTTGACTAAAATGTCGAAGACCATTCAGAAACAAAAAGGTAATGAAGATAGGAGTTTGTATCATTTTGGGTTGATCAAAATTCTAATTGAATTTGAGTTGCAGAGGAGAGGAAAAACATGGAAAGAATTTTTGATTGACAATCAAATTAAAATTAGAGAAGATGAACAAGAACAACAAGAACGCACAGAGTTTATGATTGATATTGATGAGGAAATCCCTGAGCTTAAGTCAAGCAATGTTCCTCAACCCAGAAGTAGTGTAAAGACAAGAAGGATGAGGCAAGAAACTGCCGAGAAAATTGAAAAAGATAAAATCTTCACTACTTATAAGAGAAGATCAAGGAGAATAAAAAGGAATCAGACACAAGATGATCAATCAAAGCCGAATGCAAATGCACCAATGGAAATTGAAAGCAGTGCTAACTCACAGCCAGGACAGGAAGCAGAAATGGAAACTGAGAGTAACAAGGAAGAAAGGAAAGAGCCAGCACCTACAAACAAGAAACAGAGAAGGTTAGAGAAACAGATTGAAGAGCTAAAAGAGGAATTGATGGAAGAAAACATGTTAGAGAAGGTCATAAAGAAGGAAAATGAAATGTTGAGAGCTCAGAGCAAGAAGATTCAGCAGAAAAATGAGAAACTGAAGAAGAAAATCAAAGAACTTAGGACTGATCAAACTGAAACGTGCAAATGGGCGACAAAATGGTACACTCAGAAAAAAGTTCTCAAAGAAAAATATAAGAATATGAAACATGAGTTCCAAGTTTAGAAGAATGCCCAAGTTCAGAAGAATATAGATGTATTGCTACAAGCGGCAGAGGCACAAGCAGGAACAGAATATAAAGGGAGCACATCAGGATTAGCATGAGGACATGCTAAATCATTGAGTTTGGGGGAGATGTTGGTACTATTTTATTGCCATTCTTTTCTTCTAAAAATCCATCATTTATCTATCATTTTCTTCCATAAACCCCTCATAGTCCATTGAAATTGATTAATGAAGCATTATAATTGTTATTTTACATTAAATTTAATTTATGGATTTTTATGTTAAAAATTGGAAATTTTCAACAAAATTATGGGATGTCATGACTTCTTGTAATTGGTTTATGTTGTGACACGTGGCATGGCAGGAAAATCGGAACAAAAGATAAGGACGTGATCTAGGATGTACATACATGGTGGAAAATCTATTTAGCATCGAATTTGGAGCTCCTGAATACATGGTCAATGCTGGTCAAACCTAGCCTTTTTGGTTGTAAAAGTAGCAAAAATCTGAAGTTACCTAAACTGATTTCATTTTGTTTTAGAAATCAGTTAGGATTAGGAAAAATGAAAATATCCTTTTTGATTGTAAAAGCAGAAACATCTGAAGTGATAATGAATGTACGTTTGGTTGTAAATTTTAATAAATAAGAGGAACGTTGATAAGGAAAAGAGATTAGACAAGAGCAGACTTGAGACTGTAAGCGTATTCCAGAACTCTGTTTTGAATTTAATCGATTCTCAGAACTTAATCAAAAGGCAGAATTTCATATGGTGTTTATGACTTAGCGTTCTTATCATCTGAAGTTTTCTAAGTGTGCCATCAAAACGTGGAAGGGCCCTACGTGAAGATTGGTACACTTTCGTTTCTGTTTCATAAGATTTAGTCTTCAAAACTGAATAGCGTTTGATGTTATTTCATTGCTTGTGAGTTGATCAGTTTGATTAGAAGTTCTTACGATTGTTATTTTATGATTCAGAGTAGTACCTTGGAAATTCAATTGCAAAATTATTGAATCAGACTTTGTAAAAGGTTTATTGAACATTGAATTTCAAGATATCTCTATGGACTCTGTTTTCACGAATTTGATCTTTGGTATTCTTAGTGTGTTGTCTTGAAAGAGTTTTTGTGAATTATGTCCTTGTAAGAGGATTGAGAACTCAGACGAGTAACACTCTATTTTTAGAACAGTGAATTAAATTAGATGATATAAGTGTTTAAATTGTGAAAGGAAACATATTTCAATCTCTTGTAAAAGAGTGTTGTAGCATGTCACAATAGTCACTTATTTAGATAGATGAGATCCTTTTAGGTCTATAAACTTTAGACACGTGCCTCTAAGTTTACCTACCTTGGTTGACATTAAATTTAGTCTAATCTAGACCCCTGGATTGGTCACTACAATATACAACAATATTGTTCACTTGCCTCTTCGAGGGGGAAACCTCCAGTAGAGTAGAGCTCAATTACATAACACAATAAAAGAATTCCCTTCCTATATTTGAAAATATATAGTTTCATGAGACCCAAAACCCTAACTACTCGTGGTCCCTTGTATAATGCAGGTTAACCACTTTATTTATTAGCTATGGCCCATTATAACTAATTATGGTCCCTTTTTTATAATGTGGGTCAACCACTTACAATGCTTACGAGCTTTATTTATTAAACTAACTAATCATGACT
Organism: Pinus tabuliformis; assembly: GCA_031772625.1. Taxonomy (NCBI): domain Eukaryota; kingdom Viridiplantae; phylum Streptophyta; class Pinopsida; order Pinales; family Pinaceae; genus Pinus; species Pinus tabuliformis. Next base: position 715,108,791 of record CM062811.1, on the reverse strand, counting down.
CTTATGGTCCCCCTTGGGCTTATTACATTAATAAATGTGTTAGGGTCGGACCCTAACATGACCTCCCCCTTCAGAAGAAGCCTTTTCCTCAAGGCTGGAGTTGTAGAAATTTCTAGAGAATAGTTGATGGCTCCTATATCACATCTTTGGTAAGGTGTATTTCCACTAGATGAGGACTTATTTGATAGTGTGGCCATAAATATGTCATTCCTATGAATCCATGACCTATTCTGGTTGGAGCCAAATAGAACCTTCCTTGTAAAATTGAGGCAGTATGGTATGGACCTTGCAATTGTGCCCCACGACTTTCTTGAGGAAATAAGAATGGAAGATGGGGTGGATTTTTTAAAAGGCCGACCGGGCCAATTTGAAGGCAATAGAACCAATACGTTGAATCACTTGATAAGGCCCATAAAATTTTGGAGCTAATTTTTGGAAGCCCTTTTATTTGAGAGACATCTTCGTATAATGTTGGAGTCGAAGAAACACCTGGTCACCCACATTAAAATACCTTTTTGAGTGGTTGGTCAGTATGTTTCTTCATCCAGTTTTATGCTTGATAAAGATTATCCTTCAAAAAATCGACAGTGGCGGCTCGATTTTGAAATAGCTTATCAACTTCTTGCACTTTGGAAGATCCTATAAGATAATAAGTTAGTGAAGGTTGGAGTTGGCCATGCACCACCTCATGCAATGTCATCTTGGTTGCTTCATGATAATTAGTATTACACCACCATTCTGCTAAAGGTAATAATTATACCCATCGATGTTGTCTTTTTGAAGTAGAGCACCGTAGGTAGGTCTCTAAACATTTGTTTACCACTTTTGGTTTGACCATCTATCTAGGGGTGATATGATGTACTCATTTGGAGTTGTGTGCCATGTAGCTTGAACAATTCCTCCAAAAAATTGCTAGTGAAGGTGGGATCACAATCAAGTACAATAGAAGTCAGCATCCCATGCAGTTTGAAAATTTGATCCATGAAGGCTTGATCCACCAAAGTTGGAGCAAATGGGCATTGTAAGGCACAAAAATGGGCGTATTTGGAGAGTCAATCCACTACTACCATGATGACTGACTTGTTGCTTGCTTTAGGGAGACTTGTAATGAATTACATGGGACCTCCATCCATATAGAAGCAGGTAGTGGCAAGGGTTGTAAGGTTCCTGGTGTCTTCATTATTTACCCTTTGCTGCATTGGTAAGCATCACATTCAACCAAAAATGTAAGAATGTATTGTTTCATCAATTCCCAAAAGAAAGAGTAGCATGCATGAGCATAAGTCTTATGACAGCTTGAATATCTTTCAATGGGTGAGGAGTGCAGCTCTACTAGGATGTGTGGTTTGAGAGTGGTGTTAGGGGAGAGAACCGCATGATCCTTATATCGAATAATATCTTCCTGCCAAGTGTAACCCGTTGGGGGGTTAGGATATTCTTGTAATCTTTGGATTAGCTGGGAAAGGGATGGATGGGAAAACCATTAATTTCATTCCTCCTCAATCCAAGATGGTATGGGAATTGATAAGGATAATAGGGTGTCGTCCTCCTCAAATTGTTGTGACAAGTAATCAACCACAACATTGTTTTGATCCTTCTTATATAATATATCATAATCATAGCCTAAAATTTTGGTATGCCATTTATTTTTTTGCAAAGAGAATAAGCATTGGTGCAAAAAATAATTTAGACTATGATGGTTAGCTCAAATCTGGAAATGTTGTCCAAGAAAGTATCATTACCAAGTGACCACTGCATGTAGGATCGCCATCATTTTTTTCTCATACGTATATTGACCCAAATTTTTTCCAATGTCAGTCCTTGAGGAATCACATTCAATCACAAAGGGTTTTGTAAAATATGGGAGGGACAAAATCAGGGTGGAACACATGGCTTGTTTGAGATTCAAGAAATTTTTTTGAGTTTATTATGTCAAGAGGAATGCATTTTATTAAGAATATTTGTCAAGGGTATGCCAGTGCATTTATAAGTTTTGACAAATTTGTGATAGTATCTTGTGAGGCCCAAAAATCCCTGCATACTTTTCAAGGTCCCAGGTTGTGGCAAATCTTGCATTCCTTGAACCTTTTTTGGATCCACCTATACTCCTTCATGGCCCACAATGTATCCCAATTATTGCACCTCTACCATTCCAAAAGAACACTTAGACAATTTTAAAAATAATTTATTATCCTTTAAAAGTTGCAATACCTGGTCAATATCTTGAAGATGTATTTCCCATGTTTTGTTGTAGATGAGTATATCATCAAAAAAGACTAGCAATTTATTTTTGAGATATGGCTTGAGAAGGTGATTCATGAGACTTTGAAAGGTGGATAGGGAATTAGAAATACCAAAGGGCATAACCAAAAATTCATAGTGACCTTCATGGGTTATGAAAATTGTCTTGGGAATGTCTAGTACTTTCATTTTGATTTGGTGATAGGCCGAATGAAGATCCAAACTAGTAAAGAATTGGGATCCATGAATTTCATCAAGGATATAATTGGCTATTGGAATAGGAAACTTATGCTTGATGGTGAGATTGTTGAGGGCCCTGAAGTTGGGACACATGTGCCGCTCCCCATATTTATTTAAGACCATGACCACTAGGGATGAATAAGGGATGGTGTTGGGACGAATAATGCCTGATTCTAATAGCTCCATAATAATAGTTTCAATCTCATTATTTGGTGTGAAGCCTATCTATATGGGTAGACATTTGGTAGCTGGCTACTTGGAATCAAAGGGATGTTATGATCATGCTCACCCTGAGAAGGGGATAGGTCCTTGGGTTTTTCAAACACCTGTTGATGGTGACTCAACACCTTTTGTAAATCTAGATGAATGTTGGCAGGGTTTGATTCAATGGCCTGGAGTGGATTGAATTGAGAAACTACCCCATGGTGTCCCTTTTAAAACAGCTTCTCCATTCTATGCGAGATGATGATAGTAGGATCACTTTCCTCGAGCCCTCAGAGCGTATGAGTATGCCAATTCCATTTGAAACTCATATATAGCTCTTGGAAGTCCATGGTAATGGGGCTTAGTGTTTGAATGTTAGGTCCCTATACTACTAGTGTAGCCCCTTATTGTTATTAGTGCAACCCACTTATTGTATTGTTGTGCCCATGTAGTACCCATATTGTTATTATTGTGCCCCATAGAAGCCCACTATTGTTATTGTTGTTCCCTTACAATATTATTGTTATGTAGGCTTTGATTATATTGTGACCCCTTAGACTCCTATATATAGAAAGGAGGTATTTTTATTTGTACCATCCAAGAATTGTTCATTTGTGTAATGCAAATGAGGTTTCCCCCTCGAAGAGTCTTATTTTGAAGTCATTGATCTATATCTTCTTCTATTTTGTGAGTTGGTTGCATAACATCGAATCCATTCAACTCCAAATATGATGTCACAACCTCCCATTCCAATGGAAAACATGTGTTTTTTAAGGTGATAGTCCCCCATTTGGAGCTTTATGTTCTTGCAACATCCTTCACATTTCATGGCCCCCCCATCAGCTATAAGGACCTAAAAATTGGATATTTCCCTAACAAAATAATGCATAACCTCAAAAAACCATTTATGGACAAAATTATGCATGTTTTGACTATCAATCAACACCACCACTGGTCGATGATTAATAAAGACTTATATATTTTAAGCATTTATGGAGAAGAAATACCTCCTAACACATGGAGTAATATAATCGGTTCATCAGATCACTGTTGTTGTATATACTTTAGTATCTTTTGGTTCCACTGCATCCTCCCTAGACACTTTAATGGGTTTGGCCTCCTCGTCCGAGCTATTTTTAGTCATGTAAGTCTGAAAGAACTTTGGTTCCTTGAATTTTCAGCCTCGGGAATATTTGTCATCATAATAGAACACAATCCTTGTCTTCTTCTTTCAACCATTTTTTATGGTGAGATATTTTTCACCTTAAGGGTTTGGGTGGGGTCACTAGTAGGGGTGGGATGTGCCTTTGATGTGAATGAAGTGCGACTAGATTGGTCATTAATAGAAATCTCTACATATAAAGCTTTGTGGCAAGCTTCCAAATAAGTGGTCGGTTGATGCATTATGGATGGCTTCCTTGAGGTCACTAATGAAACATTCAATGTAGAAGACGTCCCCTAGGTCCTCGATATGGATGGCTAGTTGTTCAAATGTTGTGATGTAGTATCGTACTGTACTAGTTTATTTGAGCTTCATGAGGTGACCTAGAAAATGAGAGTCCCTGTCAAAACTAGCACAAGTGGGTTTAGAGAACACATTCCATGTTGGATTTGCTGCATAGAATTTCTAATGCCATTACCACCACTGCCAATTTTCTTAGTCCAAGTAAAGAGACCCCACATGTAGTTTTGTTTCATCATCCCAGATATTATTGAATTGAAAATATTGTTCCATTTGTGCCACCCACATTGTCGAGTTAGAAATGTCAAATTTATGCATGTCAATCTTGGGTGTCTTATTGCTATAATATTGGTGAACCCCATGAAAATGATGATACCACTCACATTTATGGTGGCTAGATTCTCCTTCCAAGTGGCAATTGTCATGGTTACCCTCCCCCATGGCATCTTTAGAGATGAAAATTACATTAGCAACAAAGATATTTATACAATCATCATGACTTATTGGCAATTACCCTATGTTTATTGGTCATCTTCATACCTTTGCTGCCCTTTATTCACACTTGAAATAATGCTTTTTAAACCTTGGAAATGAACCCTAAGACCTAATGGAAATACCTTGGAAATGAACCTTAAAACCTAATGGAAAGACAACTACCTTGACACCTAAAGTAACATATTTGAAACCTCAACTGAATACAACATGGAAATGGGTCAGGAAATGTACCTCATGAGGGAAGATTTGATTTTCTAAGAAAAAGACAACCATCAGTGGACCATTTTAACATGACCTAATGGAATGATCCAAAATTTAGTATGAGACACCTAAAATGAAAATGCAAAGAGCAGATTTGATCCCTGATGGAAGTATGCATATACTTCCACTAACATTGGCCTTATTGGGGATGGAAACTCCTTGGAGGTGTCAAGAACACCATAGACCAAGTGCCTAGCTGATTGGGCCAATACGGTCAAACAAATGAACGACTAAAAATATTTTGAAGAATGATGACTCGATACAAATTGAAAACTGACTCACAACCAACTCCAAACTGACTCAAAAACCAACTAAACTCAACACAAATCATTTAAGCTTTATAGCCTTCACTTCGGGCCCCAAGATCAAATGACATTGTACTTCAAATCTTATAAGAAAAGCAAACTGGTATATACAATGATAGTGAAGAAACTTCAGCAAACTGCATCAGAAATAGTAGTGTTTGAGGAGCCTACCATTCATTGGTCCTCCTTAGCATTCTTGACCATCCATTTCCTTTAATAAAAATGCATTATGTCCTCAATAGGCTGAGATTTTATACTTTCCTTTCCATAGATTGTCAAACTTACCATGCTTTCATTTTTCTTCATTTTGTGCATCCCATCGCAGCACTACATCTTCTAGTTGAAACTTTTCTGTCTTAGTTTTGCCGTCATAAATCTTCTTTATCTTCTCTTGTAGCCGGAAAGTGTTTTGAGAAACCTCTTCTCTTGTTTGTTGAAGGTGAATCATTTGATTAATCTGGCGCTGAATATCATCTTCTTCACTGCCAACTTCCTACAATAATCTCATGACTGGGACTGCAAAGGATGTGGGAAACACTGTATCAATACCATAAACCAACTCAAAAGGTGACATACCTATTGATTTCTTATTTCTCACTTTGTCGGCCCACAAAGCTTTGACAAGCTTTCGATGCCAATTCTTTTTGTTTGCTTCCAACATCTTCTTAATAATGTTTACCAAGGATTTATTTGAAGACTTAGCTAGTCCATTTCCTTGCAGGTAATATGTCATGGAATGACCCAATGTGATATTGTATTTGTTGCAAAACTCAATCATTCTCTTTGACTTGAATGTTGCATTATCTATAATAATCTTGTGAGGGAAACCAAAACGAGACAATATATTGGACTCTAAAAACTGAATGATTACCGTGTCCATAGCTTGCCTTGTCAGAATGGCTTCAATCCACTGGGTGAAGTAATTGGTAGCTGTCAAAATCCATATGTGTTGTGTTGATGATGTAGGATGAATTTCTCCGATGAAATCAAGCCCCCACTGCTGGAAAGGTGCATTTACTACGACTAGTTTCAAAGGAAGAGGAAGCAGCTTCCTTTTTCCATGAAAAACTTAACATTCATGGTAGCTCATGACTGCCTTATATAAATCTGAAAACAAAGATGGCCAATAATATCCTAATCTCAAAACTTTATTAGCTATTGTTTTCCAAACAATGACCACCACAATATCCTTTATGGAAATCATTCATCACCTACTGAGCTTCATCTTCAACCAAACAATTAAGGAGAACCCCTCCCATATCTTTCCAATAGAGAGCACTATTTAAAATGGAGAATTTTGCAGACTTTAATTTTAGTGATCTACCTTTACTTCTTGACATTCCAGGAGGAGGAGAAAGATGTTGAAGAACATATACTATATCAGAATACCAAGGTGAGTTGAGAAACATCTTTGACACCTAAATAAGTGTGCCACCATCTTCATCATCTGATATTGTTGCAAGGAGGTTTATGTCTAGAGCATGAAGATTCGACTCAGCCATGAGTTTTGCTAAGCCTTGACCTTTGATCAGTTTGGTTGTCTTAATCTCAAGATCATACTCTGACATCGCTACTATCCACTTACCTCTTCTTCCCTCCAGATCATTTTTCATGAGGACATCTTTGACAGCTGCATTAGGAACATATGCTATGGTATGTGAATGCAGAATGTAAACTCGGAAATCCTTCAATGCCTTTATAAGAGCCAAGGCTTGCTTTTCAATGATGTTATAGTGCAAAGCAACATCTCTGATAGTCCGACTAAAAAATGAAATGGGTTGTTCCACCTAATCCTTTTTTTGCATTAACACCGCAGCCAAAGTGTGCTCAAATGCAAATGAAAATATAATAAAATCATGAGTATAATCATGACTGATCAAAACCGGGGCTGTGGTCAAAGCAAGCTTTACCAAGTTGAAAGATTTCATGGCATCCTTGGTCCATTTCACAGTGTTGTCCTTCTTCAACATATTAGTTAACTCACGTAAATGCTCAGCTAAATTTGGTATAAATCTACATAAGAAGTTCATCTTACCATTGAAAGCTTGAATTTCCTTTTTGTTGCGTGGAAAGTCTATTTGTTGGATTTCCTCCACCCTTGAAGGATCAATGCGAATATCATCTTTGGAAATTATATGACCGAGGAGTTTACCTTCCTCCATGGCAAAAATACTCTTCTTTGGATTTAAAGAAATCCTAAACTTCCTGCATTTCTGAAAAAAAATCCTTAGGTGGTGTAAATGCTCATCATCAGAACCAGAAAATATTGTTAAGTCATCTAAATAAACTACCAAGAAAACATCTTTCTCGTTAGTGAAATCTATATCCATTGCCCGCTGAAAAGTGGATCTGGCATTCTTTAGCCCAAATGGCATCTTGGCATACTGAAAAGTTCCCCATGGTGTTGTGAAGGCAATTTTGTCTTGGTCTTTTTCATGCACCAAGATCTGATTGTAACCTGAGTAGCCATCTAGTAGTGACATCCGTGATGCTCCAACTACTCTTTGCAGAATATGGTCCATCTTAGGAAGAGGGTAATTATCTTTCAAGGATACTTTATTCAGGTTCTAGAAATCAATGCACAACCTTATCTCTCCAGTCTTTTTCCGTACTGGGACCAAATTTGAAATCCAATTAGAGAATCTAATTGTAACAATGATACCAGCTTTAAACTATCTATTTACCTCTTTCTCGATGGATGGCAGCAACTTGGGATTGATTCTCCTCAACTTTTGTCTAAAAGGTTTTTGATCCAGCTTGATAGGAATAGTATGTTGAATGATGTTCTTGTAATATACTTTCAAATTTGAGTAATCCCATGCAAAACCATCAGAAAATTAAGAAAGAAACATAACATACTTAGCCTTTCATTCAGGAGACAATGCTTTTGATAACTCTACAAGATTGGGCTTGTTCGCTGTCCCAAGGTTTACATCTTCAACTCCCTTGTTAGTAGGAACCAAGGTTGGTTTTCTCACCACATCATCTTGATTAAACAACTCCTCTAAAGGTATAATAACTCTAGGAATAACATTATCCTTCAGCTGTAAAACATCCATTTGATTTACCTCAATGTCTTATTCATCAGAATCACAAACATCATCAATGAAAGCATTCTTAAAATTCCCTTAATTTTGCAAAAAGGAATTAATTTCATTGTCATCCCATAAAAATTGCCAATATCTCAGATTATCAGCAACAGTAGGCCTATGTTTGACATGAATTTCAAGTTTATTGCTAGAATTCATTGGAATTTTCAAATTGCTTGTTATTGTAGCAAGTGAATCGACAATGATATTTTGACTTCTCGGCACCGTTGTCAAGGTGTATTTTGGAAACATTTTCAATATGTCCAGGACTTCATTCCTATAAGCTCTCATCTTCGCTTGATATTCTCTTTTTACTTGTTTGATCACTAGCTCTGAATCTCCATAAACATAAATCCCTTTCACACCCAGCTTCTTCAAAAATTTAGAGCTGTAATCAATGCCTCATATTCTGCTTCATTATTAGAGCAATCAAAAGCTAATTTATAGGAACACACTCTAACATTACTTAGGACTTTGTCTAGCTAAAAAACAAGACTTTGAATCCAAATTCCAATACCTGCACCATCTTTACCCAAAGCACCATCAAAGTCCATGCTCCAAAGGTCAACTTCATCTTCCAGATGTTGGAATTCTGCTTTAGTTTCGATCTTACATTCGTTGGTTACTTCACTTTTCTGCTCTTGTGGAGGTTTCTCAAAAGGAATTGTCATTTTCTCCTTTTCTTGATTAAGAACTGCTCTAAAACTCTCAGAAATTTATGGTACATCATCTACTTCTACAAGCTGAATATCTACATCATTCAATCCACTATCAATGTACAAAAAAAAAACTCTAAATCTATATGTACATCATTTATCGGATGATTTATGGGCTTCTCTTTACTAGTGATCATATACTTCATCTTCATTTCCTAGTACAACTTCCTCAATTGACCGAAAACAGGGATTATAGCATAAGAGAAGTCAAGTTGTAAAGTGCCTTTGAGTTTGGCTCCCTGCGATATGGACAATAGCATACCAAATCGAGGTGGTATATCAGCTACTACCACATCCATCAAAACATTTTTGGCTAGGAATTTATCTAAAGAAACCACCAAATATTTGATGAGACCAATGTAGCGAACTCTACCAAAATCAAATGAGTACAAATCATGATATTTTTGGGTGATATCCAGGCCCAGATTTTCCATGATAGCCTTGGGCATCAAATTGTGGGAAGCTTCGAAACCAAGCATAGCATTATGAATAATATACTCATGCAATCTAAACTTAAATAAAAGGACGAGACTTCGCTATCCTCTAGCTGACCTTCTATAGCTGGACCAAAAATAAGTTTAGGGTGATCATCCTCAACATTCACCATGTCAGACAAAGCATCAATTTATAGTATTCTAGATACATGATGTTTGTAATGGCTATTCTTAACAAGCTTAGTTAAAGGAATGGAAACTTTCAATTTAGAAATTTCACTTTTTAAATTAAAAGACATGACTTTTTCTACCTCTTTGACACTGATGTCTCTCTTATCTGTTTGGTCCTTCGTTGCACTATCCTTGTGCTGATTGTCTTTCTCTTTTGCAGTTGTACTTGTTGATGGCTGATTTACCTTGCTGGAATTCTGATCGACAAGCTCCTTTCCCTTTTTCTGATTGTTTGGGGGATCATTCTTCATTTGAACATCCTTCCTCTTCTGAATAGGATTGACTGGTACATCTCTACTCCTTAAAGGATATTGCCGCAGCTGTGTGCTCAAAGCATTCATGTAACCACGCTGATAATCATCAGACTCGGCCTCCAAAACAACATCATTTGCCAAGATGTAGTCTTCATCCTTTTGAATGTCGGAACTTTTTGCATACTCTTCATCTTCGGTTAGAAATATAGGCATACCATCAGCAGTGAAAAAATTATTCGTTTCAATTACCAGATCTTCCTTGTCTTCTTCTTCCACTCCTTGAAAATAATTTTGCTATAAGGGATTTTTGATCTGTTGTTGTTGTTGTGTTGGTTGTTCCAGTGCTTTTTGTTCTCTTTGCTTGATTTGGAATTGAGGCTGTTGCTGCCCTCTAAAGTTTGGATTCCAGATCTGAGGTTCAGGTCTATCTGTGATGGACAACCGGTCAACCATCCTTTCCATTGTTTGAATCAATGTATCCATTTTTACATCTGAAGTAGATGCTTCTTCTTTTATGGTCACTCTTTTCTCTGATCTCATCCTCGCTTTTTTGGCCAGCAAGTTTGCTTCTACGCTCACAGCATTCTTTTGCATGTATTCTAGAGTTGTAGGGTCACGTTCACGCAAATGATATGCCATATCAACATCAAATCCATTTGGAAACTTAAGCAAAGCCAATCCCTCTGGTGGTTTGATGTTTGCAAGGATAGAATTGTACACTGCCTTAAATCTTACACAATAGTCTTGCACACTCTCACTAACATTTCTTTTGATGTTCTCATATTCGGACATAAACTGAAGGGGATTTTTCTTCACCTCCCACCGTTCTAGGAACTGCCTATGGAGGATGGGTAAAGTAGTGATAGAAGCTATTGGTAGGGCTCTAAACCATTTCCGAACTTCTCCTCCAAAAATTTGTACAAACAGCCTCATCGTCACATCTTCAATTTCAACTTCATGGAGGTCAAAGAAAGTATTCATCTTGTCTACGTGCTATTGAGATGTAATGGTTTGGGTGTCGTCAAAGAAAGTTATTTTGGTTTGATAATCAGCGAGCATGGCACCAGGATTTTGAGGTAAAACCAGGGGTGCATATCGGGCAGCCTTAACTGGAGGTGGGGGAGGTGGTGGATTTAAAGCAAGGATTGGGATATTCGATATACTCAAAGGGGGACTAACGATAGCTTGAGTGGTGTGAACAATCTGTAAAGAAGAAGGCAGGGGGTGAGAGATTTTTTAGGTGGCAGTTGATTCAAAGGAGATATCTCGAAAATTCAAAGATGCCCTATGAGTCTTATTTTTCACCCAAGTGTTTAAGTTTGAAGAGAGGTTCTGCAATTGATCAAGAGTATGAATAAGTTGTGACCCTGATTTACCTTGTGGAAATAAGTCTTCAATGGGGTTATCAAAAGATATAGAGGAATCAACAACTATCTGATCAATCCAACTTAAAGATTTACTGTGAAATAAACTTTGCTCAAAATTAACATCAAACTCAATGTCTTGTAAAGTGTCTAACCTTCCTGAGAGTGAATTAACATGAGGAATGAAATCCTCACTTGATTGTTCTTCGGCTAAACTGAATTTCTATGCAGCTTTCTTAGATTTTTGCCCAATTTTATGAGGATCACTGACAATGGTTGGAGGATTCGGATCTGGATTGGATCTGGTGTACTTTTGAGAAGCTAGTATGTCTAATTTTGAAATTTTATATATTGCTTTACAACTTTCCAATTCAGCCTAGTAAATTCTAAAACTCATCATCCACAAGATTAAGAATTCAAATGAAACATCTTACTGGGGTGATTAATCTTTTATTTCCTTGGTATTGTTGCCAATATGTTATCACCTGGATTGAACCTCAAGCTGAAGGAAGGCAATGCCAGGGTAACCACAAGCCATGCTTAGCCAAGTGGCTAGTCCTACTAGGCCAAGAGAGGGCTCTCTCGTAAGGATCTCAGCCAAGATGAATGGATCGAGAAAATGATATTAGGCTAGGTATAGTAGCACAAGGTTTGATTTGATTTTGAAAGGTTTTGCTGGATCAGGAGGAGCCAAACAGTTAGGGCAAGGAAATTAGGGAAAAATTGCAGGGTGTTCGAGGGGGCAAGGTAGGCACAAGGCTCAGCACTCTAGGGTTTGATGGATGAGGTGATTCACGATAGGTGAGAAACTAGAAAGAGAATGTAAGCAACATGGATTCTTCCTAAACTGAAGAAAACATAGACTATGAAATATCTACCCAAAACAAAGCATAAAGATATGGATTTTGCCTCTCAGACTTGTATACATTCACATAAAGGCATTGAAATGATGAAATGGAGTCAAAAATAATTCTAACACATGAAAACATAAGAAAAACTGAACTGAACATCATACCACATGGGTCTCAAAGAAATAGTTGCAACTTTTCATTAATCTCCTGATAAAACTGATACGAAATGATGTCTCTTCAAAGCCTAAGCATCCAGCTGAGTCCAACCCTTTACAATGAGAAAGAAGAAGAAGATATAGAAATTGATTCAACCTCCTCCCATCCTCAGGGGTCGAATCCCTAAGATGAGGATCTAATCTAACCAAAATTGAACAAGAAACTGGAATCTAGGTATCCTAACAACTTGCCTCTAAAAGTCAGGAAACTGATTCATTTGTCCTCAAGATGACTTTTAATCTAATGAATCTACCTTCTAGTACTTATTATCCATCATTTTTACATGCCTAGTCATCATTTACATCAGTAAAACACCATCTATGAGAGGAAACCCAAAATTACAGTCAAGGCACAGTGAAATAGACACTCAGCACAATTTTTGTCATATGCGTAGCGCCCAAGCCCTATGTGTAGCGCTTTTAGTAGGTCCATTTTGGAGGTCTTCTCGATGTCCAAATTGAGCTCATGATAGCTCCTTGGAAATATCTTCAAGTATTCTTTCCAGAAAATCTTGAATTTCTTCATTTGAAGCTCATTTGACCCCTCAAAAACAATTCTCCCAAGATTGCTTCTGTGTGTCCAAAAAAGGGTAGAAAGGTCATTTTTGGGTGTTTTTGACCTTTGGTTGACCAGTGTATCTCTAAAAGCTTAGAAAATACTTAGGGTGCATGTAATATTCATTCTAAATCCAAAAATGTTGACCATTCCCTCATTGAATTCCCCTAGGAAAAGCGCAGCGCCAATGATGCTGTGTATAAAGCCAAAATTTCTGTGTCAAAAATTGCCAAATTCTTCAAAAGGAAAAAATTCTTCAAAACTTGCTCAAAATTTGTGGAAAATACCACCATTAAGTATCTTGATCAGCCAAGGAAGCTTCAGCAAGCAACCTAAGCCTATCATCCTCCTTTTTGCCTTTGAGTGCTTGTTTTAGCCTTCTTTTCATTCGCTTGACCCTTATGTTGCAAATCTTGTTCCGGGTCTTGTAATGGCGAGCCATGTGCCTCATGATTCGATTGTCCTTGTTGGCCTTTTGGAGAAGCTTCTCCAAATGAAAATTTACCCTGTCAAGCCAAATTTCTCTATCCTCCTCAATTTCCTTCTCAATTATTTGTTTTGCAGTCAAGGTAGTTGATGTTTCTTCCTCTTGCATTGCTAATTTTCCCTTGTCACTTTGCCTCTTTGCTTTGAGAAGTTCCAGCTCCATGAGGACTTGTTTGTCACTTAGTTTCTTGTTCTCCTGGTCAAGGTATGAAATGACATATTTAGCTCTTGCCAAGTTGTCCATCAGTGCTTGGATTTGTGCATCTTTTTCCTTTATGGTGATATTTTCGTTTGTTGCCTCATCTTGAGCCAAGTCAACTATCTCAATGCCATGATGGATGTGTGGTTGTTCTAGTTCATCATCTTCCATCAAATCAAAATCCCTTTCCTCCTCATCATCAAGGCTTTCCTCCAGCACCTTTTCTTTCCCTTTATGCAGCTGCTGCACCTGTTGTACATATTGTGTTGATGAAGAAGGAAAAGCCCCTTCCACATTTTGTGGAGCAAGAATTTGCCTATGAGCTGATGAAGAAGGCAAGGCCCCTTCCACATCAAGTGGACTAAACACTTGCCTATCTACTGCAAACAACTTTCTATCCCCTCTCTGATATGTCTTGTAGGTTTCTGGCTCCTCAACAGCTTTAGTCTCTTTAACCTTCTCATCTTTCTTTACTTTGGCACTGTTGGAAGGTCTTTCTGCTTCTTGAGGCACCGGTGGAGGAATCTGAGGACCCCTGAAGATGTCATTGGCAATGAATGTCTCCCAGGAGATGTTAAGGAGGTTGAGATGATGTAGCACAATCATCTTGATCAAGGAATAGTGATAGAGACTACTCATCTGTTGGGGGTATGGCTTTTTCTGTACAATGTAAGCCATCTTTTCAATGTTCCTGGGTAAGAAATAAGGGATGCTCAACATTTTCACTCTTGTAAAATGCATAAGAAGCCTAATGTGATAGGTGTACAATCTAGAAAATCTGCCCTCGCAAGTGAAATATTTCATAATGATCCTCATCATAAGGGCATATTTGTATTCAAGGAACTTGAAAGGAAATGTCCTCTTCTTTTCATTTCTATACCTAGATTTGATGTATGGCTCATAATAGTGCTCATCCAAATCTTGTGCCTTATACCATTTCTCCCCCACATTTGAATCTTTGTAGCATCAGCAATGATGGAGGATGAAACTGTAAATGTCAACCCGACAAGAGTTACCTTGTTATCACGCAGATTGGCTAAAAAAAGCCTAGTTAGCTCAGGATCTTGATCTCTTTCCACCTGCTCACAAAACTCATAACACCCTAGATGCTTGAAACAAGTGACAGTCATATGAGAAGCCTATAATTCTTAGATGTTTGATGGTTCCTCCATGATAATTCTGCCTCCCTTGTGTGGTTTTCTCTGATGCTGAGGTTCATCTCCCAAACTCTCATTGCCACTGTTTTCCTCCTCATAATCTCTATCCTCTTTGTCCATGTTTGTCAAATTTTGAAGTTGGGTAACCCTAGAGAAGGTAATAAAGGAGTAAGTATTTGTGATTAGGGAATAAGGGATATGGAGGGATTTGTTTGAGGGAATAGGGTTCAAGGAATAGGTGGAGGGATGTATAAGAGGGATTAGGGTTTCAAGGAATGAGCGGAGGAGTGTATAGGAGGGATTAGGGTTTCAAGTAATGAGTGGAGGGATTTGTAGGCAATATAGGGTTTGATTTTAGAAATAGCAAACCAACTTCAAACTGATGAATTGAATTCCAAGAGGATAGCTTAGAGATCGAATTGAATGCCAAGAGGATAGCTTAGAGATTACACTTACTTGTTTATAGGCTATAGAAGGCAAACAACAAGTTTTGAGTGGCTGACAGAGTGTTTTGGCACTTGCTGGACCTATGCGCAGTGCTCTAGCTTTACGTGCAGTGCCATTCAAATTTTCATTGGAGAAACTGCCCTATGCACAACGCTCCACTCCTATGCGCAGCACTCCGACCTCTATGCATAGTTCCTCCTCCATGATCCAGGTGGATCTTCAGATACAATGCCATGGAAAAGCTCCAAATTCAAAGTGGCAGAAAAGAAAGTATCTTGACATAAGAACAAATTTCTCATCGCCCTGATTCCAACGGTGCGAACGGCACTCCAATCCGAGCCTGGATGATGAAGTTATGGCAGAAAGAAGGTTGCCTTGCTCCTTTGGAAAATGAGGCTTTTTCCCTAAAAATGACTTTAAGCCTTTAAAAGGAAAAATCACAATCAAATAAGTCAAAGGGGCAGACTTAAGGAGGCACAGCGGAAACCCCGATCATCGATCTCCAATTAATCAGAGTCGGTGGCAAGCAATCGGTGATATCGGGATGATCGAATCAGCGGATCAAGTCAGTGAAACCCAAAGGATCGGACCAAGACCCCTAGACTGTAGCGATGTGATATGCCGATGCGATAGGGCCGATGCAATACACCAATATTGGCGATTGGCGATATCGGCAATCGGCGATATTGGCGATTAGCGGTTAGCAATTCCCTGCTAACAGAACCACTGAACAACGCGATAGCGATTTCGACATGAGGACTGGACCCGATGGATCTATAAGCCCGATTTAAGGAAATTTGAAGTCTGGGGTTTCGGTTTTTTCAGTGTTTTCTATGCATTATCGCTTTTGAGTAGAAAAGAACTATTTCGGGGTTTTTGTTGAACGGATTCTATTATAAACAAATCCAACCCCCGATTTCAGTGCGCTTGTAACAAATCCGACATTATAAAAGTCCAATGATTGGAAAAAGTAGGGGGAGAGGATTTTCAGCATTCAGTTCGAGGAAGGAAAGCTTACAGGAGGGCTCATAGTGCATTTTGTCTGAATTGGACAAATCTTATATGTTTTTAGCCCCTCTCAACACCACAGACGCAGTGGTGCTGTCCATTTCTCCATTTGAGTTATCCTTTTCACAGCCATTTTCCAGAATGAAGGTATAATACTCCTTTTATGTAATTGGTGCTTGTATTCTCTTCTTTTCATGCCATTTAATGAATGAAGGCCTCCCCATTGATTGAGCAGGGCTCGGAGACGTAGCCTGAGTTGGAAAAACTCCGTTATCAAGTCTTGTTTCCTTCTTTTCATGCCTTTATGTGCTTTTCTTCTTCTTTCTTGTGTGCACATTAAATCTTTGTATTAAGCTGCAATTCTCACATGTGATTCTTTTCATGCATCTATAACCAAAAGATCCCTAGATCAAGTGGTATCAGAGAAGGTATTTTTAGATGTGAATTGCATGTTTGTATGCTAACAAGAGACAGACTCTAAAGAGGTGAAGGGGAATTAGAGCCTTTCGATCCCAAAGCAGGGCATGCACATCGAAGGAGAAACATGGAAAAAGATGAAGCTCATCTTGAAGAGGAGTGCAATTTTCACAAGACCTTCTACTCAATGGCAGAGAATATCAGTTAGTTGGTTTTAAGGTCGAAGAAAGCAGAAGAGAGGAATCTAGAAGAACAAGGTTCAACACATGGAAATGGTGGAGAAGAACCCCCTCCTTCTCCTTCCACGAGTGAAGGTTCTCCTTCCTCTCACCACCATAATCGCAAAGGATGCATCTAAGAAACCTTTCTTTAAATTAGATGTGAAATTTGATCTTCATGTTTAATGGTGAAAGTAACGTAGAGAAGCTTAATAATTGGATTGGGCTGATTGAGGTCTACTACAGGATTCAACAGATCGTGGAGGATGAGGCAAAGATTCTATTGGCCTCTCTACGGCTGAGCAGCACCACTCTCATTTGGTGGGAGAGAAAATTGCAGAGCAGTAAGAATGTGGGTAACCACTTTTCCTCATGGCCTGATTTTATTTCTATGTTAAAGGAACAGTTTTATCCCTTGGGATACAAGCAAAAAGATTTAATGAATTGGTAGTATTTAAGGCAAGGCAAAGGTCAGGATGTTCAGAGTTTTACAAAGGAGTTTAGAAAGAAAGCACTGAATTTGGTGTTGCACTTCATACACCTAAAGTTGTAACTAAGTATATTGGTTCATTACATAGCTACATTAGGCATTCATTGTTGTTGTTTGAACCAACCACTATTGACTCATTCAGCGTGAAGGCAATTCATATTGAGAACAGGGGCAAAAAATGAAAGAGATGATCATTCCATAAAACCACCGTTCAAACCTCCCAATGGAAAATCTAAAGAAAAATGGAAAGGAAAAGAGAAGAAAATGACAGCAGCGAAAGAAGGCGAAAGGTCGTATTGCAATCACTACAAAAAGGAAGGTCACAATGAAGATCACTGTGGGAAACAACACCTAGAAAAGCGTCCAAAGAAGTATGGAGGAAAAGGGAAGCAAAAGACAGTGGCGACTGCACGACAAGACCTTGGATCTGATTCGGGAGATGAAGCATTGATCACAGTAGCAGGAACAAAAGGTACTCTTACATCTCATGTTAATTTTGAATCGCATGAAGGCACTAGTTCTGTAAATGAGTCCCTTCATAATGACTGAAAGAGAATTGAACTGTTTCATATCAGAGTTGTTGTAAATCATACTAAAGTAGAAACTTTGTTTGATACCGGATCCCAAACAAACTTAATCGTAGAATCCTTGGTAAAGAAACTTGGCTTATAAACAAAACCACACACGAAACCTTACCCGCTTGGATGGATACATGATAAAGCAAAACTTAATGTAACCAAGCAATGTAAAGTCAAATTTTTAATCACTTCTAAGCTAGTAGACAAAGTAGAACTAGACGTAATCCCATTGGATATCTGTGGCATGGTGTTGTAAAGTCCGTATCTATATGATAAAAAGGCAATATTTTTCCATCATGAAAACAAATACCAAATCACAAAAGATGGGGTAGAATATATAGTAAGGGCTCATCAAAATAAAATCAATGCCAGCCTTGTAAGCGCTGGACAAATGAAAAGGCTGGTGAATTCCAGTAAGGGTTGTGTGCTTATGGTTGTAAGGGAAAAAGAGGTAGACACTTTCCAGGGTTATGATCAGGAACATAAACAGGAATTATCTAAATTAATTTCTAATTATGATGAGTTGTTTCAAGAACCGAAGGGATTACCTCTGAAGAGGGAAATCCAACACAAGATCCATTTGCAACATGATGCTCCTTTGCCAAATATTGGCATGTACAGGATGTCTACCATCGAGATGGAGGAAATCGAGAAATAGGTGAAACAATTGTTGGACCAAGGGGTCATCAAGCCAAGCACTTCTCTGTGTGGCTCACCGATTGTCTTAGTCCCAAAGAAAGACGACACATGGAGGATATGTGTGGATTACCGCGCACTAAACAAGATCACGGTGAAAAATCGCTACCCTCTTCCACGCATTGATGACTTATTAAATCAGTTAAAGAAGGTTGTTTATTTCACCAATTTGGATTTGCGTAGTGGTTATCACTAGGTCCAAATTGCAAAGAAGGACGTGTGGAAAACCGCCTTCAAGACCAAACAAGGGTTGTTCGAATGGATGGTGATGCCATTCGGACTTTGCAACGCTCCAACCACTTTTATGAGGCTCACGAATGATCTCTTTAGGCCTTTCATTGATGAATTTTTTTATTTCACCAAATTGGATTTGCGCAGTGGTTATCACTAGGTCCAAATTGCAGAGAAGGACGTGTGGAAAACCGCCTTCAAGACCAAACAAGGGTTGTTCGAATCGATGGTGATGCCATTTGGACTTTGCAACGCTCCAACCACTTTTATGAGGCTCACGAATGATCTCTTTAGGCCTTCCATTGATGAATTTGTTCTTGTATATTTAGATGATATACTTGTCTTTAGTAAAAGCTAGAATGAACATGTGTGTCATCTGAAGAAAGTTCTTGATGTATTGAAAAAATAAAAACTCTATGTAAAGTTGTCAAAGTGTGAGTTTAGGAAAACCTCTTTGGGTTACCTAGGTCATATTGTTGGTCATGGTCAGTTAAAGATTGATCCTTCTAAAGTTGAAGCGATTGTAAATTGGCCTAAGCCTACTAGTGTAACCAAGGTCCGTAGCTTTTTAGGTGCAGTCCAGTATTGGAGGAGATTTATTGCTAATTTCTCTTTTATTGCAGCACCTCTGCACACATTGACAAATGTGAAACAGGTCTTCCAATGGGGAGGAAGACGGTAGAAGTCCTTCGAAACATTGAAGGAAAAGATCAGCACCGCACCAGTCTTAGCCTTACCAGATCTTCAACAGCCATTCGAGATCGAAACTGACATCAGCGGTTATGCCATGGGAGTTGTACTAATGCAGCAAAAGAAGCCGATTTGTTACCATTCTGAGAAGTTTTCTCAAGCTGTGATAAACTATCCCACTTATGACAAGGAGCTTTATGCCTTGGTGCAGAGTGTGAAAAAGTGGAAACACTACTTGATTGGCAAGGAGACCATCATCCATACGGATCATCAGCCCTTGCAGTACCTTCAGTCACAAACCAAGTTGCAGCAATCTCGTCATTTCAGGTGGATGGGTTTTCTTCAACAGTTTCATCTGGTAATAAAGTATAAGAAAGCCACTAGCAATAAAGTGGTCAATATGCTATCTCACCCTCCTATTTCTTCTTCTGTTATTTTGCATAATGCTTCGTTGTATTTTGAGAGTTATGTTGAACAATATGCTAACAATGATGACTTTAAGAAGATATATGCAAAACTAACCCATGGTTCACCAGGTGGACAACTATCACTTGCAGGGGAAACTATTGTATCACCTTGGTAAGTTGTGTATTCCCACAAGGGAAAGAGTACATGTAATTCGAGAGGCCCACACCTCTCTTGTGTCTAGACACTTTGGTGTCAAAAAGACTTTATGTCATGTACAAAGATTTTGTTTTTCGCCTTATATGAAAAACATTGTGACTCGCTATGTAAGGGGTTGTGTGATGTGTTCTGTTTCAAAGCCCTCTAATAGAAAACTCAGGCTCTACACACCACTCCCTATTCTGAGTCACCCATGGGAAAGTATGTCAATGGACTTTGTAGGAGGTTTTCCTTTGTCTAAAAAGACTCACAACTATTTGTATGTCATCGTTGACTGTTTTAGCAAGATGTGTATTCTTATGCCTTGTAAAAATCAGATCACTGCAGAGCAGACTACTTCTCTTTTCTTTCAACATGTTTGGGTCCATTTTGGATTACCCACATCGATTGTGTCAGATCGGGACTCTCACTTTCATGGAGGGTTTTGGACTAGCTTGTGGAAGATGGACACCAAATTGAAAAGAAGCATGGCATTTCATCTGTAGACTGACGGATAGATAGAGGTTGTCAACCATACCGTGGTACACTTGTTACGAGGCTATTGTGGGAAACATCCCAAGTTATTGGATGAGCACCTCCCATATGTGCAGCATTCCTACAACCGAGTAGTGCATTCATCTACGCAGTGTTCACCATTTGAGACATGTTTTGGTTACCTACCAAAGGACCCTTTTGATATGGTCTTTGGAAGGGAAGAAGGCTCTAGTGGACGTAATGATAGGGACAAAGCTTAGTGGTTCATTCAGCGAATCTAATTGATTCACCAAGCAGTACAAGGGTAGTTGGAGAAAATTCAAGCCCGTTACAAGGCTCGACATGAAAAGTTCTGAGTCAACCATCAATTCCAAGTGGGCAACAAAGTGTGGTTCCACATCAGCAAGGACAGGATGAAGGGAGAAGGGAAGAAGTTGCAACCAATCCGGTATGTTCCATTCACCATTTTGGAGAAGATTGGGAACAATTCCTTTTGTCTTGATTTGCCAATATATATGTAGATGTACTCAGTAGTAAATGTGGAGAAAATGAAGCTATATGAACCACCATTGATCATGGGCACTGATGAGGTGGGAACAGTTCCTACATTTGATGATTTTGCACTAGAATATCTTGATGAGTTACCTGAAGACATCATCCTTGACAGAAGAACCAGGACTTCATGGCGAGGAGATGTTGAATACCTTTGAGTTGGTTTCAAGGGAATGCACCCCAACAAGGCAAAATGGCTAGAGAAGGAAAGAGAGAGGGAACAATTCCCTCACTTGCCAATTGACTAATGAAAGCTTTTGGCAGTCCAAAAGCTCCTCAATGGGGAGGATTGATCCAGGTGGATCTTTAGATACAATGGCATGGAAAATATCCAAATTAAAAGTGGTAGAAAAGAAAGTATCTTGACATCAGAACAAAGTGCTCATTGTCCTGATTCCAATGGTGCGAACGACACTCCAATTCGAGTCTGGATGATGAAGTTATGGTAGAAAGAAGGTTGCCTTGCTCTTTTGGAAAATAAGGCTTTTTCCCTAAAAAATGGCTTTAAACCTTTAAAAGGCAAAATCATAATCGAAGAAGTCAAAGGGGCAGACTTAAGGAGGCATAGTAGAACCCCCAATCAGTGATCTCCGATTAATCGGAGTCAAGAGTGAGTAATCGACGATATCAGGATGATAAGATCGGCGGATCGGGTCGGCAAAACCCAAAGGGTCGGACCAGGACCCCTGGACTGTAGTGATGCGATAGGGCCGATGCAATATGCCGATATCGACAATATTGGCGATTGGCAATCGACGATTGGCAGTCAGCAATTCCCCGCTAACATAACCATTGAACAACACGATAGTGATTGCGATATGAGGACTAGACCCAATGGGTCTATAAGCCCGATTTAAGGAAATTTGAAGTCCAGGGTTTCAATTTTTTCAGTTTTTTCTATGCATTATCACTTTTGAGCGGAAAAGAACTATTTCGTGGTTTTTGTTGAAAACTTCTATTGTAAATAAAGCTGACCCCCGATTTAAGCGCGCTTGTAACAAATCCGACATTATAAAAGCCCAATGATTGGTGTTAAGTGTGAAGCCAAATTCATGCAAGATTCTAGATCCTCCTACACTGCCAGTGGTTTCTAGATCATTCCAGATCTCCATCTGAATCACATACAGGATTCTAGATCCTTCTTCTGCCTCTATAAATTTGTAATTTATCTGGCCAAGGAAAGCAATCCAAGGCCCAAGCCTGTTATGTAATGCAAAGTGATTTCTGTTCTCTAGTGATTGTTTTATCTATTCTGTTGTTTTTGACTAAGTAATCTTGTTGTTTCTCCATTTGTCTATCTCTGTGAATTATTCTCTATTATTGTTGTCTAAGTCTCTAAGTATAAATATGTTGTGTGTTATGTATGCTCTGGTCTAACAACTGGTATCAGAGCTAGGTTCGAATATCCACAATGCAAGCCGCTTAGTGCCATCGCCTTGCTCTAGCAACGTTCATTAAAACCTTGGTTGTTACTCTTGGAGCTGTTGAAGGATCTGTCCAGGAAATCGCTAAGGAACGCTGGAACTAAAAGACAGTTGCTACAAGAAAAACAAGGTTGTGGACCTATGTTGAAACGTGTTTCTGGAGTTTGAAAAGTGGAGATCTGTGGAGATTGGAGTTGAAACGTGGTGTTCGTAAGTTTCTTTTACATCAAGCTTACACGTATACGTCAAGTTTTTTTTCTCAAACCAACATATGTATGTGTGAAATGTGAAAAGGTTAAAACATTATATATGTTTTTATATCTATTATGAAACATATATAATTATATGTTGGAATTTGAAAATTATATTTTAAAAAGGAGCAGGAATTTTGAAAAGGGTATTTTAAAAGGACGAAGGTCATTATTACTAAATTTTAAAGAGTAATAATTAAAGTTTTATTTTTAAGCGGAGTTTTTTGTGTTTTGGGGCGTGAATTTGATTGAAAATGGAGACAACACTTACAGATATGGAGAAGTTGAGCGGGGCTAATTTTTCCCTATGGAAATCACAGATGGAGGATATACCGATTTTAAAGGATCAGTATTTTCCAATTGAGGGCACAACAAAGAAACCCTCATCGATGACAAATGAAGAGTGGAATAAGGTAGATAGAAAGGCGATTGCAACAATTGCTAATATTTAACAAAGAATGTTTATTTCAATGTGTCCGGAGAAAAGACGACTAAAGGATTATGGAAGAAGCTCCATGATCTATATGAGAAGAACACATCATCAAACAAAGTGTTCTTGATGAAGAAGCTTTATAATCTCAAAATGAAGGAGGGTGCTTTAGTTGCTGAGCACTTGAATGCATTTAATATTATTACTAATCAACTTGGCTCTGTTAAAATCATTTTAGATGATGAAATTAGAGCTATTTTGCTAATGTGTTCTATGCCAGACAACTGGGAAAATTTAATTGTAGCTATGAGCACTTCAACAACTACATGGACCCTGAAGTTTGATGATGTCAGCAGCAGTTTAATGAATGAGGAGCTGCGACACAAGTCAATTGCGGAAAACCAGGGAGGAGAGGCTCTAGCTCTAGCTGATTGTGGTAGGAGAATGGATCGAGGCCAGCAAGGGTGATCAAGATCAAGAGGCCGATCAAAATCAAGGAGAGGAAGGATCATCTTCTCTCATTGTGGCAAACCCAGGCACATGAATAAAGAATGTCGATTCTGGAAGAAAGGACAAAAGGATCAGAGACCATCTAGTACAAATCACAAGTCATCCAGCACAAATGAAGGTGAGACTACTGCTGTAGCCACAGATGGTGATGTGTTGTTTACTATTTCAGTAGAGGATGCATGTGTATATACATCTAGCAGTGGCTTTGATTGGATCCTTGACTCTGGGGCATCTCACCCTGTAACCCCATGCAAAGATAGTTGTGTTTCATATAATCCCGGTGATTATGGTAGAGTGCATTTGGGGAATAATCATTTTTGCAGTATTGTTGGAGTGGGAGATGTCCAGATCAAGATGAAAGATGGACAAGATATATTATTGAAACAGGTCAGGCATGTACCAGAAATGTGCATGAGTTTAATCTCTATGGGACGACTGGATGATGAAGGCTATTCGACAAGCTTTGGAAAAGGAGGCTGGAAAATTAGCAAAGGTGCATTGGTCGTGGCCAAAGGACTCAAGATAGGAACATTATACACATTGAAGACACTAATAGGAAAATCATATTTGGTTGCTGTCACAAAAGAAGGAAATTCAGAAGATCTGTGGCATAAGCGTTTGGGTCACATGAGTGAGAAGGGCTTAAAAATCCTTGTTGGTAAAAATTTATTGCCAGGTTTGAAATCCTACAATATTGATCTTTGTGAGCATTGTATATATGGTAGACAAAGAAGGGTTTCATTCCTTAGAGGTGGCCATGATAGAAAGAAAAATGTGTTAGAATTGGTACACTCAGATGTGTTTGGGCGTGTTAACATCAAATCATTAGGAGGAGAATCATATTTTATAACATTTATAGATGATGCATCCAGGAAAGTTTGGGCATATCCTATGAAAAATAAAATTGAAGTGTTTGGAATATTTCAAAAATTCCATGTTGCTGTTGAAAGAGAGACTAACAAATTGCTGAAGTGTTTAAGAACAGATAATGGTGGAGAATATTGCTCAAATGCATTTAAGGAATATTGTAACAGGTTTGGCATAAAGCATGAGAAGACTGTGCCTGGTACTCCTCAACAAAATGGTGTTGCAGAAAGGATGAATCGCACCATTATGGAAAAGGTGTGAAGTATGTTGTCCAATTCCGGTTTGGAGAAGAATTTTTGGGTTGAAGTAGTTAGGACCGCTTGCTACCTCATAAATAGATCTCCAACTACAGCCTTGGATGGTGGTATCCCTGAAGAAGTTTGGACTGGTAAGAATTTGAATTATTCTCACTTGAAAATCTTTGGATGTGAAGCATTCGTACATATTCCCAAAGAAAATAGAACTAAGCTAGATGATAAATCTATGAAATGCATTTTTTTGGGATATGTGGATGAAGATCTTGGTTATTTTCTATGGGATACAGTCAAACATAAAATTATTAGAAGAAAGATGTTATATTTAATGAGTCAGAAATGTTCAAGAGGACTGTAGGTGAGTTGGAGGTTAAGAAGGTTATTGACAAGTTTGAAGAGCAACAGGAAAAAATACCACCAATACAAGAAAATGAACAGCAAATTCAGGAGCATGAAGAACAACAAGTGGAAAATAATGAACAACAAGAAGAAGGAATCTTGCAGGAACCTCTATAGGAGATTCAACCTGATAATGCACCACCACAGTTGGTTCGCATATCTTCTAGGCCTCATAAGCCTTCACAAAGGTATCCTCCTTCAAACTATATTTTGTTGACTGATGAAGGTGAACCTAATTGTTTTCAAGAAGCTTGTAAAGTCAAGCATAGTAAAGAATGGAAGAAAGCAATGGAAGAAGAAATGAACTCTTTGTAGGAAAATAAGACTTGGGAGTTGGTAAACCTCCCAAAAGGTAGAAAGTCTCTACAAAACAAATGGGTGTACATGATTAAGCATGAAGGTGATGAAAGAAGGAGAGGTATAAAGCAAGACTCATGGTGAAAGGTTTTGCCCAAAAAAGAAGGTATTGACTTCAGTGAAATTTTTTCACCTGCTGTTAAAACGTCATCCATTAGATTCATTCTTGGTCTAGTTGCTGCTTTAGACCTAGAATGTGAACAGTTAGATGTAAAAACTTCTTTCCTTCATGGTGAATTGGAGGAAGAAATTTATATGGAGTAGCCAGAAGGCTTCATAGAAAAAGGAAAAGAAGGCCTTGTTTGTAGGTTGAAGAAGAGTCTCTATGGGTTGAAATAGGCACCTTGACAATGGTACAAGAAATTTGATTTATTCATGTTGGAACATGGTTTTTAGAGGTTGGAAGCTGACCATTGTGTCTATATCAAGAGGTATGATCAAGAAAAGTATATCATATTATTGTTATATGTGGATGACATGTTGATTGTTGGGCATGATAAGAATAAGATCAATAGGTTGAAGAAAGATTTGGGTAGCAAATTTGCAATGAAGGATTTGGGACTAGCACAACAGATATTAGGCATGCGGATTATGTGTGACAGAAAAACAAAAGGTTGTGGCTGTCACAAGAAAATATATCAAGAAGGTGCTTGACAGGTTTAATATGAAGGATGCCAAGCCAGTTGGTACACCACTTGTAGCCCACTTCAAGCTGAGTACTGAATTATGTCCTAGTAATGACAAGGAGAAAGAATAGATGAGCAAGATTCCTTATGCTTCAGTAGTTGGCAGATTAATGTATGCCATGGTATGCACAAGACCAGACATTGTGTATTCAGTGGGAGTAGTAAGCAGGTTCCTTACCAATCCAGGCAAACAACATTGGCAAGCAGTAAAATGGATTTTAAGGTATCTCAAGGGTACTAGTCATTATTGTTTATGTTTTGGTCATGATGAGACTGTGCTTGAAGGATTTACAGATGTGGATATGGCTGGAGATATGGATACCAGAAAGTCCACTATAGGTTATTTGTATACATTTGCAGGTGCAGCAGTATCTTGGGTGTCAAGGCTACAAAGAATAGTAGCCCTCTCTACAATAGAAGCAGAGTACATAGCTGCAACAGAAGCTTGTAAAGAGATGTTGTGGATGCAGCAATTCCTAGGAGAGATAGGAATAAAGCAGGACAAGTATGTGTTATATTGTGATAGTCAGAGTGCCATTCACTTGGCGAAAAACCCAGCATTTCATTCAAAAACCAAGCACATTGACTTAAGGTACCATTGGATCCGGCATGTGTTGGAGGAAGAACAGTTATCCTTGGAAAAGATCCATACAGATAGGAACCCTGCTGATATGCTCACTAAGATTCTACCACGAAATAAACATGAGTTATGTAGAGGCATGGTAGGACTCGGTGTGACTTGATGACTCTTATTTGGCTTCAAGTGGGAGAATGTTAAGTGTGAAGCCAAATTCATGCAGGATTCTAGATCCTCCTACACCGCCAGTAGTTTCTAGATCATTCTAGATCTCCATCTGAATCACATACAAGATTCTAGATCCTTCTTCTACCTCTATAAATTTGTAATTTCTCTGGCTAAGGAAAGCAAGCCAAGGCCCAAGCCTGTTATGTAATGCAAAGTGATTTCTGTTCTCCAGTGATTATTTTATCTATTCCATTGTTTCTGACTAAGTAATCTTGTTGTTTCTCCATTTGTCTATCTTTGTGAATTATTCTCTGTTATTGCCGTCAAAGTCTCTGAGTATAAATCTGCTGTGTGTTATGTATGCTCTGATCTAACAATTGGACAAAGTAGGGGGAGAGAATTTTCAGCACGTAGTTTGAGGTAGGAAAGCTTACAGGAGGGTCGATAATGCAGTTTGTCTGAATTGGACAAATCTTATATGTTTTCATCCCTCTCAATGCCACAGATGCAGTGGTGCTGTCCATTTCTCCATCTGAGTTCTCCTTTTCACGGCCATTTTTTGGAATGGAGGTACAATGCTCCTTTTATGTAACTGGTGATTGTATTCTCTTCTTTTCATGCCATTTAATGAATGAAGGCCTCCCCATTTATCGAGCAGGGCCCGGAGACGTAGTCCGAGTTGGACGAACTCCATTATCAAGTCTTGTTGTCTTCTTTTCATGCCTTTATGTGTTTTTCTTCTTCTTTCTTGTGTGCACATTAAATCTCTGTGTTAAGCTACAATTCTCACATGTGATTCTTTTCATACATCTATAAGCAAAAGATCCCTGGATCACTCCAACTGCTCTGTGCGCAACGCCTGGTCTCCTATGCACAATGCCTCTTCTTCTTAGCCACCAATTGGCCTTAATTCCCCTCTCTCCTTCAATGCTCTTCTTTCACTTTTTCAAATGAGAGTGATGAGTTTGGAAAAGGAGTGTTACATATTATATAGAGATTGATTTTGATTTTCATTAGGAAAACCCACTTTATAATGTTTTGAAACCTTTTCTTCTTTCCTCCAAATTTCCGTTTACTACTATTCTCTCATTGTCTCTTTTCAGGTGGATGATGCTCGGATTGAACTAATTTTTTCAGTGGTTTCATTTTCTTACAGAAATGAGAAATGTTTGGAGCATCTGGAACACTTATTACACAAAATGGATTGAATTACATCAAAATAATATAAATCAACTAAAAATACTCTGTTTTCATCTCAAAAACATGTTTTTCAGATGCAAATTACATTAGTTACTAAGATATTTATACAATCATCATGACTTATTGGAAATTACTCTATGTTTATTGGTCATCCTCATACCTTTGTTGCCCTTTGTTCACACTTGAAATCGTGCTTTTTTAACTTTGGAAATGAACCCTAAGACCTAATGGAAATACCTTGGAAATGAACCCTAAAACCTAATGGAAAGGCAACTGCCTTAACACCTAAATTAACATATTTGAAACCTCAACTGAATACAACATGGAAATGGGTAAGAAAATGTACCTCATGAGGGAAGATTTGATTTTATAAGAAAAAGGCAACCATCAGTGGACCATTTTAACATGACCTAATGGCATGATCCAAAATTCAGTATGAGACACCTAAAATGAAAATGCAAAGAGCATATTTAATCTCTGATGGAAGTATGCATATACTGACACTAACAAGTCTATCTCGATGATGTCATGGTATTTTCCAAGAAGAGATCTAACCACATATGCCACCTGAAGAAAATTTTTGAATGATGTCACAAATATAGGATATCCCTTAATCCCAAAAATAGTATTTTCACAATGTTTGAGGGTAACCTCCTAGTCCATATCATTTCCAAAAGTGGGATTAAAGTAGACCTAGAGAGGGTCAAATAAATTACGTAGATTCCCTTCCCTATGAACAAGAAAGCAATGTAGTCAATCCTAGAGAAATTTTACTTCCTTAGCAAGTTCATCTTCGA
This sequence comes from Pinus tabuliformis, assembly GCA_031772625.1. Lineage (NCBI taxonomy): Eukaryota > Viridiplantae > Streptophyta > Pinopsida > Pinales > Pinaceae > Pinus > Pinus tabuliformis. The sequence continues at coordinate 715,079,686 of CM062811.1, read as the reverse complement.
TTACACTCAGATTGTGAAGCCAATATAGGAGATGGTAAAGAAGTATGTGATATACAAATGGGATAAAAGGGAAAAATATGTGTTTTCCTGCATTAAGCAAGCTATTGTAGAAGCACTTGCTTTATACAGCCTAGATTTTAGAAAATATTTTCTGCTCTACACTATTGCTTCTGAGAGTTCTCTCACCATCCTGCTCATGCAAAATGATGACCAAAACAATGAGAGGCCAATATATTTCATGAGTGCTAGCCTCCAAGGACCTAAACCTAACTACCCTACCATCGAAAAACAAGCTTATTTGATCTACAATGCAGTGAAAAATTTCCAACCCTATTTCTTGAAAAATCATTGCATCATGTTTGTTTCTTATCTAGCAGTCAAATCATTGTTCGTTCAACAAGATCATGGTGAGAGAAGAGCGAACTGGATGACCGGTTTACAAGAGTATGATTTGGAGTTCAAATGAGTTCAAACAATAAAGGGCCACAATCTATGTCGGCTAGCAACAGAAGCAATGGATACAAAAGAAGAAGATTCATCTAGTTGGGAGCATGAAATTGAAATATACAATGTTGAGCAAGCTTCCCCCACTACCATTGCGAACTCTTGGTACACAAATGTGAACCAATATCTTGAGCATGATATCTTTCCCTATCACTTATCTACACCACAGAAGAGGTCTCAGGTTAAAGTCATTATCTTATCAGTTGGTGCATGGGGTGCTTTCTAGGAAGCACCATAACAGAGTTTTTCTTAGATGCTTGGAAGTGCATGATTAATAGAAAGTACACCATGATCTCCACAACATACCAACTGAGGAACACTTTGTGGGTAACACAACTGCACACAAGGTTATGCGGGTCAATTTATCTTGGCCCACATTATTTAAAGATGCTCATGCCTATGCCCGTGAGTGTTTGGTCTGTCAAAGGTGTGCTGACAGAGGAAAGAGGCTAGTTGCCCCATTGTAGCCTATTGCAATGGAAGAACCATTTCAACAATCGAGCTTAGATGTGATCGATGAAATTTTTCTACACTTATCAAAACAACATTTCTACATATTCACTACCACAAAATACTATACGCGGTGGACAAAAGCAGTTCTGCTCAAACAGGTGAATGATCAGGAAGTCATCAGATTCCTTAAGAAGAAAATCATTTCCAAGTTCTGCATTCTGACCTCACTTTTTTTTTACAATGCAACGTATTTCTCATCGTCAAAATTATATGACTTTGAATTGGAAAATAGAATTTTATTGAACATTCATCAAATTACTATTTGCAGGGAAATGGTCTTGTTGAGTCTACAAAAAAAAAACCTCATTCACATTATCAAGAACACCATTTTAACTAAATTAAGGAACTGGCACTCTGCTTTAGTGAATGCTTTATGGGTTGACCAAGTCACGCCAAAACCTTCCCTGAACACCTCTCCTTACTTCTTGGTGTATGGGAAAGAATTCATCCTACCCCAAAAAATCTACCTGCCTGCCCTTCAACTTTCACGAGAATCCTAGGGCAAGCCATGCTTATTGGTTCAGTGTAGGATAAACACTCTTCACAATCTACAGGAAGAAAAGAAAAAAGAAAAATAAGTTTTTTTACTTCACCAGAGTCGTATCAAGAGATGGTTCGACAAGAAGTCTTCCAAGAAGAATGAATCCAATGTGGGTTAATTAGTCTTGAAGTGGGACAAATCCCATGAGGAAAAAGGCAAACAAACTAAGTTCCAATCCATGTGGATCAAACCATTCATTATACATGAAAATATTGGCCAACACAGATTTCGTCTGCAATAACTAGACAATAATATTGACACTTTTCCTATTAATGGCCAAAACTTAAAACATGATTTTCAATGATGATTTGGGGTTGTGCCCTACCCTATGTACATATTTTTTATTATTTCTTTTTTGTTTGTTGGTCTTGTTTTTCTTTTGTTTGTGTAATTAAGCGTCATATGTGAATGTGTTTTTCGACTTCCTTGCATGTAGATTAATTGCAGAGAGTCTTTTTACACCAAAACATTTGGATAACGTTTTTCCTCCTTATTTGTTTTGGGTAACATATTTTGGTCGATGAAGTTCCAATGGAAAATACGATTCGTCCATAAGGAGAGTTTTGGTCAAACCATGATCCTTGTGACTATTATGGAAATATTATGCCACACTTAGTTTTTATGTTTCAGTGTTTCCACGCTTATCCAATCAGTAGAAGAGGAAAAGGGGAAAAATATAAATGAGAAAACCTAAATCATAGGTCTCTATATGATTCTCTGAAGGAACAACCTCTCTTGATCTCAATAAGTTGGGATCCCTCTTCTACCCATGAAATGAATAAGTGTCAATGAAAAATCCTCTTTAAATATATAAATAAATGCAAAAGAAGAGAAATGATTCTCGCGCAAAGAGGTTAAGCAAGCAACTTCGCCAGTGTACTGTCCAGGCTCATTGGCAGCGGAGAAATTTTTGTGTTCCTATAGTGAATCTGTCGGGGTACTTTCCAGGCCTACTAGCAGTGAAGCAACTCCAGAGATGAAAAAAACTATACTCTGAAAATCTAAACCTCGTGAATTTCACTACCCTTTCCAATTCGAAACATTGCGATTTTATTTAATATTATGCACATGTTCAACCAAGAAAGGCACAAAGGGAACCATATTTATTCATAGGGTGAGTGAGGAAGACAAAGTGATCTACGTGATGAATCAATACTCCCTGAGGAACTGAGACCCTACACAAATGAGTGACCGAGATAGAGAAGCTAGAATTCCACCAACGTATTGCCAAGTGTTTTCACTGCTACAACACCCTCCACAATTTTTTCCTACATCAAATTTCAGAGCCTACCTTGCCTTTCATGTTGCTGTCGCAAACATTGAAGTCTATCCCATGTTTTTTATTTAAGTGTTTTGGTTTCTTTTGCAAGATAGGAAAAATTTTGTCTTCTCGCATGTTAGCTATTGCATAATGTGTATAAGCCTTCTTTGGTGGTTTAAAGGGGTCATATTTGTGTAAATGAGTTGATCTAACCATGTAAACATCTCTTGCATTCATTTCCTAAGTTTTAAGTATTGTCACACAAGTGTCATCAAGGTCGTCAAAAAGTGTATCTTTAGTGTCGCACTTGTCATAAGTTATTAAAAGTTGTTGCATTGAGGGAAGTTTGTTTTTCATTTGTCTTGGATGATATACGTTGTTGTGTCATCAAGTATTCTAAGTGTGTGATCACAGTTGAAGTCTTAGCACTGTTCACATCAGCCTCCTCGATCTCGCACTTAGTAAATTTCATAAAACTTTCCAACCAAGCAACCCAGTCTCATCCGGCCTTCCTAAACTACGCATTTCTCAGTCTTAACCCTCTAGCTGTGACCTTGTCTCTTGACACTATGCAATGCTTAGTTCTTGTCTCCCAGGACTATTTCATTACACAGTTCCAGGGCTAAATACCAAACCTTGACTCCCATAATTGCACAATCCATCTTCCCATCTTGGCCTAAGTTATGCATTATGCAATAATTAGCCTTAAGCTCAACCCTTGAGCCTCTGAGGTATGCAATTGCGCAATGGCCCTGCCTACTTTATCTCCCGAATATCTGCAATGGGTTGATTCAGTGCCCATCCCCTCGACCTGTCACAATAACCTTCAAAATTGGTAAGTTTCCTCCCTCATCCTAGTGAGGAGTGTGAATTGCATAGTCTCAAGGCTCAAGGCTCATCCCTGACTACTTCAATTGTACAATTGCACTATCACTTAGCCCTCCCCCAGCTTTTCACCTAGTTCCATCTCAGTAAGTGGATCAGCATGTGTCATCTTAGAATGGGGGTTTTATCAGGCTAGTGTTGTCTTGTCATGAGGGACTTGCAGATGCAGGTACTGTATCATACCATGACAAGGTGATGAAGAAGGATATGGAGAAGGGAAACATGCTAAAAGACACCTATGTAGTTGATTATGCAATATGATCAATCAAGAGAAGACAAAAAGGACACTAGTTTGTAACCAAAACTCAATACTTGATATCATTGAAGAATTCTTACCTCTAAGCCATAAGGAGGTGGATAGAAGAACATCCTTAAAGAATACATGTAGAAAGCAACAACAGAAGTGGCTTGACATTGCCATATCATCAAATAGTCCATGTCAGTAATGTCATGTCATGTCATGAGTTATAATATGCCACATCATCATTGTGGGTTATGTAATTATCTATTCAAAATGTATTGTAAAGTGGAAGTCCAAAGGACACATTCAAAATATGAAGAGTCTTGTAAATTCAAAAAGTCATTAGAAGTCAAAGAGTCATGAGGGTAGTCAAAGAGTCACAAGGACAGTGAAGCATCACCTCATTGGTTATATATACCCCCTCATTGTATGAGCAAAGGACTTTTCACCTTGGCTCCTCCCACAAAGCATTAGAGAGGAAAGCTAGTTCTTTTGAGGAGAAAGGAGAGGCTCAAAATGCTCCAATATTGGAGCTAGTGGTGTTCATTGTATACATGTGTCCTAGAAATTTTACTTAATATAAGAAGCCTCATGGCCGACATGTTATTTATGCATGGATTATGAATATTTATAAGACTATTTTGTGGATGTTTGTAATTCATGTTTTCTTTCATTTGTGCTGAAGTAGTTGAACTATTTCGAAAATTTTAGTACTTACCATATTGAGAATGTGTTTTAATGGTTACTATTGTTGTCACATCCTTGTGGACTATTCCACTGGATATTAGACATATCTTTCTTATTGATTGGTTGTATTGACCGTCACATCTTTGTGGACTATTCTGTTGGATGTTAGATGGATCCTTCTTGGTTATGTGTGTCTCTACTAGGGTGGTACTATTACCTCTCTCTTAGAGGCTCACTTTATTTTCTCCCTCTGTAGTAGAAGAACCTTGACACACTTACAACCAAACACTCACTAGGCACACTCACTTGCTTTTCAAAGGCACATTTTCATTCCTCTCTCTTGTTGACAATTAGAGCCAAGGAAAATCTTTAAGAAATCAAAAACTGAAGCATATTTCTGATGGGGCTCCTATCCCAAATGGTGTGAGGTCTAATTGGGACCACATATCGGGGAGACCCCTTGAATGTTGGCGTGTCCAACACCGTCAACAGGTACCTATATACATAGTTAAAGGCAAAGAATGCCCTCGATAGGTCATTTTTGGTGGGATTGAAGGTGTCATTCTTGCTCTAGAAACATAAACGATTTGTTTAAGGCCTAACTCTTAGGTTTGTTCCCTTGACCATACCTAGGATCTAGAGGCTCATATTTAATGTTCAAAATCTCATAATATTAAATATGCCCATCCAGATATCAAGGATGCCTTAGAAAGGTCCTTTATAGTGGTTCAACATGTCATTTTTGTTCGTAGATGTTTAGAAGTGTCCTTTCAGACCTAAGGCTTAGGTTTACTCTTTTGATCATGTCTATGGACCCAAGACCCATACACAATGCTCAAAATATCCTAATTATGCCCATCTCCCCACTTGAAGGCCAAATATTTCCTTGCAATGTTATATATAGTGGTTTGAGGTGTCATACCATGAAATTTGAGCCCTAGAAGCTGCCTAAAACCTTCAGGGGTTATATGTTGCGGTTTAAGACATCATTCTTACCTTGGATTCCTAAAATCTTTATTCTTCGACAAAGGCTTCAATTTCCCTCTTGACCATAACAAGGCCTTGAGAAATGTATCTAATGCTCAAAACATTGTGACAAACTAACATCCTTTCTTAAAGGCCAAGGATACCCTCCAGAGGTCATGTGTGGTTTTTTAAGGAATTTTTCATGGTTATGAATCTCTTAAAGCTCTATTTAGGACATAATGCATGACCCTCTTCCCTAGATAATTTCCAAAGTCTTAAGACACATACTTAATACTCAAAAACAACAAATGGCATCAAAATACCCAACAGTAAGCCATGATACACTCAAGAGGCCATGTGTGGTTGTTCGAGGCATCTTAATTTTGGATGGCTAAAAGCTTGCTTTAGGTCCTAGGGTTCATGCTTCCTCCCCTAACCATGTCTAGGGTGCCAAGACCCTTACCTGGTTCTAAAAAATGCTAATAGTACTCATATACCTAGCTATAGGAAAATTATTCCCTTTAGAGGTTAGTTATGGTGGTTTAAGGTATCGTAGTTCACCCCGGGAACTTAGAAGCTTCCTTTAGGTCCCAACTCTTGGATTTTTTTTCTTGTGATCATATCTAGCATTTGAAGAATCATACTTAATGTTCTAGACCTAATCCAAACTTAAACATGAACACAACAAATTACCGATATAACCATAAATATAGAGATGCAACAGAAATAACACTTCATTCATTGATATCAAATATTGAAATATGCTTACAAACAAAATAGAAATAAAACTAGCTCCAATGATGGTAGCTTATCTCTGACAAGAGATGTGGCGGTGTTGTGGGGAAAACCCAACACCCTCCATTTTTTACTTTTTTATTTTCAAATAATGGGGACCCTTTCCATTAATTTTTGGCTAAATCACCTTTTAAAATTTTATTTTGGTTAAGTGTCCTACAATTTTTCCATTTTTTCATTTTCATTATATTCCTATTTTGATTGCTTCATTGAATTTGAATTTTCGCTATCTTTCCATTGGTATTTGTTTCATCTCATTTGGTTACACGGTTTGCAAATGGTGTTCATCCAAAGTTTGATAATTTTTACCGCCTCGATTAAAAAATGTACAAAAATGTATATTATTTTAACTTTTGTAATTAAATTATTAATTCATTGTAAATATTAATCCCTAGTTAATTTTTACTAATTTCTTCATTTTTCACTAACAGTCCTACAAAATCGCCTAGCCAAATTACAGAATAGTTAAAAAATGTGTTTTCAATATCTCAGTAATTTATTCCAATTCCTAATTTTAAAAGAAATTATGAGACTTAAAATCTCAAAATTGCAAAGTGGTTGTAGTTCATTTTGTATAATTTTTAATTCCACTCCAAGTGGACCCCACTTCACCTCAGCTCCTCCCTTCTGATATAAATCTTTTGAAATTTAAAAGTTTCGATTTAATTCTTCTGAAATTTAAAACTTCCGATTTTATTCCTCCGAAATTCAAAAGCTCTGATATCCCAATATCAGAATATCTGTGTATCGATGTTTTTTTTTGTTTCTACGCATATAAAATCTTTTAATATGTATCGGCCTCTGACCTCTGATACGAGATTATTTCGTGACTATTTTTTTATTATAAGGTTCCTTTATGACTCTCGACCTCTATCATCCCTATGTCATGCTTACCTTCTTATACCTCCAAACTCACTCCACCTCACATGTTAAGCTCCCTCCTCAACACGTTTGATTCACATTCAATAGAAGATCAAGCTTTGAATTTTTAAAGACAATTAATTTCCTGAGTTTAATTTTTTGCATTTTCATTTGCTCATAGCCTTTGTACGGTGCAAATCCATTCATCGATGTTATCCTTGACCAATTAGATCTCTACAGGGATCAATGAAAATCCCAAATTTCCTTTTATTTATTTGTTTATTTAATTAAGTTTTGATTGGAGATATTTTGTGTTCCAGATTTGGTATTTTGATTTTAATTTGTATTTTAATTAATGTTTTATTGGTTTTAACAGGGAAACAGTTGAAGAAATGAGGAAAAGAAGATTTCAATCATTGGGATTACTCCAACAATAGAAGAAAAGGAAGTTGGACCAATGAAAATTGTTGGAGCACAATTACTCTTCAATATCTCTCCTATTTAGGATTCATTTTGTAAATTATAAATAGCGGTTTGTAGAATGAGCAAAGAGCTTCTCTTCTATGAAATTATGGAATTCTTAAAAGCACTATTGTAATGGAGATTTAGAGTTGTAGGTGAGAGGATAGTAAATCTTAGATTTGAGGGATAATTGAGGATTTAACTTTTGCAAATCTGAACTATGTATGGGGAGCAGATCTTGCATTATTGCAATTCTTGTTTTAACAGCGAAGTTTATGAGTTGTAGAGGACTGTTGGAGATCAGAATCAGAGAAACGATTTCAATAAATTGGTATTTAAAATACTATTGTTTTTATAATTATTTCATTTTGTAATGATAGAAATATGTCATTTTTATTCATATTTGTGCACTATTGTCAATGTGAGTAATTTGCGTCAATAATATGTTATTATTTATCTCAACTCTTGTGTGTTGAACTCTAATTTTTGAGTAACTATTTACTCAAAAATCAATCTTTTAATTATGATTTAAAAAACAATAATATTTTATGAACTATTTCCTTATATTATTGTTCAATTATTTGAGTTACTAATTTAATCACCATCACCATTTTGTGAATTAATCCCTAAATTTTGTTGAATAATTATTCTTGTTAATAGATCTTTGAACATAATGTGTTTTGGTATTCATAATATCAACTAATTGAACTACTTCGTTAGCTTTATATTCATTATAAGCCAGACATATTTAAAACCAAATCATTTAAATACTTTTCTCTCGATTGGGTTATATCTACATCTTCCTAATGGAGATAGTCTTAGGTTTTTTTTCTTTTGCTTGCATTCTAGGGTTAATTCACATTTAGATTTAATTCTACATTACTAGAAGTCCTCTTATTAAAGAGACAAACTTTAACTGTGACTTGGTTGAGTCCCAGATCAGCTTAAGGATCATGTTTTTTCCTGATCAACAAGGGGGTTGATCTAATGTCTCTTATCTATTGGTAAGTGAAAGTCATACTTTAAGCTAGTAGAGATAGAGAGAAGGTAATTGGACCTAGTTTAACGAGTTGGAACCACCATTCCAAATGGAAAAGGAGATGCTCTAAGGTCCTGACTGGGTGGTCTCGCTTATAATGTTGAGGCAAAGAATTTCGAGCCTTCAACATTTTTGGCGCTAGAAGGAGGGTCTGATGACTTGTTTTCTTTCAGAGTTTTTGTATTTTAAGGTTTTATTTTAATCACAATGGCTCCTCTCAAACTTCCCATTTGGATTTGTATCTCTGGATGTGCATCTGCCAATACTCCACTAGAAATAGTAATACACTTGTTAAAGGTAAAGTTTAACGGTAAGAGAAATGTTTTTCAAATTCTACTTTTCATGATATTGATGAAGGTATTCTATGCAGGATTTTTACTCTTACATTCTTAGGAAAAACCAGAAACTGGTGTCAATCTCTTCTAGTTGCCTCTATTCACAGTTGGAATCAATTTATCACAATGCTCCTTTATAAATTTTACAATTATGATTATGAACTGGTGTGTGATGAATTTGAAGATCTACGAAGGTTTGAAAATGCATCTCTTTTAGATTTTACTGTTATATTTCAACTAATTTTCTTGAGATTCAAAGCTAAATATAAAGCTTCATGAATTGAATTGATAGATTGGTTTGAATATATTTGTTCTCTTCCTCCCATTTAAAATCCATATGAAACAATTTCAAGCTTTGATGACTCTCCTTCAACTTCTAGTAATATTATCAAAAATTCTGATATAGAGGTGCATATTAATCATGATGAAGTGGCCTCGGCCATGTATGATAAATTCCTTAATTTAGTAAACACCTCTTACAATGTTAATGATAATCATACTAATGAACCATTCTCACAAAGATTGCAATAATTTGATAAACAACTACATGAAGAAATCAATAACAAACTTGAAGGACCATCTGCCACGATATCTGAAAATCACTATGAATTAAATTTTGAAAATCAGATTATAAATCAATAAGTACAAATAAAAATTGAAGTTTTCAATAATATGCAATCAACTGCATAAATGTCTGAATTCTTTCATGCCGATCAAATACAAAATTTAGGGAAACCAAAGAATGTTCTTCAAGAAAGTATTAGTAGACAAATGAATGATCATAAATCTAAAATTCACAATGGAAAGGATTTACAAGAATCTAAAAATAGAGATATTTTCAAATTCATTGCTTATGATTCTCATTTTCTGATCCAAAATTGAAAAAGGCATTATAGACTACATGTGAAGTTTCCTATTTTACCTAGTGCAATGGATCGATAAGATTGAAAATAACATAAACACTTAAAAAATTATAAAAACACAATCAAACACATCAACACAACCAAAATTGATAAAGGAGTTCACCAAACTTCCTGGCTACGTCTCCTAGTCCTTTAGCTTCCAGTGCTGACCTCTTTATTATGTTCTTCAAATAGTTGTTACAAGTGTGAGCTCAAAAATAGAGTCTCAAACATGAAAATGGATCTCACCGTTGTGTTCAGCTCGAATCCTCGAGTCGAAACGAGTATACACTTGACCGTACTTGGTCACTTTGACCTCCAGACCCCCTGGAATGGTTCACAACACACTCTCCTATCAAATTTTCTATGTTATGGTATTTATATACCACATATAGTTACAAATTACAATAAACATGGAATAATACGTTTATAATAGAAACAGACTATAAACCAAAGGATCGGCAGGTGCGGGGTGGACCCTGACCGTCCGGCCTTTTCCCGGCACTGATCTCGAGAACAAAAATTCTGATGGCTATCGCGTCCCAATCATAAAATACTCCAGACAATCTGTATTGTCGATCTATCATGAGGGATCCGACGATTTTCGCACACTCTTGCTCTCCAACTAGCACGTCTACTAATTCCCCGAAGGCACGCGAGAAAGTAGTTTCAGGCTACTACGTGTCGACCACTGAGTGGAACCACGCAGATTTTTGGAAAACCATTTCCTACCTTGAAGGCACATGATAAACCACTTACTACTTCCCTGCCAGAAATCAAAGGATTTTATCTTATTTTGCATAACTTTATCGCCTCCATTTTCCAGGATAACCTGTCTGCATGTTTCGACGTGATATGTGTCGATCTTCTTTGATCGAATGATCTCCGCCTTGTTCGCTGATCCCATCGCTTGTGGTATGAACCAATCACAAACTTCCACATCATCTTCTACGCTGACATCATCAAGAACCTGTGACTCTTTCCCGGGTTGCCACATGTCCTGCTGACATAGGCATTAACTTTTGACCTAAATCTTTAATTGGCTCTAATTTTCTCATTCGAACTCGGATTTACACATTGTTTTCACTGTTGGCTTCATATTCATGAGCATTTCAACATGATTCCACTTTCACCTGTATTTGAAGACTTTTGATCTAGAGGCTATGCTGAATCCATTTTGGATCACTTCTCCCCACTAGAAGCTTTTGGTCCACCAAAAGTTGGTTTTAACTAACAAGTCAGTGAGGATAAAATTCCTTCACTTTTTCAATCTCTATCCATCATGCTTTACTTGGATTTGTACCTTTGAGTCCAAATCGAAGATACTCAACATTTCCCCTTCGCGAAGTTCTTATCCTCATGTCTAGAACTGTGTCCTCTTGTAACTCATTGAGATACTCGGGCAACAGATCCTCAATGAAAGGAAGCTGACCTTTCTCTTCAGGATCTTCAACCAAATGAAGGTTCATACAACCTCAAGTTTTCAACATTTATGACTAAATAGATTTGCATATAAGCTGGTAGATCAAGGCGGAAAGAATTTTCACCAATTTTATCAAGTATTTTGAAAGGACCATATTTAATTTGTTTCAAATTTTTGCCTTCCCCTTGCAGTCTTTCTTTGCTGATGTACAACCAAACTTGATCACCAACTTGAAAACTATGCTCAAATAGATGCTTGTCATGTCGTGCCTTATACTTTTCTTGGCTTCTTTCCAGCTATTCCTGTACTGCCTAGTGAATTTACTAGATTTGTTCAATGAACTTGGTTTTTTTGTCCACATCACTGTGTCCATCAACTGCTATGTCTTTACCAAAGACAAAATCCAAGGTATACTTTGGTATAAAACCAAAACAAGTCTCAAAAGGAGATCTTTGAGTAAAAGAATGTTTTTCATTCTTGTAAGCATGTTGCACATAACACAAATGCTCATCCCAAAGTTTGGGATGCTTGCTGTAATATCCTCAAAGCAACTGTATCAATTACACCAAAATGACCTGATATGAGAGAAGTATGTGCTTCTCTAATTATGTTAACTCTTTTAGTTTGTGGAATGCATAGATTTCTCAAATGATATAAGAGTTTGTCCTTTATATAATAATCCAATTCTTCTACTTGCTTACCATGACTTAAAGTTGCATATACATCCTTAAAATCTGTGTCTTGAGCATATTGTTCAATGTAACTTTCATGAATTACTGAATTATGCTTAAGTATTGTGGATGCATTTATAATTGGTCTTGATAACATGTCTGCAACCTTATTATGTATGCCCTTCTTATATCTGATAACAATATGAAATTGTTGTAGAAAACCCATCCACCTGTAATGTCTTGATTGTTGCAATTTAGTTTATGAGTGTAAATATTGAAGTGGTTGATGATCTATGTGTATGATTGTTTCTTTACCCATTATGTAATGTTTCCACTTTTTAACACTCTGAACTAATGCATACAATTCTTTATCATATGTAGGATAGTTAACTACTACTGATGTAAATGTCTCATAATGAAAGCATATAGGCTTCATGTGCTGCATCAACACTGCCCCCATGGCATATTCACTTGCATTTGTCTTGATCTCAAATAGATGCTGAAGATTTAGCAGTGCTAGTACTGGCGTTGTACTAATCCTTTCTTTCAATGTGTCGAAGGCTTTCTGTTGTTTGTTTCCCCACTAAAACACCTATTTCACACTTTTCAAAGCATGTAAAGGAGTAGCAATCAACGAAAAGTTACCAATAAACTTTCTCCAATATTGTGCTGCCCCTAAGAAACTTCTAACTTCTGTAGCAGTATTGGGTTTATGCCAATTTACAATGAATTCGACCTTAGAGGGATCTATCTTCAATTCACCAACCCCTACAATATAACCCAAATAATTCAAAGATGTTCTTCCAAATTCACATTTTGACAGTTTCACATAGATATTTTCTCTTTTTAAAACATTTAAAATCTGCTTTACATTCTTTACATGTTCATCCCATGTCCTACTAAAAATAAGAATATCATCTAAATAGACTATTACAAAATCATCAATAAATGGTTTAAATACATCATTCATGACTCGCATAAATGTAGCAGAAGCGTTAGTTAAGCCAAAAGGCATAACCAACCATTCATAAATTCCTTGCTTTGTCTTGAAAGCAGTTTTCCATACATCATGTTCTGCAACTCTGATTTGATGGTAGCCGCTTCGCAAGTCTAATTTAGTGAATTAAACTGCATCTTTTAACTGATCTAATAAATCATCAATACGAGGAAGAGGATAATGATTCTTTATTGTGATTTTATTTAGTGCTCTAAAATCAATGCACATTCTCCACGAACCGTCTTTCTTTTGCACCAACACAATAGGTGATCCGCACGGTGATGTGCTTGGTCTAATAAACCCTTTATCGAGCAACTCCTGTACCTGCTTCTTTATCTCTGCATTCTCTAGAGCTGATAACATGTACATTCCAATGTTAGGTAGTGGAGCATCTTGCTGCAAATAAATTTCATGTGCTATCTCTCGCTTGGGTGGAAGCCCTTTAGGCTCTTGAAACAGAATATCATAATCGAAAACAACTTTAACTAGATCTGCTTTCTGTTTAGGATTATAGCCTTGGAATGCATCAGATTTATCAAGATCCTTTTCTTTTATAATCATTAGTAAAAATTGCTTACTTGAATTTACAATTCTTTTCATCTGTCCTGAATTTATGAGAGAGAAGTTATCTTTGAGTTTATGAGCCCTTACAATATCTTCAATTCCATCCTTAGTGAGTTGATACTTATTTTCAGCTTGATAGAAGATAGCTTTTCTAGCGTACAAGTATGGACTTCCTAATAAAATTCCACATATGTCCAATGGGACTATGTCTAACTCAACCTCATCTACAAATGTTGACCCAATAGCAAAGCGAACTTTACAATGTTTCGTAACTTATAGCTTTGTTTTATCACACACCCAACCTAATGGATATGGCTTTTTATGAGGTTTTGTTTCTAGACCCAACTTATTTACAATTGTTTCAGAAATCAAATTAACTTGTGAACCACTATCAAATAAAGTATCAATTTTAGTGTGCTTGGAAATGACTCTAATATGAAATAGCTCATTTCTTTTCCTCTCATAACTTTCATTGTCAATAGAATGTGAAGAATTACTTGTAGATGTTTGAGAATCTTTACCTTTTATACCTGTAGTTGTAACTATTGTTTCATCACCTGAGTCTGATCCCAAGTCCTTTTAAATAGTAGCAGCATTATTTCTCTCTTTACCCCCGAACTCCTTAGGCTTCAATTCTGGATTCAAAGACCAGCAGTGTGCCTCATCGTGTCCTTCCTTCTTACAATGAGTGCATGAAGGTTTATCCTTCTTCACAATGTTTGTTTTCCTCTCCTTCCATTTTAGTTTCTTCTTGTCTTTATTCTTACTTTCAATAGATTTGGATGATTTCCCAACATCTGGGGTTACATTTTTACCTCTAGCCTCTAGATGAGTTGCTTGAACTGATACATCATCTAAGCTAGTGGGATTAAACCTAAGTATAGTATGCTTCAAATAACTATGAAGACCACCCATGTATTTTAACAATGTCTTTGGTGAGTCCAACGATATGCCTAATGTTAAATCTCTCTTACGAAATTCCTGAGTATAACTCTGAACACTTTGACCCTTCAATTGACATAGTGTTTACCAAATCATCATTGTTTGTTGCATGTAAGCCAAAGGATAAAATTTCTTTTTAATGGTAGAAACAAATTAATTCCAAGTTGAAATGATTTTACCATGCTTTTGGAGATCTACTTGTGTCTTGCCTTCCCACTACACAAGTGCGGTTCCTCCAAGTCGAAGACTATCCATCTGGATCTTCTTTCTTTCTGAATCAAATTTCTACACCTTGCAATATACATCAATTTGCCTTATCCAATTATCAAGCTTTTCAGCATTAAGTTCTCCATCATAAATTGGAAAATCAATTTTTACATCTAATTTGATCAAAGAGGCTTTCTTTTTCTTCTTCTTAGAAGAACAAGTTTTATGAGAAGAAGATGATTGATGATGACGATGATGGTCATGATGGAGGAGATGGAGGAGGCTTTTCTCCTTTTCCTTTATCTTCTTTATCTGGAGGGACAAAAAGAAAAGGTTCCTTTGCTCCTTTGTCTGGTCTAGGTGATGAAGTGCCTTCAGCTCTACCTTTATTAAACTCATGATACATCTCTTCCACCATGGCACGTATTGTCATGAAACTATCCAAGAACTGGGATTCTAACCCAAGTGGAGCTTCATCTACCATTCTTCTTCGTGAAAAGAACCTTCAAATCTCTAGATTCGCCTCAACAAGTTCACCTTCACCTCGTTCGATCCTCAACCTCGTAAGCATTCAAATCTCTACACAAACTTGTCAAGCCTTAAAAACCTTAAGCTCTGATACCACTTGATCCAAAATTGAAAAAGGTATTACAGACTATGTGTGAAGTTTCCTATGTTACTTAGTGCAATGGATCAATAAGATTGCAAATAACATAAACACTTAAACAATTATAAAAACACAATCAAACACATCAACACAACCAAAATTGATAAAGAGGTTCACCAGACTTCCTGGCTACGTCTCTTGGTCCTTTAGCTTCCAGTGCTGACCTCTTTATTATGTTCTTCAAATAGTTGTTACAAGTGTGAGCTTAAAAACAAAGTCTCAAACATGAAAATGGATCTCACCACTGTGTTCAACTCGAATCCTCGAGTCGAAACGAGTATACACTCGACCATACTGGGTCACTCCTCGAGACCCCCTAGAACGGTTCACAACACTCTCTCCTATCAACTTTTATGTGTTATGTTATTTATATACCACGTACAGTTACAAATTACAATAAACACGGAATAATACATTTATAATAAAAACAGAATATAAACCAAAGGATCGGCGGGCATAGGGTGGAGCCCGACCGTCCGGCCTTTTCTCGGCACTGATCTTGAGAACAAACATTCTGATAGCTATCACATCCCACTCATCAACTACTCCAGACAATCTACACCGTTGATCTGTCATGAGGGATCTGATGGCTGTCGCGCGCTCTCGCGCTCCAACTAGCACGTCTACTAATTCACCGAAGGCATGCGAGAAAGTGGTTTCGGATTGCTATGTGTCAACCGCAGAGTGGAATCACACAAATTTTTGGAAAACCATTTCCTGCCTTGAAGGCACATGATAAACCACTTACCACTTCCCTATCAGAACTCAAAGGAGTTTATCTTCTTTTGCATAACTTTATCACGTTCATTTTCCAGGATAGTCTGTCTGCATGTTTCGATGCAATATGCGTCGATCTTCTTTGATCGAACGATCTTCGCCCTTGATTGTTGATCCCATCGCCTATGATATGAACCAATCACAAACTACCACATCATCTTTTTGCTGACATCATCAAGAACCTGTGACTTTTTCTGGGTTGCCACATGTCCTGCTGACATAAGCATTGACTTTTGACCTGAATCTTTAATTGGCTCTAATTTTCTCATTCGAACTCAGATTTACACATTGTTTGCACCGTTGGATTTTTTTTCACGAGCACTTCAACATGATTTCACTTTCACCTATATTTGAAGACCTTTGATCTAGAGGCTATGTTGAATCCATTTTAGATCATTTTCACCTCTATCCTGATATTTTTGCTAATAGCAATTTATCTCCTCTTTGCATTAATGTTATTCCTCAAAACAAAGAGGTTGATTTACATAAATTTCCTATTAGTCTTTATCAAGATAGAGAGACAATTGTTGATCATTCTTCTAGAATTAATGAACATATGCTCCATATTCCTTCTTGTTTTGATACGTCAAATGTGTTAGAAAATTATATATTATAGAGAAATGGAACACATAAAATATTTTGTAGAAATATAAACACAGAAAAACACATAAAACAAGAGAGACACAAATATGCGTGGTTCACCCAATTTGGGCTACGTCCATAGAGAAACAACCAGTCCCTCCTTTTATATTATCCAACAAACTAAAGAGATACAACCTACATCAGATCCGTTGTAATTCCCTCTTCCCTCTCGCACAATCTCCTCTCTCTTTCTCACTCAGAATACAGATCTACATAGACATAATATAATTCCCTCATATATATCGAGGGGTTGCCTTTTAGGGAAAAAACTCTAAATTAAACATAACTTCTACAGTCAGATCTCCACCTAATGAAAAGCCCAGATTGACTATGAAATTACAACATTTTACAAGGCAATTTTACATCTATTTTTAGCTTTGGGGGCATTGCCCCCGATCCCTTGCCAGGGGGGGCTCCCAAAGATTGCAGTTGCCCCCCCAGACCCCCTTTGCAGTGCAAATATTATAGGCAACGTTACCACCACATTACGAACTGGGGTCTAATGCAGTGATACCTATGAATAAAGAAGATAATCAAGCTCCACACCCAACAAGATGTGAATGAAGAGAATTCTAGATAGTGTTGTGAAGTTATTTATGATGATTACTCTTACATTGAAGATGTTGATTTGTCTTCTTCTCAATTGAATCTTCATTATCAAAGTCAAATCACATGTGAAAATGAAAAACACTCTAACTTAGAAATTGTTTCAACTAGTTCTCATTTTTAACATACTCATGATTTCAACATTTAACAATCCATTCCAATCTATGATTTTTATGATGATCAAATTCTCACTTCCATTTCATAATCCTAACCCTCTCTCTAATTCACAAATTGGTATTAGTGATCATTCTAATTCCATTATTATGACCAATTATTGTAAAAAAAAAAACTTGTTTTAAGTCAGTCTCAATTGTGATGTAATGCTAATTGTAACAATAATGTAAATTATGATTTGATTTCATTATTGTTCCTTCACTTATTTTGTTTGATTTCAGATTTGTTTTTCAATTTTTAGAGATCTTACACTAGCATATTGAGCGGGTTAGTATTGAATACTCAATTGATCCATTGCCTAAATGGGAAAGTGAAGTTTCAAATCATAATCATCAACATAAAGAGTTATTACTCTTCCAATTTCAATTGATGTTCATTTATGATCACTTGTTACTTTCCTCTAAAAAGCAGTACCAACAAGAGAGTGTATTCTTACAATATGACCAACAACCTAATTCAATTAATGATCTTCCGTTGAATCTATCAAATTTCCATCCATATTTCATTGACAAATTTGAAATACATTTGGAATTTTTTCCTTCACAGAAGATTATTAATAATTTAACATATGTACATAAGGCTGAATTTTTTTTGTAGACCATTGTATATAAAAATCCATTTCCACAATTTGGCTTGTTATCTTCTCCTTTAAACATCTTCCAATCATTAATCGAATTCCATCCATATTTCTATGATCCAATTGAAATTCAACTAGAAGGAACATTTCAAGGGAAGGTAATTGTAAATAAACTGATTTTTGTAAGTATGTTAGCAATAAATGTACATTATGCATTCAGGTTTAGTTCTCTTAGTTTAATTATATTTTTATTTTTGTTACTAATGTTTGATCTATACATACATGCAAGAATTAGAATAAGAGAATGATTGCATTGGAATATGGCTATGACTAGTCATGTTTCTTTTCATTCAGCTAGAAATAGGGATATATTAATTTAGATTAGTTTCTTTTTTCTATTTTCATTTATTTTATTATTGCATATTTTTAATAAGCAATTAATGAATCCGATTTTTTGGCATCCCCTTTCATTTGCTGGCAAAGTGGCTTAAAACATATCATAAGTTCTTATATAGTCCAATCAAACACACTTGTGAACCACTTGATTGTCTTGTTTTTTGCAAAAAGAAATCATCATATTGTTAAAAATGTTTTTTTTAATCATATATATGAAGTAATTCCAAAGAATGGCTACAGCTTGACAATTTTTTATTCACAAATATTTCTAAAAAGGTTCATATTCACCACTCTTGTCCTCCAATGTAAATTTGAGGTGGATGCAATATGAAAGTTCATTACGTAGCATTTCAAATTAAATAAGTAGATATTGTTAAACATATGCAAATTTTGAGAAATACATGGGAGAACTTGAAGATTCATGAGGTAAACCTACAGTCAATAGTCTTCTAGGTATGTATATCAAGTTCATCTTCATTTGTTTTTTTTATTTTCTCTTTTTTTTTCATACATTATTTCTTATTTTTGTTTTGTTTCTTTTTGCAGGTCTTCATTGACATGATTATGGAGACTTGAGATAAGCAAGTAGCCAACCATTTCTAAATATGTAACATGTCAGGAAAGTATTCGTCGTTTTGTCAGAATTAGGGTATTCTTTAGTTTTTCTCCTATTAATTAAAACCCCGATAGGCCTTTAATACATTATTGGAAGATTCATATCAAATCATTAAAATATCGTAACTCTCATCATAAGAAATTTCTGATAAAATCATTCTCTGATCAAATATTTCTAATAGTTAATATAATTATTAAAGGGGTTTTTGTTAAAATAAAAAGTTGAGCTAAGCGCTTCTTTGTGAATATAATAATAAAAGGCCCGACTCCACAAGATTCTCACGTATGATTATCAAAGCTTCTAAATATCGAAAATTTTTCATATAAGCATCACTCAAAACACTTTGATATCCCGATCCTCCGATCCTCCAATATCTCTTTTCACCTATCCATATTGGAACTTCCATATCAAAATTTCCTATTGGGTGTCACTATTTTCAACCCCTGATATCAAATATCCAATACAAAACCTTTGATATCCGTTCCTGCTTATATTTTTAGTCGTTACATTTTAATAATAAAATCCTATCAGAATGTAAAAATATCGCATGTTTCAATGATATAACCATAAGATTTCTTCGATATTTTTCTTCTGATATGCTCATGTGTGCAAACCCACATGAATTAATGTTTTTCAATTAGCAATATGGATCAATAATCATATTATGCCTCTCATCGATGCAGCTGAAATAAAATGCTTACACTCTTCATTGCTCATATTTGCTATAAACGAAGAAAAATTTCACACAAAACTCTTGCAACGAATGATCTTATCCATGATTTTATCGACGCATATTCTGAATCTTACAATTTCTGAGTTGAGTTGAATCATTGCATTGCACTCATTCATATTGTTTTCCCTTTAGTGATATTCCTTTCTTCCGAAAGGATTTTGATCCTCTAATTGTTGAATTTTGGAATCTCGATCCTCTGCTTTTCATTTTTCCAAGATATTTCGTTAGAATTTCAGATTTTCTAGATTATTGAGGTTTTGGGTTTTTATTATATCAGAAGCATTTAAAATGAATTCTAAGATTTACCTCTCTTAGATCCACATTTCCTTTTCCTTCACTATCATGTCCATAATACATAACAAAGGAAATGGCCCCTATTTCACTGTCTTCATTGGAATCTTGTGGTCTTAGAGTTTTGTAAGTTGATTTTGGCTTCAAAAATGTTTTCAAGATCTTTGACACTCGATTTATTCTCATATTTATTAAATCTCGAACTCCTCTCCTTAGAAGCTTATTTTACAGGTAAATGTAAGTGCTCTTGCAATTATTTTTTACAAAACTTCAAAATTATCTCATTATCAGAATAAAAGTCATCAGAACTACTTTATAAACTCTTACGAAAATTTTACCTCTGATACGTGAATTCTTGATGTACTAAAAAGGAAATGTTCCCACATTATATTTAACAAGCATTTATTATCAGGAATGATCAATATCATAAGTTTTGTTTGTAAAAGTTACACAAAAACTTTTGTTCCAATATCTTGCTTCCCTTTAATATTCTAAATATCGGGACTTCTTGTATTGGAGGTGAAATTTAATTAAACTTCCGAAAACAAATGTCGCCAAAAACGTTATGAAGCAAGGATTTTTTATCGGAGTTTTTCTCATTAATAAGTTTTGGAAAACTTAAGATCTTACCTTTCACTTTGATTCTCTCGGAAACTCAAAACTTCATAATATCGGGTTAAGAATCTTCGTAAGTCTCTCATCAATTCATTCTGATATTTCACTATGTTCACATGAAGTCTTGTTTGATTATCTTTGTATATATATGTTTCTTTCATGTTATCATGGTGGTCGAGAGCTTGGATGTATTTTAATCATAATTTCAGCAAATCCAAGTGTTCATTCATTGGGATGACTTTGTGACTATAGGGATATTCATTCTTCACAGTGTATGCACATCGGCCTATTTTACTCTTTTCGGCAATTTTCTTGGCTAATGAGAAATTTCATCACCTATGGTACTCTTGAGAAACAACTATGGCAATGCAACAATTGATAAGAAATTTGGAACAAGTAAAGGTAATGGACCATGGTTAATTCATGTTTGAATTCTCTTTTATTTGAATTTTTGATATATCGCTCCATACTCATCATATAAAGATTCAAGTTTTCTTCATATACATAAATTGCTACATTAATTGGGATTTTGAATCGATTTCAATATTTTGAGGCTGATATACATTTAGAATGGAAAAATGAAAAGAGAACAATCACCATTGTAAATAATAAAGAAGTATATCTTCATTCTCCATTTTGATTAATTTAATTTATTTCTGATTCCTTGAATTTGAAACAATGATTTTTTCTAGTTTATTGCTTGCTTTAGTTTGGATTTAATAAATGATGATTTTGGATCAATAAGACTTCATAAAATTTCAACTTCTTCATGCTTTAAATTCTAATTAAAATATGAAGTTATCTTTTATTGGAGAAGTTGATATCTTTCAGGTAAGATTAAATGAAAATTTTCCAATGGTAAGTTTCACATGCCCACTTTCATTCATTTTTCATTTCTTCACTTTTGGTTTTAGTTTTTGTTGATCTTAAACTTTGTTTTTGCAGCTCTCCATAAACTTTTCACACCTCTACCAGATTATATTTGGAGCTCATTCTCCTTTGTTTGGTTTGATTTCAAGTTTTTGGGAGAAGCAGTAATGGTCCTCATCAAATCAGCTAAACTAGGGAGTTTCAAAACTTTTAATATGCTTCTTAAGCATTGATTTTATTAGAAAATGGTTGAAATGCGTTAATGCGGGTTTTTCTTTGAAACAAGAAAGTTTTCAACAAGCAAAGACTTCTCATTAACTTATTATCTCTTATCACTGTTATTCACCCTTCAATTTCAGAGGCCTAATCAATTATAACTCCCCAAGATAAAATTTACTAGATTCTCAACAAAATATAAATGTTTACATGATTATATTCTTTTACTTCTTTTGTTGAGACATTTGTATAAGTAGTCTTGTTGAGGTTTATCTTTTAAATTTGAGATTTTTCTTTTAGCTTTTACTTTTATCATTTTTACATTAATTAGAGTTTGCTCATTTCTTTTTACTTCAGTTTGGATTTCTTTTCCTTTTTCTTTCGGTTATGTTTTGATTTTGGTGACTCCGCTAAGATTTATATGGAAGGTATTTTTCTCACCCAACAATGGTTGGCATACATAGGAAATATTTACTCTATCTATTTCAATGAATTTCATTTATCATTAAAGGTATATCTTTATGGAACCATAAAGCCCTTTTGCTTTAAACATTTTTCATGGAGGAACACACTTCCTTTCTAAGTGATAGGATTTATCTTTTCAAGGAAAGAAATGGCATGATTTTAACTCAATGGATCTCTCCCACCCCTCCATTTAATAAAACCTCTGATTGATAATCGCGGGGAAATATTTTTGGAGTTGTTAGTGTCGGTATCTACATCCCTCCATCAGTGATCAAAATTCTCTTGTTGCATTGCATTTTCGGTGTCTCATTTGATCATCTGCATTCCATTAGGATCATGGATCATCTGATGGCAGTGGCATTTTATAAATTTTTCCCTCATGATCTTTACCTGCTGGCCCATTTTCAGGTCATTTACAATCATTTTTGTCTTTACATTTGCAAAAAGTCATTTTTATGGTTTTAGGTCTCATTAGGTCTAGGGTTTGTCCTCAAGGTCTTGTAAAAGCTCAATAATGGTCAGCAGGCACATGAGGAGGTAAAATAAAGTCTCAGCAACAAAAATTTCAATAATCACATGCTCAGTGATTGATTTTTCAGAGTTTTTTATGTTTTATGTACAAAATTTTATGTAATTTCATTCTTTCTATATGCAATAATTTTGAGATGCAGCCCTGGTCACTTTTCCAAGCTCCTGCATTCCCTCCCCTGCAAAAGAGTCAAAATTTCAAAGCATTTAGTCCATCAAAGGCAAAAAAGTAAGACAAACTGCCCAAAACAGAGTTCTAAAAAACAAGTGAAATACGAACATTAGGAAAGTGGGTTTTCATAAGTGAAAAATCAAAATCATTGGTATATAAGTGTTTTCATGTCAAAGGAAGCTCATTTGTATGCCAAAGGAGAAGAGAGCAAGTGCAAATCGTGTTTTCGAGCCAAAGGAGCGATTTTGCATCCAAACAGTGAAAACTTGGAGGCGTGGCACACCTAGGTCAAGGCGCGTACACCTGGCCTACACGGCGAACACGAAGAAAAATTTGCACTGGGTTTCTAACTGGAGTGACGCACCAGAGAGGTGTGGCACACCTATGAGTGTGCATGGCGCATCAGTCTTCAAGGCCCGAAATCATCCAAATCTTCCTCCAAAGCTCCCAAATCACAAATTCTTCATTTCACAAGTAAGTTGACACCCTCATATTGCCGATGTATGAGTTCACATCAGTGTTTATAGTGTTTCAATAGGGAAAAAATTAAACCCTAGTTCCTTGCACAGTTGTATTGAGAAAACTGCCTAGGGTTTACAAATTACAGTTTTTGTTGTCCTATTCACCCCTGCCATTTCACTTCCCCTCACTACCATTTCATTCACCCCTTTCCTCCTTCCCTTTTTCACTCATACTTACCTATTCCCCCTATCCCTAAAACTAATAACCCTAATCCCTAATCCCACTACCCCAAACCCTAAATTGATAGCCCAAAATCCTAAACATCATTCCCCAAACCCTGCAATTTCCAATAACCCTACAAGCAACATCCCAAACCTCCTATTCACAGTCCCTTTATAGTTTGTATCATCAATCCATATTGTTTAGCAGCAAATACCTATTGACACTATAAAATCTCTTCATACTCATTTACGAAAAATCAAGCATTGGCAAACATGGAGTCAGATTCTTCTTATGACAGAAATGAAGAAACAGTAAGTGACTCCTCCAAAGAAATTCATGCACCAAGGAGACCTCACAAGCGTGGAAAACATATCCGAGAGGAGCCCACTACACTTACTGAGTTGTTGGCCTACCCAATGGCTGTAGCATGCTTCAAACATCAGTCCTGCTATCAATTTTGTGAGATGGTGGAAAGAGTCAAATACCATCATGAGCTGGCTAGATTGTTTGTCCTCCATCTTCACAACGGTCAGGTCAATTTGGCAGGTGTTACATTCACTTTGACACCGGAATCTATAGTTGAAGCAACATGTATTCCGAATGTGGGTGAGAAATGGAACAAGAGATAGCTAGTGGCAGGGAACAGTATGAGCCTTATATCAAGGCTGGTTTTTTGAGGCAGATTAGTAGAGTTTTCCCTTTCAGGTATCTTCAGGACATATATACTCCATTGATGAAGCTCATAATTAAATATTTCAGCTGTGAAGGCAGATTTTCTCGCCTATATGTCTACCACATCATATTATTAATGCATTTCACTAGGGTGAGGATGATGAACCTCCCCTATTTCATATGCTGGAATATTGAGAAAATGACCACATTAGTGCAAAGGAAACCTCCTCACCAGCAGTATAACAGCGTCTATCACTTTGCATTAATCAAGATTGTGGTTTTGCACCAACTTAGTTTACTGAATGTTTCATGGGAGGATTTTATTTCACATGAGGTCTTCACAGGCTCTCAAGTACCCCCACTAGTTTTTCATGAGGCAGGAGAGCCTTCACATCAGCAAGAGATACATGAGACTCAAACTACCAGTGTGCCAGTGTTTGTCACTTACTAAAATGGCACAAGGAGATTGTTTGCAGTAGCAAAACGAGTACTATCTCCACCCGGGGTGGAAGGGGTCTTGTTTCCTTCAATAGCGAAGCGGGTACAGGACAAGGGTAAGCAGCCATTGCATGATGAGGGGCCTTCAGAAGGTCAAGAGAGAGATTTCATCCTCATTCAGGATGATGACATCGATTTGGGCTCCCAAAGCTCAAAGCTCAAGGAGATCATTCAGGAACAACAAGCTGGCATTCATGACTTTTCTCTCAATCTGGAAAGAGCCAAGTGGATAATCAACTATCTTGAGTAGAGGAACAAATAGTTAGAAGATCAGCAAACCATCATGGAGCTCCAAAACATAAGAGAAAACTGGCAAGCTACCAAGAGGAGGAAAGTCAAGTTGACACCACTTGAACAAGAAATTGATGTTGATCATGAATCTTGGCTTGAGAGGGTAAACATGCACTTGGAAAAGATGCTAGAGAAGGCCAACAAAGAGAAAAATATGTTAAGGCACATGGCCTATCACTATTTGGCGAGAAACAAAGTTTGCAAAGCAAGAATTAGGATTTTGAAGGTGAAGTTGAGGAAAGCTATGAGGAAGAGGAAAGAGCAAGACAAGCTCAAGATTTTGGCTGAGGCTTCCTTAGCCCAACATAGCACTTGATGCAGGACACTCAGCCCAAATTTCAAGAAATTTGGGATAATCTTTGCCAATTTTGAATTTTTGAAGCAAAACACAGGTTTTTATGCGTGATGCGCTGCGCCAGCTGGCACGCACTTTTGCTAGGGACCTCCTTTGGAGGAAAACTCATCATTTTTAGATTCCTCGGGCAAAAATATGAATGCCCACAAATGGCTAATAAATTTTGTCAAGTTTTGAGCTTCCAAAAGGGTCAAAAACACCTCAAAAATGCCATTTTTGACCCTTTTGGGCCACACAGGAATCATTGTTGGGCGAACTCACTTTTGGAGGGGTAAATGGACTCCAAATTCAGAAATTCCACTTGTTCTCGAAAGCAGACAGACATATCTTTCCAACAAGCCCACTTGGAGAAAATTTGATGCACGGGAAGGCATCCAAAGTCAGCTGCAAAACGGCGCTACGCATAGGGACAAAGCCGTGGCGCACAGGATAGAAAATTGACTTTTTTGCCCAAAAAACTCTGTTTTTTGCCTAGTTTTTTTTCTCAATTTGACTTTTCTCTCTCTCTCATAGTTAAAAATCATGATGTAATTTGATGTAACTTGATGGAATTTGATGTAAATATGCTAAAATTTCACTCATGGAGGTAGATACATCATGAAAAGGTAGTTTTGAACTGAGTGAATTAGTTTCCTAGATTTTAGAGGCAAGTTGTTCCACTACCTACTTTTTAGTTCTTAGTTTAGATCTTGTTGGAGCAACTCCTAAACTCATGAATTCGGCCCCTAAAGCCTAGCATGAGTTTTTTGTTGTCTATATCTAGTACTTTTTCAGTCATTTATCAAGGTTGGACTTTTGTGAAAGCTTTGAGCAGCATTGTACATTCATCTCTGCAGTTTGGCAAAGGAATAGACCAGGGTTTGCAGCCTTTTGTGGGATTCTTGTGGCAAATTGATTTGGTATAATGTCTTCTTCTGTAATTCAAGTTTTACATGTGTTTATGTATGCCATTTTCTCTCTTTTTCAACTGAACTAAATGAATCAAGGATAAAGTTAGAAATCATTGAAGTTACAGTGCTCTACCTAGGGTTTGTTTAGTTATTTATGTTTTCTACTGTTTGAAGAGGATCCCTGAGACTCTCATGCCCTCTCCAACTCCTCATCAGTCCTAAGACTCTCCATCTCATTCAATTTAAAGTACTAAACCATTTGCCTACCTCGCCCCACAGAAACCTCTGCAAAACTGAGTCCAATCCCCGGACCCAAATCTGCCTTTCACTTTTGAGCCAGCAAAACATCATCAAATTCAATCAAACTCTTCTGAGCATATATCTAGCCTAAAATTAGTTCTTACATCAGTCATCTCAAGCCTCATTTGCTATATTTTACTGAGATTGACAAGGAGAGAGCCCTCTCCCGACCTGGTAGGGCTAGCTACCAGGTTAAGCATGATTTGATGTTACCCTAGACCCTGCCTTTCCCAGCCTGAGGTAGATTTAGGCCCTAACATATTGGCGACCATACTGGGGAAGCTTATTTTTTTGTTAGTGTTCTTTGTTTTATAAACTACAGACGGAGCCTGAAGTTATGCCAGGTAGCCTTCGAACTTCACATTACTTTGCGAGTGCATAAGTAGATAAAAGCTGCTTCATTCAATCTCTGGTCTAGTCTTATAAACTGAACATCTGACTTGCAAATTACCCCAGTACATCAAATAATTCTAGACTTTTGGATGTTGAGTTTAGAATTTGATAGTCTGAACAAGTTGATAATGTCCATTTGATTTTTAGGAATAATTCAACACATTGGCTTCTTGAAGATACACCAGAGCAAATCCTGATCCAGATCCTCCTCCCATGTATGAAAACCCAAATCTCATCCCAAGAATTCTTCGCCAAGAAAGCTCTGTGATTCCTGTGTTTAGATCTCATTCATGCCCGGTTGTTTTTGAATATCTTGAAGATCTTGAGTTTGATGAACATTTTGATCTATCGTTGTTTGAAACTAAGTCTGAAAGTGTTGTTGGTTTTACTATCCTAAATCTGGAATTTGTCAAAGATCTTGAAACTAAAAAGGCCAATAGATCAATTGACGATTATATCTTGAATATTCAAACTTCCATTGTGGCTACAAACATTCCCGAGTTCTTAGAATCCGCATCTAAAACTCTTGGTTCATCTGCTATTGCATCTGGTTCAAAAATTCTTACTAAAACTCCTTTTATTCCCACCATTCTCGTGTAGCCCTCCATCTCTGATCAAAAATCTGCAGTGTTTTCACCTCCATCCACTCCTTCTACACCTCAAACATCAAAAGTTTCTTCGCCCCCTTCGACACCTCATACACCGGTCACATCAGCTGCTCCAACTCCCCCTACATCCCCAAGGCCAGTCGTAAATCCACCTCGAGCAATGGCTGCTAGATATGCACCTCTTGTTTTGCCTCAAAACTTGGATGACATGCCCACTGATTATCAAAGAAAAATTCCATTATTTGATGGCACCCCCCAAAGTATCACATCTCAGCAACATGTTGATCAGATGAGTGATTTCTTTGATCTCCACGAGATAAATGCAGAGAATGTAACAATGAGATTGTTTGTGCAAACTTTTGGAGGTGAGGTCAGAAAGTGGTTTAGAGCATTGCTGGATAGAACAATCAATTTAATAGAAGTACTTCAAAGACAATTTTTGGATCGCTGGGAGGTAAAGAAAAATCCACTTCAAATTCTTTCTGAATACGAAAACATTAAGAGGAATGTTGGTGAGAGAGTCCAAGATTATTGTGTTAGATTCAATTCTATTTACAATGCAATTCCTACTGATATAAAGCCACCTATGGGGTTGGCGTTGATTAAATTTCCTGATGGCTTCGATCCTGATATGGCCTATCAATTGAGAGAAAGAGATCCGCCCACATTGGAAGACATGAAAAAAAATTCAGACAGCGTTGAGGCAAATCTGCTTGCCAAGAGAGCTAGAGCAAAGGCCAAAAAGAAGGTAACCATAAAGGAGGAAGCTTTTTCCTCAGATCATTTGCTTCGCAAGATAGAGAAGATGTTTGATAGGTTTACAATTGCTGATAAGCCTGAAATACAAGTCAGAAATCCAAACTTTCATAGTCAGCAACAACCACGATTCAGAATCAAGCAACAAGAACAAAGAGTGCAAGACCAAGCAGCACAGCAGCAAGTTAAGACACCCTTACAGCAGAATTTTGTACATGGTCCAGAATCAGATGATGATGAGAACATAATTGGAGAAGAGAATCATTTCTTTATACCTGATGATCTGCCCATTTATATCACAGAAGATGAAAAGTATTCAGAAATCCCAGCTGTACAAAGGGATGAAAATTTCATCTTGGCAAATGAAACAATTCTTGAAGAAGAATCTGATGAATATCAGAGGGGATACATGAATGCTTTGACAGCCTAGCAGCGACAATATTCACTTCAGAGTAGAGAGGTACCCATCAATCCAATTCATAAGAGGAAGGAAGTGACACCGCCAAAGAACGATTCTCCAAATGTGTAGAAAAAGGGAAAGGAGGCAGCTGATCCTACCACCAGCAAAACACAATCAGCAAATGAAAGATCAAATCAGCCAATGGTATCAAAGGAGAAGACTAAAAAGAAGGATGCTCCAGTCAAAGAGGTAGAGAAAACTTCAGCTTTTAGATTAGAAAATGAAATTGCTAAGTTAAAAGTGTCAATACCTTTGACTGAATTGATGAAGAATAGCAGCTATAAAGGTCATGTGTCAAAGATTTTGAATTTAGATCCTTTATCTGATATGGTAAACATGGAGGATGACCAACCTGAACTTATCTTTGGCCTGGCATTATAAGGTCAATCCAAGGATAGTGATGTAGCTCTTTTTTACATCAGCGTTAGATTGCATGATTATGTATTGCACAATGCCATGTTTGATTCAGGAGCCTCTCATAACCTCATTCCTAAGGCAATCATGGAGAAATCGGGTTTGGATATCACTAGAAAGTATCATGACCTTTATTCCTTTGATTCTGGTAGGGTCAGATGCATTGGTCTTATTAAACATTTGGTCGTCAGTTTGGATCAGATTCTAGCGAAGAATGTGTTGATGGATGTGGTTGTGGCTAATATTCCTCCTAGATTTGGCATGCTTATCTCCAGATCTTGGGGAGCAAAACTCAAAGGGACATTGTAGCTTGACTTCTCCTATGCTACTATTCCCGTGTTTGGTCAGTTGAGGAAATTATACCAGGAGAAAAAGATGAATTACATGATCACTAGCAAGGAGAAACCTCTAAATCATCCAATCAACTATGTACATACTGATTTAGAATCATTTGTTCTATATTCTGATAGTTTTAATGTTGTAAATAGTCAATTAGTTGAAGTAGAAGATATTCCAGAAATCACTGAAAATTTCAGAGCTGTACTAAAGCAAGAAATACAACGGCTTGATAGTACCGCTGAGCAATCAGCCTTCCGACAGTAGCAAAAAATTGATGGATAGCAAGAAAAAGTAGAAGAGCAAACAGAATTTCAGCATTTGGAGGACGAAGCCGGTTTGTGGAGCATGGATTTTGATGGCGCAGTAGGTAAGGAAGGTGCTGGAATTGGTATTTGGATACGCAACCCTATTTTCTCACCAAATAAAGTGCCAAGTAATGTAAGGGTTTGTTCATATAAATTGGCTTTTGATTGTTCAAATAATGAGGCTGAATATGAGGCTTTAATTGCTGGTTTGAAAATCCTCAAGAAGTTAAATGCTAAAATAATTTCAGTATATGGCGACTCCGAGTTAGTTATCAAGCAAGTGAAAGGTGAATACCAAGCTAAGCATCCTCGAATGCAGGCCTACTATAATGCGGTATTAGATATTTTGAGAATGTTTCCAGATTACACTTTGACATGAGTCCCTCGTGTACAGAATGTTATTGCAGATTCACTTGCAACAGCTGCGAGTAATTTGAAAATTCTAATGAATTCAAACAATAAGTTTGAAATTCATGTGAAACATCACCCGGCTGTCCCTAATAATCAAAAGTATTGGCAGGTGTTTCAAGATGATAAAGAGATCGAAGAATTTCTACAAAATGAAGGTAAGTACAAAGACACTTCCATAGATGGGGAGCATCATGATGGTGAAGCGGATATGGAAGTAAATCAGATGGAATTTTTGCAGCTAAAGGACAATTTCATTCCTAAGGTACCTTTAGAGGAGTTGTTTGATCAAGATGATGTAGCCCAGAAACCAAGCTTGCTGGCAACCGAGAAAGGAGTTGAAGATGTGAATATTGGATCAGCAGAAAATCCTAAAATGGTGAAGTTATCAAAGGCGTTGCCTCCACAGGTAAAGGAAAAGTACATTAGTTTATTATCTTCATTTACTGATGTATTTGCATGGGACTATTTAGATTTGAAGGCATATGATAAGAGCATAATTCAGCACATAATACCAATCAAGCCAAATCAAAAGCCATTTCGACAGAAGCTAAGAAGGATAAATCCAAAGCTGATGCCCTCAATAGAGAAGGAAGTGAATCGATTGTACAAACCTGGTATAATCGTTCCCATAAGATTTTCAGATTGGATTTCTAATTTGGTGCCTGTGTGCAAGAAAACAGGTGAGATTCGATTATGTATTGATTTCAGAAATCTGAATAAGGTGTCTTTGAAAGATAACTATCCATTGCCCAAGATGGATCACATACTTCAAAGAGTAGTTGGAGCATCCTGCATGTCACTACTTGATGGGTATTCCGGTTATAACCAAATTCTGGTCCATGAGGATGACAGGGACAAAACAGCGTTCACCACTCCGTGGGGAACTTTCCATTATGCCAAGATGCCATTCGGATTAAAAAATGCTGGTGCAACCTTTCAGTGGGCTATGGATATCGCATTTGCTAATGAAAAAGATGTATTTTTAGTTGTTTATCTTGATGATTTGACATTTTTTTCTAATTCAGATGAAAAGTACCTTTATCATTTGAAGATTTTATTTCAGCGGTGTAGAAAGTATGGCATATCTCTCAATCCAAAGAAGAGTTTGTTTGCCATGGATGAAGGCAAGCTTCTCGGTCATATCATATCCAAGGAGGGCATCCACATTGATCTAGCTCAAGTGGAAGCCATTCAAAAGATTGATTATCCACGAAGCCAAAAAGAGATCCAAGCATTCAACAGTAAGATAAATTCCTTACATCGTTTTGTGCCAAATCTTGCAGAACATTTGAGGGAAATCACAAACATGTTAAAGAAAGATAGTGTAGTAAAGTGGACTAAGGAATCCATCAAATCTTTCAATTTGGTAAATTTGGCCCTTTCTTCAGCTCCCATTTTGATCAGCCCAGATTAATCCCAAGATTTCATTTTGTTTTCATTTGCTTCGGATCATACTATGGCAGCGGTCTTAATTCAGAAAAGAGACCAGCTTGAGAAACCAATTTCTTTTTTCAGCAAAACCATAAGGGATGCAACTTTAAAGTACAATATTATTGAAAAGAAATCTCTTGCTTTGGTAAAGGCATTGAAAGATTTTCGAGTCTATACTCTGCATTCCCACATCCTTGCTTATGTTCCTAACGCTGCCGTTAAAGATGTCTTAGTGCAAACAGATCCAGAAGGGAGACGAGGCAAATGGATTGCACCTTTGTTAGAATATGAATGTGGAGATCAAACCAAGAAAGCTCATCAAAGGGCAAGGGTTGGCCAAACTAATGGCGGAGTCTAATTTCCATGCCTTGGACATTAATCTCATTGTTGCTATGTTCGAAGAAGATGAAGAAAGTTCGCTTGTTCAGGTATCAGAAATATTTCTTCTTTCTCCTTGGTATTCAGATATTGTTTATGTGCTCCAACATCTTTCACCGTCACCTGGAATGGCTAAGAACAAAAGTAGGACCCTGAAATTAAAGGTTGTCAAGTTTTGTATAATGAATAATTCACTCTATTGGAAAGATCTCGGCGGTGTCTTGCTGAATTGTTTGGTTGAGGATGAAGCAAAACAGGTCATGGATGATTTTCATAAGGGAGATTGTGGGGGTCATCTATTTTGGAAGAAAATAGCCAATAAAATTTTGAGAGCGAGATATTATTGGCCAACCCTCTTTGTTGATGTGTACAAAACTGTTACAAGCTGCCACGAGTGTCATATTTTTCAAGGAAGGAGAAAATTACAGCCTTTACCACTCAAGTCGATTGAAGTGCTTTGTTTTAGCAGTGGGGTTTAGATTTCATTGGTGAGATCCATCCTACTTCTTCAGCACAGCACAAGTGGATCCTCACAGCAACAGAATATTTCACTAAATGGATTGAGGCGATTCCCACTAGGTAGGCCACTAATTCGGTAATTATTCAGTTTCTTGAAAACAATATTTTGTCACGTTTTGGCTGTCCTAACAAGCTGATTATAGATAATGTAGTAGCTTTTAAATCTAAAAAGATGATAGATTTTTGTAATAAATATCAAATTACCTTGGGGCACTCAACTGCATACTATCCACAAGGTAATGGATTGGCAGAATCCTCAAATAAATCGTGGGTCAATATTATCAAAAAGCTGCTAGAAATGAACAAGAAGATTTGGCACAAAAAGCTTGTTAATGCACTTTGGGCAGATAGAGTAAGTCAGAAAAATTCAATTGGCATGTCCCCTTTCGAGATTGTGTATGGAGTTGACACGGTGTTCCTAACCTCTCTCGCAGTCCCAGTTGTTAAACTTCTGTAGGAAGCTGGCAGCGAGGAAGATCATTTGTAGCGAAGAATCAATGAAATGATCCATTTGCAGCAGACTAGAGAGGAGGTTTTTCAGAATACCTTCAAGCTGCAAGAGAGAATCAAGAAAATATATGATCGAAATGCAAAGGCGGACAAGTTTCAAATTGAAGACATAGTGCTGAAATGGGATGCTCGAAACGAAGACAAATGTAAGCATGGCAAGTTCGAGAATGTATGGAAAGGTCCATTCAAAATTGCTGCATATCGGGGCCAGAATGCTTTCCTGCTGAAAGAAATGAATGGAGAAGATTGTCCAGGTGAGCCGGTTAATGGTCGGCTGCTCAAATGGTACTATCTCTGAAATGTTTTCTGCTGTCATATGTCTCACTGTACATACCATTTTATTTTCTTCATTGCAAGTGTGTACTATCATCATTCATTCAGTTTGGGGCCCGAAGTGAAGGCTATAAAACTGAAGGTCTGATTTTAGTTTTGTGTGAATTATTTGCGTCAATTTTGAGTCAGTTTTCAGTTGCATTTCAGTCTTGAAATTAAGTCAGTCTTGAGTCAAAGTTCAGTCCTGAAATTCAGTCGGTTTTGAGTTAAGATATTGGTTTTGGTCTGCCGAAGTTATTGACTCCATAGCCCAATGGATGATGGCACTGCTTGCTTTCCCAGAGATCTGTAGTTCTTGGCACCTCCAAGGAGCTACCATCCCCATTGGAGCCAATGTTAGTGTCGGTATCTTCATCCCTCCATCAGTGATCAAAATTCTCTTGTTGCATTGCATTTTAGGTGTCTCATCTGATCAACTGCATTCCATTAGGATCATTGATCATCTAATAGCAGTGGCATTTTATAAATTTTTCCCTCATGATCTTTACCTGCTGGCCCATTTTTAGGTCATTTACAGTCATTTTTGTCTTTACATCTGCAAAAAGTCATTTTTAGGGTTTTAGGTCTCATTAGGTCTAGGGTTTGTCCTCAAGGTCTTGTAAAAGCTCAATAATGGTCAGCAAGCACATGAGGAGGTCAAATAAAGTCTCAACAACAAAAATTTCAATAATCACATGCTCAGTGATTGATTTTTCCTCAAAACCCTGTTTTGAGGAAAAACAGAGTTTTTTATGTTTTATGTACAAAATTTTATGTAATTTCATTTTTCCTATATGTAATAATTTCGAGATGCAACCCTGGTCACTTTTCCAAGCTCCTGCATTGCCTTCCCTGCAAAAGAGTTAAAATTTCAAAGCATTTAGTCCATCAAAGGCAAAAAAGTAAGACAAACTGCCCAAAACAGAGTTTTAAAAAACAAGTGAAATACAAACATTAGGAAAGTGGGTTTTCATAAGTGAAAAATCAAAATCATTGGTATATAAAGTGTTTTCATGTCAAAGGAAGCTCATTTATATGCCAAAGGAGAAGAGAGCAAGTGCAAATTGTGTTTTCGAGCCAAAGGATCGATTTTGCATCCAAACAGTGAAAACTTGGAGGCGCGGTGCACCTGGGTCAAGGCACGGTGCACCTGGCCTGCACGGCGCACACAAAGAAAAATTTTCACTGGGTTTCTAACTGGTGCGATGCACCAGAGAGGCACGGCACACCTATGAGTGTGCGCGGCGCATTAGTCTTCAAGGCCCGAAATCATCCAAATCTTCCTCCAAAGCTCCCAAATCACAAATTCTTCATTTCACAAGTAAGTTGACACCCCCATATTGCCGATGTATGAGTTCACATCAGTGTTTATTGTGTTTCAATAGGGAAAAAATTAAACCCTAGTTCCTTGCACAGTGGTATTGGGAAAACTGCCTAGGGTTTACAAATTACTATTTTTGTTGTCCTATTCACCCCTGCCATTTCACTTCCCCTCACTACCATTTCATTCACCCCTTTCCTCCTTCCCTTTTTCACTCACACTTGCCTATTCCCCCTAGCCCTAAAACTAATAACCCTAATCCCTAATCCCACTACCCCAAACCCTAAATTGATAGCCCAAAACCCTAAACATCATTCCCCAAACCTTGCAATTTCCAATAACCCTATAAGCAACATCCCAAACCCCCTATTCACAATCCCTTCACAGTCAATATCATCAATCCCTCTTGTTTAGCAGCAAATACCTATTGACACTATAAAATCTCTTCATACTCATCTAAGAAAAATCAAGCATTGGCAAACATGGAGTCAGATTCTTCTTATGACAGAAATGAAGAAACAGTAAGTGACTCCTCCAAAGAAATTCATGCACCAAGGAGACCTCACAAGCGTGGAAAACATATCCGAGAGGAGCCCACTACACTTACTGAGTTGTTGGCCTACCCAATGGTTGTAGCATGCTTCAAACATCAGTCCTGCGATCAATTTTGTGAGATGGTGGAAAGAGTCAAATACCATCATGAGCTAGCTAGATTGTTTGTCCTCCATCTTCACAACGGTCAGGTCAATTTGGCAGGTGTTACATTCACTTTGACACCGGAATCTATAGTTGAAGCAACAGGTATTCTGAATGTGGGTGAGCAATGGAACAAGAGACAGCTGGTGGATAGGGAACATTATGAGCCTTATATCAAGGTTGGTTTTCAGAGGCATCTTAGTAGAGTTTTCCCTTTGAGGTATCTTCAGGACACATATGCTCCATTGATGAAGCTCATAATTAAATATTTCAGCTATGAAGGCAGATTTTCTCGCCTGTATGCCTACCACATCAGATTATTAATTCATTTCACTAGGGTGAGGATGATGAACCTCCCCTATTTCATATGTCGGAATATCGAGAAAATGACCACATTAGTGCAAAGAAAACCTCCTCACCAGCAGTATAACAGCATCTATCACTTTGCATTAATCAAGATTGTGGTTTTGCACCAGCTTAGTTTACTGAATGTTTCATGGGAGGATTTCATTTCACATGAGGCCTTCACAAGCTTTCAAGTACCCCCACCAGTTTTTCATGAGGCAGGAGAGCCTTCACATCAGCAAGAGATGCGTGAGACTCAAACCACCAGTGTGCCAATGTTTGTCACTTACCAAAAGGGCACAAGGAGATTGTATGAGTACTATCTCCACCCGGGGTGGAAGGGGTCTCGTTTCCTTCAACAACAAAGCAGGTACATGACAAAGGTAAGCAACCATTGCATGATGAGGGGCCTTCAGAAGGTCAAGAGAGAGATTTCATCCTCATTCAGGATGATGACATCGATTTGCGCTCCCAAAGCTCAAAGCTCAAGGAGATCATTCAGGAACAACAAGCTGACATTCATGACTTGTCTCTCAATCTGGAAAGAGCCAAGTGGATAATCAACTATCTTACGCAGAGGAACAAATAGTTAGAAGATTAGCAAACCATCATGGAGCTCCAAAACATAAGAGAAAACCAGCAAGCTGCCAAGAGGAGGAAAGTCAAGTTGACACCACTTGAAGAAGAAATTGATGTTGATCGTGAATCTTGGCTTGAGATGGTAAACATGCACTTGGAAAAGATGCTGGAGAAGGCCAAAAAAGAGAAAAAGATGTTAAGGCACATGACCTATCACTATTTGGCGAGAAACAAAGTTTGCAAAGCAAGAATTAGGATTTTGAAGGCAAAGTTGAAGAAAGCTTTGAGGAAGAGGAAAAAGCAAGACAAGCTCAAGATTTTCGCTGAGGCTTCCTTAGCCCAACATAGCACTTGATGCAGGACACTCAGCTCAAATTTCAAGAAATTTGGGATACTTTTTGCCAATTTTGAATTTTTGGAGCAAAACACAAGTTCTTCTGCCTAATGCGTCACGCCACCTGGCACGCGCTTTTGCTAGGGACCTCCTTTGGAGGAAAACTCAACATTGTTGGATTCCTCAGGCAAAAATATGAATGCCCACAAATGGCCAAGAAATTTTGTCATGTTTTGAGCTTCCAAAAGGGTCAAAAACACCTCAAAAATGCCCTTTCTGCCCCTTTTGGGCCACATAGGAAGCAGTGTTGGGAGAACTCACTTTTGGAGGGGCAAATGGACTCCAAATTCAAAAATTCCACTTATTCTAGAAATTAGACAAATAGACCTTTCCAACAAGCCCACTTGGAGAAAATTTGGTGCACGGGAAGTCCTCCAAAATCAGTTGCAAAAAGGTGCTACGCACAAGGCGTGGCGCACAGGATAGAAAATTGACTTTTTTGCCCAAAAAACTCTGTTTTTCGCCTAGTTTTTTTTCTCAGTTTGAATTTTCTCTCTCTCTCATCGTCAAAGCTCATGATGTAATTTGATGTAACTTGATGGACTTTGATATAAATATGCTAAAATTTCACTCATGAAGGTAGATACATCATGAAAAGGTAGTTTCGAACTGAATGAATCGGTTTCCTAGATTTTAGAGGCAAGTTGTTCCACTGCCTACTTTTTAGTTCTTAGTTTAGATCTTGTTGGAACAACTCCTAAACTCATGAATTAAACCCCTAAAGCCTAGCATGTGTTGTTTTTTGTCTATATCTAGTACTTTTTCAGTCATTTATCAAGGTTGGACTTTTGTGAAAGCTTTGAACAGCATTGTACATTCATCTCTGCAGTTTGGCAAAGGAATAGACCAGGGTTTGCAGCCTTTTGTGGGATTCTTGTGGAAAATTGATTTGGTATAGTGTCTTCTTCTATAGTTCAAGTTTTACATGTGTTTATGTATGCCATTTTCTCTCTTTTTCAACTGAACTAAATGAATCAAGGATAAAGGTAGAAATCATTGAAGTTGCAGTGCTCTACCTAGGGTTTGTTTAGTTATGTATGTTTTCTATTGTTTGAAGAGGATCCCTGAGACTCTCATGCCCTCTCCAACTCCTCATCAGTCCTAAGACTCTCCATCTCATTCAATTTAAAGTACTAAACCATTTGCCTACCTCGCCCCACAGAAACCTCTGCAAAACTGAGTCCAATCCCCGGACCCAAATCTGCCTTTCACTTTTGAGCCTGAAAAACATCATCAAATTCAATCAAATTCTTCTGATCATATATCTAGCCTAAAATTAATTCTTACATCAATCATCTCAAGCCTCATTTGCTATATTTTACTGAGATTGACAAGGAGAGAGCCCTCTCTCGACCTGGTAGGGCTAGCTACCAGGGTAAGCATGGTTTGATGTTACCCTAGACCCTGTGTTTCTTAGCTTGAGGTAGATTTAGGCCCTAACAGGAGTCAACATTATGAAAGTATTGTATTCATTAACATAAGTCTCTATTACCATCCCATCACTTTCACTCAAGTATATCATAAACTAAGAGCTCAAAAATGTGTTTATCAAAAGGGTGATCAAAAGAGGAAGCATGGAAAATACAAGTAAACCCATCGGGGCTATGGATGCTCGCTAGCACTGAGGCTAGTCTTGTATGGCATAAAAGACAACTTCATTGGGGTAATATTCAGACTCGCTAACAGAAAAGTGATGTGAGAGATCATTCATAACAATGGATATATGTTTTATCAAAAAACTCCTATCTCTACCTTCTTCTATTTTTCATATGAGGTAATTTTCAAATAATTTTTCCCTAAAATTTGGATTCATGGCTTTACTCAAGTCTGCTTTTGAGTACTTATTTTTTCAAACTCTTATTGCTTAATCTATTTATGTGGGACCCATGAAAATGTTTTATTGTTTGATGATTCAATGGACTCCATTATTTTTAACTTTTGGGTAAATTAAAGTTCATTATCTTTAACAAGAGATAACTGGTTCTTCCCAGTTTGTTGCCAATGTTGTAGGGAAAACCTAATAGCCCCCATTTTTTACCTTTTTATTTTCAAATAATGAGGACCCTTTCTATTAACTTTTGGCTAAATCACATTTAAAAAGTTTCTTTTGGTTAAGTGTCCTACAATTTTTCCATTTTTTAATTTTCATCAAATTTCTATTTTGATTTCTTCATTGAATTCAACTTTTCTCTAACTTTCCATCGGTACTTGTTTTGTCTCATTTGGTTACACGGTTTGCAAATGGTGCTCATCCAAAGTTCGATAATTTTTTCTGCCTAAGTTAAAAAATGTACAAAAATGTATATTATTTTAATTTTTGTAATTAAATTAGTAATCAATGTAAATATTCATCCTCAGCTGATTTTTACTAATTTCTTCATTTTTCACTAATGGCCCTACAAAATCACCCAACCAAATTGTAGAACGGTTAAAAAATGTGTTTTCGGATCTTGGTAATTTATTCCAATTCCTAATTTTAAAAGAAATTATGAGACCCAAAATCTCAAAATTGCAAAGTGATTATAGTTCATTTTGTAGAATTTTTAATTCCACTCCAAGTGGACCCCACTTCACCTCATCTCCTCCCTTCCGATATAAATCTTTTGAAATTTAAAAGTTCTTATTTAATTCTTCCAAAATTTAAAACTTCTGATTTTATTTATGTGAAATTCAATAACTCTAATATTTTGATATTAGAATATCAACGTATCAGTGTCTTTTTTGTTTGTGCGCATATAAAATCTTTCGATAGTAATAGCCTCTGACCTCCAATACTAGTTTATGTCGTGGCTATTCTTTATATTACAAAAATCCCCTTTTAACTCCCAATCTCCATCATCCCTATATCATGCTTACCTCCTTATAGCTTCAAACTCACTCCACCTCACACGTTAAGCTCCCTCCTCCTTATCATGTTTGATTCACATATGGAAACAAAAAGGCCACGTATTTTTTGGTTTTGTTTTGAGTTCTTGTAAATGGTTTTTATTAATATAATTATGTTATATTAATAATATAATATAATTTTAATATAATTTTAATTTTCATATAATATAATATAATTATATTTTTAATTTCATATTATTTTTTAAATTAAAATTTATTTTGTTATATATAATTAGTTTATAATTAATGTAGTTTGATATTGTAATTAAAATTAAATTAGTATTAATTAAGAAATAATTGTAATTTAATTTGGGATTAGATTTTAATTAAACAATTTATTTTTGGGCCAAGGGAACAAGTTTTTCTAGAATTCTGACACTTTTGAAACTTCAAATTTGAAAGCTCATAGGTTGAGTTTTACTTGGCCAAATGAGGCCCAAGAGGGCTCATTGGATAGATACAATCATGGAGAATATTTTGAAGTGGTTGTATAACCAGAATCAGTCATTAGATGAGACTAAAATTCAGCAGAAGATCAAGTTATGAATTTTTAAACAAAATTAATTTCTTGAGTATAATTTTCTTCAGTTTCATTTTCTCATAGCCTCTTTAGAGTGCAGATTCATTCGTCTATGTTCTCCTTGACAAATTAGATATTTATATGGATCAATGAAAATCTCAAATTTCCTTTATTTATTTATTTAATATTTTATTAGAGATATTTTGTGTTCTAGATTTGGTATTTTGATTGGTTTTGACAGGGAAACAGTTGAAGAGATGCGGAAAAGAATATTTCAATCAATGGGATTGCTCCAGAAATAGAAGAATGGGAAGTTAGACAAATGAAAATTGTTGGAGCAAAATTACTCTTCAATAACTATCCTATTTGGAATTCATTTTTAAATTATAAATAGTGGTTTATAGAATATGCAAAGGGCTTCTCTTCTCTGCGATTATGGAATTCTTAAAATCACTATTGTAAATGGGTATTTAGAGTTGTAGGTGAGAGGAGGGTAAATCTTAGATCTGGGGGATAATTGAGGATTTATCTTTTGTAAATATGAACTATGTATGGGGAGCAGATCTTGCATTATGGTAGCTCTTATTTTAACAACAGAGTTTATGAGTTGTAGAGGGTTGTTGGATATTAGAGCCAGAGAAACGGTTTCAATAAATTGGTATTTAAAATACTTTTGTTTTTATAATTATTTCATTTTGTAATGACATAAATATGTCATTTTTATTCATATTTGTGCACTATTGTCAATGTGAGAAATTTTCCTCAATAATATGTTATTATTTATCTCTATTCTTGTATGTTGAACTCTGATTTTTGAGTAACTATTTACTTAGGAATCGGTGTTTTAATTATGGTTTAACAAACAATAATATTTTGTGAACTATTTCCTTAGATTATTGTTTAATCATTCGAGCTATTGATTTAATAATCATCAGCATTTTGTGAACTAATTCCTAAATGTTGTTGATTAATTATTCTTGTTAATAGATATCTGAACAAATTGTGTTTTGGTATTCATAATATCAGTTAATTGAACTACTTTTTTAGCTTCATATTTATTATAAGCCAAACATATTTAAATCCCAATCATATAAATACTTTTCTCTCAATTGGGTTAGATCTAAATATTCCTAATCGAGATAGGCTTAGGATATTTTTCCTTTTTCTTGCATTCTAGGATTAATTCACATTTAGGTTTAATTTTACATTCCTGGAAGTCCTCTTATTAAAGAGACAAACTTTAGATGTGGCTTCACTGAGCCCTAAATCAGCTTAAGGATCACTTTCTTGCCTGATCAGCAAGATGGTCAATCTGATGTCTCTTCTCTATTGGTAAGTGAAAGTCATACTTTAAGCTAGTACATATAGAGAGAGGGTAACTAGAACTAGTTTAACCAGTTGTAACCACCATTCCAAATGGAAAAGAAGTTTCTCTAAGGTCATGACTGGGTGATATCCTTTACAATGTTAAGGCAAAGAATTTTGAGCCTTCAACATGCGACTACATGCCTCTAAACTTTGTTACAATGAGGCTCAAAGGCCTATTTATTATTGAGAAACAATGGAAAACCCTAAACATCCAAAAAACTAACCCTAGGAGATGAAGCACCAAAATTGTGGGCACCGTTTGGGTAAATTGGTACATCAACTTCCCAGGGTCATAACTTTGGCATATGATCTCCGTTTGGCTTTCATAATACCTCATTTTGAAGATCTCGAAGAGAAAGCCAAAAAATACTAATAAATTGGTTTGGGAATTTTCCAGTCTCT
This sequence comes from Pinus tabuliformis, assembly GCA_031772625.1. Lineage (NCBI taxonomy): Eukaryota > Viridiplantae > Streptophyta > Pinopsida > Pinales > Pinaceae > Pinus > Pinus tabuliformis. The sequence continues at coordinate 715,037,508 of CM062811.1, read as the reverse complement.
CTATTTTCCCTAGAAACATCTTTTAGTCCCTCAAAATGACTTCGAAAGTTTAAGACTCGAAAGATTGCCAAAAATAGTAATTTGTGCTACAATTAAGGAAAATAAAAAGAAACAATGGTGGGGGTCCAAGTGGAATAGGCGGGTGGCCACCAATATCCAACTAGATTAGTCCTCCCCCCTTAGGAAGCAATGGTCCCCATTACATTGAGTGCCTCCATGAGATGGGGAAACTTCTGTTGAACTTAGTCCCTAGTGAGCCAATTGCCTTGGTGTTGGTGTTGGCCAGCTTTGACAACCCGATACATTTGGATCTTCTGTTGGCGGTTGTTTTCAATCTGCATGTCCATGATCTAATAAGTTGTGGGCTATTCCTTGCAGTCTGGGCTTAGCTCCGTTGATGTGAGTTGTTCTGGAATGTTGGATATGTCCAGCGATGGTGGAAAGTATGGCCAAAGGCGGTCTACATTGAACACTAGGTGCAGACCAAGGAAAGGTGGAATGTTGAGCTCGAAGGCATTGTCCCCTACAACCTTAGTGATGGTGTATGGCCCATTGTGGAATGGGAAAATCTTGCGGTGGGGTCCAACGAGGTACTCCTTCTACAAATGTAGCCAAACTTTGTTGCCCATTGGAATTTGTGGGACATCCAATGTTGATCATGGTGCTTCTTGTACTTAGCATTGAATCTATCCAATATATCATGGACCTGCTAGCAAATGTGTTGAATGCACTCAATGAAGTTGTTCACCATGTTGGCTTCAGACTAGACGTGAGTTGAATCTACCTGAGTGGCTACAAATGGTATGGACATATCAATGGGACATAATGGCTAAAATCCCAACCCTACATGAAAGGGGTTGTGGCATGTTAAGCAATGGAGAGATTTGTTGTACTTGTGTTGGACATAAGGGATGATTTCATCCCATTTGTGTGGATGCTTCAAGTTGTACATGCGCTGAGTGGGTATGATCATCATGTTGATGACCTTTATTTGGCCATCATTTTAAGGGTGGAAAGCTATGGACTTAGTAAGTTTGGTATCTAGCATCGACTAGAGACTTGACCAAAATTCACTTAGGAATCTGTTGTCCTGATCTGAGACAATGGATTCTAGGATCCCAAAGTGTATCCACACTCTCTCAAAGAAGAGCTTAGTAGTGGCTTCTGTTGTGATACTCTTCTTCTAGGCCGCCATAATGGCCATCTCAAAGAATTTGTCAACGACCATGAAAACGCAGTCATTGTTGTGCTTAGTGGAAGGAAGGCTCGACATGTAATCCATGGAGATGGATTCCTAGGGTCGATTAGGAGAAGGCATAGGAGTATATAAGCATTAGTTCTTAATGGTTGGTTTGGTAATAGCACACTGGGAAGTGCATGATTGAATGTACTTCAAAACATCCTGATGAAGGTTCGGCCAATAAAAATACTTCTGTAGTATTGCCACGGTTTTCTCTACTCTAAAATGTCTAGTGACCCAACTGTAGTGTGCCTCCCAAATCATCTTAGCACGCTTGCTTGAAGGAACACAAATGTGTCCCAGGTGGCATAACAGTGCATCCTAAAGGTGAAAATTTGGAACTTGCTTACCTTCCAGGAGTGTCTAGTATGTGCTGTCGAATTTTGGATCACTCTTGTAAAGATGAGGCCACCCCGAGGTCTTGTGCCCACAGGAGTCGAGTAGTGCCATGACTGGTGGTCAGTTGAGACAATCTACAACATTATTAGTGCTTCCCTTCTTATACTTAATGTTCAAATGAAACTTTTGTAGGTATGTGGACCATTTCTAATGGCGATTGTTTTGCAACTTCCCTTGTGTCTGTATGAACTGCAAGGGTCGATGGTTTATGTGGATGATTGTTTCTCTCCCCATAATATAATGCTTCCATTGATGGCAGCCCTAAAAAATGGAACACATTTCTTTGTCATAGGTGGGATACTTTTAGAATATGTCTAAAAGTGTCCCACTATGGTAAGCCATTGGATGCCCCTGTTGAGTAAGAACTACACCAATAGCATAGTTGGAGGCATTTGTGTCAATTTCAAATGGTTGCTGCATGTTTTGTAATGTGAGTATTGGTGAAGAGAAGAAACAATACTTCAACTTAACAAACGACTTCTATTGTGTTAGGTCCCTATAATACTAGTGATTAGCCCATTACTATTGTAGTTATATCCCTTATTAATATTGTTGTGCCCCTATTGTCCCCATATTGTTATTATTGTGCCCCATAGAATCCCTCTATTGTTATTTTTGTGCCTTTATATTATTATTGTTAGGTCGACTGGGTTATATTGTGACACCTTAGACTCCTATATATAGAAAGGAGTTTTTGTCATTTGAACCATCAAAGAATCATTCATTTGTGTAATGTAAAGGAGGTTTCCCCCTCGAAGAGGCTAAATTCTAAGGCGTTGATCTATCTTTTCTATCTTTTTGTGAGCTAGTTTCATAACATTTGCTATCAGAGCTTTCAGGTTACTTACTAGGTGTTTTCATTTTCTTTCCTTAGGGCATCAATTACAGATAATAATGCTCTACTATTCCCTTTGAATTCCTTCAAAATAATTTTTCAAACCAAGCTTAAGCAAAAATTTAAAAAAATCTACACACCTTTTTTCACTTTGTAGGAGCTTGATATTGCCTCTGATGTATCTCTGTAATTTCGGATCATGGATTTTGGACCAAAAGAAATTTTATTTCACTCCGCCCTTGGTGACTTGATTGAAAGGCCAAGTGATATGAGAGAACCCCAACATGAACCTGCGATAGAAATGGGCAAGACCTAGAGATATTCGGAGCTCTGTTAGAGTGGTTGGGGCTAGCCAATGCTGAATGACTTGTATCTTGGTTGGGTCCACATGCATGCCCTTCTCATCAATGATGTATCCCATATATTGAACCTAGGTCATGAAAAAAGTGCATTTCTCCAAATTGGCACACAACCTGTGTTGTCGCATGGTTTGGAGGACCTGTCGAATATGGTGGAAGTGCTCTTCCCAACTCTGGTTGAAGATCAAGATGTCATAAATACACCACCATGAATGCATTGGTGAAAGGTCGCAAGATATTTTCCATCAATCTCATGAAGGTTGCGGGGGCATTCGTTAACCCAAAACGAATGACCAACCATTCAAAAAGGCCCTCCTTGTATTTGAAGGTAGTTTTCCACACATTAGAGGGTTTGATAGGCACATGGTGATAACTTGACTTCAAATCAATATTGTTGAAATATTTGGCCCCCTTGAGCTAGTCTAGAAGGTCATAAATCTATGGGATTAGGTACATATTCTGTATAGTGATCTTGTTCAGTGCCTGATAGTAAATACAGAGTCTCTAGGTCTCATCCTTCCTATGTACCAATACAATCGAGCTCCCAATGGGTGATGAGCTTGCCTTGATGTGCCCTTTTTGCAACAACTCTTGAATCTGCCACTTGATCTCATCGCTCTCCAAAATAGAGTGTCGATAGATTGATCCATTGGGTAGCAATGCCCCTAGGGTCATATCAATGGAGTGCTTGACCTGATAGTGCAGAGGCACCCATGTAGGTGAGGAGAAAATTTCCTTGTACTCCTCTACGACCTTGTCCATCTGTTGTTGTTGTGTGGAGGAGCCTTATCTGGAAGTCGTGGCCACAATCTTCTTATTTCCTTGAGGGAGAATCATAAGGAAAACAAATTTCCTAGCCTGTGAAATGATCTTACTGCATTGCTTTGCAGTGATAAAATAGATGGTGGTAGGCAGGGCTACTTCTAGTATCCTGTACAACTTATTGCCCAAAGTAATAATCATAGAGCGAGGCCTAGAATCATATACAACATACTGCTTCCACAAGTATGGTTTTTCTAATAATACATCACAAAATTCAAGAGGGGAAACATCACATAGTACCTCAATCACGAAGGTCTTGATGTTGTACGGAAGGCGGAATTGGTGGCTAACGCGGATATCTCTTCCTTCGTGAAGCCACCTAATGGTGTACGATTGTGGATGTGTTGTAGTCGAATGGTCCATCTGCTTCACGATCTCTACTGAAATTATGTTCTTTTGGCTCCCACTGTCGACGATGAACTACAGTGGAGAACTGTTCACCCACATCTGTGAGCCGAAGACATGTTCCCCCTCCTCTGGATCTTCAGGCTCATTCTTCTAGATCTTGGTGGTGTCCACGATGGCACTAGGCTCCACATCAATGATCTACTTCCGTTTTCCATTCCCCTTGTTGGGTTCTGACTCAAAGTCAGAACATGCATTAGATTTGGAAGCCTTTAGCTCGGCCACCATCGATTGCTTGGCCCGACACTCACTTGTGTTGTGAGTGGAGCTCTTATGGAACTCACACCATTTTCTCGTATCCTTCTTTGTCATTGTGGTTTTTTTATTTTCTTGTGACTTTAGCAAGTTGTCCCAAGTCACCCTACCTTATCTTGGTCCTTTTCTCTGCATTTTGGGGGCACCTTTCCCTTGCTTTGGATTCGCATATCCAAAGTATCACTTCTTCTATTTAAAATTTTGCTCAATCTTGATAGCACATTGGTACGTCGTGCCGAGCGAGGAGATATCCAGGAACTCCATCTCATCCTGGATGTGCCTATGTAAGAAGTCATGGTAGTTGAGTACCAAATGTCACTCAGAATCCTTGATACCCAACTTTGTGCAAAGGGTATGAAAAACATTGGTAAACTTCAGCACGTCTTGTTCCCTTCCCTACTGTAGCATGGTCCACTTTATGTATTTTTACTCGTAGCTCCTGATAGGGTAGTACTACTCCTTAATGGCATCCTGGAACGAATTCCGAGTGGGTGTGGCTGAAAATAGTGAGGGTGTACTTTCATCCTTCTTCTCACAGTAGATTTCCCACTAGTCCTTGAAGTGGGGGGTGACTTTGAGAAGTGAAAAAGTGATATTTTCCCCACTGGAAAATTCATGAACAAAAAAATATCCTTCTAGTAGATTTAACCATTTATATATAGCTTTTGCATCTATCTGACCTTCAAATATGGGGATGTCAAAGTTAAGTTGTACGTTGAAGGGTGTGGCACTTCCATAGTAGCTGCTGGAAGAAGATGTGTCACCTTTGGTTAGCCACTAAAGGATCTAGGAAAATTTGTCCATCATCACATTCCTCTGTCACTTGAGGGCTTCTTCGAGCAAGATTTTGAAAGGATCTTCTACCCCCTCATCTTTCTTCTCTTCCACCATGGGAGGCCGTCAGGATTTGTGAGGTTGGTCTTGCAAAGGTTTGACTTTGAACCCTAACTCCTTATATCCCGACCTTGTTGGGGACATTAAAACAAAAACAAAGAAAGAGCATACCACATTGATACCACTGATCCAAACTTAAACAGGAATGCAAAAATTACCGATATAACCATAAATACAGAGATGCGGCAAAAATAACACTTCATTTCATTAATTTCAAATAATGAAATATGCTTACAAATAGAATGAAAATAAAACTAACTCGGGTGATGGTAGCTTATCTATGAGAAAAGATGTGGTGGCTACATGCCTATGAACTATGTTACAACAAGGCTCAAAGGCATATTTATTATTGAGAAATAATGGAAAACCATAAACATCCAAAAACCTAACCCTAGGAGATGAAGTGCCAAAACTGTGGGCCCCGTTTGGGTAAATTGGTAAATCAAATTCCACGGGTCGTAACTTTGGCATACAATATCTGTTTGTCTATCATAATACCTCGTTTTGAATATCTCTAAGAAGAGGCCAAAAACAAATTGACATGCTAGTTTGGGACTTTTCCGGTCTCTCCATTTTCCCTAAAAAAGGTATTTTAGTCCCTCAAAACAACGCCAAAAGTTTAGGACCTGAAAAAATGCCAAAAATAGTAAGTTGTGCTATAATTAAGGAAACTAAAAAGAAACAATGGTGGGAGTCCAAATGGAATAGGTAGGTGGCCACCAACATCCACCTGGATCAAGACCTCATAATACTAAATATCTCCATCATGAGACCAAGGATACCTTGGAAAGGTGCTTTGTGGTGATTCAATAAGTCATTTTTTGCCCCAGATGATTAGAAACCTCTTCAAGACCTAAGGTGTATTCCTTTCTTAATCATGTCTAACTACTCAAGGCCCATACCTAGTGCTAAAAATATCTTACTAACACATATATCCCCACTTGAAATCCATAGATCCCATTAGGAGGTCATTTAAGGTGTTTCAAGTATCATTCATGACCCTTAGCCCCACAAGCCACTCAAAATTTAAGAGGCCTAGTGCGGTGGTTTTACACACAATTTTTTTCCTTTGATGTCTAGAACCTTTCACTTTAGGTAAGGCTTGAGTTCCCCCCCTTTTACCATATCAAAGCCTTGAAACCCATAACTAATAGTCAACCTTGTGAGGGCACTAACATCCTTTCTCAGAGGCCAAGGATACCCTTCAAAGGTGATGTGTGGTGCTTTGAAACATTGTTCATGGTCTTACACACCTCAAATATTTATTTAGGACTTAAGGTGTGACCTTATTCCTTAGATAGTTTCTATTACATCTAGAAATAAACCTATTGTTTAAGCCATTTAATGGCATTGACATCTCCAACCATAACCTAGGATACCTTCAGAAGGCCATGTGTCGCTATTCAAGGTATCCTTCTTGCCCTATATGGATAAAAAATTCCTTTAATGCCTAAGGTTTATGTTCCCCCCTGATCACATCCAAGGCCCCAAGACCCATACTTAGTGTTAAAAAATGCTAATGGTATTTATACACCTATTTAGAGCATCAAATTCCCCTGAGAGGTGATTTTGTAGTGGTTCAAGGTGTCATTATAATCCCTAGAACACTAGAAGCTTCCTTTAGGGCATAACTATTGTGTTTTCCCCTAACCATATCTAGGTTCCAAATCCTCATACTTAATTTTCAAAACCTCATAATGCTAAATATTCCCATCTTGAGAGCCAGACTACTTTAAAAGGGTCATTTGTCGTGGTTCAAATGTCATTATTGGCTCTAGATGTAAGGAAGCTTTATTTAGGACCTAAGGCTTGGGTTTCCTCTCCCAATTATGTCCAAGGACCCAAGACCCATACCTAGTGCTCAAAATATCCTAATTATGCCCATATCCACACTTTAATGCTAAAGATCCTCTTGAGAGGTCTTTTATGGTGGTTTGAGGCATCATATTTATTCTTGGATGCCTATAAGTTGTGTACTTTAGTTAACACTCGGGTTCCTTCCTTGACCATCTCAAGGCTTGACATTCATAGAAAATGTTTAAAACCTTGATAGGGAACTAACATCCTTTCTTAGAGGGCAAGGATACCCTCCAAAGGCCATGTGTGGTGCTTTGATGCATTGTTATTACATTGGATGACTCAAAGTTTTGTTTATGACATAAGGTATGCCCTTCTTCCTTAAATCATTTATAGGACCCCGATACACATATACTACTCAAAAACACATAGTGGAATTAACACCCCTAATCATATGCCAAGGATAATTTCAGGAAGGTCATCAAGGCATCATTCATATCCTTGGATGAATACAAGCTTCCTTTATGATATAAGGTTCATGTTTTTTCCCCTCACCATGTTTAAGCCTAAAATACACATACACGGTTCTAAAAAATGATAATGGTACCTATTACAACAAAATCAAAAAATTATCGCAAAACCTCAAAATTTGGCCAAGAAAGGTTATAACACACGAGTGTCACCACTACCACCTTAGCAATTATTCCTACCTATTAAGATAAGGATGCAATCGAACACAAGGGATGATTCCCTGGTAGGGATTTAGGATCAATTAGTCCATGGATCTTAAGTTAAATGTCCCCTAAGGATACTATAATATAGATTCACCAGATAAATGTATGATAAGTGGATGAAGGAGTTAATCCAATATTTGAGTTTAAGGGATCTACAGATAAATGTAAAGGATAGTTTTAGTATATGGAGTCTCAAATAGATGCCCCAAACACACCAAATCAAGAAAAAATCAAGGCTTATATAAATTACAGTTTTAGTTCAACTAATTGTAGTAAAAAAAATAGTTTATAATTGCAACAAATTTAGCTATTAAAATTGTGTAAACATTATATGAGATGAAGGCTAAAATTTAGAGTAAAGTAAGTACAAAAATGTAACAAATTTTGATCATATATAAAGCATATAACAACAAATAAAGTTTGATGTTGACCCTAGAAAAAGGTTGAAAAATGCATGAAAAACTTTAAATTAGCTTCTTTAACACACTTTTAATCAAGATATAAACCTAGGTAATACATTAATAATTCATTAAATGCTAAACACAAGATTTTTTTGCAATTTAACCCTAGTTTAACATTTAAAAAATATGATTTTATATTTTAAAAGAATGCCATAAATGAGATAGACTAGTGATTTCTCAATCTATGGCATATGGAGTCTAGGATACAAACTATTCTAATGCTCCTTTGGGGTGATTCTAGATCCAGACAAAACTAGGGAAAATAGACTAACTTTCCCTAGGGCTTGCAAATTAGGTTCTCAATTTTTCATAAAATTAAGGGAAAGAAAAACCTTTCTCTATTCCGCAAATACTTGGAGGAAGGGTTTAACTCAACAAGGGAAAATGAAGCAAGTACCCAATAAACTAAATAAACACAATAACATTTATCCCATGGAACACTATACCAAGATAAAGCAAATAAACTATCTTACTTCACCATGGAATATCCAATATTCACGATGAGCATCCATAAAAATAGATCACATTACATCACAATATCCACCCAAGAAATTTGCTCTACAAGTCCTCCATTTCTCACAAGAGAGAGAGAGAGAGAGTCATTAATGAATCAAATTTATCTTCCAAGTGTGACAATGATGCAAGATGAAATTCATTCCTCTATTCATATGACGGTAACAAAGTTTATTTCCTTCAAATTAGACTAAAGATCCTTAAAAATGTTTAAATCCACGATACAAGGTGGATGTTTCATCAAGCCAACCCCCAAAGTTAGGCAAAACATTGAAATAACATGAAAATAAGTGATGAGCCTCATCATTGGGTAATTATATGGGCCTTAATTCACCTCCTAGCTTAGTCAAACCAACTATTCTCACGACTTATTGCATACTTTTTATTATATTTTGTTTATGAGATGAGTTAGAGTTGGATATTTTACTTTGTGGTCTAATGTGCATTTAATGCAGGATTAAAGGAATAAAGCAAGGAATTTTGGCAAATACCTTGGTCAAAACTCGAATGGGACAAGGGAGAGGAATTATAGGAGGTAAATCCTCCTCATTTACTACCCTCCATTCGAATATTCCTCCATCAACTCGGAGTGCAAACAGCCAAATCATGAGGACTAGAAGGCAGCTGAGCAAGTGAAAGTCAAAGCACCAGTTTATCTCGAGTTTGGGAGTCGAGCCTCCCTAATTTTAAGGAATTCGTTGGAGTCTTCAAACATATAAGTAGAGAGGCCTAGGACCTCAGTAGGATTCAGACTTTTGATTGTAAAACTCTACTCTATTTTCGAGCTGCAAGACTTGTGACAGTTTTTTATGTAATCCATTGCTTTGATAATAACAATGAGTTTTGTTTTGAGCCAGCACTAAGTTAACTCAGAGGTCTGAAGTTGTTGGGTTAGGGCCCAACCCTAGCAGCTAAGGTTCCTCTTTATTGTACATGTATGATAGCGTAGATTCATGGTTTAATCATTCATTTGCTTAATAGCTACATTTCCATTACAGCAGTGTAGCGCATAGATTCATGGTTTAATCATTCATTTGCTTAAGTAGCCGCATTTCCATTACAATAGCCTAGCATAAATTGGTTACGTTTTAGTTTTCTTCCATTTGCGCCTTCTTTCAATTAGCAGGTTAGTAAGGAGAAAAATATCCCCATAAGGTTGTCAACAGGTGTCTCCGCCTCACCTCCTCCCTCTGGTACCATGACTTGAGGAAGAGGCCCTTCAACAACGCCAAAAACATAGATTTCTAGTTCTCACATGAGATTTGGAGTTTATCGTCTTGATTTAGTACTTGGTTCATTTCATCGTTATCTCTTTGTAATAAGATCTCACTCATATTCTCATTTCCTTCAGTACTTTATTCATGCATAATATAGGCGGAAGCTAATGAATCACATCTTAATCAGATTATACCCGTAGATCTCCTTACCACCTGATCCATAACAAACCTGACCAATCACCGTTAACCACGTGTCACATATTCATTTCAACATTTGACTTTAGGCGCTCTGAATCTCCACCGTCGATCTGCTTTTCTTGATCCAATAGCTATTGCGCAATATCGCATGAATTATTGCACGACCGATACCCGACCGAGAGCATGCAAGAAAAGTGGATTTCTCGTGCTATGTGTCATTCACTTAGGCTAATTGCATAAAATTTAGAAATAAAGCTTACAACCCTTAGGGCATGCAAGATACTTCTTACCACATATATTCATTTCAGCGTTTGACTTTAGGCACTCCACATCTCCACCACCGATCTGTCTCACTTGATCCAATGGCTATCACATCACTCGATCACCAACTAGCTTGGCTGATCTCCACTGTTGATCAATCCTGCATGATCCAACGACTATCGCGCAATCTCGCGTGAATTCTTTCACAGCCAATATCTACTTGAGAGCACGCAAGAAAAGTGTTTTTCTCATGCTATGTGTCACTCCCTTGGGCTAATTGCACAAAATTTAGGAATTCCACTTACAGGTTTGAGGGCACGCGAGAAACTTCTTACCACCTACGAAGACCGCTCCATCATTCCGCACATTTTTTTTTCCTTCTGTCACCACGTGACTTAATGTGATCCATCCATCTATTCACTTAATCCCATGTGATAATATATCTTCCATTCATCTCCCGTTAATCATGTTCGCCCATTGATTCACTTAAACTCCGCGATAAGATCTCTGTCGCTCATATTCCATTAATCCTGTTCAACCATCTATTAACTCAATCTCCCGTGATAAGATCTTCGCCATTCATATCCCATTCCTCATGTTCGTCCATCTATTCATGTAAATCTCCTACGATAAGATCTTCATCGCTCATATTTTCTTTTTATTGTTCGCTGATCGATCCAATGGTTCCTGTGCACTATTGCTTCATTACATCCTCCCTTCACTGATTTCAATCTTCGATTTATTTTCTGCTCGACTCCTTCCCAAACTTTGTTTTGCATATCGTTTAAACGCTACCACTCCTAAGTTTCAATTTGGTTATTCAATCCAACTCTAACACTATCCGATCATCAAAAAAACTAGAAAAGTGAAAATAGATTTAGTCTAGTTTCCTTGCTTACACAATAGTTTGGTTTGATGCTCTTTACTTCTGTAACTTAGATAGCAGCATTAGGTTAGTGTTGATTTAGCAATTTTGCTTAGCATAGTTGTTTAAATGGTTAATTAGGATATGGTGTGATTTAGCATTACATGTTGTTTTCTTCATTACTGCAATAGAGTAGCTCTCTTAGAATAGATTTTCTCTTCTTCCATCAAAAGATCAAGCTTCTTTTGACTCTATAGAAGTCTGGTTTGGAACCCCTGGGGTCTCTCACCAGATGAACAAGTGACAACAGGCAGGAGCTTCACTTCTACTTGTGCATATAGCATTGTCACCTCCAAGTTTGTACGAACCCTGGGTTAATAAGTAAAGTTGGTAGCCCAGGAGTTGTAGCATCCTTGCTACAATACTGGTGCTCATCACTTTTTGGCGTTGTTGTTGGGGAGGTGTTTGAGTAGAATGTGAGTACTGCTTTCTTTTCTTCTATTTATAGTCTTCTTGCTTTTCTTCTATTTCTAGTCTTCAATCTTCTGCCATAAGTTTATTTCTACAAAAGTAATCTAGTATCTTCCTTTCTTTCAGTTGTCATTATCTGCTTTCCTTTCCATTCTGCAAGTAGATTTTCAATTCAGCAAGTAGTTTCATTCTGTCAGTAGTTTTCATTCAATCAGCAATTTCATTTTTGCAAAGTCCTTTCTTGCTAAAAAAATCTTCCAAAATCCAACCCAAAAACATTTCTATTCATGCCTCATAGGAGTAGGGACAATTTAGGAAAATTCTTGCCAAATACCCCCACTGCATCCAACAGGAAACCTTCTCTCTTCTTGGGTGGATGTGAACTGGAGGAACCCTTAGGTGAGCAACCTGACATATTTGAAGAACCTACAGGGGAAGAAGAAGAAGAGGAACCCATTCCTACTAAACCAATGGCTGAAAACTGAAATGAAAAAGGGAATAGAGAGAGAGTTGAGGGTGCCTTCCCCATTAGGGAAACTAATGGGGACACTAAGATGAAGAATATAAGCCCCTATGCCCTACCTCATTTCCATGGCCTGACCACAGAGGACCCTGACACTTTCCTATTTGAGTTTGTTGTTATATGTCAAACCTATGACTATACAGATGATGAGAAAAAGTTAAAACTATTTCCATCTACCCTCAAGGATGCAGCATTGCGCTGGTTCATGGGTTTACCTGGAGATAGCATCACAACTTGGGCTCAGATGCAACGAGCTTTTAACAACAAATATAAGGACTACTGTAGGTCAAAGGATACTAAGGAAGATATTTTTAGGATGACCATGGGCCAATATGAATCCTTAGAAGACTACGAAGAAAGATTCCAGCTCAGTTACAAAAGGGCTAGGTGCACACTTGACCCCGAGTCACTAAAGTTGGTCCTGCTTAGAGGAGTAAGGGAAGATCTTTTGGATACCTTACATTTGTTAGTAGGAGGAGATATCTACCAATTACCCTATGAGGATATCAAGACTGTCTTTAGAAACCATTCTAGGGTAGCCAGGAAAAAGGGTAGGAGTAGTCAAAATATGGCTAGTACATCATCTTCCAACTCATCCATCAAGGGTGAAATTGGAAATATGATGGAAGATTTCAAAAGTGAGATGCTACAAACCCTTGCCTTGAAATTGGATACCATGAACATCAAAAGGAAGAAAGAGGAAGCAGAGAGAGCCCTGGCCATATTTTGTCCTAGATGCACCAAGAGGCATCTTAGGAATGAATGTCCATTGAACTGTATTGAGATTTGGTCTGTCTGTGAAGAAAACCACTCCACAGACAAGTGCCCTTCTTTACCCAGACTCAAAGTTGTATATCAAGGAGCTGAAGGGGTCATTGAGTAGCTTTGTTACATCAACCAAAGGAGACCTGTTAGGCCTAGACCATACCAGCAGGGTATGCAAGGGTCATCCCATGCATATTACAACCCCAACCAAACCACAGCTATACCTTATTGGGGGCCCCCTGCTCATCCTTCCTGGTCTACACCCCATCCTTGGTCTTATGCATCTCAGTATCATTTCTAGCTAGCCAGCTAGTCATTTCAAACTTACATTCTGCCACAACCTCAATGGAATACCCCACTCCAGGGGTAGAGGCCCCAATACAACAAGCTCTAGCTCTATTGCCTCCACCACCTACCCAACCACAACTCCTAAAATTTGATCCACCCAAGCAACCCCAAATGCCTACCCAGCCAAATCTGAACCCAAAAAATAGGTAGGCTCAACAAGTATACAGTGGAGCGACATCATACCCAAATTATGTTGTAGAAATCCAGGAGGTCAACCTAATATCTGGGAGAATTCTCTCGGATAACCAACCTCCCTCTCCACATAGGGAGTTTGAGGAAGAAGGAGAGGAAAGTAACCTTAAATTAAATCCACCCTTTCCTAAGAGATTAGCCCAACCACTCCAGCCTACCCCAGAAGAAACTGAACTTTTGGGAGGATTGAAAAATATATGTATAAAGATCCCCCTTCTCCAGGAAATAAAAGATGTTCCCATTTACAATAATTTGATTAAGGATAAATGCTTCAAGCATCCAGGAAGAAGAAAAATGGATGCCCCTACCATTAATGTCATTGGACAGCTGTCTGACTTAATGCTGGGGCAGGTGATATGCCCGAAATATTTGGACCCTGGAAGCCCTATAGTAGATGTGCACATCAATGGCACCATTTTCCCACACACTCTGATTGATCTAGGGGTTGCCATTAATGTGATGACCAAGGATACCATGCTCAAGCTCAACCTACAAGTGTCATTGAGGAAAATCACAACAGTTCTGCAACTTGCAGACCGTTCCACAATCACCTATAAGGGAATTGTGGAGGATGTGATGATCTCCATTGACTCCTGGGAGTACCCTACAGATTTTCTAGTTCTCCAACCTAAGGCTATGCTTACTGGTTACCCTCTCATCCTTGGGAGGCCATGGTTGGCCATAATCTATGCTTACATTAGCGGCAGAGCTGGGAATATGACCATCAAGAATGGGCATATGTCCAAGCAATTAGTCCTATACCCTTCTACTGAACCTTCTCTAGAGCATGATTTACCTTTATGGTTGGAGGAGGAGGAGGAAGATGAGGCTTATTCAACCCAACTTTATGCTTTGGAAGCAACCATAGGAGGAGGATAGCAAGATGAGGATGACTTAATTGAACACTTGCTCCAAAGTCCAACTCGTAGTTTGTTACCATTAGAAGAAGAAGTAAGGGAAAATTAGAACAATCATCCAATTGACTTATGCTTGGCCAATTCCAATCCACTCCTTGTCAAAACCATAGAATTTGTCCCAGATAAAACTTTGAAAATTGATCCATCTCTTTCTGCTCTTGAAGAGGAAAAGTTATGCAACATGTTGAGAGAAAACTTAGAAGCTTTCGCTTGGAGTTACTAGGAAATGAAGGGAGTACACCCCTCAGTGTGTACATCAAAGAAGGTTTCAAGCCGGTCCAGAAACCACAAAGGAGGATGAATCCAACTCTTAAAGACATAGTCAAAGAAGAACTGCAAAAACTGCTAGATGCAGGATTCATTTACCCTATCTCTAACAATGACTGGGTCTCTCCTTTAGTGTTAGTTCCCAAGAAAAATGGTAAGTGGAGGATTTGTGTTGATTATAGGGAGTTGAACAAAGCCACAAAGAAGGATCATTTACCCTACCCTTCATTGACCAAGTGCTAGATGGCCTGGCAGGGAAGAAGTTATTTTCTTTCCTAGATGGATTTAGTGGGTACAACCAAGTCCAAATCTACCTAGAAGACCAAGATAAGACCACATTCACCTATCCTTGGGGTACTTTTGCCTATAGGGTCCTTCCTTTTGGCCTATGCAATGCTCCTACCATTTTCCAGAGAGCAGTCTTGAGTATTTTTTATGAATTAGTACATGATGTCGTGGAAATTTATATGGATGGTTTTACACCTTATGGCTGTGGTTTTCAAGAATCCCTAACTAACCTAGGAAAACTATTGCACAAATGCATTGAAATGAACCTGTCTCTCAATCCAGAAAAATGTGAATTCTTAATGACTAAAGGGACCGTTCTAGGTCATTCAATATCTCAGCAAGGACTACAGGTGGACCTAAACAAAATAGCTATCATCCAAAGGGTCCCACCTCCACAAAAGAAGAGGGATGTCAGGAGTTTCTTGGGTTAGCTAGATACTATCAAAGGTTCATAAAGGACTTCAACAAGTTGGCCTCTCCTTTATTTGGGTTGTTGGCCAAAGATTATGAGTTTATATGGTCAAAAAGTTGTCAAGAGGCCTTAGCCATTCTAAAGGGTAAGTTAACCACTGCACCAATTCTTCGAGGCCCGAACTGGGCCCTCCCTTTTCATATTCATGTTGATGCCTCACACAAAGCCATAAGAGTAGCCTTAGGTCAGGTAGAGGAGAAATTACCCTTTGCCATCTATTTTATCAGTAAGAACCTGTCAAAAGCTGAGCTAAATTATATTGTGACCAAAAAGGAACTCCTGGCTATTATGCATTCATTAAACAAATTTAGGCATTACATTATAGGCTACCAAACATTTGTGCATACTAACCATGCTGCAATCAAATATTTAATGAACAAACCAGATGTGAATGCTAGAATTATAAGATGGTTGCTTTTATTATAGCAGTTTGATCTAACTATTGTTGATAAGCTTGGTAAGGAAAATGTTGTTGCAGACTTTCTATCTACGATGAAACTGCATGCAGGTGAAGAAGGAATGGTGGATGACCAGTTACTAGATGAGCATTTGTTTGATATTTCAGTTCTCTCCCCATGGCTTGCTGACATAGAAAACTATTTGGTATCAACACAATTCCCACCAAACTTGCCCTCCAAAGAAAAGAGTAAGATAGTCAGGAAGAGCGTCCCCTTCACCTGGATTGGGGGTAATCTTTTCAAACTTGGCCCAGATCAAATCTTGAGAATGTGTGTAAGGGAAGAGGAATTTTTTGACATCCTTCTGACCTATCATGATGGGCCTTGTGGAGGTCACTTTGCAGCAAAGAGGACAGCATTCAAAGTGTTACAAGTGGGCTATTATTGGCCCACTCTTCATCAGGATGTGAAAAAGTAAATTAGTCAGTGTGATCGGTGCCAGAGGATGGGAAAGCCTACTCCAAGAGATGAAATGCCCCTACAACCTCAAGTGACTTTCGATCCATTTGACAAGTGGGGAATGGACTTCATTAGGCCTATCAACCCTCCTTCAAAGAAAAAACAATACATTATTGTGTGCAATGATTATTTGACTAAGTGGGTTGAAACGAAGGTGATTAAGGCAGCAATAGAAGAGAAGGTAGTTGAGTTCCTAAGGGAGAATGTATTCTAGAAATTTAGGTACCCTAGAGAGCTAGTCATAGACCAAGGTAACTAGTTTACCTCCAACATGATTGAAGAACTGCTCAGCCATCACAAAATCAAGCATAGGACCTCCACTCCTTATCATCCACGAGCTAATGGGCAAGTGGAGGTGACCAACAGGGCACTAGAGAGAATCTTAACCAAGGTAGTGAGCAACAACAGGAAGGATTGAGTAGAGAGACTAGTTGAGGCCACCTGGGCCTATAATACAACATGGAAGACCACCACTAGATTTACACCCTATGAACTGGTCTATGCGAAAAAATCTTTGCTATCCATTGAGTTTGAATATAACACATTGAGGATGGTAGCACAACTAGATTTGGATCTCAGTCATGCACAGAAAGAAATATTGTTCCATTTGAATGACTTGGATGAATTCAGAATGCAGGGCCTCCTACATACAAAAATAGTTCAGCTTCAGAGGAAGATCTGGCATGACAGACATATTAAGGAGAAGCAATTTCAAGAGGGCGATTGGGAATTTTTATATGATTCTAGGTATAAGGACTTCAAGGGCAAGCTAAGGACAAGATGGCTCAGACCTTATGTGGTGGAAAGATGCCATGATAATGGTTCAGTGCAAATCAAAACTATAGATGAAGAAGCCATTCCATTGCTTGTTAATGGACACCAATTGAAAATATACAAGAGGCCTTTATCAAAGCAAGAGTTCATTAACAATATCAATAAAAGAGTGATGATGGTGGAGCAAATTCCAGCTCCTCCCTCATCAGGTCACTGAGAAAAAAAAACAAAACAAAACAAAACAAAAACAAAAAAAACCAAAAAAAAAAGGACTCATGTGAAAACCTCCATGAGGCACCTGAGTCCCATATTTGGGTTGAAAACCTTGTGAGGCGGCCCAAGGATGAGAAAAAATAGAAAGAAGAATAAGAAAAAAAAAAGAGGACTCATGTGAAAACCTCCATGAGGCACCTGAGTCCCATATTTGGGTTGAAAACCTCGTGAGGCGGCCCAAGGATGAGAAAATATAGAAAGAAGAATAAGAAGATCCCTGGGTGAAAACATTCCTTGAGGTGGCCAGGGAAAACATCTAGGGTGAAAACCTCTCTGAGGCAGCCAGGGAAAGCATCTAGGGTGAAAACCGCTCTGAGGTGGCCAGGGCAAACATCTAGGGTGAAAACCACTCTGAGGCAGCTTAGGTGTTTTTCAAAAAAAAAAAAAAAGAGAGAAAAGAGACATAATTGTTATTTGCAGGTGGGTGAGAAAGACAATCAAGGAGAAAAGATAAGATCCAAAGGGAACCCTGCCTCACATATATTCATCTCCTCTACTCCTTACCATGCATCACTCCATCATTTCTATCGTTTTCCACTCCACTACTTCAATTTATGCGTAGACTGTGTTTTCTACAGGATCCCCTGAAAACCTACAAGATGATTCTATAGGAAATCCTGTAGCAGCCTATCCTACAGAATATCAATCATCAGCTACAGGTCTTCACCAAGATGATCCAAGAGCTCCAGACAACAGAGGAGAAAGAAGAATGACCATGCAGCAAATAAACAACGCAGCACCTCTGATCCTCGACAACTACAACATGGCATTGAGACCACAAGTAAGTATCCCGCTCACTCACTCATATGCATCATTTGATCAAAAGTTGTAAAGGTTACTAGGTAGTTGGTTTATAAGTGAAAAGGTGGCCAATTAACTTGGCCACCTTCAACAAAGTAGATAGTCAGGTGGCAAAAAGGAAATTCTTTTTAAAATAAAAGAGAATTTAAGAGTCCGAAAATAGTGATTTGTTTTTTATGGCATTCAAATTCGATGTAAGGTGGGGCCCCAACCCATATTAAAGTTCGAGCGATAACACAAAATTTAAGTAAATGTGGGTTCGAGAGGCAGATAAATTGCTCTGTGGGGGAGTAACGAGCACAAGTTATAACTCAGGCTCAACCCCCGTATTTGACCATGACGTCAAGGTGTTTGATCGAGATCTACAGCGTAAGATTGCTGCAGGGGGGTTCAAGCCGAATGAACATCCCGTACACTCCCTACCTCCGTAGCGGGCCACCCTAATCGCTCCACTCCATCTCATCTCCTCCACGTCATCCACCACCCTCATTCATTACCGTCCACCTCATTCACCATACCCCTTCACCTCATCTGCCATTCCATAGATACAGTGTTGCTCATGGCTACCATTGTAGGATGCTTAAATAATTAAGATTTGGGGTAGAAACACTAGTTCACCAAAGACTTAGCATACCCTATTTCTTGATGCAATCACTCATAGACTCCAACAACAAATTAAATGAAGGGAATTCCCAACAATTGGCTCACCATGGGTTGATCAGTATCCTCATTGAGGATGCCCTCCAAAACCTCTGGATCCCTATAACATGGTCAGTCTTCGGAGACTTACTAGCAGAGGATGACATCAAAACGCTCACCTATGATGTTAGTCCTTATGTCAGTGAGGAGGATGCAAAACAAAAAGCAGAAGATACATAGCTAGATGGGGATGAGATGGATGAAGAAGAAAATAATATAGAGGAACATGATGAAGGAGAAGAGAAGGAGGATGATGCTGAAATAGAGGAGGAAACTAAGGAAGAAACTGATGAAGATGAGAAAGAACAACAAGAGGAAGAAGATAAGAAAAACAGAGAGGAAGAAGGCATTGAAAAAGAAGGGAATAACACGAGTCACCCAGGGTGTCTCCAGAGGCCCCTGAGAGGGGGGTAGCTGCTGCCCTCACTGCTTCAGCACCCCAGTCAAGCAAAAAGGGAAAAGAAGAAGGCAAACCCCTCTATATTTCAGAACAAGAAAGAGCACAAGAATCAAACAAGGGAAGCCACAAATATGAACAAAAATCCCCATTGAGATTGAATATTCCCCTACACCAAGGGACAGAGAAGCAATAATGAGAGATCAACTTGAGAGGGGAAATGCATGGTTGAGAGGACAGTTGTAGGAAAGGGAAAACCAACTAGCATGTATGGCCAGCCTCTCCTTGGAGGCCATTCAGTGTAGGATGCCAGCTAAATCCTATGCTCTTTACCTCAGAGAACAATGGCTACAAATTCAGAGTAAAACACTAGCACAAAGGGGCACCGTGCCATTTCAGGACTACAAGCAGTTTATTGATCTTTTTGATCAAAGTACACTAGAGGATAGGGCCAAAATAGTTGAGTTATACTTACACAACATGGTCCTCACAGACATGAATGTTTGGGATCCTAATGCCGAGCTAGGAGATATGCAATTAATGGCTTTGGCATCATGGATGAACCATGAGGAGTCAAGGGCTACACAAATGAAAAGAATATTGGCCAAAGAGAAAAATGAACCTCTTTTCGTCAGAGCTGAACAATCAAATCCCATGGCCCTAATCAGCAACCATAATCTAATTGCAAATTCCTCAGCTGGCACCTAGATATCTTGTTGCCCAAGAGCAAGCAATTTCACATTTTTAGGATATGTTTAGGCTGCTAGGAGATGATATTATACATGACTGCTTCAGGAGATGGAACACACTTTCACACAGCCTGAACATCAGAGAATATCACTCCCCTCAAAGGTTGAGAGAGGCACTCAATAGGACACATATGTATAAGCAATCAATGCAAAGGTTGAAGGTTAATTGGATAGGCCTAAAACTTAGTCCACCACTACTCCTAGGGATGCTAGAAGGGAGAAAAGAAAAAGAGGAAAAGAGGTAGTGGGAAGAATTAGAAAGGAAAGCAAGCTTCTATGAACAAGAAGAAGAGACCACAACACAGGCATGGGATGTCAAAGAGGCTACCAAATCCATGAAGGATATGGACATTGACTAAGACGCTCAGAGGATGAGCAACACTTTTAGTAGGGGGGTGATGATGAGCCTCATCATTGGGTAATTATATGGGCCTTAATTCACCTCCTAGCTTAGTCAAACTAACTATTCTCACAACTTATTGCATACTTTTGATTATATTTTGTTTATGAGATGAGTTAGAGTTGGATATTTTGCTTTGTGGTCTAATGTTCATTTAACGTGGGATTAAAGGATAAAAGCAAGGAATTTTGGCAAAGACCTTGGTCAAAACTCGAATGGGACAAGGGAGAGGAATTATAGGAGGGAAATCCTCCTCATTTACTACCCCTCCATTCGAATATTCCTCCATCAGCTCAGAGTGCAAACAGCCAAATCATGAGGACTAGAAGGCAGTCGAGCAAGTGAAAGTCAAAGCACTAGTTTAACTTGAGTTTGGGAGACGAGCCTCCCTAATTTTAAGGAAGTCATTGGAGACCTTAGATGTATAAGTAGAGAGGCCTAGGACCTAAGCAGGATTTAGACTTTTGATTGTAAAACTCTACTCTATTTTCAAGCTGCAAGACTTGTGACAGTTTTTGATGTAATAAATTATTTTGATAATAAGAATGAATTTTGTTTTGAGCCAACACTGAGTTAACTCAGAGGGATAAATCTCTTGGGCTAGGGCCCAACCCTAGTAGCTAAGCCTCCTCTTTATTGTACATGTATGCTAGCGTAGATTCATGGTTTAATCCATTCATTTTCTTAAATAGTTGCATTTCCATTACAGCAGTGTAGCGCATAGATTCATGGTTTAATCATTCATTTTCTTAAGTAGCTGCATTTCCATTACACTAGTGTAGTGTAGATTGGTTATGTTTTAGTTTGCTTCCATTTGCGCCTTCTTTCAATTAGCAATTTAGAAAGGAGAAAAAGATCCCCAGTTATGTTTTAGTTTGCTTCCATTTGTGCCTTCTTTCAATTAGTAGGTTAGCAAGGAGAAAAATATCCCCATAAGGTTTTCAGTAGGTGTCTTGGCCTCACCTCTTCCCTTTGGGACCATGACTTGAGGAAGATACCCTTCAACAACCCCAAAAACATAGATTTCTAGTTTTCGCATGAGCTTTGGAGTTTGTCGTCTTGATTCAATACTTAGTTCATTTCATCTTTATCTCTCTATAATAAGATCTCACTCATATTCTCATTTCCTTCAGCACTTTATTCATGCATAATATAGGCGGAAGCTAATGAATCACGTTTTAATCAAATTATACCAGTAGATCTCCTTACCATCCGATCCATAACAAACATGACCAATCTTCATTAACTGTGTGTCGCATATTCATTTCAATGTTTGACTTTAGGCACTCCAAATCTCCGTCGTTGATCTGTTTTGCTTGATCCAACAACTATCTTGCAATCTCACGTGAATTAGCATGATCGATACCCGACTGAGAGCACCCGAGAAAAGTGGTTTTCCCATGCTACGTGTCATTCACTTAGGCTAATCACGTAAAATTTAGAAATACAACTTACAACCCTTAGGGCGCGCGAGATACTGCTTACCACCTATATTCATTTCAATGTTTGACTTTAGGTGCTCCACATCTCCACCGTCGATCTGTCTCACTTGATCCAACGACTATCACATCACCCAATCGCCAACTAGCTTGGTCGATCTCCACCGTTGATCAATCCCGCATGATCCAACGGCTATCGCACAATCTCGCTTGAATTCTTGCATGGCCGATATCCGCCTGAGAGCACACGAGAAAAGTGGTTTTCCCATGCTATGTGTCACTCCCTTAGGCTAATCGTGCAAAATTTAGGAATTCCACTTACACCTTTGAGGGCGCGTGAGAAACTGTTTACCACCTACGAATACCACTCCATCATTCTGCATGTTTTTTTTCCTTCTATCACCACGTGACTTGGTGTGATCCATCCATGTATTCACTTAATCCCTTGCGATAAGATCTCCTCCATTCATCTCCCATTGATCTTGTTCACCCATCGATTCACTTAAACTCCACGATAGGATCTTCGCTGCTCATCTTCTGTTAATCTTATTCAACCATCTATTAACTCTATCTCCAAAGATAATATCTCTGCCATTCATCTCATGTTCATCCTGTTTGTCCATCTATTCACGTAAATCTCCTGCGATAAGATCTCTACAACTCATCTTCCATTTTTACTATTCGCTGATTGATCCAACGGTTCCTATGCACTGCTGCTTCATTACGTCCTCCCTTCACTGATTTCGATCTTCAATTGCTTTTTTGCTCGACTCCTTCCCGAACTTTGTTCTACATATCATTTAAACGTTGCCACTCCTAAGTTTCAATTTGGTTATTCAATCAAACTCTAACACTATTCGATCATCAAAAAAACTAGAAAAGTGAAAACATATTTAGTCTAGTTTCCTTGCTTACACATTAATTTGGTTTGATGCTCTTTACTTCTGTAACTTAGATAGCAGCATTAGGTTAGTGTTGATTTAACAATTTTTCTTAGCATAGCTGTTTAAATGGTTAATTAGGATATGGTGTGATTTAGCATTACATGTTTTTTTCTTCATTACTGCAGTAGAGTAGCTCTCTTAGAATAGATTCTCTCTTCTTCCATCAAAAGATGAAGCTTCTTCTAACTCTATAGAAGTTTGGCTTGGAACCCTTGGGGTCTCTCACCATATGAAAATGTGACAACAGGAAGGACCTTCACTTCTACTTGTACATATAGCACTGTCACCTCCAATTTTCTACGAACCCTGAGTTTATAAGTAAATCTGGTAGCCCAGGAGTTGCAGCATCCTTGCTACAATACTGGCGCTCATCAATAAGTCACAATTAACTCATACACACAATTTTGGAGTTCTCTAAGGCTGACATCATCATCAAAATGAATGTCTTGTAGAAATTCCCACTGTAGATCAACAGATTATGCAATATACTAAAACACAATACAAGATCTACTTCTACAACACTTTGCGGAAGCTTAATCAATTTGAGCACGATCAATGAGAACACATATAACTGAGAATGAGAAGCAATCACACATAACACATAATAAATAACCCGGGGAAAGCCTCAACCTAAAACCCCAATCTCTGTATTATCATACAAGTGGAAATATAGTCTGGATTATAAAAAGAATTAGCTCACAAGCTATCCTGTTCTCTCTGCAATCCCTTTGCTACTCATAGACAGTCAAAGGCCTCTCTCAAATCTTCTCCTCTACCCTCCAAGCCTCCTATTTCTTTGTGCAATTTTCCTTGGGGTCCAGTGTTGTCACTTGTGTGAATTGGCCTCTTCACACACTCACTAACCTCTGATCCAACTACGCAATCCTGAAGGAGATAAATCCTTCTCCATGGATGAGTTTCCTTTATAGGAAAAATCCATCCAACTGATAGTACATTGTCCCTCCTCTGATCTCAACTAGGTCTCTATCTGAATTGACATGCATGAGTTATTCATGAGAGAATATTCAGTTATCTGAAGTGCAGCAGTTATATGCAAGTATGCATTAACTAACTGAACTCACATTAATTTAAACAAACTGTTTAAATCATTCTAACTTGACTTGACTCAGTTAATTGAGCCAACTAATTACAACTCAATTTAGAACTCATCCTTATCTCTTTAGCTAATGGATAAATTCCTCAATTAATGGAGAAATTGTTGCATGTCCCCACATAGACTTCAAGTTTGATTTTCCTTAACTAATTAACTCATGGTGAATTAATTAATTTATTTTCAAACAGCTGTTAAGTTCAAATTCGAATTTTACTTCACTATTTTAGTTTAGGGACTGACTAAAATAGGAATCCATCCCGAACTGCTAAAAACAGAATTCTATTTTTATCACTTCCATTTTTCATTCCCTGTTGCTCAATCCAGCACTGGTACCCAAACTGCTATTTAAAGTAGTGCTATTTTTAGCATTTCTATTTTTAGCATTTCTTGTTGCTATTTTCAACACTCCCTCTCAACAAGAAAGGCATTCAACTTGAACTCAATCCTCTACCTTTGGAATGTTCTGCATGCAACACTTCTACCAAGTGTGGTTGCTCCAGCAACTCTAGAAACAAAAAAAAACTCCCCACTAACCTCTCTGTTGGGCTAGAAACATACTCTGATGTTGAAGCTCTACCTGCTGCTGACAAGTGCTTCCTCTCTGACCTCTGAGCTGCTGCAACACCCCATGCATCTCGCACCATTGCACACCTCTCTGTGCCATCCTGCATTGGTGCAACACTCCTATGCCTCTCACATTGTTGTAGCCTGCTAGCTCTACACAGTCCTGGGACTCCTGCACTATAGCACTCTCTGCCACTCCATCCACATCTATCTCTACCCACTCAGCCAGTCATGCTACTCCTCATCGGGACTCCTGTAGCAAATTCAAATCAAAGAGGTTGGGTACCTCAAGGATCTTGCCCCCATTCTAGCCTTCTTGGGACTGTCACGTCACATCGGCCCACCTCCCACCTCGAGGTATGGCTGCATGTGATCCCTCTGCCCACTTGGCTCAAAATTTCCCCCTACTAGAGGTCTCTGCATGAGTGGATTCCTCCACTCAGTCTCCTCTCGTCTTCTCCAGATGTGGCTGCTCCACAACCTCCTGAAGCTGCTTCACCAATTTTGGCTCCTCCATAGTGGTCTGAGACTTCTTCTGGTGCTACATGTTGAGAGGTAATTTACTCTCCCTCTTGACCACCAAGTATCTAACCTTTTCCTTGCTCCTCAAGGCTTTGCATGCATCTTGTACCTCAAGTTCATAAAGGTTCTTGGAAACCACACCAATCTATTTCATCTTTCCCACCGTCATGAAATTTTCTGGAAAAAAAGGTGATTTTAAATCAGTGATATCTCCCTCATCCGAACTCCGATTCAACCGATTTTTTTTTTTGGGTATTTTTCCGCAAGGAATCCAGATCTGCTATTTGTTTCTGAAAATTTTGGACAAAAATTATCAGATCTACTCTGAAAACTCGTGGCCCAAAACTCAAATCTTCGGAATCTCCTCTAGTATATTGTTCTCCGCTTTGATCACCTTTTCTCCGATACAATGTAGAATTTTTCTACAGATCAACTAGCTCTAATACCATGTAGAAATTCCCACTGTAGATCAACAGATTATGCAATATACTAAAACACAATACAAGATCTACTTCTACAACACTTTGCGGAAGCTTAATCAATTTGAGCACGATCAATGAGAACACATATAACTGAGAATGAGAAGCAATCACACATAACACATAAGAAATAACCCGGGGAAAGCCTCAGCCTAAAACCCCAATCTTTGTATTATCATACAAGTGGAAATATAGTCCGGATTACAAAAAGAATCAACTCACAAGCTATCTTGTTCTCTTTGCAATCCCTCTGCTACTCATAGACAGTCAAAGGCCTCTCTCAAACCTTCTCCTCTGCCCTCCAAGCCTCCTATTTCTTTGTGCAATTTTCCTTGGGGTCCAGTGCTGTCACTTGTGTGAATTGACCTCTTCACACACTCACTAACCTCTGATCCAACTACGCACTCCTGAAGGAGATAAATCCTTCTCCATGGATGAGTTTCCTTTATAGGAAAAATCCATCCAACTGATAGTATATTGTCCCTCCTCTGATCTCAACTGGGTCTCCATTTGAACTGACATGCATGAGTTATTCATAAGAGAATATTCAGTTATCTAAAGTGTAGCAGTTATATGCAAGCATGCATTAACTAACTGAACTCACATTAATTTAAACAAACTGTTTAAATCAATCTAACTGGACTTGACTCAGTTAACTGAGCCAACTAATTACAACTCAATTTAGAACTCATCCTTATCTCTTTAACTGATGGATAAATTCCACAATTAATGGAGAAATTGTTGCATGTCCCCACATGGACTTCAAGTTTGATTTTCCTTAACTAATTAACTCATGGTGAATTAATTAATTTATTTTAAAACAGCTGTTAAGTTCAAATTCGAATTTTACTTCACTATTTTAGTTTAGGGACTGACTAAAATAGGAATCCATCTCGAACTGCTAAAAATAGAATGTTATTTTTAGCATTTCCATTTTTCATTCCCTATTGCTCAATCCAGCACTGGTACCCAAACTGCTATTTATAATAGTGCTATTTTTAGCACTTCTATTTTTAGCATTTCTTGTTGCTATTTTCAACATGTCTCTCCATGAAAGGTGCAATCAATGGGCCAAGGGATGCATCTTATTCCATAGTAATGCTTCTTTACCCAAATGAGGTGCCACGTCACCAAAATAACCTTTATAAGCCCATGCATTCTCTAAAGGCTCATTTCATCATCAAGTGAGGTGCTAAGATGGTGTCATGATAATAAGGCATGATTTCGTCATGGTAGAAGGTACATTTACCCCTCCAAAGGGTCTCAAGTGACGAACACCATCAATCACTGTCAAGATAAGGGAAAGTTCCATAAAAAAGGTATAATTCCAACTTGGGGGCATCCTTTTGCCATAGGGGTACACCAACTCTCCAAGTCAACATCCTAACATCAAAAGTCAATGTCCAAGGTCTTGGGGCTTGAGGAGGGTCATATTATGTATGCTAAGTTCCCATTAAGGCCAATTCTCCTCAAAGAGGCTCTAATATCATCCTCCAATTGATTGCATCATCATGGAATGTGGCTAAACATCCTCTACAAAGTTTTGGAGAAACATCATACCATCCCTTAAGGGATCTCAATTGAACTCGTAAGAATCATCTAAGAAATACTCAACAAATCAAGTCAAATCAACATAAGTGCAAGAACCATAAATGAATAAAGGTGAATCATATTCAATGCCAAAGCCATCAAAATAATTCTCAGATATATCATCCTCAATTGTCCTACTAGCTTATAATTGTGATAAAGTTAACACACTTAGGTGCTTCAAACCCTAAGGGGAGGGACATTTCCTAAGCCAACCCTTTCAAATGGTAGGTACAATTGATAAGTGTGATGACATGGGGTTTATTTCATGAAGGTGTCATAGTGTTATACTAGGTTATGTAAAACAATTATCCATAAGCACCTTTATAGAGGGGAGCTCTTAGCACTTGAGTTACCTTCCATTGCCTTTGTTTTTCCAATCCCTCCACACTTTCCTTCTTATTTCTCATTGATACAACTTTTTAACAAGATTTATTGATTTATGAAGTAATAACGATGATACAAGCCTCCTTAAATAATAGGCAATTTATCCATCCATTAGGGTCGAGATGTTCACTAAGATTTCCTAATTTGATAGGCATGATATGCATGGATACTCTCGATAATGAATGGTTATATAAGAGGGGATACAACTCAAGCTATAATTGGATTTTTCTTATTTTATATCCCATGTTTCCTCCCTTGACCATCTTTAGGGCCTTGAGACCCATATCTTCATTTTTACATTATTTTCGTATAGGATACACAAATGAATCATTGATGAAGCTGCACATTCATATAGAGTTGACTATGTCCAAATACGTAATTTAAAAATAATAATGTTGTTTACTATTTTGATATATTTTGCCTTGACCATTTTTCAAAAAAGTATATGATGCAACAATATAAGCCAACTAAGATTTACAATCTAAAAAGAGAATAAAATTATTTGGTTATTTTAATACCCTCATATCGTGCACTAATGCAAGACCTTGTAATTTCATAATTTAAATTAACATTACCACAAAAAGTGCTTTCTCTAAAATTATACATATTTTTTAAGGAAAATATGTTATTTAAATTATTAATAAAGACTTATGCATTATATTTTACATAAAAATGACATACTACTACTGGGAAAAATCATTTTTAATATAATCATATACTAATTACCTTGGGCCCTTGGAGCTTATGCATCGAGTACAAAGAGCACATCATGAATATTATCTCTTTCAACATGAGGGGCGTTGGGGATGCCTTGAAATGTTCCTCACTTGCTCATTTATTACGTTCCATTTCTCCTACCATTATCTTATTACAAGAAACTATGGTTTTGAGTGTTAAAGGAATATTTTCACAAAATATTTCCTAGTTGGAACTTTGTTGCCATTGATGCTACAAACTTATCTCGTGGATCAATTTCTATATGGATCCCCTCTTTGGCTAAATTCAAACATTTCCACACTTTTGCAGGTATCCTACTAACTAAATATATTAGGGGATTATAGGAAAGAAAACACATTTCGAATATTTATGCCCCTTATGACAACAGAGAGGCGTTCTGAACCAAATTAGATGCTTTCAGAATTATGAAAATCAGTTCCCTAATCATAGCATGAGATCTAAACCTTACTACATATAGGACAAAAATTTGGGGTCCCAAAGGAAAAATGGGCCCTTTGAAGGATTATTTTGAGGGAACTATTTGACAAATGCTTCCTTGTGGATATTGAGCTAACCCCACTCGCTTCTACATGGTGTAATGACAGATTGGGGGTAGAAAATGTAGCCAAAATCTTGGAAATATTCCTTATTGATGAGAATATGATTGAAAACCTTGGACATATCATCTCTTGGGATCACTCCCAGCCGAGAATATATGGTGAGGCCTTCCCTTCAAATTCAACCACTCTTGGTTGAAGGAACATGACTTCATACAAATGGTGCAATGCATATGGTTGTCTATGCAAAAGAATATGGACTCATATTGGATGGATTATGTGAGCGAGAAACCAAGGAATCTAAAAATGGTTGTTAAAACTTGGGAAAGAAATTAAAAAACAAGGATTTAGGGATGAACTGAATAATATTGAAAACAAGATGAAACTTTTATGTGATTTGGATGGTTATGACTTCCTATTTGAAACATCCTAACAAAAGTTGCAGGATTTGGAGACCAAAAAAAGACACATCCTCTAGTTTCATGAAGAATCATGATGTCTAAAAAGCAAAGCAACTTGGATTGTTGCACGAGATAATAACACTAATTTATTTCACCATTTCACTTCTGGCAGGAGGAAAATTAATTCAATTTAGGAAACTGTGGATGACATGGGGAAAAAACACACAAATACTAATGAGATGCATTCTAAGGCTTTGAAATATTTTGGAGCATTATACAGGGCATGTCTAGGGGCAGATTTGGACAAACAAATCAAATTCCTCCATTCTTATCCATAGATGTTTGATGAGGTCGATGACCACATCCTGGGGAGACAAATCACTATGATGGAAATTGAACATTCCCTAAAGTTCTTTACATTGTAAAAACGTCTTGGGATGGACGACTAGACAATTGAACTTTTCATACATTTATTGGACATCATGGACTTTATTTAAGGATGATGGTGGAAGAAGCGAGGATCCATCAACACATTATGATATCTCTTGATTCTACTTTTATTGTAGTGATCCTTAAGACTTCAAAGGATACGACTTTCAAGGAATACATGCCCATATCACTGTGAAACATATCCTACAAAATGATATCAAAATTCATTGCCTCTTGACTAAAGGATTGACTATCTTATCACATCTCCCTTAAACAATTTGGGTTTCTCAAAAATAGGAGGAATCAAGGTCTTGTAGCATTTTGAAAAAGCCGGTAAAGGTTCTAAGATTAAAAAATCTCCTGATGATCAAATTTCCAATGTTCAGCTTCCATTCATCCAAGGGACCACTGAAAAGATTGTTTATATTCTTAAAAATAATAATTTCTATTCTACCTTCAAGCCCCTTAGTACCATTAGAAGCTCCCTTAGATCTATTAAGGACCCTGTGAACCCTAAGGACATGAAAGGGTTTATTTAATCCTTTACTCTTGTGGGATTCCCTACATTGGGAAAATAGGTCCTCCATTAACTTGCAGATTCAAGAACATGCAACAGACATTAAACATAATCGTTCTCGTTCCTTGGTTATTGTTGAACATACGAAGAAAACTAAGCATCGTGTCTGCATTGAATATGCCAAGCTCACTACGTGGATTGATCATTTCCACCATAGGAAGTTAAGGGAGGCCATTGAAATTGAAAAACGGGCAAACAATCTCAACAAAGACGATGGTTGGACATTAAGTAAGGTTGGATTCCTACCCTCCCCTCCTAATTACTTAGTTTTCTCCCCATTCTTCCTCCTTGTTTTTTTAATATATATATATATATATATATATATATATATATATATATATATATATATTATATATTATATATATATATATATATATATATATATATATATATATATATATATATATTCCTTATACTTATTTGTATTTTTATTTTCCATTTATTTGATTGTTATATTATCTCATTAAAATTAATTTTATTAATTTTAAATTATTAAATTATTATTATTGTCATTATTATTTAAATATTTAAATATTTTCCCTTCATGGACTGTTTTTAGTCTTGTTATTATAATATATTTATTTACTGATATAATCATTATATATCTCTAAATCAACCAAAATATTTTTACCTGAATTATTTTTTTATTTAAATAATAATTATTATTGTTATTATCATCATTGGTTATTTTAATATTTATTATTATTATTATTCGTTATTTTAATATTTATTATTACTATTATTGGTTATTTTAATATTTTAATAATTATTATTTATTATTATTATTATATTTTCCCTTCATGTGACCGTTTTTAGTCTTATTATTATAATATAATTGTTTTATTTCTCTAAATTAACCATTTTTTCCGTGATTTTTCTATCTTAGCCATTAGTTTCCTTAACCTATTATTTTATTCTATTTTACTTATTTGTTTATTTTTCTCTTCTTGACCAATTATCTTTAATATTTTATTAAACATTGACCTAGACTCTTTCTTAACGTTCTTATTTTGATTAAAATAATTTATAATTTATAATGGCTAATTCTAGAACATGGTGCATATTTGCTATTTAATCTTAAGGATAGATTGATTTTCCTCTTGGTCATAAGGATGAACCACATTAGAGGGTTTGAAACATCGACCAACAAATAATTTTGATGTGATTAATCTGAAAGGAAATTTTAAAAATAGGATATAGGATGTTGTGGCCATAGCGCAAGAGAGTATTCTCTCAATCAAGGTGCAGAAACAAGAGGCCCTTTTGCTCAAGCTTGATCGGCATAAAGCATATGACTGGGGTTTTCTTAGACTGCTTCATCATAAGATCTACCTCTCAACGAGTATGGTGGAATGGATAATGGCATGTGTTACCTCAGTTAACTATGTCATTCAAATCAATGGAGCACCTTCTTCTGGGCTTCTTGAGGTCTACGATAAGGTTATTCCCTTTCCCCATAACTTTTCCTTCTAGTTATTGATGCACTGAGTTGGGAAATAATTGATGTAAGACAAAAGGGATATTCCTTGGTGTAAAGGTTTACGGGAATACAATTATTTCTCATCTTATTTTCACTGTTGGTGTCTTGATTATTGGGAAGTTTTCAATGGAACAGTGGTCTCATCTATATAGGGTTATCAATGATTTTGGGGAAGTCTTTGGTTTGTACATGAATTAGCAGAAGTCCTCCCTTATCT
The DNA here is from genome assembly GCA_031772625.1 of Pinus tabuliformis. Classification (NCBI taxonomy): domain Eukaryota; kingdom Viridiplantae; phylum Streptophyta; class Pinopsida; order Pinales; family Pinaceae; genus Pinus; species Pinus tabuliformis. The sequence continues at coordinate 715,005,586 of CM062811.1, read as the reverse complement.
TTGCTTCAGAACAACATGATTGGGTCACATAAATCACTTCTATTTTCTTTTTCAACACAACAATTTTGGACAACAAATTTATATATCTCGGTTTCCATATGAAAGCTCAAAAATACCAAATAAGGGATTGGTTATGGCTCATTCAGCAATTCGAATACTAAATAAGATCTTGGTCTCACTGTTGGTTGTCTTTGGGTGGAAGATCAACCCTCACTATTTTTTTTCTTCAAAGTATATCAGTGTATTGGGTACATTGTTGGGCGCATCCCAACTTAGCTTAGATTTTGGTGAAGGCTCTGCATTTTGTGGAGAAAAGTGTGGAGTAAAGAATGCAATGGAGCGCGAAGTGGACCATGTAGTGGAGCGCCATGTGGAACGTGTAGCAAAGCAGTTGGAATATATTGTGTGGTATAAGGGCGTCGGAGTGGGTAGAATCCCCTCATTTTTGTAAAAAGAAATTAATTTTGTAAAATATGAATGGTTTTCATACCATAGTAGCTTATATTAGGGGAGTCCATGGTAGTTGGACCATGGTATTGTAACGATGAACCCTTGATATAATAGTATATATAGGGTAAACTAATAAGAAGAATCATCTTTATGGTGCAGAACTGTGTTTATGGTCGAATTATTGTGATATATAGTTTGTGGCGAAGGAAAGGCTCTGCAACTGAGTGCGCAGAGGCCTTAGTCTACAGTTGAGTGCACAAATGACCTGCAGCTTAGTGTGCAAGCCAAGAACTGTTTGTTATACAAGAATTATTATTATAAGCAATAGTTCTTGTGGACGTAGTCCCACATTGAGATGAAGCACTGTAAAATCTGTGTCTTCATGTGTATATTTTCCTATTATCTATTGTAGCATAGCATTTTATTACAGTTGCATTTTATTACAGCGCAATGATGATTCATGGGTTTAGATGACATGTTTATGTGATTAAATGAATGCGGTGAAGTAATCTATGTATGCTAAATATAAAAGAACATAAAAATATCACATCAAATCATCCCTCAAGGCTACAGAAACCTGGTTCTGTATCCTCCCATAGTCACTCCGAGTGAGACTGCGAACTGCTTGAAAGTCGTTTCCGAAAGGGTCGGTGATTAAGGGTTTTGTTGGTGCACAATATAGATCGAACTTGGGTTAGCCCAAATCATAACCAACAAATGGTTTCATTGCCAAGGTCAGGATCTGTTTGCATTAGGGGAATTTTGAGGTCTAAAATGGGCCTCCTAAGGAAATAATAAAATAATTGTGGAAATAATAAAATAAGATTAGATTACATCATCAAATTTTAGAGGGAAAAAAGAAAAACTATTTTTTCAACTCATATTTTCAACTTATCTCCTTATGGGTTTACTCAAATTTCGAGCGACAACACTTGTTGGATGTAGAATTTGATTCTTCATCCAAGGCGTACCCATGTTGCATACTCTAGATGGAACCTTATACACAAAAAATAAGAAGTACATGAAAACATGATTGCAATCACGTTTTTTCATGTATTTCTCATTTTTGTGTGTAGCAGGGTCCATGAAAAGTATGCAACATGGGTACTCCTTGGATGAGGAATTAAATTTTACATCCAACAAGTACTGCTACTTGAAATTTGAGTAAAACCCTAGGGAGATAAGTTGAAAATATGAGTTGAAAAAGTAGTTTCATTATTTTATTACTTTTTAATCTTTTTACTTTTTTACTCCAAAAATGGTGAATCATCCCCAATGGTTGACATCATCATCTTGAATCCTATTTGTTCTTATAAAGTTTATTTTGGTTGTACATTTTTCTTAGGAGGCCCATTTTAGACCTCAAAATTCCCTTAATGAGGGATATGTTTATGTGGCATTCGTCAAAGAATGAGATTCAATATTGGCTAGAATCGAAGGAATGAGAATTTGCATATCAAGAGAACAAAAATCCTCATCTGAAGTCTGAAGCATAGTTACAGAGATATATTTTCATAGATCAATATGAAATTTTCTTCATATCATTTCTTGTTGAATTGTACGAGTGGATATCAAGGTTGACTGAAATAAGGACACATTTTAAAGGTGGAGAACCTACGATGTGGACTCCTGAATTGGTACAATGACTCAAGATCACTGAAAACAAGACTTCAAGGGGTGTTGATTTCTGGATTGGTAGCATCTTGGGAGGATTTATTACTGAGTTTGTAATAGACCAGACCGTGTCCTACAACAAAAAAGAATGACGATTCTTCAAAGTATTTGAAATCTTTGAAACTCTGGATTAAGATGCTTCTGTGTGAAAAAAGAGTTTTACAGATGCAACTAGATTCCTAGTTTAGATATGTTTGGAAGAAAAGAAAATAAATCTAAGCAAGAGATTAGAATAATGAGAAGTGGAAAAAGATATAGAATAGATACCAGAAAGAGATCTTATGGACAATATTCGAAGACCTTTGTAGAGACTGAGTATAGTCCTCTTTTGAGTGAGTCTGAAAGTGAAAAGGAAGATAGCCACCCTGATAAACCCTAGGTAGCTTTGCAGTATTCACCTTCCAAGCCTGAGAGTTTGCAGAAGCCAGAATCCAGCAAGAGCTAGGGTATTTTTTTACTCTCCCCCTCCCCCTCCCCCTCCCCCTCCCCCTCCCCCTCCCCTTCCCCCTCCAAGAAGAAATATGGCTGACGATATTAAGCTGCCTATTTTCAAAGGAACTGAATCGAAAGATCTAGAGCAGTTTTGGTTTTTATGTGAAGTTGTATGGATCGCGAAGCAAATTAATGATGAAAATATAAATAAAGCGCAACTCATTATGACACTCTGAGATAGAGAATTGACATGGTATATGAAGTATTCAAATAATCAGATTAGAACATTTGCATATATTAAAGCAATGTTGATAAGATAATTTAAGAAGTCGAAGTCTGAGTCGCAGTGCATCAATGAGTTAAAAGAAATTAAAAAGAAACCTACTGAGTTTGTTTAGGAATTTGATTAGTGATTTAAGGAATTGTTGGATCAAGTGAGCTTCGAAATAGCTCCGCAACAACATCAAGAATGGTTTATAGCTGCGTTGTTACCGCATATCATATTACCATTGATGCAATAAAAGATAACAAGTCAAGACGAAGCTCTACAAATTGCGATGAAGTTGGAAGCTTCACCTATAGGAGATACTAATGCAGGTATGGAACAGATTCAAAGTCAGTTGGTGAACCTAACCCTGCAAATACAAGATATCAAGAAAATCAAAGAAGTCAGAGAATAAGTATTGCGTACAAAGTGCAAACTGGAGGGCCATTCCAAAGAACAACATCCTATCTTTAGGGATTACATGGCTAGTGGGGCACCGAATTCCTTAAATGCATGATCTAGCCTGTGGTGCGAGATTTGTAAGACAAGAGGCCAACATCGCTCAGAAGATTGTTAATTGTTACATAAATATGTGCAGACTCCAAGGAAATTATATTGCAAGTGATGTAAATCAGTAGGACATGATGATAATAATTGTTGAGCTTATGAACTAATGATGGATCACAGTGTTGATACTTATAGAATTCAAGCAGAAGAACATGGACATGAAGGCAGTGGACAATGTGGTGATCAATAAGGTTACTAAGGAAGAGGTCGAAGTGTTGGAGCTGGTCGAGGATGAGGACAAATTATTTGCTATAATTGCATCCAAGAAGCTCATTTTGCAAGAGATTGTCAGAACCATACTAAAATATGTAAGTATTGTAAATATTTTGACCATGTAATTGAAGAATGTCTTGTACTTATGGAAAAAACGCAAGAAAAAAGGAATCAATAGCTGACACAGAATATTCAAATGATGACCGCTAAAAGAAGGAATGACAAACCATGAATTAGTATTGTTACTAGAAGTGGAGCTGCAACTAGTAGTGATAAAGCAGATGGAAGGAAAGAATCTAAAACTGCACGGGTTAGAGATATTGTTGAGAAAGCTCTTATTTTTTATATTCAAAAGGAAAAAGAAGTGTTTATGGAATGAAATCGAAGCTTTATGGATGATGGAGCTTCAACCTCCAATTAGAAAAGGCCGATTAGAAAATCAATTGTGACGCATCATTAGCTTCAACACAGAATCAAGCTTCGATGCAGAATTGAGCTTTGACACAAGACCAGGAGTTAGCAAATCAAGGAGTTACTTTAAAGGCTTTTCTACAAACTTGTATGAAATTATTAAGAGATCAAAAGGTTGTAGAAGGGCTTCAGTAGTTGATAGACTCTTTTGATATGCGCACAGTGAATAATTTGCATCGACATAAGAGAACTGGAAGAGAAATGAGGCTTAGTGCGCAAATAGGAGAATATGAGATGGATCAAATTATTCTAGATCTAGGATCTGATGCTAATGTTTTGACAAAACAGACATGGGAATTAATGGGTAATTCGAAGCTACAATGGTCACCTATTCAGTTAAGGATGGAAAATCATCAAAATATCTTCCCCTTAGGAAGACTACCAGATGTAACAGTGAATATTGAAGGAGTTTGCACTATTATTGACTTTGAAGTAATAGAGATCGTTGATGATAGTAACCCTTATCCTGCATTGCTTGGACTTGAATGGGAATTTGATAATATGGCCATAATTAATCTGAAGAAGAGAAAAATGATATTTGAAGGAAGAAATATGAGAGTAATTGTTCCCTTGGATCCATTAGAAGGAGTAAGATATACAAAACCAGTCAAAGAAGAGTATTGCGCAACTGATATAGATAATATCTATCAGATGATAGCCAAGGAATAGGATTTTGTTAACCCTACTACAGATGGCAAGCTAGCTTGGGAGCATGATAGTTCTTGTACCTTAGACTCAGAAGAAGAGTTGTAAAACTGGAAGAATAGGTTGCATGAATTATCCACAAGGCGTTGTGCAAGAGTTACCAAATCAGTTCGTTGTATGAAATTTTAGTTATGTAACCTACCTTCTTATGATGGCTTAGGTGATATGAAAACTTTTCTTGATGATTATGAAGAACAGGTTCCATAGAATCAAAGGTTGTTAGCCTTGGATGTAGCCTTGAAAGCTACCCCTGCTAGATGGTGGGGTGCACATAAGAATAAAATAGAAGGTTGGAAAGAATGTTGAATATTGATGTGGATAAGGTTTGGATAGATAGATACAGAAATTGAGATGAAATATGATGGTGAAACTAATCCTAGGAAGCATACCCAGCTATGCTTTACATCATGGAAGGAGATTCCACAACAATAATGGGTACATGGATTGATTCATACATTAGAGACATTCCCTAAGAACTGTTACTTAGAAATAGAGCTTTGACATGGTATAGTAAAATGGAAAGACATGGTTGATGGCTTCATATTAAAATTCAATTTTGAGGATGATTTCCCATACATAGATTTGGCTCTTCAGACAATTAAGAAGAAGATATTTGAGAATGCAACCTCGGTGACATGGCATCAACCTGATTGGGTTGCATGGATAGAAAATTCACTAGAATGGTGTAACCTTACTACAGAATAAGAAGAATATCCCTGCAACATCGACATAACATAATCAAAAGGATATTGCAAAGTAAATGGACTTGAATTAGAGATACCATATATAATGAAGCCACTGAAGACTAAGAAGGTGAACATATGATAAAAGAAGGAGCCCAAGTTTCCAACAATAAGAGATTATTGGGATGAAGAGATAGTCGGTAAAGTTACAGAGTTACTTCATGAATACCAAGAACTGTTTCCCACCAATTTTTCATAGATGAAGGGTATACTAGGAGACCTAGGAGTCATGAAGATTCCCCTTAAACCTGATGTGAAGCCATTCAAGTAAGGAGATTACAGATTGAACCCAAAGTATAAGGAGAAATTAAATATAGAACTTGATAAGATGATAGCAGCATGAATTATTGAACCAGTAGAAGAATCAGAATGGGTGAGTCCTATGGTGGTGCAAGAAAAAACAAACTCATGGAGAAATAAGGATCTTTGTTGATTTGAGAAAGTTGAATGATGCATGCTTACATGATCCCTTCCCTACCCCTTTCACAGATGAGGTACTAGATAATGTAGGAGGTCAGGAAGCTTAGTCATTTACATGTGGATTTTTAGGTTATCATCAAATTAGGATTGCACCTGAAGATTGCCATAACACTACATTTGCTATAGAATGGGACTCATATCTATACACAGGAACACCTTTTGGATTAAAGAATGCCCCTTGTATATTTTCTAGAATGGTGGTTGCAAATTTTAAGGAATATATCGATAAGTTTCTGGAAGTATATTTTGATGACTGGATAGTATTTGGGTTGTTAAGCAAACATGTTGGAAGTTTAAGACTTATGCTTGACACATGCAGACAATATCAGATCTCTTTGAACCTAAAGAAGTGCATATTTTGTGTACCTTTTGGCTTATTATTGGGACATATTGTTTGTAAGAAAGGATTAATGGCGGACCCTACTAAGATTTCTATCATTGTGAACTTTCCTCCACCTAAGCCAATAAGACAAATTTGCACTACATTGGGACATACAGGGTATTATAGGAAATTCATCAAGGGGTATGCTTAGATTATTGCGCCTATGGAGAAATTATTGAAGAAGGAAGTAACTTTTTAGTGGGATGAAGAATGTCAAAAGAGCCTCGACATATTGAAAGAAAAGATGGTAGCTGCACCTATATTAGTGTTCCCTGATTGGAATAAGGAATTCCATGTCCATGTGGATGCCTCTTGTATAGCTTTGGGAGTAGTATTGGCACAACCTGGTGCAGGAGAAATTGATAACCCTATAGCTTTTGCAAGTAGAAATTTATCTAAGGCATAAAAGAATTATACCACTACAGAAAGGGAAGGAATGGCCATGGTGTATGATTTGTATAAATTTAGATGATATTTTCTTGAATCACAGTTTAAAATGTTTACAGGTCATTTTGCTCTAAAGTATTTGGTTAATAAGCCTTTCCTAGGAGGAAATATTTGCAGATAGTTACTATTATTTCTGGAGTATGATTTTGAGATCATTGTTAAACTAGGAAGGTTGAATGCAGGACCTGACCATCTGTCAAGGTTGGAAATAGGGGAAGAATCAACCAACATAGAGGATAATATAGCTAATGCATGGTTATTTGCAATCAGAGTTGCAAATGACCATTTTGTAGATATCATTCAGTTTTTGACCACAGGGATGGCTCCTTCAAGTATACTACACAACAAAAGGACTTGTTGGTTAAGACAAGTGACTTTTCATTAATAGCAGGACAATTAGATAAGTTGGGACCTGATGAGATACTGTGTAGATATGTTCTTGAACATGAAAGACAGATGATTCTAGCAGAAGATCATGGTGGCACAGCTAGTGGACACTATGCATGAAAAGCTATTGCACAGAAGATTTTGATAGCATGTTTGTGGTGGCCTGCACTACATAAAGATGCAAAGGAATATTTCAGAGCATGTGATATGTGTCAAAGAATAGGGAAGCCTTCAAAAAGATATGAGATGCCATTGGTACCACAAGTTATATTATAGGATTTTGATAAATGGGCTATTGATTTTGTTGGACCTATCAACCCACCTGGAAAGAGGACTGGTGTGAGTTACATAATCACAACAATTGATTATTTGACAAGATGGGCCGAAGCACAACTAGTAAGGGACTACAACTCAAAGACTGTTGTGAATTTTTTTTTGAATACATATTTTCTAGATTTGGACGTCCAAAGATTTTGATGAGTGACTAAGGTTCCCACTTCCTGAATAAAAATGTTGAAGCATTGACTAAGGAATTCCATGTTTATCATCAGAAGAGTACCCCTTATCATCCTCGGGCCAATGGAACAGTGGAATAATCTAACAAGATTTTGGAGAATGCACTTACTAAGGTATGCAATGTGAATAGAGATGACTGGGATCTCAGAATTCTAGCAGTTTTATGGGCTTACATGACCACATGTAAGAAGTTGACAAGTCAAACACCCTTCATATTATTTTATGGGAAAGAAGTTATGATTCCCATGGAATACATTGTGTCTAGCTTGAGGATTGCAGCTTTAACAAATATGGCAGGCCCTAACATAATCGAGGAAAGAATGTCGCAGTTGATTGCTTTGGAAGAAGATAGATTTATAGCAGGATTCCATCAATAGGTACAAAAAGAAATAGAAAGGACTGGAAGGATAGAAATATTAAGCAGAAGAAGTTCCAAGTAGGAGACCTTGTTCTCCTCTATAATAATAAGTTTGTAAAATTTCCAAGAAAATTCAAGATGCATTGATTGGGCCTCTATGTAATCAAGAATGTTACTGATGGAGACACAATTCAATTAGCTAAGTAAAATGGAGAATTAATTCAGGGAAGAGTAAATGGCAGTAGGTTGAAGTTGTACAGAAACAACCCTGTCCCTACAACCTCGCTATAAGAAACAAAGAAGAAGAGTCTTAGTGCCACCTGCAGTTGAAAGTGGGCATTGGACTATAATCTATGTTGCAGAAAAAGCTTCGATGTAGGATGTTACTTTTCTACAATCCGAAGCCTGTCAGAGTTCGTAGGAGTCGAGATGTAAGAAGGGATGTTCACTACAATATGGATGTGTCAAAATTTTCCGGAAAATAGAAATATGACCATTAAAAGGGAAAAATATGTGAAAAGTTGCATTTATGAGGACATATTAGCAATATTTAAGGATAGATATACAATTAATGAGCACAATTTGAATGCAATATGGAAAAAATCTAAGCTAATTATGAGGTTAGAAACTTGAAATCATTATAAAAAGCTGTCCCCCCACCCAAATCGAACACTTTGTTGAATTAAGAATTCGAGTCTTGAGAGTGCGAAGAAATTGTAGAATTTTAGCTTTCGTATGTCGTATGAGCATTCTTGGGAAGAATTTGTGCATATATTCAATGAGAGAGGCTTAGAAGGAGTCATGGAAGCAACCAATACAACAACTATTGATATGCCCGCAACATTAGCTAAGATGCCCGCAGTAGCATCAACCACAACAACATTAACACGAAAACAACAAAGATCTCCAAGGAAGAAAGAATAAAAAAGAAACAGGATAAGAAACCTATGAAGCCTCAACCACAACCTGAGCAAGCCAAAGACAACGAAGAAGGAGTGGAGGAGGTGCATATGGAAATAGGTGGTGAAGTATTTTCATCGCCTCTACCACCATACATTCCACCAAGGAAACTAAATGCTAAACTAGTCAAAGACTCGAAGGATGTGAAGTATGGAACCTTTACACCCTTATTTTCGAAATCGGTACCATTTACAGGAGAAGTTTTAGGAAAAATTCGGCTACTGAAGTTCACAAATTATGACTTTAACGACAAGAAGAAGTATCCTCAGTTTGCACCAGGCCGATATTTGAAACAAGTGCACTACCCAGACAACAGAGTAACAAGGCTAGAACCATAGTAGTGGGAAAATGGGTTGGCGCAATTAGGATTATTGAATATGTTAAATGTGTTGCACTTCGATAGAAGTCCGGGGAACACAGTGTGTGTGCGATAGTTGCTTGTGCTAGTGCATGACAGAGGATTATGGATGGGAAATAATATCCCTATAGAACCAATGTTGATCTGGAGGATCATGAGACTACCATACCAAGGGTGGAACCCCGCATAATATTTTTTCAAAACTGATCAAGACTGTGCCATAGCGGACAGTATGAATAAGAAGTTTGGGCTAGAAAAAGGAAAGAGGGGATATGGCTAATGGGCCTCTAAATTAGACATAAATTAAAGCCCATGCCTCTAAATTAAAATATAAATTAAGGCCTATGACCATCCTTCAGCACATTAAACCTCTCTTTCTACATTAGATAATTTATTTTTAACTTTAATATATTCATTAGGAAGGTTTATGAATAATTGCATATTTGTGCCTAATATTATTTATTTTTGTGGAATATTATGAGAATATTGGGCAGATTATGAAGATTTGGAGGAGGAGATAATTCAGGGACTTGTTCCCTACTACAGGAAGATCAATAATAAATAATAAATCAACAAGATATTATGGAATTATGGCATAGACTGTGGAACTCCAATGATTGAGAAAATCTAGGAATGTGATCCAATAATCAAGGGACCAGATCCAATAATCAAGGGATTTTGGTGGGGAAAGCTTCCTCCATTCATGGGGATGATTCCTAAACATTTTTTATAAGTACCAAGTCGAATTTTCCTCTAGGGATAGATTTTCATTAGCGTTCTTGTGGAGAGAACTCGTATTTCTGCAGCTCCATTGTATTTTCTTACACGGATGTAATCGTATTGATGCAATAATGAATAGCGGTGTCATGTTAAGCTTCTCAGTCTTATTCTCCTCCATAGGTCTCTGAGTTTCCTTGGGATTGGCCATCCCAGGAACCTCAGAGCCCTTTTGTATCATTTTCTTTCCTTCTTTTCACTACTTATTCACATGCATCTCTAGTTTTTATTTCTTTCTATTTCTGCATTTAGAATTAATGATTTCTTGTTGTAGGATCGAGTTAAATGGTTTATGTAAGTTATTTTGCAGCATCACAAGCATTATTTCATCCTTGGAAAAGCTTTGGAAGTTCATAGTAATCATTGAGCTGCTTGGATTAGTCTTATTATTCCCAAATCTAGATTGTTAGACCTCCTTTTTAGCAAAGAACAATAAATTTCTGCTATTTTTTAGAGCATGCTAATGAGTTTTAATTGAGTTGATTCCACTTGCATTAGATCAAAAAAACATCTTATTTCATAACAAAAATTACTCCACTTCATTTTCACTTGATTCTGTTAGGCATTTTTTAGATTTACTAGCTCACTAGTTCTCGAATTTCTAGATTTTCGACTAGTAATGTTTTTTTTTTTTTTTTTTGCATGGGTTAACAGAGGTCTTTTTGAGTGATTCCACTTGGAATAGGGACCTAAGACATCCTAGTTAATAAAAAAAAGTTGTCCCATCCATTTTGTATTTGATTTTCTTCGTCATTAAACTATCACCAATTTCATCATTTCACAAGGAAACTTCTCCAAGATTTTTGAGAAAATCCATCCATATCCCAACTTTGGTTTTGAGTTCTGAAGTGGTCCTAGGCACTCCCTTGCCTCATTCCATACACCAACCACCTTCCCTAAGATTTCCATCACCTTCAACATCCATCCATTTGCTCTCGATTGTATCTTGTAGGTTTTCAGGGGATCCCGTAGGTTTTCCTGTAGTGGCCTGTTTTGAGGCTGAATTGAGGGAAAACCTCTAGGAAGCCACACAAGGTCACCTAAGGGTCTCCCAAGCCTTACAACCATCCACCGTCATCTCCAAGCCACCTGCGACATCACCAAAAGATATTAGATTTCACACTTGTTTTTTCATAAAAGGAATAAAAAGAAAAAAATAGATTTATTTCAGTCCTTTACATGCACAGTAGTGATGTTTGATGTTTTGAATCTGCATGCTTAGGACAGTAGGATTGCATACATGTTAACTTAGTATTCTTTTGAAGAAAATCCTCTTAGCAATTAGTTAGAAAATTGTGTGTTGTATAATTTGATTTCAGTCTCTTTCCTAGTACTTTATTTCTTGCAATACGTTAAGGTTCCATTTCGAACATTTCATTTTCTGCAATTAGTTTAGGATTTGACTTCAATGCATGCACTCCATTACATCATGACAACAAAGGAACGACACATTGTGTGTTGCACATATAGTTCTGATACCTCTTATGTTTGTACGAACCCTGGGTTGATAATTAAAGTCAATAGCCTTGGGAGTTGTAGCATTCTTGTTGCAATACCGAGGCTCATCACTTTTTGGTGCCGTTGTCAGGGAGGTGTCAAAATATGCATTGGTTTCTTCCCTAGTTGATTCATTTCTTTTTACTTTTTTAAAAAACAAAAAAAAAATAGTTGCATTAGGCATATTTCATTTCAAAAATAGGAAAGTGCATTGCATTAGTGTTTTCATTCAATCATAAAAACAAAAAAATCTCCAACACCAACCCACCCCCCCCCCCCAACATTTGATCACTTGGTGCAGTAAGAGCCACATCACCATCCACTTTTGAAAATAAAAGAAGAAGGATATAGCAAAGAATGTAGAAGAAATGGATGGATATGATGACAATGAGGAAGATCATCTTGGATTTCCCATTCAAAATGCTGGTATCAATGTGCACATGAAGAATATCCCTCCATATTTTCTTCCAAAGTTTCATGGTCTAAGGTCAGAGGATCCAGAAACCTTTCTCTTTGAATTTGAGATTGTTTGTATATCTTATGGTTACTTATTAAAAACTCAAAAACTAAGATTGTTTTCGGCAACATTGAAGGATAAACCTCTTAAATGGTTCATGAGTTTAGGGACTAATTCAATAAGATCATGGAATGATATGCAAAAGATATTTCTAGAAAAAATATAAAGATCATGATCTTAAGGGAGAAATATTTAGAATGAATGAAAGAGAAGATGAGAGTCTAGAGGATCTAATAGATAGGTTCATGTATAATGTTAAGAGGGAAAAACTACATCATTTAGGATCCGACACACTAAAACCCCTCTTACTTAGAGAAATTAGGGATGAATGGATTGATCTCCTTAATATCATGAGTAGAGGTGATGTATATCAATTATCATTTGAGGAAATTTGTGAACATGCAAACACATATCAAGAGGAAAAGCAAGAGTAGGTAAATCAACATCAAGATCGGTAAGTCAAGCTAAACTTGGAAATTTGTTTGATGATTTTAAAACAGAAATTCTTAGCAATCTAACAAAACAAGTAGAAATGTTAAGAATGCAAGATGAAGGAAAAGAAAATGTTGATATTTGTGTTGCAGAATCACATATGTTAAACATTGTCCATCATTACCAAGGTTGAAGAAATTTTACCAAGAGGACAATGGAACAATTCAATTGCCAATGCAGTTATGTTATGTAGCTCCAAGAGGACCATGGTAGCCTATTCAGCGTGATATGATAAAAGAGCCTAATTCACAATTTCAATGTTATGAATATACACCTCAAAGTAATTGGAACACGCCTTTTCCTTGGCAACATTGGCCATCTCAACCCCAATCTTGGCAACAAGGTTGGAAAGGAACTTATGGGAGCCATCCACAATATCCTCAGTATTTTCCTCAATATCATCCATACCAAACTCCATGTTATCCCTACCATTCACCTCCACCACAACCACAACCCCATCCACATCCATCTCAAATATACTTTCCCACTCAACTACCTGTACCACCATTTCCAAACCCACACATTGAAGTAACTCAGCCCACTTACAATGTTGAGGTACAACACTTCCAAACATCTCCTCTTGAGATCAATGGTATTCACCATAGCTCAGGGAGAGTATTGAAAAAAAGATATTATCTTGATATCATTGAAGGACCACATCTAGAAAAAAGAAGATTTGAAAGAGAAGATCAAAGAATCATGGGATGCACTTGATGAAGAGCAGACATCAAAATCAGAGATTCAGAAATCCCCCTCATGGTTACTATCAAATCCTCCATGTATTCAAGACATCAATCAACAAAAATAGGAACAATTGAAGGTCATGGTAGAAGAATACATCCAAGATGATCCAAATTAACAAGTGAACCAGGGGCATCACAGCTATATTGAAATATGGTTCCAGACAGTCATTAAGTTGTAGCAATACCCTCTTCTTCAACTGTGCTTGATATCATCAAATTCAAATCATTTGATCTTTCAAATCCAGGTACATGTCAAAGCATACATTTCAAGCCTCCACATCATTTTGTATGTCATCTTGATGTGCACATGGCTACATTGGAAGTATTCTTATACTTGAAAGTGATTTTGTTTTTCAAATAGAGTAGGGTAAAAAATACAAAAATAAAAAATAAAAAATAAAATATCAAGTGAAAACCTCCCTTGAGGAGCCTCAAATTGGCTCGTTGATTGAAAAACTCCATGAGGCGGTCAATGGGTTTGAAAAAAAAGAGGAAAAAAGAAAAGATCCTAGGTGAAAACCTCCTTTGAGGCGCCTAGACAGACCTACTAGTTGAAAACCTCCTTGGGGCGGCTAGTAGGCCTAGAAGAAAAAAAAGAGAAAAAATAAAAAAATTATTCCTCCATTTGTCTCTTTGATGAATGTAGGTGCTCTCCAACATCTACAAGGAACAAAAACAAGTTGTCACCAAAGAATGGAAAATTGGTCAAGCCTAGTCAAAAGAAGTCAAATTTTGACTTTCTCCTCCTTTGCTCAAATGCTCCAACAAATCCAAGGCCATGCCAATCCATCACCCTTATCTATTTCCACCATCCACCCATAATTATCAAGCTTCTACCATTCAATTTGCTTGCTGTCCTAAAAACTAAAGGATGCTCTACTTTACTACAGAATACAAAAATGCATAGAGCAGAAAAAAATTTTGCCATAACTTGAAAACCATGCATCCATTTTCCAAGTTTTTTCAAGGGGAGATGCATATGGATGATGGTGACATGCTCAAGCAATTTCAGCAAATTCCAATGCACAATTTTCGAGAAATCAGCCTCCATCACCTATAACCATTTTTGCATTTTCTTGATATCCATGCATCCATTTAAAAAGTTGTTTCATGAGGAGATGCATATGGATGATGGTAACATGCCCAAGAAATTTCAGAAAATTCCAATGCATGGTTTCTAAGAAATTGACTTCCATCACCTTCAACCATTTTTAGTTTTTCTTGAGATCCGTGCATCCATTGACCAAATTTGTTTTATGGGGAGGTGTATAATGATGATGGAAACATGCTCAGAAAGTTTCAGGTCAATCCATTCTACCGTTTGGGAGATATGGACAAAACAAATCGTTGTCTTGAAAACCTACAAGATTCCCTGAGATCCTACAAGATACAGAACAACACCTACAGGATTAGCAGTGAGCAATTTTAAAAGGGAAAAATAGAGGTTGGCTTCATCAAGCAGTGTTCCGTAGGTAGGCTCTACATTTCTCCACATTTTTCGAAGTGAAAGGAACATAAAAAACCCTTCTAGTTTGTTGAAAGTGATTGGAGCATAAGGGAATTGTATACATGGAAATTTTAAATTTGGTATCATACATATACAAACCTCCATCCATCAGAGAAAATGACAAGGGGAACCCATCAACATAGTGAGGATTCATCAACACCCTCATGTACTAGATATATTCACAAGGCACAATTGGATGGGTTTCTTTGAAAATTGAGGGGATATGATGATGAATTAGCTAGAGATTTACAATCAGCTTTAGCATGGAGATCCAGACGTCAAAGAAGCTCCTACAGAGCTTAGCAACAACATCAGGATCATCAACATCACCATCCAACACCTACACATAAACATCAACTCAGCAGTAACATGCATGTATCTCCAACAACCATCAAGTAGGTATAGGTATGCAATATTATTAACCTCTTCTCTTGAGCATATTATACATAGATTTTTGTTGTCAATGCATGAGAGATGAGGTTTTATAAGCTAAGGATGGGTCAGCAGTCTCAGTGGCTTTCAACTAGTTGATTGCATTTCACTCCTTCACTCATGCAATGTTGAAAAGTCAAATTATGAAGGGTGATGATTTCAAGGAATGAGGACAGCAGTGAAAAGAAGAAATTTTTTCAAAGGCCAAGTCACCACAGCACTCCAAGTCCTCCATCCACTTCATATTCACTATCTATTCATCATTCATCCATCCCATTTCATTCTTGAGAGAAAAACAAGAAGAGCATCCTCTCCATTTTCACAAACCTACACTACTCCCTTTGAACCCTAGCATCATCATCCAATCCCTCTTCATCATTTCACTCCCATATAGTTAGAATACCTTGAAAGAGGAGGAATGACTACTACAAGAAGGAAAAATGTTGCTACAAGAAAGAAGAAATGAAAAAATTATGTTAAACGTCGAGATGGCAAAGCTTAAGAGAGACCTAATCAAATAGAAAACTCCAAGGCCATTAGGCAATCATCTAGGCCACAAGAGAGAAGAAGAAGGCAACAAAAGGAAATGAGGCATTCACCATGAAAATAGAACTCAAACTGCAGTGATAAAAAGAGGGTTTCCAAGAGGTCTCTAATCTCTTTCTAGCTTTTGTCCAAGGCCTAAAAGATGTTATAAAAATGGGAGAAAGGCATGGAAGTCAAGTAAGGGTCTGCCCTAACCTCAGACTATCATTTATGATCAAAATGGGTTTCTTGTAGTTTTAACAGGGTTTCCTATAGGTTTCCTGTAGTTTTGACAGGAATTACTACAGGATGTCCTAGTTCTCATCTAAATGCATTTTGAAGGTGTTAGAGGTGTCCAAATGGTGGAACAAGGTAGCAAAAGGTTGATAAGGATGTGGAAGACCTTGTCAAAATGAAAAATATTCAAGAACCCATCTTGAATAAGGGGAAGAAGGCAAGTTAATGGTCTCAATAAACAATGATTTTTCTTTGCACAAATATGTTTTTGGGCTTGTCCTTGCAGAATTTGTAGCCAATATTCTTAATGCACAAGAGAGAGGCCACCAAGGCCATGGATGAGGCACAATGAGGTCACTAAGTTGCTCAAAGGATGAGCAACACTTTCAGTAGGGGGTATGATAGGCCTCTAAATTAGATATAAATTAAGGCTCATGCCTCTAAATTAAACCATAAATTAAGGCTTATGACCATCCTTCAGCACATTAAACCTCTCTTTCTACATTAGATAATTTATTTTTAACTTTAATATATTCATTAGGAATATTTATGAATAATTGCGTATTTGTGCCTAATATTATTTATTTTTGTGGAATGTTATGAGAATATAGGGCAGATTATGAAGATTTGGAGGAGGAGATAATTTAGGGACTTGTTCCCTACTACGGGAGGATCAATAATAAACAATAAATCAACAAGATATTATGGAATTATGGCACAGATTGTGGAACTCCAATGATTGAGAAAATCTAGGAATGTGTTCCACTAATCAAGGGACTAGATCCACTAATCAAGGGATTTTGGTGGGGAAAGCTTCCTCCATTCATGGGGAATGATTCTTAAACATTTTGTATAAGTACCAAGTCAAATTTTCCTCTAGCGATAGACTTTCATTAGTGTTCTTATGGAGAGAACTTGTATTTCTGCAGCTCCATTGTATTTTCTTGCAGGGATGTAATCGTATTGATGGAATAATGAAGATTGGTGTCATGTTTAGCTTCTAAATCTTGTTCTCCTCCATAGGTCTCTAAGTTTCCTTGGGCTTGGCCATCCAAGAAATCTCAAAGCCCTTTTGTATCATTTTTTTTCCTTCTTTTCAATGCTTAGTCACTTGCATCTCTTGTTTTTATTTCTTTCTATTTTTGCATTTAGAATTAATGATTTCTTGTTGTAGGATCAAGTTAAATGGTTGATGTAAGT
Source organism: Pinus tabuliformis (assembly GCA_031772625.1). NCBI lineage: Eukaryota > Viridiplantae > Streptophyta > Pinopsida > Pinales > Pinaceae > Pinus > Pinus tabuliformis. The sequence continues at coordinate 714,988,251 of CM062811.1, read as the reverse complement.
TATTTTTCAGGATCACAGGCATTATTTCATCCTTGGAAAAGCTTTGGAAGCTCATAGTAATCATTGAGATGCTTTGATTAGTCTTCTTATTCCCAAATCTAGATTGTTGGACCTCCTTTTTAGCAAGGAACAGTAACTTTCTTCTATTTTTTAGAGCATGCTAACGAGTTTCAATCGAGTTGATTCCACTTGCATTAGATCACAAAAACATTCTAGTTCATAACAAAAATTACCCCAATGGATTTTGCACTTGATTTGGTTAGGCATTTTTTAGGTTTACTAGCTCACTAGTTCTCAAATTTTTAGATTTTTGACTAGTAATCTTTTTGGATTTGATTTTCTTGGTCATTAAACCCTCACCAATTTCATCATTTCACAAGGAAACTTCTCCAATCTTTTTGAGAAAATCCATCCATCTCCCATCTTTGGTTTTGAGTTTTGAAGTGGTCCTAGGTACTCCCTTGCCTAATTCCATCCACCAACCACCTTCCCTAAGATTTCCATCACCTTCAACATCCATCCCTTTTCTCTTGGCTGTATCCTATAGGTTTTCAGGGGATCCTGTAGGTTTTTAGTACACCCTGTAGGTTTTCCTGTAGTGTCCATTTTTGAGGCTGAATTGAGGGAAAAACTCTAGGAAGACAAACAAGGTCACCTAAGGGTCTCCCAAGCCTTCCAACCATACACCATCATCTCCAAGCCACTTGCCACATCACCAAAAGAGATTAGCTTTCAAACTTGTTTTTCCATAAAAAGAATAAAAAGAAAAAAACATATTTATTTCAGTCCTTTACATGCACAGTAGTGATGTTTGATGTTTTGAATTTGCATGCTTAGGAAAATAGGATTGCATACATGCTAACTTAGCATTATTTTGAAGCAAAGCCTCTTAGCAGTTAGTTAGAAAATGGTGTGTTTTATCATTTGATTTCAGTCTCTTTCTGAGTACTTTCTTTCTTGTAATAGGTTAAGGTTCCATTTCGAACATTTCATTCTCTACAATTAGTTTAGGATTTGACTTCAGTACATGCACTCCATTACATCATGACAACAAAGGAAGGACACATTGTGTGCTGCACATATAGTGTTGATACCTCTTAAGTTTCTATGAACCCCGAGTTGATAATTAAAGTCGGTGGCCTTGGGAGTTGCAGCATTCTTGTTGCAATATCGTGGCTCATCAATGACATCAATTCAATCAACGACCAAGTAGTTCGCTTTGTAGCACACATATTGGCTAGGAATATTATGAGAAAGCGTTAGGCGAATGAAGTTCTTACGTCAGTGGTTTCATTAGTCGCATAGTGAGCCAATGGGGTTCAGTACAACTGGCTCGATTACCTGTGCAAGGAATTTCTGGATGATCTGCAAAGTTCCAAGAGAAAGGTACCACATTCCATTATGCGTGGTTAATTTTTATTATTGCAATGTTATCATGGAGAGGGACGAAGAATTTGAAGTCCCCCCTAGTAGCATTAGATGTCTTTGAAGCCACGCGGTATGCCTCACTATGGTTTACCACCCTACCATCACAAGCAATGGAGAATTGGATGTTCTTCGTATTGTATCACATGGACTTGTATATGCTAGTGAACCGACACCCTCAACTCTTGCTGAGCTTATACAAGCAGTATAGCTCTGTGGTGAAGTTCAAGGCTGATTTTCACAGAGTATATATACAAGCTCGTAGGGATACAAGCAAGAAATGGAATCCCCTGCCATATTTTGTTGTAGAGGATGATATCTTAGAATGGACTACATAGTGTATGATTGCGATGGAGGCAGAAGCAGGAGACAGTGCAACAAAAGAAGAGGAGGACACTTCGCAGTATGGTGAAGCGAGTGGAAAAGACAAGGACAAGGATCAGGATGAGCATGATTCAGAGGAAGAGGAGCAACATGATGAGGGTCTCCAGGATCCTCCTAAGGGAGATAAGAAAAACAAGGAGGTTGAAAGGAAGAAACCAAACAAGCTACCATAGAAAAGAGAAAAGAAAAGGGCAAGGCTGACATAAAGATCAAGAAAAAGTAGAAGGCAGATAAAACGAAGGATGTCACACCAATGGTCCTTACTAATGGGGACTTGGAGCAGATTAGAGATAGGATTCAGGAGGCGACAACTGAATCCCATAACAAAGTAGAAGATATATATTGCACACTTCTGACAAGTGTCACAAAGCAGATCAAAGAATTGAAGATACTAGCGCAGACGGTCAGACAACATCACAGATAAAGGAAAGCATTGGAGTAGAAAGGCGGATAGGGCCTATGCTTGCAAAGATTTTAGAACAAATACCTGTAGGATCCCTACAATTTGACTTAGCCAAACTACAACAATATGCTAAGGAATGGAAGCATGTCAATATGAACATCACAGCAATGTCATTACAAAGATTACACAAGTTGCACTTCGAAGTTACAGAGGAGTTGAAGTCGCGCGAATAACACACCTCGCAGCTAAATAGTCAAGTATAAAAAGAGCGAGTTTCACTTTGGCAGAAGCTTGAATAGGTGATCCAAGAAAGGGATCAAGTAGCACAGTAATAATAGAAGATCAAGGACATGGTCGAAGCCACATGTAAAGAGATTTCGGACCTGGATGTCTGTGAAAAAGAATCAGTGGAGGGCAAGGTCGCAAAGCTCAGCCTTGCAATGAAAGGATATAAGTACAAGATTACATATTTATAGTTTAAGTAGGAAATGCATATCAATGAGCTACAAATGAAGCTACAACCAACTATGTCACAGGAAGTACGGGATCAGAGGGAGACTGGCCTAAAGATTGCAATGGCCAGCATCTTCGCAGCAGTGGTAGACTATGGAAAACTCTTGGATGAAAGTCTACAAATTTGGACTTTGCTACAGGAAGATCCAAATGTACAGAAATTGTAGGAAGAAATGTAGCAGAAGCAACAATAGTTAGAATAAATTTGGGCATCTGGGAAGACCTTACCAATCTTGCGAAAGCTTGTGAAGATCAATGAGTCAAAGGCCCTTTAGAAGGAAATTGAGGAGTTGAAGAAAGGAACAAATTTTAACAGAGAGGACTTAGCCTTGACAAGATGAGGCCCTCCAACTATCGCAGGAATTATATGAGAAGCTTCAACAATATTGATAGAGGGAGACAGTGTTGGTATAGAAGGCTGAAAAACATGTGACAAAGGCACTGCTGGAGGAAGTTCGCAGTGACGAAAGTTAGGTAACAGAGGTTGTGCAAAAGTTCAACGAGGCCTACAACATCATCAAAACAAAAATTAGAGGAAAATCAGCTGAGTGTTGGGGCCCTGTTGGGCGTAGCCCAACTTGGCCTAGATTTTGGTGAATACTCTACATTTTTTGGTGTGAAGTGCAAAGTAAAGAATGTAGTTGAGCGCGAAGTGGACCACGCAGTGGAGTAGAGAAGTGCCAAGAGGATTGCGCAACAAAGCAGTTGGAATATATCGCGTGGTATAAGGGCATCAGAGTGGGTTGAAGGCCCTCCCTTTTTTATAAAGCAAGTAATATATTAAAAGATGAATGGTTTTCAGACCATAGTAGCTTGTATTAGGGGAATCCATGGTATTGGGACCATGGTATTGTAACGATGAACCCTTGATGTAATAGTATATATCGAGTAAAATAATAAGAAGAAGAATCATCTTTATGTTCCAGATTTGTGTTTATGGTCGAGTTATTGTGATCTGTAGTTTGTGGCGAAGGAAAGTAACTGTAGCTGAGTGCACAGATGACCTGCAGCTTAGTGCACAGGTCAAGAACTATTTTTTGTACAAGAATTATTATTATAAACAATAGTTCTTGTGGACGTAGTCCCACATTGGGATGAACCACGGTAAAATCTATGTCTTCATGTGTGTATTTGTCTATTATCTGTGGTAGCGTAGAAGTTTATTACAGTTGCATTTTATTACAACGCAATGATGATTTATGGGTTTAGATGGCATGTTTATGTGATTGAATGAATGCAACAAAGTAATCTATGTATGTTAAAGATAAAAGAACATAAAAATGCACATCGCATAATCCCTCAAGGCTACAAAAACCTGGTTTTGTATCCTCCCATAGTCACTTCAGGTGAGACTACCATCTGCTTATAGGTTGTTGCTGAAAAGGCCAGTGCTTAAGGGTTTTGTTGGTGCACAATATAGATCGAACCTAAGTTAGCCCAAATCATAACCAACACATATTTGTTCCTTTTTCCCAAGAAGATAATCAAATATATTAATTCCATCATTCGACAATTCTTGTGGTTTGGAGCTTGTGGCATGGATAGAATTCCCCTTATTAGTTTGGAAGGTCTCTCCCACAACAAGGATGAAGGGGGTTGGGGTATCAAACACCTAGAACACTTCGATTAGGCCCTCATTATCAAGAGTTTTTGGCGGGCAATGTTTGAAGAGGGCTTATGGAAAAATATCATTTTAGATAAATATATGAAGGGTCAACCAATCCACATTTGGATTCAGAACAGGGTATGCACCCCTAAATACTGCTCTTATATTTAGAACAGTTTTTTAAAACTCAAACACCGGTTCCTACTTAATCTTCAATGGGTCATTGGTTCAGGCGATCTGATTAAGGTCGGCTTGGACCCTATCCAAGGTCTTGGTGGTTATTTTAATCTTCCTTTTGAAATTATTCAACATTTAAATTTATAGGGAAGATACAAACTAAAACAATTGATTGTTGATGTGGACCCTTTAGGCTTATTCCTTGTTTTGGTCGGTGCTTCCTTGTTGGGACTTGAAGGATACTTGGTCGATATATGGACAAGCTATATAAAAAAACTATATGATCTTGGGATTAGTACTCTCATCAATCGGCCAGATTTATTATCATGGCATGGGTGATCCACACTCTCTATCTCGGTTGATGATATATATAAAATTATTTCTTTTTCTACTCCTATGTCAGCGGGATTGAAATGGTACAAAAAAATGTGGAAGTTGCACATGCCATTGAAGCTAAAATGTTTAGCTGGCTTGTGGGGCACAATAAAATTCGCACTTGGGAAAATTTATCAAAACATGGCTTCCAAGGACTAGACTGGTGTATTATCTACATGTATGCTTATGAGGACCATATTCATCTTTTTCTCAAATGTCTAGGAGCCACTGCCATTTGGAACCTCATTCAACATAAATTAAATATTTCTTCATTCAAGGATTATCTCTTCATAAGTGAATGTTATTTGGACTGTTTCAAAAAATTCAAAGAGTTCAGTGCCTTTCCCATCTTCATCTGTTGGGGTATATGGAAGGGCGGGAATGGAATTTTTTTTATAATTGTCCCTTCCATAACGATCACATTGTTTGCCAAATCATCTCATACTTCTTAGAATTCCAGCATAAGCTAGAGAGGGGAGTCAAATAGAAAACCAAGAACATTGATTGTTGGAGTAAATATATGATGGGCTTCTTTAATGGAGTGGCACATAACTCGATCTGTGGTTGCAATGTTTCCATCTTTGCTACTCTTGGTCTAATTTATCTTTTCCAATAGAATGGAGGCCCCGATACCAACACCAAAGCTGAAATCTAAGCCCTTTGGGGTCTTATTTATAGTGAAATTTGGTTATCTATCTCTTCCATCTTTGTCTTTGATTATTCTAAAGTCACCATTGATTGGGCCAATCACAGGAATTATTTCAACCCTCCTCAATTCTCCTACTGGTTGGCTAGCATTAGGACACTCTCTTAGATCTTTGAGGAGATCTCTTTCATACACAGCTGATGCCACCAAAACACCGACAAACAAATTATCCAAAGTTGGACTCTCCTCGTTGTTGGGTGTCATACAATACTAGGTTTTCGGAGGTGATAAGCGCTTGGGTGCATGGGACATTCCCCTCCATGCTTAGTTTTCTTGTCGTGCCACAATTTTCTTAGTTCTACAGAAACCCATATATTATTGGTTATGTTTGTCTCTTAGTATCCTTTAGTCATTCTCTTTTACGATGATGATGTTTAGTTGACCGTATTGTTTTTATTATCAATTCATCCATATTTCATGTAGGCGACTTTTGTTGACAATGGATATGCCAGATTTTTTCTACTTCTTAGCTTTCGTTACGCCGAGAGGCGCTCTACAACCCAGTATAGGGTGGATGGGTGAGCGTTAGATGGGGTGAGCATTAGATGTGTGAGTGTTAGACGTGTAAGGGTTATATGGGTGAGGGTTAGATTGTTAAACGTTAGATGTGAGATGTGAGACGTGAGATATTTTTTAAATTCATTTTTTTTATATAGTAATTTCGTTTTTTATTAATAAATTTACTAAAAAAAATTTAGATAACAGAAAATATAATATACATATCACATTAAAATATATAACATATAAATAATGCTTATAAATTAACATCCATTTTACCATAACCATTTTTAAATTTAATTAATAAGCAATATAAATTTAATATTTACAATATAACAAGATTTTTAATTATGAATATTTACCATCAATATCATTAACTTCTATAGAGAAAGGGAGAGGAGGGAATAAAATCATAATACCATGGTTTATCAATACCATGGGCCATCTAGGATTTTGATTATTACGTTATGGATCTAGGCTTTTAATTATTCTATTACAATACCATGGGCCAATACCATAGCTTATCAATACCACATGCCCAAAAACCATAACTTATTTCAAAATCAAAATATTTTACAAATACTTTATTTTAATTTAATTTGATAATTTTTTAATTAAATCTAAAAGCAAAAATGTTATTATTACTTTTGAGGTATATCTAAACCCTCCTTCCTCATGACTACTAAAAATATTCCCATAGAGATTAAATTGAGGTTTTAATAAATTAAAAGTGAGAATACTTTTATATATACATATGTGAAATTTATATAATATAAATAATATTATAAAGAACCGGGAGAGATGCGTTTAACCAAGGATCCAAGTGAAGAGAGAGATCAAAGTGAATAACAATGATAGAGGAAACATAGTGCATGATTCTTTTAATTTTTTCATTATTGTATTTTTTTTTACACGATTGATTCAAAATATAGGTTAATATTTTTTAACCAATTATGTTTTTTTTTTTTTTTTTTCAATTTAGATGCTTTTTTAAATATAATACAATGGGATCATATTTAAGAGATAAAGTGAGATGGAGGGGAATAGAGTGGGGGAGAGACGCATAGAGGTGGGAGAGACAATGAGAGAGAGGAAGGAAGAGAGAGAGGGGGGGCTGAGACGAGGAGAGAGGGGGGGAGAGAGATGGATTTGGAGGGGGAAAGAAAGGGATGAAAGAACAAATACATTGAAGGATAGAGATGGAGAGAGAGAGGGAGTGAGTAAGGAGAGATGAAGATTGAATGAGGAAGAGAGGAGACCACGGAAGAGAGATAAAAGGAGAGGGTAGATATAGGGAAAGAAGGGGAAGAGAGAGAGACATAGAGACATATATATGGAGAGGGAGAGAGGGGGAGAGTGAGGGAGATAGTGACAGAGTTGGAGGGTGGAGAGAGAGGGAGGTGGGAGAGAAAGGGGGGAGAGAGAGGAGAGAGAGAGAGAGAGGAGAGAGAGAGATGGAGTTGGAAGGGGAAGAAAGGCATAGAGAGAGAAAGGTGGAGAGGGAGAGGGAGTCACAAGGGAGAGATGGAGAGATGGTGAGGGAGAGAGGAGAGAATGAGGGAAGCGAGAGAGAGAGAGGGAGAGGGAGACAAGGAGAATATAGAGAGAGAAGGGGAAGAGAGAGAGGGAGGGAGAGTGAGATATATATATATGAAGAGAGAGTGTGTTTGTTTTGGGGGTGAGAAGGAGAGACAAGGGAAGATAGAGATATAGATGGAGGGGGAAGAGAGGGAAAAAGAGAGAGGCAAAGAGAGGGGGGAGGAAGAGAGATATATATGGAGAGATAAGTGGAAGAGGGAGAGAGATAGAGAGAAGGGGAAGAGAGAGAGAGGGAGAGGAAGAGGGAGGGGGGGTGAAAGATGAATAGATAGATATGGGGAGAGAGTGTGTATGTTTGGGGATTGAGATAGAGAAACAATGGGATATAAAGATATACATGAAGGGGGTAGAGAGAGAGGGGGGGAGGAAAGGGGGGAAGAGATAAAAAGGAGAGGAAGATGGAGAGATAGATAGATATGGAGAGAGAGTGTGTATGTTTGTGGCATGATATAGAGAGATAAAGGAGAGATAGAGATATAGAGGGAGGGGGCAAGAGGGAATAAGAGACATACAAAGAGAGGGAGGGAGGAAGAGATATATATATGGAGAGAGAGAGAGAGAGAGAGAGAGAGATGTGTTTAGGGGGCTGAGATAGAGATACAAATAAGGAGAGATGGAGGGGCGTGTAGTTATAGATGATAGGGGAAGAGAGGGAAGAATAGAAAAATAGAGAAAGGGAGGGAGAGGCATACATAGAGAGACGGGGGAGAGAGGGAGTGGGGAGAGAAGGAGAGAGGGAGGGAGATAGACACATAATCGAAGCTGGAAAGAGAGGGAAGAATAAAGGGACACACAAAGACAAATACAGACATAGAAGTTAGATCTAGAAATGCATGAATATTTTTGTTTTTCACTAAAATATATGTTTTGATTTCATTCTAGTTGTTGATTTCTAATACTAATTGCGCCCTTGCACTAGATGCATTGATTTCAGTGTATATGTTGATTTATAATCATATTTAATACCTTACACTAGATGCGTTGATTTTAGTGTAGATGTCGATTTCTACTCTTATTTGATTGATTGCATTGGATGCATTGGTTTAAGTGTAGATATTGGTTCCTAATCCTATTTGATCACTTGCACTAGATGCATTGATTTCAATGTAGATGTCGATTTATAATCCTATTTAATACCTTACACTAGATGCATTGATTTCAGTGTAGATGTCAATTTCTAATCATATTTAATACCTTACACTAGATGCATTGATTTTAGTGTAAATGTCAATTTCTAATCCTATTTAATACCTTACACTAAATGCATTGATTTCAGTGTAGATGTTGATTTCTAGTCCTATTTGATTTCTTGCACTAGATGCATTGGTTTCAGTGTAGATATTGATTTCTAATCCTGTTTGATTGCTTGCACTAGATGCATTGATTTTAGTGTAGATATTGATTTTTTATCTTATTTGATTGCTTGCACTAGAAGCATTGATTTCAATGTAGATGTTGATTTCTAATCATATTTGATTGTTTGTAATAGTTTCATTGATTTCAGTGTAGATGTTGATTTTATGAAACTAGATGTATGATATATAGTAGTTTCAAAGTAATTAGATTAATATTGTGCATTGATTTCAGTGTAAGCACATCTCTTCCCCCTCCATCTATATCTCTACCTCCCATTGTATCTCCTTTTTTATCTCTCTATCTCACCCCCCAAACATACACACACTCTCTCCCTCCCTTCCCCTCCCTATCTCTCTCTTCCCCTTCTCCCTCTCTCTAACACTTCTCTCTCCATATATATCTTCCTTCCTCGCTATATTTTTCTCTCTCTATTCCCTCTCTCCCCCCCTCCATCTATATTTCTATTTCCACTTGTCTCTCCTCACCCCCAAAGCATACACACTCTCTCTCAGTGTAAACACATAAAAATTATTTATGACATGAATTGACTTTTGTGTTACTGTAATTCAACCATAAATAATACTTGAATTTTTATCCTAAATAAAATGTTCACTTACCTGAAATGTTTGCTTCTTGAAACTGTAAACTATTTGTAATTGGCTACATTCTTATTATTCTTAGTTTTCATCATTCAACATTGTTAATCACTTGCATTCAAATGTGGTAATAGAAAATTACCATTGAATATTATTTGGGATTTAACACTCCATAGGTCACAATGATTAACTTTGGAGAAAATTACTATTAATATTGGAGAGAAACAAAGACAAGGTATGGTGTTTACTATAGTAGCTCAAGTTAAATATTTGAATGGTCTATAATTTCAACTGCCCTTTTCATATGATCGATATGAGAAAATGGCAAAACTAATCAGTGTGACAATAAGAACAGTAGAAGAAAATAATTTCGGATTGATAGCAATGAATATTGTTTGGACTATATTCTTATTATTCACATTTTCTATCATTCAAAATTGTTACATTGTCACTTTGCACTCAAAATTTTTATTTCATCATTTTTCATGATTCAAGTTACTAACAATCTCTCCCATGTCAAAAAATTGAGGTAACTAAACAAATTTAAAATTAAATTGACCGAATTAATATTAGACATATTTAGCATATTTAAAATGATCAAAATAAGTAGATGTTCAACAAATTTTGTATGACCACACATGACTGAAACCAGCCTAGATCCATCTTAACACCATATCTATAAAGCTCCGAGAGGCATCAAATCTGTCGAGGTGCACACATTTTCCCAAGTTTTGCACTAAAAAAAAAAATTGCACCTTGAGAGATTTGATCGCTCTCGGCACTTGATAGATCTAGGGTTAAGATGGATCTAGGCTGGTACTTAGTTCAGTGTCTCTTTGATCCACGTACTGATATGACTCTAAACATGTTTTTGGTGTTACATGATTGAACACTTTGTCTTTTATAACCAATGCACATGTAACCATTATATATATATAATTGTTGTTTTTTTAGCCAAAAACTCAGTTTTCAGGGTGAGTTCTATGAGAAAACTTGCGATGTTGCAATGGGTTCCCCTCTTTCCCCTATCGTAGCCATCCTATTTATGGAATATTTTGAGACCAAGGCCTTAGCCTCTGCTCAATTTCCCCCTAAAAAATGGAAGAGGTTCGTTGATGACACCTATGTCATTTGACCTCATGGTCGTGAGAAACTAGATTTGTTTCTTAACCACCTTAATTCTCAATCAAAATCCATCAAGTTCACGATGGAAATTGAGGAGAATGTTCGCCTTCCCGTTCTCGGCATTCTCCTTTCTAGGAGGGATGATGGTTCCATCTATCACTGAGTTTTTCGGAAGAATACTCACACAGAACAGTATCTCCACGCAAGTTCTCATCACTTCTCGACTCAGAAATTAGGGGTTCTCAGCACTCTTACTACTCATGCTCTAGATGCATTGATTTCAATGTAGATGTAGATTTATAATCCTATTTAATACCTTACACTAGACGCATTGATTTCAGTGTAGATGTTGATTTATAATCCTATTTAATACCTTACACTAGATGCATTGATTTCAGTGTAGATGTCAATTTCTAATCATATTTAATACCTTACACTAGATGCATTGATATTAGTGTAGATGTCAATTTCTAATCCTATTTAATACCTTACACTAGATGCATTGATTTCAGTGTAGATGTTGATTTCTAGTCCTATTTGATTTCTTGCACTAGATGCATTGGTTTCAGTGTAGATATTGATTTCTAATCCTGTTTGATTGCTTGCACTAGATGCATTGATTTTAGTGTAGATATTGATTTTTTATCTTATTTGATTGCTTGCACTAGAAGCATTGATTTCAATGTAGATGTTGATTTCTAATCATATTTGATTGTTTGTAATAGTTTCATTGATTTCAGTGTAGATGTTGATTTTATGCAACTAGATGTATGATGTATAGTAGTTTCAAAGTAATTAGATTAATATTGTGCATTGATTTCAGTGTAAGCACATCTCTTCCCCCTCCATCTATATCTCTACCTCCCATTGTATCTCCTTTTTTATCTTTCTATCTCACCCCCCAAACATACACACACTCTCTCCCTCCCTTCCCCTCCCTATCTCTCTCTTCCCCTTCTCCCTCTCTCTAACACTTCTCTCTCCATATATATCTTCCTTCCTCGCTATATTTTTCTCTCTCTTCTTCCCTCTCTCCCCCCCCTCCATCTATATTTCTATTTCCACTTGTCTCTCCTCACCCCCAAAACATACACACTCTCTCTCAGTGTAAACACATAAAAATTATTTATGACATGAACTGACTTTTGTGTTACTGTAATTCAACCATAAATAATACTTGAATTTTTATCCTAAATAAAATGTTCACTTACCTGAAATGTTTGCTTCTTGAAACTGTAAACTATTTGTAATTGGCTACATTCTTATTATTCTCAGTTTTCATCATTCAACATTGTTAATCACTTGCATTCAAATGTGGTAATAGAAAATTACCATTGAATATTATTTGGGATTTAACACTCCATAGGTCACAATGATTAACTTTGGAGAAAATTACTATTAATATTGGAGAGAAAAAAAGACAAGGTATGGTGTTTACTATAGTAGCTCAAGTTAAATATTTGAATGGTCTATAATTTCAACTGCCCTTTTCATATGATCGATATGAGAAAATGGCAAAACTAATCAATGTGACAATAAGAACAGTAGAAGAAAATAATTTCGGATTGATAGCAATGAATATTGTTTGGACTATATTCTTATTATTCACATTTTCTATCATTCAAAACTGTTACATTGTCACTTTGCACTCAAAATTTTTATTTCATCATTTTTCATGATTCAAGTTACTAACAATCTCTCCCATGTCAAAAAATTGAGGTAACTAAACAAATTTAAAATTAAATTGACCGAATTAATATTAGACATATTTAGCATATTTAAAATGATCAAAATAAGTAGATGTTCAACAAATTTTGTATGACCACACATGACTGAAACCAGCCTAGATCCATCTTAACACCATATCTATAAAGCTCCAAGAGGCATCAAATCTGTCGAGGTGCACACATTTTCCCAAGTTTTGCACTAAAAAAAAAAAATTGCACCTTGAGAGATTTGATCGCTCTCGGCACTTGATAGATCCAGGGTTAAGATGGATCTAGGCTGGTACTTAGTTCAGTGTCTCTTTAATCCACGTACTGATATGACTCTAAACATGTTTTTGGTGTTACATGATTGAACACTTTGTCTTTTATAACCAATGCACATGTAACCATTATATATATATAATTGTTGTTTTTTTAGCCAAAAACTCAGTTTTCAGGGTGAGTTCTATGAGAAAACTTGCGATGTTGCAATGGGTTCCCCTCTTTCCCCTATCGTAGCCATCCTATTTATGGAATATTTTGAGACCAAGGCCTTAGCCTCTGCTCAATTTCGCCCTAAAAAATGGAAGAGGTTCGTTGATGACACCTATGTCATTTGACCTCATGGTCTTAAGAGACTAGATTTGTTTCTTAACCACCTTAATTCTCAATCAAAATCCATCAAGTTCACGATGGAAATTGAGGAGAATGATCGCCTTCCCGTTCTCGGCATTCTCCTTTCTAGGAGGGATGATGGTTCCATCTATCACTCAGTTTTTCGGAAGAATACTCACACATAACAGTATCTCCACGCCAGTTCTCATCACTTCTCGACTCAAAAATTAGGGGTTCTCAGCACTCTTGCTACTCATGCTCTAAGAATCTCCGATGATAGCCAACTTGATCAGGGGAAATCTCATCTTCTTGAAGTTTTTAAAAATAATGGGTATAGCAGACCCCAGAGCCTTAAGGCCTTTCACAAAGCCAGCAAGGCACCTAGAGTTAATCCCGCCCGAGTTGATCCTATCTTTAAGGTTCATCTCTCGTATATCCAATGAACCATGGATATGATTGCCCATATTCTTAAGAAGATGAATGTCTCTTCTTCTTTCAAACCTCTCAAAACCATTAAAAATTCCCTTAGATCCGTTAAGGACCCTATTGACCCTAAAGACACGAAAGGAGTCTACCTTGTTCCCTGCTCTTGTGGTATCCCCTACATTGGAGAAACAGGAAGGTCTATTAAGCAGAGAATCAATGAACATGCTGCTGACCTTAGACACAATCGATCCCGCACATTAGCCCTTGCCGAACACACAAAGAAATCGAAACACGATGTCTGTATTGAAGAATTGCTAGGGTTGATCATTTCCACCACAGGAAACTCAAGGAAGCAATTGAAATTGAAAGACATGCCAAAAACCTTAACAGGGATGATGGCTGGAAATTAAGTAAAAGTTGGATTCCATCTCTCTCCTCTTGACTCTTCCTTCCCTCCCTTTGGATAAAATTATTATTATAAAACTTGATATTATTAAATAATCTGTTTATAATATCTAAATAAAATATTTGATTGTTACATAACAGCGAGTTTTTAACTAGATATAAAACAATTCTTTCTCGATAACAAATTAACCAATGGCTAATTCTGAACAATAATGCATCCATGCTATTTATTCAGATCAATTGATTTCTCACCTTGTTATGAAGATAAACCACATTAGTTAGTTTGAAACGTGGATAAATCCTTAAAATGTGATTAATCAGAAAAATTGATATCTACAATAAAAATCAAATCAAATTAAATTAAATCAAATATATATATATATATATATAATTAATGCATTTCATGACATATTCAAATTCATTATACCAATCCCAAAAGAGAAAAAGAAGAGTTCAACGGATTATAGAGAAGGGAAAAGAAGGGCTCAAACGTGGTACCATGCTTCAAAATTGAAATTAGATCAGTGTGTTTGCAGCAGAAGAGATATGATGTGCTGGGCACGTACATAAGTATTTCTTAATTCCATTCCACAACATGAATTTTGCTTCCAAATGATTTTAAATGAGTATGCCAACAAAGAGATCATCCAGTCGCTCACGCATGATGTTCAATGAACTCACCATATCTGAAAAAAATTAAAAAATTAATATATAGTTTTAAATATTTAAAAAAGACGAGAAGAATTTCAATTGATCTCTACTATCTATATATATATATATCGCGTTAAGAAAGTAAGACAAAATTAAACAATGATCCAATGTCATATCTCGTAAAGCAAATATAAATATAATAAGTAAATGAATATATGAAAGATCTTCTACAAAACCATAATCGACAAAACACCATATGCCTAATAAAATGGATTAGGTTATAATTTTAATATAAGTCTGAATATATAATTAATTAGTATAGTAAAATAATATAATTAATGGTTAGACTTTAAGTTTTTATAGTTGTTTTTTGGTGTAGTATGATCCGGATTATTCACAGTATTATATTTACCATGTCGACGTTTGGAACCCCATAGGGGGTCCATCATTAAGACCAAAAATGGTAAATTATGAATGATCTTTTTTGATAGAGGAATCCTTTGACCAGCGTATATATAAACCTAATTAACATAAACATTGTATATGTATATCAATCATGGTTTATAATACAAATATATAGTTTTTTTTTCGTGCTGAAAAAACCTAATTAATCCTAAATAGTGATAATTTTTTATAGAATCTGACTTAATTAATTAATCAATTAAACCAATTAAATAGTTTACTTCTCTCATTAGTTAAGAATTAATAATTAATTTATTTAAAATAATTAAAATTAGAATAATGAAATTAAAACAAAAATAATAAAAATAAAATAATGAAAACCGAAATAGTAACATTAGTTTTATAAATTAACATTTGAAAAATTATAAAACTTATAAATCAATTAAATTAATTAATAAAAAAAATTTAACATAAAAAGAGAAGAAAAAAAAAGAAATATAAAATTATCGAAACAAAAATTATAAATTAATTTAAATTAATTAATTAATTCATTAATTAATCAATTAAATTAAAATTAATTAATTAATTAAACCAATTAAATAGTTTACTTCATAGTAACATTAGTTTTATAAATTAACATTTGAAAAATTATAAAAATTATAAATCAATTAAATTAATTAAATTAAAATTAACATAAAAAGAAAATATATATATATAATCAACCAAACAAAAATTATAAATTAATTAATCAATCAACCAATTAAATTAAAATTAATTAATTAATTCAACCAATTAAATAGTTTACTTCTCTCATTAGTTAAGAATTAATAATTTATTTATTTAAAATAATTAAAATTAGAATAATTAAACTAAAATAAAATAATTAAAACAAAAATAATAAAAATAAAATAATTAAAACTGAAATGGTAACATTAGTTTTATAAATTAACATTTAAAAAATTATAAAAATTATAAATCAATTAAATTAATTAATTAATAAAAAAATTAACATAAAAAGAGAAGAAAAAAAGAAAAAGAGATATAAAATCATTAATTAATTAAACCAATTAAATAGTTTACTTCTCTCATTAGTTAAGTATTAATAATTACTTTATTTAAAATAATTAAAATTAGAATAATTAAAATAAAATAAAATAAAAATAAAATAAAATAATTAAAACACAAAGAGTAACAATAGTTTTATAAATTAACATTTGAAAAATTATAAAAATTATAAATCATGTTAGACTTTAGGCTTCTGTGGCAGTTTTTTGAAGTAGCATTATCCGGATTCTCCGCAGTATTATGCTTCTTATTTTTATTAATTAATTAATTAAATTAATTAATTAATAAAAATAAAATTAACATAAAAAGAGAAGAAAAAGAAATATAAAATCATCAAAACAAAAATTATAAATTAATTAATTAATTAATCAATCAATCAATTAAATTAAAATTAATTAATTAAACCAATTAAATAGCTTACTTCTCTCATTAGTTAAGAATTAATAATTAATTTATTTAAAATAATTAAAATTAGAATAATTAAATTAAAATAAAATAATTAAAACAAAAATAATAAAAATAAAATAGTAACATTACTTAGTTTTATAAATTAGCATTTGAAAACTTATAAAATTATAAATCAATTAAATTAATTAATTAATAAAAATAAAATTAACATAAAAAAGAGAAGAAAAAAGAAAAGAAATATAAATCATCAAGACAAAAATTATAAATTAATTAAATTAATTAATTAATCAATTAAATTAAAATTAATTAATTAATTAAACCAATTAAATAGTTTACTTCTCTCATTAGTTAAGATTAATAATTAATTTATTTAAAATAATTAAAATTAGAATAATTAAATTAAAATAAAATATTTAAAACAAAAATAATTAAAACTGAAATAGTAACATTAGTTTTATAAATTAACATTTGGAAAATTATAAAAATTATAAATCAAATGAATCAATTAATTACATTTATTAATTATTAATTAAAAATTTAAAAAAAAAAAAAAAAAAAATAAAATCATCAAAACAAAAATTATAAATTAATTAATCAAAATTAATTTATTTATTAATTAAATTAATTTATTAACTAAATTAATTAACTAATAAAAATAAAATTAACATAAAAAGAGAAGAAAAAAGTTGGGCGTTCTTAGCACCCTTGCTACTCATGCCCTAAGGATCTCTAATGAAAAGAGCTTTGAGAAGGAGAAATCCCATCTCCTTAATGTCTTTGTTGAAAATGGTTATAGTAGATACCTACGTCAGAAGGATTTCCTCAAATTTGCCAAAAATTCATTAATTAAGAGAGAAAATCTACCATTTGTGCAAGGGACCACTGATAAGATTGTGAGGATTCTTAAGAAACATAATGTTCCCTCGACTTTTAGACCCCTTAACACCATTCGCAAGTCCCTCCGATCAGTGAAGGATCCTATCGACCCTAAGGACATGAAGGGTGTCTATATTATTCCTTGTTCTTGTGGGACCCCCTGTATTGGTGAGACAGGACGCTCCATTAATTAGAGTATTAGTGAGCACGCTGCTGACCGTAAACATAGGAGAACCAAGTCTTCCACCCTAGCATAACATGCAGAGAAGACCAAACATCATGTTTGTATCGAAGAGGCCAATGTTATTGCTAGAGTTTCGCAATTCCATCACCGAAAATGTAGGGAAGCCCTTGAATTTGAAAAAAGGTTTGGCAATCTCAATAGAGAGGACGATTGGAAGATAAGTAGTTGTTGGGTCCCAGCCCTCACTTCCTAGCCGTGTCCTTCCCTTCCTCCCCTCCCTCTTTTAATAGCTTGTTCTTGTTTTCTCTTGAGAAAGTTTCCCCTTGTTATCCTTTAACCTGCTCTCTTTTGCCATAGTTCTTTAATCCTCTTTGGTTTTCTTCCTTGTTAATCCTCTTCTAGTGGGTTAGTTTATATAGTTTGAGATACTTAAATTAAAATAATTTTATTCCAAATAGAAGGCTTTATTATTTAAATTTATTTTAAACAATTATTTATATACAAATTTAACTTAATTATGAAAAAGAAAATTAATTATTTTGATAGTGAAATTCAATCTACATTTAGGCTTAAATTTAACATGATAATATGTTCTATGACTTAAATATATATATATATGAAAGTAAATTCCTAATAATTTATTCAAAAATTAAAACATAAAAAGATTATTTTTATTGTTGAAGACTTAAATTATTAACTTTATTAATAAGATTCATTAATAGATTTAACAACAATGAGGTAATTAAATATAAAACTAACTTTCGATTAATTAACTAAATATTTAAATAAATATGAAATGTTTAATTATATAACTCTTGTGTATATTTCATATGTTACTTTATTTAATTGTTTTAAAATAACTTCCCATTAATGATTTAATTATATAATTTTAAACTCATTTTTAATTTAATAATAGTATAACTAACTTACTATTGATTTAATAATTAATTAAATCTGTAACTTTAACTTATTTATTTATTTAATATATTACCTAGTTTTAACTAACTTTCAATTAACTAGCTAAATATTTATTTATTTTACTTAAATATATGTGATTAATTCCTATTGATTATTTAAATATAGTTATGCTCTCCTATTCTTGTCCCTTGTCCAGTCCGACTAGCCGTTCCTAGTCAAATATAGCCGTTAGCAGGTCTAGCCTACCAGTTCAATATAGTCATTGCCTAGTAAAATATAGCCGTTGGAGGTTCTGCTCTGACTATTTAACATGCAACCTAGATCTGATTCTTCAGCTTGTCCTTGTCCTGATGATGAACAACACTGGAGGTTCTGCTCTGACTATTTAACATGCAACCTAGATCTGATTCTTCAGCTTGTCCTTGTCCTGATGATGAACAACACTGGTTGGTTCAAAACGCGTAGACAAATGAAATATCATGTGATTTAGGGGGAAAAACTTTTTCTCATAAACTTAATATGGATCACAGAAGCCTCAATTCAACAAATATAAAATCATCAAAACAAAAATTATAAATTAATTAATTAAATAATTAAATTAAATTAATCAATTAAATTAAAATTAATTAATTAATTAATTAAACCAGTTAAATAATTTATTTCTTTCATTAGTTAAGAATTAATAATTAATTTATTTAAAATAATTAAAATTAGAATAATCAAATTAAAATAAAATAATTAAAACAAAAATAATAAAAATAAAATAACTAAAATTGAAATAGTAACATTAGTTTTATAAATTAACATTTGAAAATTTTGAAAAATTATAAATCAATAAAATGAATGAATTAATTAATTAAATTTATTTATTTATTTATTTATTAAATTAATTAATTAATAAAATTAAAATTAACATAAAAGAGAATAAAAAAAGAAAGAAATGTAATCAAAACAAAAATTATAAATTAATTTAATTAATTAATTAATCAATTAAATTAAAATTAATTAATTAAACCAATTAAATAGTTTTACTTCTCTCCTTAGTTAAGAATTAATAATTTATTTATTTAAAATAATTAAAATTAGAATAATTAAATTAAAATAAAATAATTAAAACTTAAATAGTAACATGATGATGATGATGATGATGATGATGATGATGATGATGATGATGATGATGATGATGATGATGATGATGATGATGATGATGATGATGATGATGATGATGATGATGATGATGATGATGATGATGATGATGATGATGATGATGATGATGATGATGATGATGATGATGATGATGATGATGGAATAATTAAATTAAAACAAAAATAATAAAAATAAAATAATTAAAACTTAAATAGTAACATTAGTTTGATGATGATGATGATAGAATAATTAAATTAAAATAAAATAATTAAAACAAAAATAATTAAAATAAAATAATTAAAACTTAAATAGTAACATTAGTTTGAAATCTAAAAGTTAATTTGGAATCTAAATGGAGTTACCTAATCACCTTCAGATATAGATTAACATTAATAGGATCTTAAGATCCTAATTAACCTAGTGGTGTTCACTTTTTGTCATCCTCTTTTGTCCTACACTAAGGTTTATTGGTTTGGCCCTATAATTAAGTGCCAACTCCACTCTCATATTTTCCTCCTTTAGTAATGCATGGGTGCTTTCACAATATTCCATCCTTTCCCTTACCCTATGTACAATAACACAAATAATCTCTCTCTCTCTCTCTCTCTCTCTCTCTCTCTCTCTCTCTCCCTTCCCCACACACACATAACAATCAAATCCAAGTTTATCAACCCTATATATATATAGGGTTGACTAAACTTGGATTTGATTGTTATGTGTGTGTGTGGAGAGAGAGAGAGAGAGAGAGAGATTATTTGTGTTATTGTACATAGGGTAAGGGAAAGGATGGAATATTGTGAAAGCACCCATGCATTACTAAAGGAGGAAAATATGAGAGTGGAGTTGGCACTTAATTATAGGGCCAAACCAATCAACCTTAGTGTAGGACAAAAGAGGATGACAGAAAGTGAACACCACTAGGTTAATTAGGATCTTAATATATATATATATATATATATATATATATATATATATATATATATATATATATAAGGAACAAAGTTAAGTTTAGTCAACCCAATAATAATCAATGTCACTAAGGTTAATAATCCTTACCTTGTAGAGCACTCCCTTTTCTCCCCTTAAATTTTTGGATGGAAGGATATTAACCACTAGCATTGCAACTAATAACCCTACAAGACTCAACACAATTGGAAACTCAAGGGATGAATCACTATATAATCAATGGCATCCCTAGGAAACTTGTTGGTGTAGACTAATCCCAATGGCATATATTAGTGTGCCTAACCTAGGGAGATTCAAACTAGGCAAATAGGGGTATGAAACTAGCCATATATGGAACTTGGATAATTCCATGCTAATAACTACCTTATTCAAAATGGATTAGGCACATTGTTGAAAATGCAACAAGAAAATCTTAGTTTGACTTTGCCTTGGTCAAACTAGAGAAAGTTCGAATTTCTATTTCAACAGAATACTCGGAGGTAGTTAACTAAGGTGACATGGCACTTGTCACTCAGTTAACTCAATTAATTCGATATGGGGAAGCTTGAGTTCAGTTCAACATGTTTGATTGCTAATTTATAGCAACCTATTTCAATTAATTTGAGTTATTGTCAGTTTAACTAGTTCTAACTGTCAGAAGAACTAGTCGAGGTCAAGTTGTGGAATTGGAACTTAAACCACACTCATTGATCAACTAGTTAACTGATCAATCAACCTAAAATAATTGTTACATGTAGAGAATTTGATTTACCCAGTTGAAATGGAGATTCTAAGGTAGTGTACTATCAATTGTAGCATATTCCAATGTGTACAAGTGGTGCATGCAGTCAAAGGAAGGACCCTATGGAATTGCACAATTCAATAGTGAGAAATTCCTAAAAAATAGGGGCAATTTCCCAAGGGAACAACACAAGGAAATAAGAGCTTGGAGGGCTTGAAAATTTGCTAATTTTTGGCCAAAGTCAGCCATTCAGGCAGAGAGATTGACTATAAACTTGCAGGATATGATCAGACTTGAGAAAGCATACGTATTTTATCTCTATTCATTGATTAATGTAATATAGATAGTAAGGGGTTTTGAGCAGTTGCTTTCCCCTAGGTAAATCTATGTGTATGTGTGATATTTCCTTTTGCATGTCTATGATTCTTGTTCTAGATGGTGAATTAACTTCCACAGATCAGTAGAGTAGCTTCAAGTCTTGTGATTTAGCAAATTTCATGAGCAATATTGAATCTACACATTAATTTCTACATGGTATCATAGATGGAATCACTGTAGAACAGAGATTTCGAAGTTGTCATTGTAGGAGGTTTGAATTTGAAGATCAGTGTTGCAAATTTTCTTCAGTACTGAAAAGATGGCTGTTACACTAAAATTTGTCACCATGACTTTTTGCAGTTAGTATGGCTCCATCAACTGTGATACTATCCTCCTTGGCAAGCCTCATACCTCTGCTCTCCATGTCAAACTTCAAGAAAGAGAGAAAGTCATTAAAAATCTATATATCTTTGGGTACACAGTTTCTCTTAGCCTTACCTGCGTGTACGCAACCCAAGTTCACAATACCTGCGTACTTGTACGCTCTGTATGTAAAGGGGTGGGTGCGTACTCTTGTAAAGGTCAAAAGGCGCAAGTTTCACTCCAAAAAAGTTACTTGTGGTCATTTCTAGAGCATTCTAGAAGCTTGTTCGACGTGTATGAAGCGCCTCCAGATGGTTCATGTATCCCTACCAAAGAGGAACTTATCCCATCAAGAGGGGAGCTATCCCATCCAAAGAGGGGCTTATCCCATTGATGGTGGACCTGAATAACTTCCTCTAGAGCACTATAAATACAGGCATTGGGCCAAAGGGAGGAGAGGTTGAAAGCTGAACATTCCTAAGGGTAGATGCTGCTGGAATTAGGACTTCCTTGTAGAAGCTTGTGAGGAGAGATTACCATCTTTGCTTGTTCTATTTGGAAGTGGGTGAGCTGATCAGAGTAAAGGAGAACTCTTGTGGACCCTGGGAAGGACCTGCACAACACCAAGGCTCAGGTTGTAATGGTTCCTTTTGTTACCTTTTAATACAAATTAGTCCATTCTTCTCAACAATTTGTTATTTATGAGTTGTTTCATATACTCCTTGGTCTATATGTTAAATATGTTTTATTTTATGTGATATTCAGGTGCTATTTAATCGTTTGATTGTTAGTGAATGCAGGTTTCGAAGGGAAGGAGGAGCTCATCCGGATCAACGAAGCTGGACTACTACAACAGCGTTGGGTTACAGGTAGGATCTAAACACTTGATTTCTCATATTGTAAAGGCATATTTAGTGAAGGATTGCTCTTATTTGTCTTGTTTGTCACTAGAAAGTCTTAGGCTTCTAGGGAGGTCGGTTGTGTCCGCACTAACGACTCTTTCCGCATGACAAAATGGCGACTCCGCTGGGGAATCCATTGATGTGAATGTTTTTTCCTTTGTATGAACTTTTGATCTGAGAAAAGTCATTTGTTTTCTGGTTTTTGGCTGTTTGACTGTGTTTTTGGGTGGGCTAGCTTAGGGTTAAATTAGATTTTAGATTTTCTTAGTTTTGCTAGAAGTACGCAGCCTCTACGTTGAGCACAGTGCGTACCTGTACGCACTGCAGCTTTGTGCACAGAGCGTACCCGCACCTGTGCAAACAGGCTGCCTGCGTACCCCTGTCAAAACCCTAGAAAATTTTAATTTTTTCTTTTTTATCTTTTAGATTTTGTTTATAGCTTGTTTTTGCTGCCCAGATCCACTGGTTACCTGTCAGAAACTTTCCTTGGTTAATTCCATTGGCATTCCTGCTTTAAGCTTTCATCAATTGGGTGTTTTGAGTCTCTTTTTTGAGAAATTCTAAATTTGATTTCCTTTGGTCATTACTTGGAGGTTTGTCTCAGTCTTTTCACAATTTTGCATCTTTTTGCTCTTGTTTTTGCAAAAAAAAATTCCCCCTCATTCGCCGGGGGGGGGGGGGGCTAAATTGTGTACGAGTGTTAATCGCCTTTGAGTGTTTTTATTTTTTGATCTTTGGAACTCTCACCCAATTTTCTCGACTTGCACTTGATTGGTTCTTAGATTACATTAGAATCATCTTGTGTTTGAGAATTCTCTTGCATAGATCACATTTGCATAATTAGAATTCTCATTTTCAGAATATGAATGAAAAATGTGCATAGATTACATTTGCATACTTTTCAAGTGAATTGTGCATAGATTACAATTGCATAGTTTACATTCTGAAAAATCAATCGTAGATTTAGATCAGTTTTCTTTGATTTGAATTTACACAAAAATAAAAATAAAAAAAATGGTTTGGAATTGATTTGCATTAGTTTTTCTTGATAAAATTAGTGCATTAGAGAATTTGTTATATTTTCTCTTAGTGATCAATTTTTTGCATTGTCGGAAGTGAATGGAAACTCTCTCCTTACTTTAATTAGGATTCATCGAATTGAAAGGATTGCATTATCATTGCATTCAGTTGAGTCGGGTCATAACACCATTGGTTTCGTATCCATTTACCCATTTGAGTAAAAACAGCCTTAATAACACAGCGCTTAATTAAAATTCATCTAGTAATTTTTACATTTCTAGGGCTCTGATACACCAACATAGCTTAGGCTAGTGTCTTGGAGTAGGAGAGTAATTAACTCTCCAAGACAGTAAAACCAAACAAGTAGCTCATCTTGTGGTAGGATAAATCCAACTGTTTCATTTGTACTCTGGGAAAGCTCCTCTTAAAGGAGAAGCACGAGACCGTGTCCGAACCAGTGAGGGGATCAATCCTCCTTCATTGGGAAAGACGCCAGATACGCACGTACTACAAACGGTAAACCTCGGATTATTGTCGAGGAGCCTGGGGTCACTTGTCGGTAAACCTTGGATTATTGTCAAGGAGCCGGCAAGGGGATTGAGCTTGTTACTCTGCCCTTGCGTGCTATCGGGTCGTAGACTGTTCCCCCAGGTATATTTGTTGCTGTTGGTGACCTTAGTGACTTTTATCTTTAGGGTTCTACCCAAGGTGACGGTGGAGGGAAGATCCCACTGTACCTGGAGCAGACGTCGGCTAGACTCACTTGGATTTTCTGGGGGGTTCACTTCACTCGAGACGGTTAAAGTGGAGGAACTTGGTCCAGTCTATTCATTAACCAGGTTGCCGGGGTAACTGTTCCACCCGCCACTTCTGTACTGAATTCTGCGATGTTGGATTTCATCCCCAACTAGTGTTTTTGGTCCGGAAGGTTACTGTTTGTGTATGGTTTGACTCCTAGATTTGATAGCGCGTGTTAATTTGTTTGTTTTTACTTTTAGAGACCATAGGTGTGAATTGTGAATTTTAATTGTTAGGTGTGAATTGTGAATTGTTAATTTTAGTTATAAATTGTTAATAAAATTCACTGAAGTTGAATATAATGGCAAACGTTCCGGAATTTACCAACCTAGGAACCCCTCCTAACGAGAATCCTAGTACTTTTCCTTACTTTGGAAATGTTGGTCCTCCTTATATGGCTACTTTGTCATTACCTGGATTTACAATAGGTTTACCGATATGGTTATTTTCAACTTCGTTGGCCCAAAATACTCCAATTGTTCCATCTCAACCGGATGCTTCACCTCAACAGAGTTCACCATCTCAACATCACCAACCTTCTGTTGACCCTTTACCTTCTTCGCCTAATTTTTCTTCCTCCATTTCTTCCTCTTCGCTTGGTAAAAGCCTTGATGCTAGTAACCAGGTGTCTAAGAAGAAGAAGAAAGGGAAGAAGAAGAAGCAAGATAAGAAAGAAGTCAACCAACCAACCATGACTGTAAGTGTTAGTTGTATTGAGGAAAACTCCGACATGCACCATAAACCCAAATACCCTTGCAAGCTTTGTAAGGGTGACCACTTCCTTGTCAATTGTCCTGGTATTCCAAAGGTCTTGGAATTATGGTCAGAAAAATCTCATCAACTTTCCATTGATCCATCAACCAGTGATAGTCAGGTTCCTGGGAAAAAGGGTAAAGTTAGGTTTCCTTGTAAGTTATGCAAAGGGAGTCATCAAACTCACATTTGCCCTCACATGGATGAAGCCTCAACATTGTTGGAAAACCTTACTGTTCCACAGCAAGAATTTCCAACTGGTTACCGTAAACTTTCTCCCAACCTTCCGTCAACTGATGGAGTGATTGATCTAAATTCAAGTACAGTCGATCACACTCTCCCATTGGCGAGTGAAATTCATGTCACTCAGGTTGATGATCCATTAGTTGATCAAGTGGTCGATTCAATTTCACATTCGGTCGATCCCACTTTCCCTTTAGAGAGTGAACTTCATATCGCTCAGGTTCTTCTTGTTACATCAGATTCTTCTATGCCAGGGGGCATTTCACCTGTTTCTACAGAACCCCCTCCAAGTATTGAGGTCTTTTCCTTTGATTGGAATAAACTGTCAGAACCTCGTCTTCCTTCCTCCATCCCTTTCCAAATCATTGTCAAGGCTGGTAGTAGAGACATACATCGTACTCAGGTAGATGAAGGTGCTTCTGTCAGTATTTTATCCTCAACTGTTTGGAAAGCTTTGGGTTCCCCTCAGCTTGCGCCTATTACGCAGAATCTGAAAGCTTTTAACAGAACCATTAGTGAACCTTTAGGGATCCTTCCTAATTTTTCTATTACCTTGGAAGGTAAAACTGTTTGTATTGATCTTATGGTAGTTCGAGGTCCCTTGGATTTCAATTTACTCCTTGGACGAGACTATGTTTATGCAATGAAAGCTGTCGTATCGACACTCTTTCGCGTGATGTCTTTCCCTCACAATGGCAGTATTGTGACTGTAGACCATCTTTCGTTCCCTAGTCCTGTTTCAACTACCAATAATATGACAGCCCTAAATGTTCCTGATTCTAAAGTGGTATCTACCCTACCACGGGTTAATTATGTGGCAACTGGTCCCATGTTTTCAGTTACCGATGTAAGTGAGCCTCCCGCTGTTTGCTCATCTTCCTTTGATTTAGATCCGGTAATTGACATGGAAAACTCTATGGGATTACTCGAACACGATGTTCTTATCCCTTTTGAGTCCCTTGACATGTGTTCCTTCCAGAGAACTATTCTTCCTTCTGATGAAGACCTCTTGGAAGCCATGATCAAGGTGTGTCCATTGACATGTCTTTCTTCCAGTTGGAAGCCATAATCAGTGAGTGCGAGGATAGTTCCTTTTCCTGTGCCAACCTCGTTAAAAAATGAAACAGGGTGTTGTGAGGAAAGTTCCTTTTACTGTGTCAACCTCGTTAAAAAATGAATCAGTGTGTGCGAGGATAGTTTTTTCCTGTATCAACCTCGTTAAAAAATGAAATAGGCTGCTGCGAGGATAGTTCCTTTTACTGTGTCAACCTCGTTAAAAAATGAATCAGTGAGTACGAGGATAGTTTTGTTCCTGTGTCAACCTCGTTAAAAAATGAAACAGGCTAGCAAGAGGATAGTTCTTTTACTGAGTCAACCTCATTAAAAAATGAATCAGGTAGATTTTAGGATATGTAGGTAGATTGTAGAAAGTAGGATTTTGAGGATAGTTCCTGTTACTGAGTCAACCTCATTAAAAAATAAATCAGGCATGAGGATAGTTCCTGTTCCTGTGTCAACCTCGTTAAAAAATGAATCAGGTATGAGGATAGTTCTTTTCTTGTGTCAACCTCTTTAAAAAATGAAACAACTCCCTTTTCAAGTTAAATATTGAAAGTAAACCTTCATTCCATCCATCTGGTTGAATGCAATGAAGCCTGGGGGGCATGTACCTCGCTTTGCATCGTTGTGCTGGGGCATGCGAACTTCTGGAGCATAGTTCCTTGTCTTGTGTCAAGCTCGTTAAAAAATGAAACAAGGAGTCTTGAGCATAGTTCCTTGTCTTGTGTCAAGCTCTTTAAAAAATGAAACAAGGGTAGGTTAAGTAGGTAGATTGTAGAGAGTAGTCATGAGCATAGTTCCTTGTCTTGTGTCAAGCTCATTAAAAAATGAAACAAGGATTTTAGAGCATAGTTCCTTGTCTTGTGTCAAGCTCGTTAAAAAATGAATCAAGGTTTTTAGAGTAGAGTTTTTGTTAGGTAGATTGTAGAGAGTAGTTATGAGCATAGTTCCTTATCTTGTGTCAAGCTCGTTTAAAAAATGAAACAAGAGTTTTGAGGATAGTTCTTTTCCTGTGTCAACCTCACTAAAAAATGAAACAACTCCCACAAGTCTTTCCAAGATCTTGAAAGTAAAGCTTCATTCCATCCACCTCATTGAATGCAATGAAGCTTGGGGGGCATGTACCTCGTTTTGCGTCATTATGTTGGGGGCATGTGAACTTATAACAAGCATAGTTTTTCGTTTCAAGCTTGCGTAAACATGAAATTGAATCCGAGCATAGTTCTTTTCCTGTGTCAAGCTCGTTAAAAAATGAAACAAATCCTCCTTTACTTGAGTCGAGAGATTGACTAGATCTCATAAATGTTAAGTATTTAGGTTAGTTATTTCAGTTTTTTGCATAATTTTCTTACAGTTTTAGGTCGAGTCTTTCAAATGATCTCGTAACTCAACCTTCTTTCCATCCAGCTTGTACTTAGTTGAATGAAATGAAGCTGGGGGGCATGCGCTCTAGCAGTTACGCTTAGGGGGCATCAAGCACAGTTTTCTTTCTGTTTCAAGCTTGTGAAAAAATGAAACTACTTTGAAGCATAGTTTTTCTCTGTTTCAAGCTTCTGTAAAAATGAAACCTATCTCGAGTCAATTTCAGTTATTTTCAAGACTCGTTAAACTCATGAAAATCTCGAGATTATTTTGCTATCTTTCATTCTCGTAAAACAAATGAAAATACCGAGTTCTTTCCGTCTTTTCCTGCTCATAAATTAAATTGAAAGTCGGCCATATGAGTACATTTTTATCCCTTTTTCGAACTCATTAAAACTTACGAAAAATGGAAACCATGAGTACATTTTTATCATTTTTTCGAACTCGTTAAAACTTACGAAAAAGTGAAACCTTGGAGTTCTCTTTTAAGCCCTTTTCAGACTCTCAAGATATGAAAAGATTGCCGAGTGTTTCTTTTACACTCGTTAAAACGGAATTAAAAGACGGTCCTCTTACAGCCCTTTTCTGACCATAAAAACATGAAAAGATTGCCGGATTTTTGTCGTTTCAAATTTGATATTGGAAATAAAACGACGTGTCCTTGATCACTTTCTACTTTTCAGATCAAAGACACTAATCATGAAAGTACTCCTTGGTCGTAAAAGATCAAGCGGTTCTCTCAAGTATTATTTTATACATTTTCGGGCTTGGGAGACACAAATTTACGAAAAAGTTCAACCCTGGAGTCTTCTTAAGTTTTTCAGACTCTCTAAAATTGAAAAACGCCGAGTTTCTCCTATACTGGACTCGTTAAAATTTCACAGTAAAGGACCTGTTCGATTACAAACAGGAACGGACCACTCCTTCTTAGGGTTCGAATCTAAACTAAGTTGGACTCATCCGAAGGATGAGCTTATAATCAAGCATATGTTATCCTCCTCAAGCTTGTAAAAAATAAAGAGGTACTTGCCAAAAATGGTGGGGGAAAAGAGAGAAAAATGAGCCCATTTGTTATCCTTTGTCTCAGAAGAAGCCTTATTACCACTCTTGAACACGACACTTTTCATTCACCTGGGTTGGGAAATCCTTTGCCTCACAGTTGATCAAACCACATTGAAAGCCTTTAGCCGGGTATTAACTTTGGGTCAAATGTCACCAAGCCATCTGTCGTGTCGTTATGTGTTCAAGAGGTCTCTGCAATAAACATTCATCTGCAAAATACCCGTCATCCATTTTGACCATCCCTGAGTCAGTCCTTACAGCTACATTTCTTCAACTTGATCTATGATTTCGTGTTGTGGGCTTGCCTGCAACGGGTCGCTTTCTATCGACATCAGCACATTATCTAGAAAGATGACCTAGGAATCGTCAGTACCTTGAAATCTGCATGCATCAATGGCAGGTTTCTCGCCTTTGACGACAGTTTACATCATTGACTTTCGATCGAAGGATTCCGTGAAATGTTCGACATCAACTCATTCATTCACATCTCATGGATTGTACTGGGTACTTTGAGAACCATTGACATCACTGGTGGTCTCTCTCACGCTTGTTAACAGTTTACATCATTGACTGGTAATCAAGTGGTTTCTACCATGTTCGACATCAACTCATTTATTCACATGGATAGAATCGTACCTGTTCGGGAAGTAGAAATGAAGACCCTGGATCTACTTTCCACCATCCAGGCTGCGAGGAGTTTTGTATTCATTATACAGTAGACTAATCATAAACAAATGGCTGCGTCCATACTGTGTCTACAAAAGTCTATGATTATGATGTACTGCAGAATCATTCCTGTATCAGAGCAGTAGATAGTCAATTAGTTAAAGTTTTCAATCTGAGTATGGGAATGCCTACCTCAGCGATGATATGATCATATATATGTATTTTGTGTTGAATACTTGCAGGTTCCGACTGGGCTCTCCACAAGATAATCCTTGAAATGATAAAGTACTTCACCCTTCCTAGATGATATGAAACCCTTATCTACTACAGGCTTCGCACTTTAGGGGGCAATCTGTTACACTAAAATTTGTCACCATGACTTTTTGCAGTTAGTATGGCTCCATCAACTGTCATACTATCCTCCTTGGCAAGCCTCATACCTCTGCTCTCCATGTCAAACTTCAAGAAAGAGAGAAAGTCATTAAAAATCTATATATCTCTGGGTACGCAGTTTCTCTTAGCCTTACCTGCGTGTACGCAACCCAAGTTCACAATACCTGCGTACTTGTACGCTCTGTATGTAAAGGGGTGGGTGCGTACTCCTGTAAAGGTCAAAAGGCGCAAGTTTCACTCCAAAAAAGTTACTTGTGGTCATTTCTAGAGCATTCTAGAAGCTTGTTCGACGTGTATGAAGCGCCTCCAGATGGTTCATGTATCCCTACCAAAGGGGAACTTATCCCATCAAGAGGGGAGGTATCCCATCCAAATAGGGGCTTATCCCATTGATGGTGGACCTGAATAACTTCCTCTAGAGCACTATAAATACAGGCATTGGGCCAAAGGGAGGAGAGGTTGAAAGCTGAACATTCCTAAGGGTAGATGATGCTGGAATTAGGACTTCCTTGTAGAAGCTTGTGAGGAGAGATTACCATCTTTGCTTGTTCTATTTGGAAGTGGGTGAGCTGATCAGAGTAAAGGAGAACTCTTGTGGACCCTGGGAAGGACCTGCACAACACCAAGGCTCAGGTTGTAATGGTTCCTTTTGTTACCTTTTAATACAAATTAGTCCATTCTTCTCAACAATTTGTTATTTATGAGTTGTTTCATATACTCCTTGGTCTATATGTTAAATATGTTTTATTTTATGTGATATTCAGGTGCTATTTAATCGTTTGATTGTTAGTGAATGCAGGTTTCAAAGGGAAGGAGGAGCTCATCCGGATCAACGAAGCTGGACTACTACAACAGCGTTGGGTTACAGGTAGGATCTAAACACTTGATTTCTCATATTGTAAAGGCATATTTAGTGAAGGATTGCTCTTATTTGTCTTGTTTGTCACTAGAAAGTCTTAGGCTTCTAGGGAGGTCGGTTGTGTCCGCACTAACGACTCTTTCCGCTCTAGCAGTTACGCTTAGGGGGCATCAAGCACAGTTTTCTTTCTGTTTCAAGCTTGTGAAAAAATGAAACTACTTTGAAGCATAGTTTTTCTCTGTTTCAAGCTTCTGTACAAATGAAACCTATCTCGAGTCAATTTCAGTTATTTTCAAGACTCGTTAAACTCATGAAAATCTCGAGATTATTTTGCTATCTTTCATTCTCGTAAAACAAATGAAAATACTGAGTTCTTTCCGTATTTTCCTGCTCATAAATTAAATTGAAAGTCGGCCATATGAGTACATTTTTATCCCTTTTTCGAACTCATTAAAACTTACGAAAAATGGAAACCATGAGTACATTTTTATCATTTTTTCGAACTCGTTAAAACTTACGAAAAAGTGAAACCTTGGAGTTCTCTTTTAAGCCCTTTTCAGACTCTCAAGATATGAAAAGATTGCCGAGTGTTTCTTTTACACTCGTTAAAACGGAATTAAAAGACGGTCCTCTTACAGCCCTTTTCTGACCATAAAAACATGAAAAGATTGCCGGATTTTTGTCGTTTCAAATTCGATATTGGAAATAAAACGATGTGTCCTTGATCACTTTCTACTTTTCAGATCAGAGACACTAATCATGAAAGTACTCCTTGGTCGTAAAAGATCAAGCGGTTCTCTCAAGTATTATTTTATACTTTTTCGGGCTTGGGAGACACAAATTTACGAAAAAGTTCAACCCTGGAGTCTTCTTAAGTTTTTCAGACTCTCTAAAATTGAAAAACGCCGAGTTTCTCCTATACTGGACTCGTTAAAATTTCACAGTAAAGGACCTGTTCGATTACAAACAGGAACGGACCACTCCTTCTTAGGGTTCGAATCTAAACTAAGTTGGACTCATCCGAAGGATGAGCTTATAATCAAGCATATGTTATCCTCCTCAAGCTTGTAAAAAATAAAGAGGTACTTGCCAGAAATGGTGGGGGAAAAGAGAGAAAAATGAGCCCATTTGTTATCCTTTGTCTCAGAAGAAGCCTTATTACCACTCTTGAACACGACACTTTTCATTCACCTGGGTTGGGAAATCCTTTGCCTCACAGTTGATCAAACCACATTGAAAGCCTTTAGCCGGGTATTAACTTTGGGTCAAATGTCACCAAGCCATCTGTCGTGTCGTTATGTGTTCAAGAGGTCTCTGCAATAAACATTCATCTGCAAAATACCCGTCATCCATTTTGACCATCCCTGAGTCAGTCCTTACAGCTACATTTCTTCAACTTGATCTATGATTTCGTGTTGTGGGCTTGCCTACAACGGGTCACTTTCTATCGACATCAGCACATTATCTAGAAAGATGACCTAGGAATCGTCAGTACCTTGAAATCTGCATGCATCAATGGCAGGTTTCTCGCCTTTGACGACAGTTTACATCATTGACTTTTGATCGAAGGATTCCGTGAAATGTTCGACATCAACTCATTCATTCACATCTCATGGATTGTACTGGGTACTTTGAGAACCATTGACATCACTGGTGGTCTCTCTCACGCTTGTTAACAGTTTACATCATTGACTGGTAATCAAGTGGTTTCTACCATGTTCGACATCAACTCATTTATTCACATGGATAGAATCGTACCTGTTCGGGAAGTAGAAATGAAGACCCTGGATCTAGTTTCCACCATCCAGGTTGCGAGGAGTTTTGTATTCATTATACAGTAGACTAATCATAAACAGATGGTTGCGTCCATACTGTGTCTACAAAAGTCTATGATTATGATGTACTGCAGAATCATTCCTGTATCAGAGCAGTAGATAGTCAATTAGTTAAAGTTTTCAATCTGAGTATGGGAATGCCTACCTCAGCGATGATATGATCATATATATGTATTTTGTGTTGAATACTTGCAGGTTCCGACTGGGCTCTCCACAAGATAATCCTTGAAATGATAAAGTACTTCACCCTTCCTAGATGATATGAAACCCTTATCTACTACAGGTTTCGCACTTTAGGGGGAAATCTGTTACACTAAAATTTGTCACCATGACTTTTTGCAGTTAGTATGGCTCCATCAACTGTCATACTATCCTCCTTGGCAAGCCTCATACCTCTGCTCTCCATGTCAAACTTCAAGAAAGAGAGAAAGTCATTAAAAATCTATATATCTCTGGGTATGCAGTTTCTGTTAGCCTTACCTGCGTGTACGCAACCCAAGTTCACAATACCTGCGTACTTGTATGCTCTGTATATAAAGGGGTGGGTGCGTACTCCTGTAAAGGTCAAAAGGCGCAAGTTTCACTCCAAAAAAGTTACTTGTGGTCATTTCTAGAGCATTCTAGAAGCTTGTTCGACGTGTATGAAGCGCCTCCAGATGGTTCATGTATCCCTACCAAAGAGGAACTTATCCCATCAAGAGGGGAGCTATCCCATCCAAAGAGGGGCTTATCCCATTGATGGTGGACCTGAATAACTTCCTCTAGAGCACTATAAATACAGGCATTGGGCCAAAGGGAGGAGAGGTTGAAAGCTGAACATTCCTAAGGGTAGATGTTGCTGGAATTAGGACTTCCTTGTAGAAGCTTGTGAGGAGAGATTACCATCTTTGCTTGTTCTATTTGGAAGTGGGTGAGCTGATCAGAGTAAAGGAGAACTCTTGTGGACCCTGGGAAGGACCTGCACAACACCAAGGCTCAGGTTGTAATGGTTCCTTTTGTTACCTTTTAATACAAATTAGTCCATTCTTCTCAACAATTTGTTATTTATGAGTTGTTTCATATACTCCTTGGTCTATATGTTAAATATGTTTTATTTTATGTGATATTCAGGTGCTATTTAATCGTTTGATTGTTAGTGAATGCAGGTTTCGAAGGGAAGGAGGAGCTCATCCGGATCAACGAAGTTGGACTACTACAACAGCGTTGGGTTACAGGTAGGATCTAAACACTTGATTTCTCATATTGTAAAGGCATATTTAGTGAAGGATTGCTCTTATTTGTCTTGTTTGTCACTAGAAAGTCTTAGGCTTCTAGGGAGGTCGGTTGTGTCCGCACTAACGACTCTTTCCGCATGACAATGGCTTTCAATGGACTTAGGCTTGAATGTGCCTTGGAAGACACCTCAAAAATTGTTGCATAGAAGGACCGCGTGGAGGAAGTATTGGACGACAATGGGATTCTAGAATACATCAAGGCAGATGTAGCAAAACCCCAATCATCTAATGCCTAGAATCTTTCTTAGTGGAAGAAAGATGTGGCTAAATCGAAGAGAATCATATTGGAGGGAGTACGAGACCATATTGTCTCAAATATCGATTGAAAAGAGACTTCGTTCACCATATGGAAAAAACTGACATAATTGTTCGAGAATAATAGTGACCACAGGGAGTTGGAACTCAAGGACAAGATTTGAAGTATCAAGATGTAGAAGAATGACACAATTTCACAGTATCTATGCAGGTTTACAAAGTTTCATGATGAACTTGGTAGGGTCGGTATTAATGTACCTAAATAAGACTTGGTATTTCTATCCATTTTGGGCCTTCCCAAGGGCTGGCATAACTATCAAGATTCGGTAGATGGTAGAGAGAAAAAGCCAAGTTGGGAGTGCATATGGTCTGACCTGGTGTAGGAACAAATAAGGTGGAATACCAAAGATGAGACTTCATCCAAGGGTGAGGATGAGGAGAAATGTGCCTTGGATGGAAGGCAAAGAAAGGGAAAGGGAAGAAATCCCAATCCAAAGCATAATCTAGTTAAGGGGGAAAGAAAGACTTTTCCAGAATCAAGTACTTTCACCATCATGAATTTGGGCACTATGCCACGAAGTGTCCACATAAGAAGGCAAGCAAGAAGACTGCAGGAGGAGCAGTGGGTGAAGCTTTGGCTTCATAGTTCGAGCTTGATTTTACTCTCATTACATGCATGGCCAACACAGTGATGGGAAGCATGTGGTACCTCGACAGTGGTGCCTCATTCCATATGATGGGGAATAGAGATTTTTTCAGTGATTTGGAGGAGAAGGATCTCCAGATGCACATTGATATGGGAGATGATGGAAGGTACATTGTGACCAGGATTGGTACAATCACATTTCATAGGGAGATGGGCTCCCCTCTCAAGCTCAAGGATGTGATGTTTGTTTTGGGTCTAAAGATGAATCTTGTCTACATTGTTGTTTTGGAAGATCGTGGTTACGATGTGATCTTCAGCAAAGGAAAGGAATTACTGATACGCATTGCCACGAGACAGGTGAAGCAGATTAGGGTTCGTGTGAAGAACCTATACAAGTTGGATGTGGAGGATTGTGTTGCATTAAGCACAAAGGCGAAGAAGGTGCAAGGATGCAATGCTGGTGAACTTTGGCATACAATACTTGGCAATTTCCATCATGGTGCTTTAAATATCATGCGGCATATTACCACAAGCCTCCCCAAAGGAGCACTAGAGCAGCAAGACACATGCAAAGGGTGTACCTTGGGGAAGTACACAAAAGCCACTTTCCATGATCGGGACAACAGAGCACATGCAGTCCTTGAAAGGATCCACTCTGATGTTTGTGGACCTTTCTTGACAGCCTCCACTACCAGGCACAAGTATTTTGTCATCTTTATTGATGAATACTCGCAGAAGTGTTGGATCTTCTTCATGCGGAAGAAGGATGAGATTTTCTCCAAGTTCTTAGAGTTCAAGCCACTAATGGAGAAATAAATGGTAAAGAAGGTGAAGGCTCTCAAGAGAAATAATGGAGGTGAGTATGTGTCGAATGAGTTCAAAAAATTATGTGCAAAATAAGGCATTCGAAAAGAGTTGACAACACCCCACAACCCAAAACATAATGGGGTTCCTGAGAGGAAGAATCGAAGCATTGTGGGAGAATCATGAGAGATATTATATGACCAAAGCCTACCTCTACAATTGTGGGTTGAAGCATGCAACACAACTGTCTATTTGTAGAACAAGAGTCCTCATCGGATTCTTGGCATGATCACACCAAAGGAGGATTTCTCGAGGAGGAAGATGGATGTGTCGCACTTCAGGATCTTTGGAGCATATGTATATTTTCATGTCTCTAAAGAATCAAGGAAGAAGCTAGAGCCAATAGTAGAGTTAGGGGTATTTGTGGGTTACACAGAAACTCCCCACAACTACCATGTGTATTTTCCATCCCTCAGAATGACAGTTGTACGATGGGATGTCAAATTTGATGAAGACAAAGCCATGTGGTGCTCTCTTGAGAGGGAGATTTAAATCCCACTAGAGGAGGAGATTTTAGCTCCAAAGGAGGATCCTCAGGATGTTGTAGAGCAGATACAAGTTGACAAGAAGAGAGTGGAGAGAGCTAATCAAGTAGAATCATTCAAAGAAGGCAAGAAGAGAACCAGGGAAGCTGAAATACTTGTGCAGGATGTGAGGGAGAATGTGGGTGCTCCTTCAAATCAGCACAGATAGTGAAGGTCACCAGATCAGTATACTGGCTACATGGATCTAATGACTGAGCTAGTAGAGACCGGGTCATCCTATTTCAAGGAAGCAGTAGAGAAACCTGTATGGGTTGATGCAATTGTGAGGAGTGCAAATCCACTGTGAAGAATAGTGTTTGGGAAGTGGTCCCAAGACCAATAGACAAATCAGTTGTGGGCTCAAGATGGATCTTCAAGGTGAAGCAGGCAGCAAACAGAAGCATATAAAAGTACAAGGCCAAATTTTCGGCCAACGGGTACTCTCAGGTTGAGGGGATTGACTATGAGGATACCATTTCTCCTGTAGCATGGTACTCATCCATTCGATCAATCCTTTCTTTAGTTGCATAGATGGGATGGAAGATACACCAGATGGATGTGAAAACAAAATTCCTCAATGCAATTATTGAAGAAGAGGTGTATATCGAGTAACCAAAAGGCTTCGATACTTTTAATCAAGAGTCTCATGTGTGCAGACTCAAGCGAGTGTTGTATGGTCTCAAGAAAACACCTTGTGCTTGGTACACCAGGATCGAAAACTATCTCACTGGTTTTGGCTTCCCCAAAAGTGAAGTAGATGCAAACCTCTATCATATTTTGGTAGAAGGTAAATTGTTGATTATTGTTTTATATGTTGATGAATTGATCTTGACTGGTGATAAGAAAATGGTCAGATCTTGCAAGGAGGACCTTGCAAGAGAGTTCGAGATGAAGGACATGGGTCTCATGCACTACTTCCTTGGATTGGAATTATGGAAAGGTGATGGGGAATTATTTGTCTCTCAGGGAAAGTATTCCAACGAGATACTTTAGAGGTTCCTCATGGACATGTACAAACCCATGGAGACTCCTCTAGTAACCAACTTGAGGAAAGAGGATGCCACTCCAGGTGAGGAATTGGATATGACTGTTTACCAGGAGTTGGTGGGTTCACTCATGTATCTTGTGAACACATGAACAAACATGTGCTTTGCACTCAAGCAACTAATTCAATCTATGGTTAGGCCCACCAAACTATTTTGGAGGGAAACTAAGTATGTTTTATGGTATGTTATAGGCACTACCTAGTTTGGACTTTGGTATAGATGAACAAAGGGAGTGAAGTTGTGTGGCTTCACCGATGCAGATTGGGCAGGAAGTCCATCAGACCGGAAAAGTACACCAGGTGGAATTTTCAATGTTGGGTATACAGCGGTTTCTTGGTACAACATGAAGTAGAGATCAATGGTACCCAACTCAATAAAAGCATAATACATGGCTGCAAGTCAAGCAACATGTGAGGAAATCTGGATGAGGAAGATACTTGTTGGGTTGATTGGTTAGATGATGGATCCTACTGTGATTTACTTTGATAATCAGAGTTGCATCAAACTCTCTAAGAATCATGTTTTTCACAATTGATCCAAGCATGTTGATTTCTAGTATCACCATCTACATGATTGTGTGCATAGGCGTATTATGTTGTTGTAGTACATTCCAACAAAGGAACATGAAGCTGATATTTTGACAAAGACCTTTCCAAGAGGGAAGTTTGAGTTCCACAGGTGCAAGATAAGGGTGGTTGATAATCCCTTTCTTGCTGAGAGGGAGTGTTGAAAATGCAACAAGAAAATCTTAGTTTGATTTTTCCTTTGTTAAACTAGACAAAATTTGAATTTAAATTTCAGCAGAATACTTAGAGGTAGTTAACTAAGGTGACATGGCATTTGTCACTTAGTTAACTCAGTTAATTCGAGTTGTGGAAGCTTGAGTTTAGTTTAGCATGTTTGGTTGCTAATTTGTAGCAATCTATTTTAGTTAATTTGAGTTATTGTTAGTTTAACTAGTTCTGATTGTCAGAAGAACTAGTGGAGGTCAAGTTGTGGAATTGGAACTTTAACCACACTCAGTGATCAACTAGTTAACTAATCAATTGGCCCAAAATAAATGTTGCATGTAGAGAATTTGAGTTACCCAACTGAGATGGAGATTGAAAGGTAGTGTACTATCAATGGTAGCATATTCCAATGTGTACAGGTGGTGCATGTAGTCAGAGCAAGGACCCTAGGGAATTGCACAATTCAATAATGGAAAATTCCTAAAAAATAGGGGCAATTTTCCAAGGGAACAACACAAGGAAATGGGAGCTTGGAGAGCTAAAAAGCTGGCTAAGCGTTGGCCAGAGTATCAGTCAGGTAGAGGAATAGACTATACACTTGCAGGGTGTGCTTGGATTGAGAAACCATATGTATTTCATCTTTATTCTATCATTAATGCAATATAGATAGTAAGGGGTTTTAAGCAGTTTCTTTCCCCTAGATAAATATTTGTGCATGTGTGATATTTCCTTTTGCATGTCTATGATTCATGTTCTAGATGGTGAATAAACTTCCGCAAATATGTATTTTATAATTAATATCATTACAATATAATTTAATTTAATAATATAAATTAAATTTATTTTATTATTAAATGGCGAAATTTTTTCTTACAAAATTTAAATATTTTTTAATATTAATATGTATAGTGGTCAACCAAATATATTTATTAATAATAATAAACAAAAATTATATTCAAATAATTGAATAATATAACTACTTATAATTTATATTTTGTTAATTTTAAATTGTATTACCTCAAAATGACTTCATACAAAACCAGATAATGTTGTTGACTATGGAAAATAGTCAAGATTTATTAAAATGCCAATGACTATCATCATTAATTCCATGGAAACTGAAATAAACTAAACTATTAAAATTAAAAGATGTACACCAAGTGGCTAAATATAACATCAAGAATTAGATGAAGTGACTGGGGTCAGATCCTAAGCATTGGTTCCTACTAGTGCTAGAGGTTTTCAGGCCACATTAGAGATGGACTTCTATGTGAGTAAACCAAACATCTAAATTGGCAAGATAAGAACGCTGATGGCATTGAACATATTGGATTTCATTCAAGAAGGATATAATATCGTTGCAGTCTTCATGTTTTTCCTTCAGGACCCTGCCTAAGAGTGTCTTCATTTACCAGTGGAGGGTAATGGAGTTCAAATATTGGCTCCATCTTCCCTTGGTATGTCTAGTATCAAGAATCCAATTGGCAACTTCAACTTGAATTTTAGAGTCTAAGTTTGCTTGACAGTCATTAGTGGTCAAGGCTTAAATTTGATGAATTTCCTCTTCTATTTTTAGAGTGGAAGAGTGAAAAATGGTTACTGCTTTTTGAGCTTTAGATTGGGTTCGCGATCGATATGGGGGATCTCTGCCACTAGACCCCCGACAACATCACATCCTCTATTGGGGCATGTTTCACCAGGTTACAAGGAACCAAAAGAAAGATATCACCTAGAAAACCAAGAAATTAGGGAGACTATAAAATAGAGAACCGAGTAGAAATAAAGGCCAGTAAAACTTCATTTTCCAAGAGAGTCTATAGTGGCTTCTTGTGAGATGGATTGACTAAGGTGAAGAGAGTAAAGGAATCTATGTAGGGTCCTACAACCACAAAGAAATAGGGAGACCAAAACCAATGCTCACCCCCATTGTGCTCTGAAAATGGCATACCGGCAACTGCCAAGAAAGAGCTAAACCATTTAAAAAGTGTAGAAATTTTGACTGTATATTAACCTGATAATCCAATATAACTAAAGTAAAATACTTTAATCTACTTCTACAATCAATTTTGTGGAAGCTTAAAAGATTTGAGCAAGATCAAGCTAAACACATATAACCAGAAGAAGAATCAATGCACATGAAACATAGAAGAATACTTAGGGGAAAGCCTTAGCTAAAAACCCCACTATCTATATTATCATACAAGGTGGAAATACATCAAAATTACACAAAGCCTTAGCTCCCACAGCTAGCCAGATCTCAGTACAATCCTCTTGGATGCTCACAGGCAAACATAGATTTTCATAAACCTTCTCCTCTGCCCTCCAAGCATCCTATTTCCTTGCGTTGTTTCTCCTAGGTGATCCTACTGTTACCAAGTGTAACACTGATCACTCACACTGATCTCACACCCTGTAAAATACACAATCCTCAAGGAACCTTGCTCCTTCTTCATGGATGAGTTTCCTTTATAGGAAAACTCATGCCACTGATAGTAACCTATCCTTGACATTTAGCTCAACTGGGTCTTTCTCTTAATAGACATGCATGAGTTACTAATGAGAGAATCTTCAGTTATCTGGAGTACACTAGTTGGATGCATGCATGCATTAACTGACTCAACTCACAATTAGTTCCTCAAACAGTTTGGAACTAATTTAACTGGACTTAACTCAGTAAACTGAGCTAACTAATTAAAACTCAAATACAACTCAATCTTATCTCCTTAATTTAAGGGATAATTGTTGCATGACTTCAGAAAGAATTCTAACTTGAATTTATCCAACTAACTAACTCAAGATGAATTAATTAATTATTTTTCAAGCAGCTGGTGAGACTAAATTCGAATTTAATTCACAATTTTAATTCAAGGACAAATTAAAATTGGAATATTTTATCATTTCTTGTTGCTATTTTCAACACTCCCTCTCAACAAGAAAGGAATTCAGTTCAATCCTGATCCTGAACCTTTGGAATGTTCTGCATGCAACATTTCTCTCAAGTGTTGTTTCTCCAGCAACTCGAGAAACAAAAAAAAAACATCCAACCTAAATCAGTATGATGCATCTGTCATCAAAGTCTCTAGCTGTTGATTGCCTCTGTCGACTGAAAACTCTGCGCTTCTACTGACTCAGCCTTTCTGCACTGTCGTCAATCCTTCTCTGCGCTCTTCAATATATGAATGCTCTAACCTCTGTCACTTTGATCTCTGACTGCATCAATCTCACTGATTCCTCCCACTACTATGTACTTTGGGCTCCCGTAGCAAGGTACAATCCATGAGATAAAACCTCTCAATGGACCTTGCCCAATTTCAACCTTCTTAAGACTATCACTTCACATCGCCCCACCTCACGCCTAGAGGTATGTGTAGAATTTTTCTACAAATCAGCTAGCTCTGATACCATGTAGAAATTCCCACCTTTAGATCACCTGGTAATGCAATATACTAAAGCAAAACACTTGATCTACTTCTGCAAACAATTTGGCGGAAGCTTAATCGAACATGAGAAACATCAACAAGAACACATATAACTGATAAGAAGGAATCAATCACACATAACACAGAAGATATAACCCGGGGAAAGCCTCAACCTAAAACCCCAACTCTATATTATCATACAAGTGGAAATATAGCTAGTATTACAAAATGAATCAGCTCAAAAGCTATCCTACTCTCTCTGCAATACCTCTGCTTCTCATAGACAATCAAAGGCCTCTCTCTAACCTCTGGTCTACCCTCCAAGCCTCCTATTTCTTTGCGCAATTTTGATTTGGGTCCAGTGCAGCCACTTGTGTGAATTGGCCTCATCACACACTGACTAACCTTTGATCCAACTACTCAGTCCTGAAGGAGATGTATCCTTCTCCATGGATGAGCTTCCTTTATAGGGAAAAATTCATCCAACTGATAGTACATTGTCCCTTCTTTGATCTCAACTGGGTCTCTGTCTGAACTGACATGCATGAGTTATTCATGAGAGAATCTTCATTTATCTTAAGTACAACAGTTATAAGCAAGCATGCATTAACTAACTGAACTCACATTAATTTAAACAAACTGTTTAAATCAATTATAATTGGACTTGACTTAGTTAACTGAGCCAACTAATTACAACTC
Organism: Pinus tabuliformis; assembly: GCA_031772625.1. NCBI lineage: Eukaryota > Viridiplantae > Streptophyta > Pinopsida > Pinales > Pinaceae > Pinus > Pinus tabuliformis. The sequence continues at coordinate 714,945,908 of CM062811.1, read as the reverse complement.
AATTTAAAACTCATCCTTATCTCTTTAACTGATGGATAAATTCCTCAGTTAATAGATAAATTGTTGCATGGCCTCACATAGACTTCATGTTTGATTTTTCACAACTAATTAACTCATGGAGAATTAATTAATTTATTTTCAAATAGCTGATAAGTTCAAATTCTAATTTTGCTTCCTATTTTAGTCCAGGGACTGACTAAAAATAGGAATCCATCCTGAACTACTAAAAACAAAAATTCTATTTTTAGCACTTCCATTTTTCATTCCCTGTTTCCTAATCCAGCACTGGTACCCAAACTGCTATTTTTAGCACTTCTATTTTAGCATTTCTTGTTGTCATTTTCAACACTCCCTCTCAACAAGAAAGGCTTCAATCTCAAACTCGATCTTGTACCTCTAGAATGTTTTGCATGCAACACTTCTACCAAGTGTGGTTGCTCCAGCAACTCTCGGAACAAAAAAAACTCCCCACTGACCTCTTTGTTGGGCTAGAAACATACTCTGATGCTAAAGCTCTACCTGCTGCTAACAAGTGCTCCCTCTCTAACCTCTGAGCTGCTACAACACTCCATGCATCTCACACCATTGCACACCTCTTTGTGCCATCCTGCATTAGTGCAACACTCCTGTGCCTCTCGCATCATTGCAGCCTCATAGCTCTACACAATCCTGAGACTCCCGCACTGTAGCTCTCTCTGCCGCTCCATCTGCATCTGTCTCTACCCACTCAGCCAGTCCTACTACTACTCATCGGGGCTCCTGTAGCAAAGTCGAATCAAAGAGGTTGGGTACCTCAAGGATCATGCCCCTCCTCCTTGGGACGATCACTCCACATCGCCCCACCTCCTACCTGGAGGTATGGCTGCATCTAATCCCTCTGCCCACCTGGCTCGAATTTCCCCCTACTGGAGGTCTCCGCATGAGTGGATGCCTCCACTATGTCTCCTCTCGACTTCCCCAATTGTGGCTACTCCACAACCTCCTAAAGCTTCTTCACCAATCGTGACTCCTCCACAATCGTCTCACACTTCTTCTGGCGCTACATGTTGAGAGGTAATGTACTCTCCCTCTCAACCACCAAGTCTCCATTAGTTGCCTTGCTGCTCAAGGCTTTTTATGCATCTTGAACCTTAACAGCATACAAGCTCTTGACCCGTGAACTGATCTGCTTCACCTTTCTAGTGATGATGTGTCTAAGGAAAACCTTTCCCTTACTGAAGACCACATCATAGCCTCTGTATTCTAGCATCGCGATCGACACCAAGTTTCTCTTCAATCCTGGTACATACTTGACATTGGTCAAGGTAAGACGAGCTCCATGCACACTCTAAAAATAACCATGCCTACACCTGAGACACTATACTTTTCATCATTACCCATCGCTATGAGTATTTGGAGATCTTTCTACTCCAAAGTATTGAACAAACTCTTGTCACCGGTCATGTGGAAAGAAGCTCCACCGTCAAGAAACCAACCACTTCCCACCATGGATGAAACCATGCATGCGAAAAGTGTGAAATCCAACTTGAATTGTGAAGCCAATGCCTCACCTTCTGATCCTTCCACGGATCCCTTCTTGGATTTCCTCAGTGGACAATTTGTAGCAAAATGGCCCACCTCATGACAACAAAAGCATCGCACTTTTGATTTGTCAAACTTCTTCCCACCATGGGAAGAACTGGATTCGGAATGAGAAACCTTCTCCTTCCCCTTCTTTGCCTTACTCGCTAAGGCACAATTTTCTTCATCCTCCATGGATGAAGAACCATCTCTGGTGCTTCTTCTTATCTCCTCCTGCATCAAATCCGACCAAAGTCGTTCCCAATCTGGTAGTTTCTCTCTTCCATTAACCAAGTCTTGCTAGCTATGCCAGCTCTTAGGAAAAACAAGGAGTGCAAGACTCACCATGTCACCATCAGTTGTTGCGATCCCTACACTTCCAAGCTCATCCCTACATGTGGTGAGCTTGTTTAGATACATAGAGATCATGTTTTCACACTTGATCTTTCGAAGCTTGTCTTTCAGTGCCAGCTTCCTCTGATCACTGCTATTCTGATATGGATCTTTCAATGTTTTCCACATTGAAAATGGTGTCTCCTTCCCATGGAGACTCGAGATTATGTGATCTCAAACTCCCTCTAGAAGGATTCTCCTTGCTCTAGCCACACATTTCTTCCATTCAGCCAATTCAGCAGCACCAGTTGGCTTGAGGACTTCTTGATCAATGAAGTCCTTTAGATCATTATCCTCTAGTACTGCTTCCATGCGATCCTTCCAAGCTATATAATTCAAACTGCCATCAAGGGCATATTCGAGTCTCAAACCATAGAACGCCATAGGTGAAATAGATATGTGATAAGAACTCGATTTGTATATTCAGGAATCACAAACTTCAACTTCTCCCTTCTTGTATACTGTTCTTCCTTGATCACTTGTGCTCTGATACCATGTAGAATTTTTCTACAAATCAGCTAGCTCTGATACCATGTAGAAATTCCCACCTGTAGATCACCTGGTAATGCAATATACTAAAGCAAAACACTTGATCTACTTCTACAAACAATTTAGCGAAAGCTTAATCGAACATGAGAAACATCAATAAGAACACATATAACTGATAAGAAGGAACCAATCACACATAACACAAAAGATATAACCCGGGGAAAGCCTCAGCCTAAAACCCCAACTCTGTATTATCATATAAGTGGAAATATAGCCAGTACTACAAAAGGAATCGGCTCAAAAGTTATCCTGCTCTCTCTACAATACCTCTACTGCTCATAGACAGTTAAAGGCCTCTTTCTAACCTCTGGTCTTCCCTCCAAGCCTCCTATTTCTTTGCACAATTTTTATTGGGGTCTAGTGCAGCCATTTGTGTGAATTGGCCTCTTCACACACTCACTAACCTCTGATCCAACTACGCAGTCCTGAAGGAGATGAATCCTTCTCCATGGATGAGCTTCCTTTATAGGGAAAAATTCATCCAACTGATAGTACACTGTCCCTTCTTTGATCTCAATTGGGTTTCTGTCTGAACTGACATGCATGAGTTATTCATGAGAGAATCTTCAGTTATCTGAAGTGCAGCAGTTATAAGCAAGCATGCATTAACTAACTAAACTCACATTAATTTAAACAAATTGTTTAAATCAATTATAACTGGACTTGACTCAGTTAACTGAGCCAACTAATTACAACTCAATTTAGAACTCATCCTTATCTCTTTAACTGATGGATAAATTCCTCAATTAATAGATAAACTATTGCATGTCCTCACATAGACTTCGTGTTTGATTTTTCACAACTAATTAACTCATGGAGAATTAATTAATTTATTTTCAAACAACGGTTAAGTTTAAATTCGAATTTTACTTCCTATTTTAGTCTAGGGATTGACTAAAAATAGGAATCCATCCTGAACTGCTAAAAATAGAAATTATATTTTTAGCACTTCCATTTTTCATTCCCTGTTGCCCAATCCAGCACTGGTACCCAAACTGCTATTTTTAGCACTTCTATTTTTAGCATTTTTTGTTGCCATTTTCAACAGTATGGCTGCATGTGATCTCTCTGCTAACTTGGCTCAAAATTCCCCCCACTGGAGGTCTCTGCATGAGTGGACTCCTGTTGGGGGAAAAGTATCTAATGCAGAATGCCTCTATCCCACTCTGAAGGTGATAGTACTTCAGCAACAACTGAATGCAAAGCTATTCAAAGTTTCTTCTTTATGAGATGAGAGAGGGAAGAAAAGGATGATCTACTAACCGTTATCTTGCGCTAATAGTCGATCCAGTCTTCACTCTTTGCTGCTTGCTCCTAGCTCTTTGCCCTTTCACCGGCCCAGCTACACACAGATCCTGTAAAAGCACAAGAAAAGGAAACTACAAGAAGCATACATCCATAATCGATTATAGGATTAGCATAAATCAAATATACAAGCATCTATTCATCATAAAGACACATGCATATAGAAGAACCTCAAATACTTTATTGATAATAGAAGTAAAGTTTTGAGAGAGTTACAACCACAATGGGCCCAATCCAGCAACACCTCCCAGCTGAAAGAAATCTCCTCTTCACCTCCTTCAAGCAAAACACCCAATAGCTCTATACACAAACCAACAGCACTTCCTTACTTGCACAAAATTCCAGCCTCCCTAGAGCTCATGAGAGAGCTCTATATATAGGAGATTTGGAGAAAGGATGAGTCAGCTTGAGGCTGGCATAAAGCTGACTAGTGTCCTCTCCCACTTTAGTTAATCTTCAGTTCTTGAGTCCACTTGGAGAATCTTGCTTCCACTTGGAGATCAAGACCCTCTTACTCATCATAGGGCGAATTCCTTGAACCAAGTGTCAGTTTGGAAGCTTCCTGGGCAGTTGACACCTTGCAGAATGACTGTGCCACTTGGCCAATCTCGCCCAGTGCAGGTAGCCTTCATTGATTTTGACCTTCAGCGCAGGTACAAGGAGGAGCAGTTGACATTCAGCGCAGATGCTCAGTGGAGCAGTTGACATGATCCAGAAATAGCCTGTTTTTGAGTGTTTTCAGGTGGAGAACTGATTTTCAGTGCTGTGGTTTGCAGACCTTGTTCCTCTGAGGGTGAGAACAACATGTTTAGGGACTTTGGATCCCTCAGATTATCGACATTTCATGCTCCATGTTGTAAGGCACAAAAATGTCTATAACAGTTGCCCCCTAAAGTATGAGGTCGTTTATCGGGTGAAATGCTTTATCAGGAGGATCCGAAGTTCATTCAATCGCTGAGAGGTGCCCTGTAATAAAATACAATACAATACATTATTTTTCATTCTGCTTTCATGATCTAGCTGAGGCGGGCATTCCCATGCTCAGCTTTATAAATTCATTTTGGTACATAGAACAGACGATCGTCTGATGGTAGACTGATAATTCTCTGCTGAAATTATCATCCTTTGAGTAGGATGATCATCTGCTGCAATGATGTACATAACAAATGTCTTTATATTTCCTGAATATATATCGCAGCCCGGATGGATGAAACTAGATCCGGGGTCTTCAATCTCGTTCGATCTTCACTCTAAGTACAAGTCGATCCATGTGAGAATTACGCTGAAGTCGAACATGGAAAGACATCGCTTGATTACCGGTCAATAATGTAAACCGTTAACAAGCGCGAGAGGAATCACCAATAATGACAATGACCCTCAAGGTATTGCAGTACAATTCACGTGGTGTGAATAAAGGACTTGGCGTCGAACACCACGCAAAATCTTCTGGTCGAAGGTCATTGATGTATACCTGTCGCCGGAAGTGAGAAACTTGCCATTGAGGCATGCAAGCTTCAAAGTACTGGGGGGTTTGTTCCTAGATCAACTTCCTGGATGATGAGCTGAAGTCGACAAGAAGTGATCCGTCAAAGGAGGGCGTTAATGAATCCCACATCAGTGACACGGAACGGAGCTAATTATTTTAGTGGAGGTGAAAACAATCTGTGAAATATGATTCAGGGCGGCGATCATGGGTGGATGAAGGATAATGTATGGCAGTGGATGGGACACGGTTGACTCTTTCTGAACACATCTCTTGAACAAATAACGACACTGATGTGATGGATTGGTAGCATTACCCCAAATGTGGATGGTCTGGCGAGGACCATGGTGATGAGACCGGTGAATGAAACAACCCAACCCGATGTGATACGGAGGACAAAGTGTCATGTTCAAGAGCGACTTGCTACCATTAAAGCTTTGAGGTTCTCCCAATTTTTTCCCAGTCATTTCTGACCAGTACCTCTTTATTTTTGTCAAGCTTGAGGAGGATAACATATGCTTGTTCTATAACCTGCCCTTCGGGCAAGCCCATCGCTATATTTTAACGAGCTTAGCGATAGGGAAACTCGTTCTCGTCTAAAGACAAGTTTGTCGCTATTTAATCATTTTAACGAGTCTAGCGACAAAGACAACTCGCTCCTTTTCATTTTTAGAGAGTCTGAAAAGGTACAGAAAGTTAACTCCAAAATTCCTTTTTCGTCATCTAATCCCTTAAGTCCGAAAAAGTATAAAACAATACAAAAGGGATGAATTTTCGATAACTTTAACGAGCCGAATAAAACAAGCACTCGACCTTTTTGTGCAATAATCCCTCAAGTCCAAAAAGATTAAAATCTAGAAGAGGGATAGCTCTTCTGGTCGTTTAACGAGCTGGAAGGCCAAAACTCGGCAAACTTTTCATATTTTACGAGTCAGATGAAAAGAGCTCAAAGAAGACTCGTCTTTTGAGGAACGAGTGATAAATAGGGATAGCAGCAGTTCCAGGTATAGGTTGGAATTCTCCAATCACGGCAGTGTCACAAGGATGGCTAAGTGAAATCATTCTTCGCAGCTGTTCCTCAAAATGGGTAAACAATCATATGGAGGTGAACGATTGGCCAAATGAAATGGAGGTGGCAGGTGCAAACACGACCAAGGCTTTTATGGCTAATAAATTTACGATCACAATGGTTATTTACCGGAATAGGTTCATTTTTTAATGAGCTTGAACTCTGGAGGAAACTCTTTGCTCAAAAGCTTATGTTTATTTTTTAACGAGCATGAACTATGACGCTAAAACTGCTCGGATCTCGCTTTTCTATTTTTTAACGAGCATAAATTCTGCGGTAAAACTGCTCGATATACCAGTCATAAGATAAGAATGTCTCCTGAAAGATCCCATTTTTTATAGAGCTTGCGCCTTACCAAAGCTATGCTCCCTCTCATCCTTTCTTTATGTAAGTTAGGAAACGATCAACGACCGCTCTTTGCTTACACTCCAAAAGGTTTGCATGCCCCCGGGTATAAGGTACAATTTCAAGGCTGCCCCTACTTATCCTCCAAAACTTTCGTTTTGATGGGTGAGGCTTGCCTCTTTCAGGTTATCCAAAAAATGGTTTTATTTGCTGCCGCAAATGAAACTCTTTCTTCGGCGATGTCTATCATTAGGTTACTCAAAGATGGTTACTACTTGTTGCAGCAAAGGAATCCCTTTCTTTGGAGGCTGCCCCTACTTATCCTCTAAAACATTAGTTTTAATGGGTGAGGCTTGCCTTTTACCCAAAGATGGTTACCATTTGTTGCCGCAATAGAATCTCTTTCCTTGGTAGCCTACTTGTTTAGGCAAAGGTGAATGACTAGAAATCATCAAACACATAACTTTGACAAAAGAATCTTGTTCTAGAACAACCCCTTTTCCTTCCATGGACGGGGTACGGACTAGTCATATTCTTTCGCGGAAATTCTACTTTATACCCAAGGTTTCCTCTGCCCGAAGCAGACCAGGATGCATGCCCCCTGGGTTCCAGTTCTATCTTTCTGAATCACTCGCATTCATCGGGAAGGAGGACTGGGGGTGGAGACATTTCTTGGGTGAATAGACCATTGAGGATTGGTATTTGACTATTTGCGATGCGTGATCCCGGAAATGAAAGTTGGTCTACGAGCTTGACCACCCTTCCTTCGTGTGGAAAACACATTACTCTAAAGAGTGAGGAGACTATAGCTCCCATGCAATATATATAGTCTCGTCCAAGGAGTAGGTTATAATCCAAGGGTCCTTGAACGACCATCACGTTCAAATTAACGGTCTTCCCTTTTAATGTAACAGGCACATTGGGGAGGATCCCTAATGGTCGACTGGTTCCTTTATCAAAGCCCGAGAGATTTCTTATCTCAGGCAAAAGCGCCGGAGAACCCAGTGCTTTCCAAGCAACAGAGGAAAGGATACTCACAGATGCCCCTTCATCAATGATAGTTCCAGCCATCACCATTCTATAAATTTGGACTATGATTCTGAATGGTATACTGGCTGGTAACCGGGGTCTGCCTAGTTGGTTCCAATCAAAGGACACAACCAGGTTGCTTGGTGGTGGGACCGAATATACGGCCGGATACGACCCTGACGATGTTCCTTCCTGCGATAAAGGAATGGGCGCATTGCCCTGATGCTCATCAGAATCTGTGTTGATGAAAAGAATCTGGATGGTGTCATCCTTATTCTCTTCCGTGAGGGTGTCATTTGAAGATGAATCTTCAGTGACGGTGTCATTTGAGGATGAAACCTCTGAAGGAGGAACCGGGTCAACTGTCGTATCGACCTTTAGACTTTCGTCTGGTCTGGATTCAGTAGGTTCATTTTCAATGACTGACGTTTCAGCTGACCACTTGAGCGGGCCAGCTGTATTCTCAACCAACGAAGGACTTGGCACGAGTTTTTTGTATCCAGGAGGAAGTACTACTGGAGAAACCGGACGATCTTCCAAAACTCTCTTCGCTTCGTCTAAGAAGGGACAACGGTGGATGGCGTGACCGCCTTCACACAGTCTGCAGGGGGATTTTGCTCCCCCTCTTTGTCTTGAACCTTCACTTTCGCTGGTTGACGGTAAACAATCAACATGGTTATCAGAGGTTGATGCTCCCGAATTGTGCAGACGAGGGGACCAGTCCCTTAGTATCCGGGGAATACAAGGACAATCTCTATGGAAGTGGTCTCCTCTACATATGACACATGGCGATTTAGGCCCGGTCTGTGCTGTGTGTGGGTTTTTGTCAGATGTCTTTTGCTTGCCCCCAGTCGCCTTAGGCTCCTTCTTCTTCTTCTCTTTCTTCTTCTTTTCCTTCTTCTCCATAGGAGCTTGGCTTTTGCCAGCTTTACCTTTTGAAGATGAAGCATTGGAGGAAGGGTTAGAGGAAGTAGAAGGCTGGTGGGAGGCTCTAGACTCATCTAACTGTTGACTCGACTGCTCAGGAACCATGGTGTTCTGAACTACACTAGTTGAGAATAGCCAAACAGGCAGGGCAATTGTCAGTCCTGGAAGCGACAATGTGGCCATGTGGGGCGCACCAACTTCTCCCCAAGAGGAGAAAGGACCAGGATTTCCATCATGTGGAGTTCCTTGGTTGGGGCGTTCCATGTTATCAACTCAAAGATCAACGCGGGAATAGGAGGTGATTATGTTCCGTTTAAAATAAATTTTATAACGACGCTTAGACACAACTTGCTTTTTCACTTTTTAAGAGTCGAGAAAAAGCTAAAGATGACTCTAGTCTCCTTCGATGTTTTAACGAGCCCGAAGTGACAAATGCTCGGATGGACTTTTTCAGTTATAGAGTTTGAAAAAGGCCAAAAGAAACTGCTCTGGAGTTCTAGGCAGAGGGTGTGCCAAACCTTTCGCAAAACCACAGAATACGTTTTACGGTACGAGTGGTCGATCTTCGTGAATGCTGTGTTCACTGCATTGCGATCAGTAGGGCGGCCGACACGGTTTCCTATGGATAAAGGCTTTGATCCTATAGGGGTCTCCCAATATATACGCGACGGTACGTGGGAGCACAAGTCCGTATTGACACTTATCGCTTCACCGTGGAGGAATCACCCAACCACTCAACGCTAAGATATCACGTTTAACGATGCCGGAACACGTCTCTAGCTTAGACCTCTAGATGTTTGCGTTATGTTTCAATGCGTTGTTATGTAAATTCAATTTATTTTAAGGTTGATCTTGTTTAGCAGTTTGCCTTTATGGATCACCACGAGATGTATAGAAACACTCCTGAATGCAATCTAAGATGATAAGCAAGCTTTTCAATCTTTCAACTTTGAAAACCTTAACTACTGAGGGAGAAGGAAGATAACACCTTTTCACACAGATCATAGAGCACACACTAATGCACTTTTCTAAATCAACATGCAAACTGTCATAATGCACATGCACAATGCAAGTATTTCTTTTCTCTTTCTTAATGTTGATGAAATGCAAAAAGAAAGTTGTTGTATAACTTTGAATTCAATTTCAAGCGGAAGCAAACAAGTTTGTCCAAAATCGAAAGACACCTTACGATTCACTTGTTTCGACACTTAGAAATATATAAATTCAAACCATATAACGAAAGCGACAAACTCAATCAGCTATGAACAACAAATAAACTAACTCTTAAGATCAGAACGACACTTAATCACAGGTCTAGATCTAAGAGGTCAATGCAAGACTGGTTCACTTTCGTTATGGGAAACTGTAAATGACACAAGAAATACAAAAGAACAAATACAGTTTCTTTATACAACTGAGGTGGAATAATGACAAAGGAAGATGGTTTCAGATAGGCCCACTGACTGGCAACAAACAGCAAAAACAATAGTGAAAACAAGGCAAGACACAGCAGGAAACCCCAGTAGCTCAAGCCAAGACTGGTCCAGCGCAGGTGTAACACTGCCTGTTTGACCTTCAGCGCAGGTAGCCCCTTCGGGAACTGCGCTGAAATGCAGACTGCCTTTGTACAGCCTACAATGAAGAACGAGACTTTCATCCGTCTTGGTTTCCGGGTCACAGATTGCTCAAAAATTCACAGTTTTTGCTCAAATCAAAAGCTATCAGTCAAGGACACACTAAGGGATGTAAAGGAGGATGAAAATCTATCACTAAGAGCTTATTAGAGTCCTTGTGGATCAGCTCTTCAAATCATAAACTTGCCCAGAAACTGAGCTAGAGTAGCTGCCCTCTACTTTGTGTTTGATGGATTCAAACACAGTTTGATTCGGTACTCCCTTTGTTTATGAAATGAATAGCAAAAAAACACAAACAACCAACAAGATACGCTCCCCAGTGGAGTCGCCAATTTGTTGGGGGGAAAAGTATCTAATGCATAATGCCTCTATCCCACTCTGAAGGTGATAGTACTTCAGCAACAACTGAATGCAAAGCTATTCAAAGTTTCTTCTTTATGAGATGAGAGAGGGAAGAAAAGGATGATCTACTAACCGTTATCTTGCGCTAATAGTCGATCCAGTCTTCACTCTTTGCTGCTTGCTCCTAGCTCTTTGCCCTTTCACCGGCCCAGCTACACACAGATCCTGTAAAAGCACAAGAAAAGGAAACTACAAGAAGCATACATCCATAATCGATTATAGGATTAGCATAAATCAAATATACAAGCATCTATTCATCATAAAGACACATGCATATAGAAGAACCTCAAATACTTTATTGATAATAGAAGTAAAGTTTTGAGAGAGTTACAACCACAATGGGCCCAATCCAGCAACACCTCCCAGCTGAAAGAAATCTCCTCTTCACCTCCTTCAAGCAAAACACCCAATAGCTCTATACACAAACCAACAGCACTTCCTTACTTGCACAAAATTCCAGCCTCCCTAGACCTCATGAGAGAGCTCTATATATAGGAGATTTGGAGAAAGGATGAGTCAGCTTGAGGCTGGCATAAAGCTGACTAGTGTCCTCTCCCACTTTAGTTAATCTTCAGTTCTTGAGTCCACTTGGAGAATCTTGCTTCCACTTGGAGATCAAGACCCTCTTACTCATCATAGGGCGAATTCCTTGAACCAAGTGTCAGTTTGGAAGCTTCCTAGGCAGTTGACACCTTACAGAATGACTGTGCCACTTGGCCAATCTCACCCAGCGCAGGTAGCCTTCATTGATTTTGACCTTCAGCGCAGGTACAAGGAGGAGCAGTTGAAATTCAGCGCAGATGCTCAGTGGAGCAGCTGACATGATCCAGAAATAGCCTGTTTTTTAGTGTTTTCAGGTGGAGAACTGATTTTCAGTGCTGTGGTTTGCAGACCTTGTTCCTCTAAGGGTGAGAACAACATGTTTAGGGACTTTGGATCCCTCAGATTATCGACATTTCATGCTCCATGTTGTAAGGCACAAAAATGTCTATAACAACTCCTCCACTTGATCTCCTCTCAGTATCTCCAATTGTGGCTCCTCCACAATTGTCTGAGACTTCTTCTGGGGCTGCATGTTGAGAGGTAATTTACTCTCCCTCTCAACCACCAAGTATCTAACATTTTCCTTGCTCCTCAAGGCTTTGTATGCACCTTGAACCTCAAGGGCATACAGGTTCTTGACTTGTGAACCGATCTGTTTCACCTGTCTCGTGGTGATGTGTATAAGGAAAAACTTTCCCTTACTAAAGACAACATCGTAGCCTTTGTCCTCCAACATCACGATCGATACCAAATTCTTCTTCAGTCCAGGCACATTCTTCACATCTGTCAAGGTGATAAGAGCTCCATCCTCCCTTTGAAAAGAAACTGTGTCCACTCATGAAACACTATAGCTTTCATCATCACCCATCTCTATGCACATCTTGAGGTCTTTCTCCTCCAAGGTACTAAATAAAATTTTATCGCTGGTCATGTGGAATGAGGCTCCATTGTCAAGAAACCAACCACAACCCATCATTGATGACACCATGCATGTGATGAGGGTGAAGTCCATTTCGAACTGAAAGGCTAATGCCTCATCTTCCGATCCTTCCGAGGATCCCTTCTTGGACTTCTTCGATGGTCAATTAGTTGCATAATGACCCATCTCGTGACAATTAAAGCATCTCACTTTAGACTTGTCAACCTTCTTCCCTCCATGAGAAGAATTCGATTCGGAATGGGACACCTTCCCCTTTGTGTTCCTTGCCTTACTTACTAAGGCCAGATTTTCTTCATCATCCTTGGATGAAGAACCATCTCGTGTGCTCCTCCTGATATCCTCCTACATGAGATCCGACCACAGTCGTTCCAATCCAACAGTTTCTCCCTTCCATTCACAAAGTCCTGGTAGCTATTCCAAGTCTTTGGAAGGCCAAGGAGAGCAAGGCTCACCATATCATCATCAACAATAGTTATTCCCACACTGCTAAGCTCATCTCTGCAAGTGGTGAGCTTGTTCAGATATGTGGAAATAGTATCGCAGTTCTCCATCTTGATTCTTTGAAGCTTATCCTTGAGCACCAATTTCCTCTGGTCGCTACTGTTCTGGTAGAGGTCCTTCAATGTCTTCCACATTGAATATGGAGTATCCTTCCCATGGAGACTTGAGACAATATGGTCTCGAACTCCCTCAAGGATAATCTGTCTCGCCCTCGCCACACACTTCTTCCATTCAGCCAACTCTTGTGCATTAGTTGAGCCTAGCTTTGGGATTTATTGATTAATGAAATCCTTCAAGTTGTTTCCTTCTAATACAACCTCCATGCGATCTTTCCATGCTATGTAATTCGAGCTGCCTTCCAAGGCATACTCGAGTCTCAAGCCATTGAACACCATTGACCAACCTTGAAGTATGAGATGAATTCAATTTTCACCCGCAACCCCGAACTTCAAACTTCAAATTCTCTTCTCAGTATACTGTTCACAACTTTGATAACCTTTGCTATGATACCATGTAGAAATTCTAACTGTAGATTAACCTGATAATGTAATATAACTAAAGCAAAGTACTTTAATCTACTTCTACAATCAATTTTGCAAAAGCTTAAAAGATTTGAGCAAGATCAAGCTGAACACATATAACCAGAAGAAGAATGAATGCACATGAAACATAGAAGAATACTCAGGGGAAAGCCTCAGCTAAAAACCCCACTATCTGTATTATTATACAAGGTGGAAATACATTAGAATTACACAAAGCCTTAGCTCCCACAGCTAGCCAGCTCTCAGTACAATCCTCCTAGATGCTCACAAGCAAACAAGGCTTCTCACAAACCTTCTCCTCTACCTTCCAAGCCTCCTATTTCCTTGTGTTGTTTCTCCTAGGTGATCCTACTGTTACCAAGTGTAACACTGATCATTCACATTGATCTCACACCCTATAAAACTACGCAATCCTCAAGGAACCTTTTTCCTTTTGCATGGATGAGTTTCCTTTATAGGAAAACTCATGCAACTGATAATAACTTGTCCTTAACATTTAGCTCAACTGGGTCTTTCTCTGAATAGACATGCATGAGTTACTGATGAGAGAATCTTCAGTTATATGGAGTACACTAGTTGGATGCATGCATGCATTAACTGACTCAACTCAGAATTAGTTCCTCAAATAGTTTGGAACTAATTTAACTGGACTTAACTCAGTAAACTGAGGTAACTAATTACAACTCAAATACTCAATCTTATCTCCTTAATTAAGGGATAATCTCCTTAATTTAAGGGATAACTGTTGCATGACTTAAAAAAGACTTCTAACTTGAATTTCTCCAACTAATTAACTCAAGATGAATTAATTAATTATTTTTCAAGCAGCTGGTGAGACTAAATTCGAATTTAATTCACAATTTTAATTGAAGGGAAAATTAAAATTGGAATATACTGGATTCTATTTTTATCATTTCTTGTTGCTATTTTCAACAAAAAGCTGACAAAGCAAGAGGAATTGGACATAGGATGAATTACCCACTATTGGACGACCCATTGAGTTTGAACTTATGTCGTCGTGAGGACGAATTGTTTCTAGTCACCACCCTCCCTTGCTCAAGTTGTTGTCGTAATTTCCACCAGTATCCCAAAGGTCTCCTCCACTACTGTCTTCAAAAAGGTTGTCTCTTTTCACAACTACTCAACATCTAGTGCATGCATTGGAGGTTAACATCAATGGAAACATAACCCGCCTAGAATTACAATGCATATCGAGCCTTGCCCATAGGAAAGTGCCATCCTTTGCAACAAGGTAGAAACACACAACTTGCCACACAACACTAAGCCGTAGCAATAAGGTTCGAGCCCCGCACAACTTTTTCCATAGGGAAATTGTTGCACCTATGACAGGGGGTCGTTGCACCAAGGTCTCCCAACTAGAGCGCTCAGAGGGAGAGTAGCCTACCATATAATTATGAAAATAAGGAATAATTATTTACATATATGATTGCGTGATCAACCCACCCCTCTTAAAAACAATGAGAAGCAGTGGATTCTTCCCCTCCCTTTTCATTATCTCGAATTCCAATACCCTAATCAAAATAAATATTAGTAATTGAAAAATAAATATATAAACAACTTTTTTTTATAAATTTTTATATACCTTTATTTATCTTGAATTCCAATACCTAATCAAAATAAATATTAGTAATTGAAAAATAAATATATAAACAAATATTAGTAATTGAAAAATAAATATATAAACGACTTTTTTTAATAAACGTTTACATACCTTTATTTATTTATTTAGATTTGATCCTCTTATTCAATATTACAATTTTATCCCAAGATAACCTAATTAAAAATAAAACCAATCCGATAAACATAACCATGTTTACCTACTCAATACCCAAAACTTTTTCCAAATTAAAATGTACTTTTATCTATCTTCTGTAACAGTTAACTCTGACAATTTAATCACATTATCCTTGCATCGTAAGTTCCCAATATATTTAGCTACCACAAGGACTTCAAACATTTGTAATCCTAGTACGAGAATTGTGGTTTCTCCCAGTATCAATTTAGTAATTTATGGTTGACCCAACTCAATAAGTGCACACAAATTTCAAACGTGCTTGCTGTATTTGAAGGCAATGGTGGCAAATACAACACCACCCATATCATTAAATGGACATATTTAGAGAAGATGGAGTTGCAACCACCAAATTCCTAGGAGGGCCACTAGATAATTGCAGTAGCGTTAGATTTATACACTAAGCAATATATACCAGTATGGACATTAATATCCACATGGTCTTGGTCTCTGTGTTGGTGGGGTAGTTGGTTTTATGGCTCCACAAGACTCAATACTCCTCTCTCAATCCAAAAATTTACAGGAGTTGGATACCTTACATTGACCATGAGACTTGTTCAAAACAATAGATAACCATTTTCATTTTTTCTCGGTTTCATTCCAAATATTTTGGACTCAAATCTAGAAAAGTTACATTAGTTGGATGCCCTCCTTTGACCAATACCAGACATAACAATTTGTCAAGGAAACTTATCTGAATTTGGAAATATGTCTGCAGTACGAAAGGTGGTATTTTTTTACAATACAAAAGGTGGGTGCCTTGTTAATATCAAGACCAGTAAAGTATACACATCAATATCACGAGCCACTGACATCTAAATTTTATAATGAATCAGATTCTCCCTCAGGAAATCATTTTTTCATGGGAAGTGTAAAGGTTATTTATAACATTTTAAAATAGTAAGTGGTTAATGAATGTCTTGTAAGGAAATTATTTGATAGTGATAGATAACCAGTTAGTAACTATTCAGGAGACATCTTTTTAACATTATAGAATTCCTTTATTTCTTTGTAAAGATGGTAATAGTAAAGTTTTTAAATTATTTGCAATGTCTATATCTAATTTTAAAGTTTTTCCTTTAGTTATTATCTTATATATTTAAAGTATTAAATATTTTAAGATTTGTTGAATTTTAAAGATGGGGTTTTTAGGTTAATAAATTATTTTTTATAATAAATATAATTTTTTCCCGAGTAAATTGATTTTACATTATGTTAATTAATAAAAAAATATATTTACTGGATTTTAAAATTGATGTTTTAATAATAAATTACCAATATATTAATGTTATTTAAAAATGTGTAAAAATTAAATTATTTTTTAATATTAAATTGAGTTCCACGTATAAAAAAATAATTATTTTAATATTAGTTGAATTTTAAAAATAATATTGTAACATTAACTTCTTAATATATTTAAATCTTAAAAATAGTGTTTTAGTAGTAAATTATATATATATAAGCCCCAAGGGTTAGCTCAACTTGTCAAAGCAGTGCCTTGCCATACGAGAGGTCACAGGGTCGATTATACCCGAAAGCCCTTGGGGTCAGGTCAGTACATAGGCGCGGGGATGTGATCCCCCTTCTGGGTCGAGCCCAGAATTACTGTGGACGTAGCGGCTACCCAATGACCAAGGGTAACAGTGAACCACCAGGAATATATATATATATATATATATATATATATATATATATATATTCAAATTTCTTCTATTTATTTGTATTCGTGGAAAAAGGTATATATAGGTATTTAGAAATTATAGTGGTAGTAGTTTGAATCAACCAAAAAAAATAAAAAATAAAAGATTATATATATATATATATATAATATTATATTAATGTATGATTTTATTAAATTAACATTTTTTATTAATCAAAATATAATAATTATTTTAAAAATTAATTAAAAATTAAATTATATAAAAAAATATAATGATGATATAAAAAATATAATATTACAATGGATCAATATAATTTATTTTAGTCCATGGGGTCTTGGATAGACGGTGGTAGGTGCATTGTTAATGCACTTCTAAATGTTAAGTCACGAGTTCAATTTCTTGCCCTATTGGGGTGTTATCTTGGACATGACCATGATGTAGCTATCTCTCTCTCTCTCTCTCTCTCTTCATTTTATTTTTATTTTTTATTTTCAAGCGTTTTCATTTTTTTTGTGCTTGGATGGTAGCTTGTACAACAAGTGAGTAAAATGAGAATCCTTTGAGGTCAACTATACATGTAACCTTACAACAGTCTTTATTCTCAATATTTATTAGTTTTTTTACTATCTTAAAGGACACAGGGTCTTTGGAGGTATAGATTCTCTAAAAGACTTGTAGATATAGAAAAAAATATACTGCATATTAGACCCACTGTTAAGGAATAATTGTGAGCGAAGGAATACCATTTCTCATTAGGACTCCTGCATCCAAGTTTACACCTTTATTGGCGATATCATTTGCAATAGAAATATTCATTCTCAACACATGAAAGGAGCTAGTAATAGAGAAGACTAGTTTCAGATTCCCGATTCAATCAATAATGCATTGCAACTTGCAATACTTGGGTAAAGATACATGAACAAGGTGATAGATAACCAACCTTGAATCTCCAAACTCCACAAAACCTTCGATGTTTTATTCTTGTCTAGAAGGAGCCCTTGCAGTAATCTGTATGCCTCTGCCGCATTATTTTCTAATTGCCTAACCCTCAAATGTACTGAATTTCAATTTTTCCATTGGGGCTAAGAATAACCCCTCTTGCTCCTCCTACCCTCAGATTATGCTTTGAAGCACCATAAAAACTCACAAAAAAGGATGTATGATATTTCCTCATTTTCTTCATGTCATCTTGATCTAACCTCAACTTCCACCATTCTGTAGGTCTTGAGTGAGTTTTCTTTCTCCTTGGAAAACCAAGAAGGAGGTTAAGAAGCCATTCCTTTGGGAATCCACATTTTTCCTTATCAATAGGGAAGGAAAAATTATTCCAATATTCAACACATAACACTTGAGCTCTTAAGGCTACAAAGTGAGAATGATATTGCTTCTTGTTGAAAATGTTGACATTCCGAGCTATCCAAACTTTCCAACAGTGAAAGTTTGGGAACACCAACAATATTTGATTGAAAGATATATTTCCTTTGAATTTTCCAAGGTAGAAACCCTCCCAAAAAGAGAAGAGGGAGGCGGGCTAGTCAGGCCATTAAAATTTAGAGAAGAGATGAGCAAAGGTGAACTCCCAGACTTCATGAATAAAGGAACAACTGAGAAATAGATGAGCAATTGTTTCTTCCTATCTCAGGCATAAATGACAGCATGAGGGGCTAGCCATTCCTCTTTTTCGAAGATTCTTCGCTATCAAGATTTTACCATGTGTTAACAACCAAAAAAAGGAGTTGAGTTTTAGTGGAAATTTGGGAGTCCAAACTCGTGATAAAAAATGAGACTTTGGAGGAAGTCCTGCTTGAAATAATAATAAAAAGTATCCTTCTTGAAGCGTAAATTTTGAGTTCCGCCATACCCAATGATCAACAGAGGCTCGATTCCTAGGGGCGTAACCAACCAATAGTGACATCAACAAGCTAAGTTGAGTCAAGAGAGTGTGTGGAACACAACCTAGGTCCTAGAAAATCCACAAACTAGAGCTATCCCATTTTGAAATATTTGATAGTGTGAATTTTCTTTTAGAGATCAGCCAATCTCTCAAGGGGATTAGCTCCTCATGACTTTCCAAAGCTTTCTTATTAAGGATTTGATTCGACCATAGATTTATTGACTTCACATTCCCTAGATATCTGGAAATATGCTCTTTAATCAGATCCATACATGGATTTAAGAGCTTCCAGATGGACAAGCCTCCTTTTGGAGCTAGGGGAGCTTTGAGGTTTAATTCTCGTCTCTGCTGAAAGTATTTGCACTGTAGAATTTCTTTCCACTAGGAAAAATGATTTGAAATGTATCTCCACACCAATTTGGCACCTAATGAAATATTCATAAGGGAGGGATCTTAGATCCCTAGGCCACCATGAGACTTTAGGGATTTTACCACAACCCATTTGATGAGATGAAACTTTTTATGACTCTGCTTAGCACCCTCCCATAAATATTTCCTCATAATTTTAGCTAGTTCACAAAGAGTATTAGTTGGCACTAAGAGAGCTATGAATCGATAAAGAGGAAAAGTTGATAATACCACTTTAATAAGAACATGATGCCTAGATAAGTTAAACCAAATCGCTCCCCACTATTGTAGCTTGGACTTGAATTTTGCAATAATTCCTTACTAGGCTTGGGAAGAATAGGATTTTAAACATATGAGAATCCCCAAATATCTGAAATGTTTCCAAGAGGCTACATGATGAAACCCAAGAAGGCGACTTACTTGTTTATGAAGAAGGGGGCTAATATTCCAAGAATACATCTATGATTTTAGATTATTAATAGGATCTCTAGAAGCCAATAGATACAAAGATAGAACCTGCTTGAAGCATTCCATAATAATTAATGAGACTCCTCCCAATAAGAGGGTATCATCAACAAATTGAGATTGATTTATACTCTTGATACCTAAGACATATTTTATACCCAAAAGGTTTCCATTCCTTTGTTCATATTCAAAGCATCTTCTTAATGAATATGCCATAAAGATGAAAGGAAAGGAGACAAGGAGCACCCATGACGAAGTCCTCCTGAGGCTTTAAAAAATCCCAAAGAGTAATCATTCACCAAGGAGGAGATCCAAGGGAAAGAGATACAAACCTCTACTTATTTTATAATTTCCTATCAAAACCAAAACAAAATAGCTTTTTAAAAAAAATCCTTAAATGACATAGTAAAATATAATACATATGACCTGTATACTAATTTTATAAAATAAAATATAAAAGACACCCAACTTTAAATGATTTTATAAGATAAAAACTCATCTAAATATTACCTTAAATCCTTTCATCCTTTCTTAACCTAAAAACAAACAAAATCCTTAAACTTTTTTAAAGTTGGGATTTGGATTTGAGTTTGGAAAAAATCGTTATAGAACATAATTTCAATTTTATTATAATAAAATATTTTAATATTATATAAAAATTTATAATTATATATCTATTTTTGTAATAGAAATGTCGAATAAATATTTAATGTAAACATAATAATATAAAGCGAAGATTAAATTTAATTATGTTAATGTTTTTTCATTATCTATAAAGTTAGGGTAGATTATATTTTAAAAAGAATATGATATTAAGTTAGATAATTTTAAAGATGATTTTATATTAGTTTTAGATAATTTTAAAGATGATTTAATATTAGTTTTGAAACAGTTATTGTGAGGTATTGAAATGACTTTTTAATTATGGAGTAAGGTATTAAATTATTTTTTGTTTAGCTAAGTGCTTGTTTTTTTATCTAAGGAAATAAGGTAATGAACCAAAACCCAAAGGTATCTAGTAGGAGTGGAAGTCTACTTCGTAAAGCCACCAACAAGTTATAACAAATAGCCACATAGGATTTGTTTACGCACAATGATATAGTTACAAGTTAAAGTAAATATGAAGATGCCACTAAATTGGTGGCCCTTAAAATTAGTCTTTTTTATTTTGGAAAAAACAAAATATAAAAATAAGTTATACTTTGGAACATAATATAGAGAATCATAAAAGGAGGGCGAAAATGCGAAAATGTTTTGAGTCATTTTTAGTCTACCTTAATAATTGTTTGGATTTGGTTTTTAAATTGATGCCATAACATCCTCTTTTAATTAATCATTGAGAATTTCAATACTACATATTTGGTAGGATTGTAAATCTACCTCTTAAAGTTGTCAACAAATTATAGTGAATGACCATTTACTTTTTGTTTATGCATAATTATGTAGCGACAAATTAAGGTACATATGAATATGTTACTAAGTCCTTAGTCTTTGAAAAATAGAGTTTTTTATTTTTTATTTTTCAAGAAAAATGAAAAATAAGATAAGTTATTATAATAAAATACTTTGAAACATTACATAGAGAATCTCAAGGGGGAAATATAATTCATTCTTGTTTTATGTTTTATCTTATTAATTGCTTGGTTTTGGTTTGTGAATTGATATCATAACATGCTCTTTTAATTAACATTTTTCATACTAGTTGTTCAATATGAGTGGAAGTCTATCTCTTAAAAGCACCAACAAGTTATAACAAATGGCCACTAAGTTCCGTTTATGCAGAATGATGTACAAGTTAAAATAGATCTTGAAATGCTACTATGCAGATTGCCCTGAAAATTAAAAGACTATTTTTGGAAAAAAAAAATTAAAAAATATAAAAATAAGTTTTTGGAAAAAAAAAATAAATATATATATATATATTTTTTATTATAATAAGATGGTTTGGAATATTACATAGAATCTCAAAGAAGATGAGAAGGGGAAAATGTTTACGACACATTTTTAGTCTACTTTATTAATTGTTTGAATTTGGTATATAAATTGACATCCTAACATCTTTTTTAATGAGGCATTGATATTGTTCATATTTATGATTGTTAACTGTCATATTAAATGATACTTATAATTATTGAATGGGTCTATGAATAATATTTTTGTAATTGTATTTACAATTATACAATCTTTTTTGGACTACTACTTTAATATTATAGACTACTACTTTAATATTATATTATTAAATTTTTACTTATAATTCTTAAATATATTTATATTATAATTTTTTTAAAATTACGCGTATGTTTATAAAATTTTATTCTTTATTTTTACTATCAATAATATTTTAAAATTACATATATGTTTATAAAATCTCATTCTTTATTTTTCACTGTCAATATTATTTAATATTGACATCATTAATGAACCATCACCTTAATAGTAATATGATTGAAATTTAAATATCATATTCAATATCATATTAATAAATTTTTTTTTTTTTGAAACATTTATTCTAAATAAATTTTAATAATAAATTTTTTAATTAATATTATAATTTGTTTAAATTTTAATATTAATTTATAAAAATAATTTTATAAAATAAAAAAAATATATAATTGTTAGGATATTAATTAGTTTTTCAATTTTCATAACGAAGTAATTAATTTATAATGGTTAATTATATTATATATAACATCTCATTACATATAGCATATATTTTGTTGAATACATTCTAATTAATATAAACCACAAATAATAATTAGTATAAACAACTAAGATTGAGTATTGAATTTGACCTCTCTCATAACTCAAAAGTATTGGAGGAGGATCAACGACAAAGCTCTCTCTCGTTTTGATTATCATTTTAATATTAATACTTTTGAAATTTAAATAGCATATTTAACCCCCCGATCGGGGTGGCTGCTCGAGGAAATAGGCCATATATGGCTCTCAGACAAATACTAGGACGGGTACAGGCCACCGCAACCCACACGCTCATGGCGATGGGTGAGGTGGCATCCCGCATGAGGAAGTACAGGATGGAAGGGAGAAGTGGCAGCTAGTGCTAGGGTAGTGATGGAGGTGGGAAGGACAAGACAGGAGGATGGATGAGACAGAAGAGGAAGGAGGGGGAGTATGAAGGAATGAAGGGTGATGAGAAGAGTATTGTTGCGAAGGAGAGACAGAGGAATGACGAGGAAGATCAACTCAACAACCTGCAACGACACCTTCGAAGCGGCACCGGGTATGTAATCTGGTCATATTCATTATTTGAAATGCTGCCTATGTGTTTACATGGAAAGGGAATGAGAGGTTCGAATAGAGAGGAGGGAAGGGATAAAGGAGGGAGAGATTTGGACATGCTGCGAGGGAAGGGGAGTGAGGTTGAACCTGTAAATGGTATCGTGAGGGACCACCAGGGACTAGAATATGAGGGAGGCCATGCCATTAATTTAGCCAGCCAAACCCATAAGGTGGAAGGAGAGAGGGAGATAAGCAAGTGAGAGGTGGGGCAATTGCGAGAGATAGAGAAGAGCGAAATGTGCACAGGCCAGAGGGGAGGGAGAAGGGAAAGGAATTGAGGGTAGTAGTTGTATGGTTCAAGGGACGGGAGGGTAAGGCTGTAAGAGTCATGCGAATTGAGTACTAGGACTCTAACCCCAAGAACATAGCAGAGAGAGGCAATTTCCAAAAAGGCAGAGGGTATATTGCATGGCAGGGGAGTGGCGTTGTTAGCTCTGGCGGAGAGGCTATTGCATGGCAGAGGAGAGGCGTTGTTACTTCGGACAGAAATGAGGCAACAAAGAAGTGGGCAGAGGGGCATCAGGGCAGAGACGGTGGTGGTAGGAGATGCAAGGAGAGGGGCAACGATAGAATGGTGGAAACACTGACAAATGTAATATGTAAGCTAACTGGAATGTTTTGTGAACAGGTGAGCACAACAAGTGACATGGATAGACCAACCCGTGGTAGAGGACGCGACAGAAGGGGAAGGGAGGAGCCTCGGGGTGTTGACCCAGGTACCTTGGAACCTAGATGTGGAAGAAAGCCAGTAGAAAGACTAATCAATGAAGCAGTGACAACGTATAGAGTAGGGACAGATGCAAGCATCAAGAAGATCTTAGAAGACTGGGAGGAACAGATAAAAGAGGAGGCAGACTCAGAAGAGGAAATGGAGGCCTGGCGAGAGGTAATCCCGGACCCAGGAAATACGAGGGGAAGACTAACTCAATTTAAGCAGACTCTATACCTATATTGGCTCATGAAGAGCCTGATGGGGAAGGCCATGGAGCAACTATCAATGGGGATGGCAATGACCCTCTAGGACATGCCAAACTACAAGAAAGACCTACAGACCATACAGTTTCAGTTGTGCAAGTAGGACATCCACCTAGACAGAATCCAAAGGCATATCCCTTGTATCATCGAGTTGGCAAATGCACCAGGAGACTCAGTTGATGACCCAGCCTCGGTCGACTCTGCCTCAGAGGACGAAAATGAATAGTTAGGTTCCTGACCGTTTTTTAGTTTTTAGCGGATAGCATTTACTTTTATTATGTATGCTTATGATAGATAGAAACTCACGCTCCTATTATGATATAGATGTATATATAGCTTGGGTAGATCCCTTAAACTATATGATTTTTGGATGGCATATAACACGGAAAGGTGGCCAACAGACTTGGTTTCCCATTGGGCAAGTTGAGGCCACCTATCTCATTTATGTAGTGTAAACTTGTTTTTCATAAATAAAAAATAAAATATCCTACCAAACATTACAAAAAAATTAACATATTTAACAGATTAGAGTTAGTTTAACTGAATTTTTAAAATTATATTTAAGAAGTTCTGAACACTTTTATAATAATAATATATATATATATATATATTTAATTAAAATAGCACTGAATAAATTTAATATCATATATATATTCTTTATAATATAATTATATTTTTATATAATGTTAACATTAACACGATCGGTTTTTACAATATTACATTTTTTTTTTATCTCCTGGCCCTTCTGCATTTAAGGTGTTGCAACGCTTAGACATAGCAAAACCAACCAACGCTTGGCCGACATGGTTGACAAGTAACAGGTTTGACATTTCAGTCATAACTCTGACTCTTGCTCTGTATATAAAACAAAAACAAAAACGAAACCATATTCACAAAATGGTGAAGAACGATGCATTTAATGAAATTTGCGTTGGCTTGGGTGGTGGTTGGTTGGTTCTGGTTACCAACGCACCCATCCAAAATCCAAAAATAATTCACCACCTCCGCTATTCATCCCCAAGCCCAATGCAAGACTTCAAATTTAAATCCTGGGTTGTAATTTTCATCCTTTAATGTTATAGTTCTCAGTCAATTATCAGTCACGATTGTCTTCCATCTGTCCATCCTCCAACTTCTCCGTGAAAAGGCACCGCCCTGCCTGCCCACGACATTAATTACTTAAACACGTATTGTCTCAACTGTATTATACCAAGTCCTCAAACACAGGGCTTTTGTTCACAGGCATTGTGTTGTTGCAGGAAGAAAGTTCAAACATATATACACAACACAGTTCGATTCATATATATACATCATAATTCTTCATTTGCAGAAATAGCTTTGTGAGATATACATAGATAGACACAGTTTGTGTGTATATATACAGAATTGATTTCGAATGGCGCCTTCGACTAATGAATACCATAATCAACATCGTGCAGAGCTTCTGCATCATACCATAATAACAAAGAAGATCTCGCTCCCCTGCGCCGAAGATCGGCTCTCGGAGCTCCGGGGGCTTATGAACAAATCAGAGGGAGATCCCCTGCGTGTGGTGGGAATTGGGGCTGGGGCTTGGGGGAGCGTATTCATGGCGATGCTTCGGGAAGCCTACGGTCACGTGGGAGATGATAAGGTGCAGTTCAGGATGTGGAGAAGGGCTGGGAAGGCAGTGGACAGAGCCTCTGCTCACTGTCTCTTTGATGTCATCAACTCCAGGGAGGACGTTCTCAGGAGGCTTATCTG
Organism: Pinus tabuliformis; assembly: GCA_031772625.1. NCBI lineage: Eukaryota > Viridiplantae > Streptophyta > Pinopsida > Pinales > Pinaceae > Pinus > Pinus tabuliformis. Next base: position 714,920,427 of record CM062811.1, on the reverse strand, counting down.
TAACTGTGCTTATCTCAAATATGTGGAGGCCAGGTTGGGGGATCGAGTCCTGTATGCTGACGAGATTCTGCGAGATGGGTTCTGTGTCAATATGCTTGAGACACCCCTTTGTCCTGTCAAGGTGGTCACCAACTTGCAGGAGGCCGTTTGGGATGCCGACATTGTTGTCAATGGATTACCCTCCACCGAGACGAGGCCGGTTTTTGAAGAGATTGGGAGGTACTGGGGGGAAAGGATTGCATTGCCTGTCGTTATTTCTCTGGCCAAGGGAGTGGAGGCGGTGCTGAAGCCTGTTCCACATATTGTTACGCCCACCCAAATGATCCATGAAGCCAGTTAGCATTCTTTTCTCCTCTACCTATGTTCTTAAATTTAGCTCATGCCATGGTTTTTCCACTCTCCTGCATGCTTGAATGTATTGGAATGAGGCTTGGATTGAATTGAGTGGAATGTTTTTTTAGAATCGTTTTGACTTGAGCTGGCAAAGAAGTTATCGACCTTAGATTGGGAGAGCCACATCAAACTGGATATAAATTTTATGTTGCTTTAAGTACTCTATAGATCATCACCTTCGCCATATTTCCCAAAAGGATTCAACAAAGTCCTTATACTTACTAGTCAAAGTCCATTACTGTATGATATCTTGTCCCAAGTCCATTAGTTTATAATATCATGTCCAAAGTAGTGGACAAGTAGAGAAGGATCACAAGGTAGAATCAAACTTTGGACATGAAAAGTGATATTGAATTCAACCAAGTCCTTCAGTTGAAAGTCTATTAGTCTATAATATCATGTCCAAGTAGTGGAAAAGTAAAAGATCTCAAGACAAAATTAAAATTAGAACCTGAAATTTCAGTAAAAGTGATGTTGATTCAAAAAGTCCCTTGAGTCAAAAATAAAAGCCTATTAGTCTATAATATCATGGCCATGTAGATAATGAAAAGGTAGAAAAGGATTTCAAGGTAGAATTAAACTTATGACATGAATTTTCAGTATCTTGGGGCTGATATGGAACTTGGAAGGTTTCCCTGTCTAGATTGAATTGAAATCTGAGTTGCCCATCTCAGCTAATTTGGCCTGCTGGCTTCTCAAATTTCTCTTTTGTGCGGTGGACTGTTACAGATCTGTTGGACCATATCACAATTCTTTTACAATTTCCTTATATGTAGCACATGTCATGTTTTTTCACTATAGTGCATGAATGAATTTATTGGGTTTAGGTTTGAATTCAATTCAATTCAATTTGAATTAAATGTTTTCTGTGGGGTCATTTTTATTTTGAGCTGGTATGTTTTCTGTGGAGTTAATTTGGTTTTTAGCTGGCAAAGAAGTTCACCCATACGTTCTCAATCTTGGCTGGGGAGACCCATATCTGTCTATAAATTTTCCATTCCATTTACATTGTCCGGGCACTTTAAATCGGCCTCTCTAAAATGATTCAACAAAGCCTCTCGAATAATAGGTAAAGCCCATTAGTGTATAATATCATGTCCACGTCGTGAAAAAGTAGAGAAGGATGAACATCATTGGCTGGAACGGAACTAGGAAGATGTCCTTTTCTCAATCGAATTGAAAGCTGAGCTGCCCAGCTTGGCTAATTTAACTTACTGTCCTCTCAATTCTCTCTTTTATACATTATGATTAAACCTTGATGGGAATGTTGGACAATGTTACAATGCTTTACAACTTCCTTCTATGCAGGACATGTATGTTGCTTTCACTGTACTGTATGCATGATGTATTGGGTTGAGGCTTCGATTGAATTTGAATTGAATGCTTTTTCTGTGGGGTCATTATAATTTTGAGCTGGAATGTTTTCGGTGCCGCCATTATGATTTTGAGTTGGTATGTTTTCTGTGGGGTTATTTTGAATTTGAGCTGGCAAAAAAGGTTTAGACGTACATTCGACCCATATCAAACTGGTTATAAATTTTTCCATTAGCATAGTTCAGGCATTTATAAATCTTCATTTCCAAAACAATTTTAGTGATAGGTAAAAAGTCATTAGTCTACAATATCATGTCCAAGTAGAAGAAAAGTAGATAAGGATCTCAAGGTAGAATCAACATGGGACATGAAATAATGATTTTAACATCATGGAGCTGGAATAGAACTTGAAAGATGTCCATGTCGGAACTGAATTGAAGGCTGAGCTGCCCTTTTCGGCTAATTTGACCTACAGGCCCCTCAATTATCTCTTTTATCCATTAAACTCTTATGGGTCTGTTGGGCCATGTTACAATGCTTTCACAATTATCTTCTATGATCTTAGTTATTAGTTATGCTATTTGGATGGTACAATGTCTGAGTGGTTGAGAAGAAGCGAAGGATCTCAGACATCGGATTTTGAGAGCACCTATTGTCCTAATTCAGATTACCCGCTTCTTCCAACGAGGGGGTGAGAATCGACTTGGGACATGCATTTGACACTTTCAACATCCAGGGACAAGAATGGAAAATGGAAGATGTCCTTCTCTGAATTGAATTGTAGGTTTAATTGGAGATTTTGATAAGTTTGATCTGCTGATCTCTCAATTCTGTCTCTTATCCACTAGACCCTTATGGCCTATTATAACATTTTTTATTTCTATTACAGTTTTCTTCTATGATCTGGTTATAATTTTAGCTAATTGGGTAGTACAGTGTCCAAGTTATGGAGAAAAGAAGACGGATCTAGGGCAATGTATTTTAAGAGCTCTTGGTGGTTTAGGCTACCTGCTTCCAACAAGAGCGTGAGGATCAAATTAGGACTTGCAATTGGCAATTTCAACATCGCAGTGTAAGATTGAGCTTAGGAGATGGCCATATTTTAATTGTATTGAAGGTTTGATTGCCAATTTGTCCAATTCGACTCACTGATATGAGATATCTCAATTCCCTGTTTTATCCACTACACCATTATGTGTCCATTGGACTGTGTTACAACCTACAAATTTATGCTATGATCTAGATATTAGTTTTTCTCGTTTGAAGTAGTAACCTGTTCTTCAGGTAGTTGTTGCACTGCAAGGCTTTTGCCCCCAATGAGTATTATTAGAATGTGCGTACTCTGTTAAATTAGGAAATATGTGAAGCTACACAAGTGGCCACAGTTTCTACAATACTATCCCTTTACAAAATCCTTTATGTGATTACAAGGTTAGCCCTCTCTTGATGACCATCATTAAATATTAAGTGACTTCCACACAAGCTGTAGAAAATTGGATCATATTGAAAAATTATTAGCAATCAGGAAGACTGGTCTAAACCAAATGTCTGCTTTTTAGATGGAAATTAAGGGATGCTGTCTAAAAACATTATACAAATTTGAATTTAAAATAATGGTCAGAATTGGGTTATGGCCAACAAAAATATGCGGTTCTAGCTTCAGCTTTCTTATCACTGCTTTTAAGTTTTAAATGACAGGTTTATTTTCTCCATTAAGGCTTCCTTTGTGGTCAATATAGGTGGGAAAAAGGTCTTCCTGGGAATTATCAAAAGAATATGGCAAATGGAACATGTTCAGAATCCAGACAAAGTCATAAAATTAGCTGAACAAGATATAAAACTCAAACAGACATTAATCTACAGATCTCTGACCGAATTTGGAAGTTATAATGAGGTTTGTAAATAATTTAGAATATGAGCATTGTGTCTCCAGCCAGGATTGCAAAATTTGCCCAGAAAGTTATGTTCTCACCTTTATTCAAAGTATGTCAGAAGTTTGATCAACTGTCTTTTACTTTTCATGGGTTGCTAATGTAGATGCAGCCACCTACCACGTGGAGGTGCTTTGAAGCAAATTGAAAATTTCCTCATGTCTTTAGGATTTGCAAAAATCTAATACTGGATCCTTGACAATCATTTGTATATCTCCCAAGCCATTCTAGAATCTGGGCCTCTAACAAGTGTGCATTATGTATTTGAGCTTCGCCTGCTCAAAGTTGATGTTGAAACCAAAACAAATGCATCTGATTTTGGATATGGTAAATTTGTGTTGAATACTTTTACTATCAATAAACTCTAGCGGAATGCCTTGCCTATTATCCACTTTTCCCTTGTTATAATGCAACTCTGATGTAATGGAGTTTTCCCATCAGTATATCTGTTAGATTTAAGGTGTGTATTTCAATCTAGTTTGAAAGTTACCCTATTGCTATCAAATTCTGCTGACTGTCTTTGTAGTGTTTATTGTTTGCATCTGACAACTGTGATAAATCCACTGTGAAGAAGATAAAATAGATTACGTGGTGTGGATTTATTTTGTATTGATCTTATGCCTGATATTTCTGGTGTGTAGCAAATGTTCCTATATCAAATATACTCTATCTGGGAGGACCAAATATAGCTTCAGAAGTGTACAACAAGGAGTATGCTAATGCTCGAATATGCGGGTCAGAGAAGTGGGCAAAACCCCTAGCAAGCTTCCTTCGTCAGCCACATTTTACAGTATGGGACAATCCAGACCTTGTCACGCATGAAGTCATGGGAGGTCTTAAAAATGTATATGCAATTGGTGCAGGTAATAATTTGCTTCTTACTTTGTTTAGTATTTCTTCAAGTTCTCTGATTTTGGTATTCATATAAGGACTTGATTTTCTCAATGACCCATGGGAATTTAGTGAATTTATGATATGTGTTCCATGGAGCAATGCGTAGCAAAAGCATGCAACATGGACAGAAATTCCTAGCTTCTGTGGGCAAGGCAGTCCTCTCAATTGTTAAATTTAACAGCCAACAAGTATTTACTATTTAGTATAAAACAATGGTCTCATGGTTGCTTCTTGCGCTTTCATTCATTTCTTGTGACAAATTTTGTATAGTTTCAGTGGTTTTAGATTAAGTTTTGAATTTTGGCTACCATGCCCAATAATAGTGATTGAGCATTGCAACTGGCATCTCATAGCATTGCATAAACATACAATTTGTTTCACAGGCATTCATTATGCCTTAAGTTGTTATCATTCCTGTTTGTAATTTTCTCTTAAACCATTAAATAATGATGAATTAATGTTTCCCTGTTCATGTTCAAACTATGTTAATACTTTTTAGTTCCTGTACAGGCATGGTTGCAGCTTTGACAAATGAGAGTGCTACAAGCAAGTCTGTCTATTTTGCTCACTGCACATCAGAGATGATCTATATAACACATTTGTTGGCGGAAGAGCCTGAGAAATTGACAGGCCCACTTCTGGCTGATACATATGTTACACTGCTGAAGGGAAGAAATGCGTGGTATGGTCAACGGATTGCAAAGGGAGAAATTAGGCCAGACATGGGGGACAGCATACAAGGAAAAGGAATGATACAGGTTTAAATCCAATTTTGAGCTCAGGCAATATTTTTCTTTTTCTCTTTTATTTATTGCCGCAATACATGTTTCATAGTTTAAATGAGACATAGCAACCACAAAGTGGGAAAACTGCTTTTGGAAAGCTTCCAAGGAGACCCATAAGCTTTTTAGCAGTCCTTGGCATGCTTTAAAAGTAAGTTCATAATCCAAAGATGGCAGAGTATTTATGGTTGGAAATGCAGTATCAAATTCCATATTGCAGAAACATGAATGGCTACTTTCTGTTTTTGATAATATAGGGTGTATCAGCCGTGGAAGCATTCTATGAATTGCTTTGCCAACCGAGTTTAAGTGTCATGCACCCAGAGAGGAAAAAGGAGGTGGTTCCTGTGGAGCTATGTCCCATTCTTAAGACTCTGTACAATATCCTTATAAAAAGGTAATAATTTTCTGTTTGCTTGTAAGGTTTCAGTGTAGAACAATCTTGTTACGAATGTCATATCCAAAAAAGTTGTCTTGCGAAAGTGTCAATAGGACATTTGATTCCCTTTCCCCTAAACATGATCAAAGTTTATATTCTACATTTGAGAAAGGATTGACTGGAGCAATTTTAACCTCTTAATGCAGGGAAGCATCAGCAGAAGCTATATTACAAGCCTTGAGAGATGAGAATATGTATGATCCACGTCATCGTATTGAGATTGCTTCAGTAAATAAATGCTCCATGCTTCAGTTGCCATGCACTCCGAAGACAGTCCAACTTGACAGGGAGTCAATTCTAGAGTGTTAAGATAATAAATTACGATATTTTGTGAGGGGGTGTTAATGTCGTCAGAGATTTTCTTCAGTGACCAAAAATACAGTTGTCCCTTCATTTGAAGTATTTTGTCATGATTGTGTAACTGCACAATTGTTGTTCTGATCGATAGAACAACAATGCATTCTTGGATAAAAATGGTTGTTGGTACTGGCTAAAAGATTTAGGCAGATTGGGTAAGTATAGGCATTTGCCTTATGTAGTTGGTGATCAATTGTGTATAATCAAAGTTATTAATTGTTTATAATCAAATAAGGAAGACCACTTGCTGAGTAATATTTCCCTTGCTATTTTGTATATTGCAAATTAAACCCTACATTTTACCCAGTTTACTGGTGCACAGAAAGGGAAATGTGACAGAAAAACTAGAGGTTTGCAGCACTATAAGTAATCTAAAACTAAGTTTTGCTTACTGTTATTTTCCTATATGGAAAAAAGTTTGCTTTCAATGCTTAATGTCTTACACCAAACAATTGAATCTTAATATTATACAATATATTGAAGGACTATGCACTTGGGCGTATATCTCATGTGGTTGGGACGGACCGCTTTCCGCCTCCCCACCCGTGTTCGAAACCTCGATGCATGCTTCCACTGCTCTGCAGCTTAATGTTGATCAATCTTGCTTTGCTGCTCCGCAGCATATTGTAACAATCACGCTTCTGTAAATATGTGTACATTGCGAATTCAATCTCACTTCTGTAAATATGTGTAATTGTGAATTTCGAGTTAATACAACTTCTTCTAGAGGGACTCAGCCCCCTCATTTTTAATTAATATGTTGAAGGACTGCTATTTAATAATGGTGTTTTCCTCAAAATTTTGGTGTCAATGTTTCGGCATATTTCCAAAGCCCATTTTTGTTCGTTACTCTCCTGCCTTCTCTGTCATTCGCTGTTGACAATTACCGCCAATGACCACCAATGGATGCCCTATTTTATAGATCCCCTCTTGGAAAGGTGTGGCTCTCTCTAAGGCACCTGCTGTTGACAATTACCGCCAATGACCACCAATGGATGCCCTATTTTATAGATCCCCTCTTGGAAAGGTGTGGCTCTCTCTAAGGCACCTCCAACAAACAGGGTATATGATTTCTTCATAGCCCAAGTCAAAAGTGTGTATAGTTCCACAAATGCAAAGTGGATAATGTAATAAATCCTTAGCGTTTCTTCTACTTCCCCATTGTTAGTTCTCTTGTCATTCAAGCTTGAGCCTTCTTCTCATCCTAGCTTTCCTTGCACAGATTAGTTTTATATTTATTTTGAAAAATGATAAGCAAACCATAATCACCAGCAATAGAGCATTCATGGGAATATTGTCCATATATACATAGTTGGATGTATATGCACAAAGATCCAACTGTGGATATATTGCCATTAATCTCTGCTACTTGCTCTTATTGTTTGCTTAAACAATAAGCACTGAGCAGTGCAACATTAATATAAAGCGGGAGAACCAAACGGTCTCCTATAAAAGATACAATGCATGAAGTAAATCAACATCTTGCCCTACCGGAGAAGATCCAGGAGCTAATAGGTCTGAGGATCAGACCCATCTCTCCTAACATTTGAGATCAGTGAGGATCAGACCCACGGATCCTCACTGATTTCGAGTCTAGATACGTATTGGTATCAATCGATCTCTTGGTGCCCCTGTCTAAATGTAGTACCCTGAAAAATGTTGTGATCCTCTGTGTGGGGTCTGGTCTGATGGGAGGCTGAAGAATATGTGCTCGGAACTTAAGAGCCTCCTGCATATATAGGGCCAAACATCTCTGATTGGGTTAACTGAAAAAGTCGGCGAGGGTTTGAGAATCTTTGAACAAGCAATGAAACCTTCCTCTGATCTCGTAGTAGACAAGGTGTCCAAGGATGAAGTGCACCTCGATCTCCACTTCCTATAAATGACATACCTGGCAGAGTCTGTCTAGTCTATCCACCTGGTGGTCTATCTCTACCTGAAGTCTATGAGAACCTACTCTGAACTGGCCTAGAGGAATGCGAAGAGCATGCATCCAGTGGTGAAAGGTATATTGGGGTCGAACAATGAGCCTGTCTCTCAACTCCAAGAAGTGCTCAACGTAGAAGGCCATCTTTGGGTGCAACCCTCTTGGAGGATTGACCTAGGTGACCTGGACGAACTGCCTGTAGATGTCCTCCCTGATGATCTTGTTTAGCTCCTGTCTAGTAGGTAAAAGGTGACCGAGAGCATCTAAGGAATATCGGAAAGGAGGGAGACAATCCAACTGAATTCCCACTGACTCTAAGAGGTTTGAGACTCTTGTAAACCAACATTTGGCTCGGCCTAAGGGAGTAGAACGGGCAATAGTCTCAGAAGAGCAATATGCCAAGTAAGGATAATGGTCCCTACTCTTTATCGAGTCTACGAAGCCCTGGACACGATGCAAGAATGAAACCAATCTGAAAACCGTCTCAAGCCGAGAGCGCTGAGCTCCAAACTCTATAGTGTGAAGCTATAGTGTTCAGCTATAGTGTGCAACATTGGACACTAATTAGTTGTAAGGGCTTCTTCCATAAAGCTTTTATAGGCAATATTGATTGTGATGTCACATCTATGGATTATTGCAACATCATTTTTTAGATTCTCTTGTAGTACATTGTGATGGAGCCTATGATGCCTATTGTCTACAAACTTAACTCTTCTTCCCTTAATTTGTTGATTTGGAAAAACTATCAAGCAAGTCAACCTTTATAAATCTTAGGCTCTATCTTACTTTGATGCTCACTTCTCTTGATCTTCAACAACCCACTAGAATAAAAATAAATGCTTCTTAAGGTTCAAAATTCAAGCATGAGGTTCTCTTCCAAGCATCATGCTACATCTTTGACCCTCTTTATGCTATCTTACTTTGGAGAAGGATTGAAAACTCCTTGACTACACTAACAACAAAGAAAGTGTTAGAGTTACACCCTCCTAGGTCCAACCAAAGTGCAGGGATACCATATTGTCTACACCACTACTTCATCTTGCTAGTATTCATCGAGAAGTCCATTCAACAATTACTTCAAACTGCATTAGGAGTTAGGATTCTTTCTTGCAAATGCATAATTTGTAGGTTGAAGGGTTTTCGCCACTTAGAGACATATTTCCTTATTTAAATAGGAAAAAGTCATTTTTACTCTACGACACTTATTATAGTTTGAATATGCAGATTATGATTTACCATTTTTACCATTTTTATAGAAAGGAACCATTTTGGGGAAATCCATCCTTCTACATGATATCATAGACTCCATGATTTACATGGTAATAAAAGAATTTAATGCCATTTCAATATGGCTGAGACATTTAAATCTTTCAATTCACTTGTAAGGCCATGGTTTTGACCCTTGTATTTATGCCCTAATTGTATCGTATATATTTTGTTAATGTGGTTATTTTGTTAGTGAATCTTAATTTGGATTTTAGATTATTTTATTTCCATGTTTCATACTTCTAGATGTCATATTGTAAAGCCACCATGGTATAGTTTAAAAGGTACTTTACAATAAATGATATAGCATGTCCAAAGAGGGTTATGATGCGATAAGATAGAAAATGAAATGGAGTTTGTGGGGAAATATTATTCTTTGCCATGTGTGAATCGATGAACCTTCCACCTACATGAATTCATGCACACCTTAGTATATATTCTTTGATTTTGGATTTTCAAATCATGACATTTTAAAGGATTCAAATATTATATCTTTATATAGTATTGTAGGTGATTATTTCATATTGAAAAAAATCATGCATATAAATATGAAGGAAAATATTTAATGAAAAAATATAAAATTTGTAAATTTTGGAAAATACTATCAATATAAACATATTTTATGTAAAAAAACAAAACATTTAAAGTGAAAATGGCTAATTTGTGATTTTTTATTAAAGGACAAAAAAATATCCTATTGGCAAAACTTCACCTCTAAAAATTACACTATTTGGAAAATTCCTTTACTTTAGTCTCTCTTTCATTTGAAATTGTCTCTTAATCACCTGAGATATTTGTATGGAGACATAATGAGCGAAATAGTTCAAATGTTGATATGATATAACATAGTTTTCACATTGGTTTTAATGAGGAAGAAATGGTTATAGTGAGCACTGTTGATCGAAAGGTAAAATCTATCCTTTTCTCTTTCTCGTGTTGGGTTTTGACTCTATTGAGCAAATAGATTACCTAAATTCTCTTGTAGTTGCCTTGGTGGTGGGCTTTGGATGCTAAACTAACATAATAGATCTCCCATAAGGATATTATTAGCTAAGACTATTCTTGTTAGAATACTATCCTAGAAAATGAAAGATTTCCTTAAGTATGCATAAAGGGGGAATTCCCAACCCTAAGTTAGGGAATCGATAAAAATATTATATCCATCACAGTGATTAAACATTAATAGAGGAATCAACTTGAATCTACACCATTGGGATTCATGGTAGATGTCTAATCTCACTAAGTCATGTGATGATGTGGGTTAAGTTGTAATGAGTAATGGAGACTTGTAAGTAGCACTTCACCCTCATTAACTTATAGCCTTGCTTAAGAGTGATGCTCATTATATATGCCTATGATTAGGAGGTAACTTGCTCCTATGTATCCAATTACATGGATAGTGTCTAAATACAAATGTATTCGTCAATGTGATGTTTATGTTATATGAATTGTTATAACCCTTTTTGTCGCTTTATGTTAATGAGAGGAACCTATAACAACCTCCTTCAGTTGTTGGCATGAATGTAGATCTTCTAATTCTTGTTTGTGCTCAATTAGTAGCCCATCGCTCCCACAAGTCTAGTATCTTGTGTACCCATTGCTCCCTTTTAGGTGTGCATCCTATCATTAGGTATACAACTTGCCTTCATCCTAAGAGCGGTGGAGATCAAAATTATAGAAGCAGTGATTCCAAAGGATTTCAACTAGACTATCTTATCCTGAGTTGGATGAGGGTCAATTATTAAAGAAGTTTCCTAACTTCTCATAGTCCTAGGTGTCCAAATACATCCTCCTTGGTCTAGGAAAGGCCTATTTAATCATACCCTATCAAGGGTCAGAGTAAGAATTAGAGAGTTAGCTCGGTAATGCTGGTGAAATCTTGCCAGAGTAATCTTCTCTTGGATCTCAAATGAGCCCAATTTTTCTATAAGTCAAGGGAAGAGTAGAACTGAGGGATCGAAGGAGAGGACATGTTGTAGAAGAAGTATAATTCCTTATGTATTTTTGATATGATATTAATGTATGCTAGTTTCCTTCTCCATTTCATGTCTATGTATGTGAGAAACTTAATTGATTTATTACATTGAGTTTATGTTGCATGAAAATTTTGTCTTCCACATAGGAAACCTTGTTCGTTTGTTTGTGCTTGTGTGTAAGGGCTTGGATTGAGGAGTTGGAGAAAAATCTCTAGATAGGAACAAGTCTTTTAGTTGCAAAATGGATTTTGAAACTAAATCATCTTGTGAGGGTTTGAGGCAAGGTCATTTATCCATTTGACTTTGTTATTTGTATGGTTGGCTATGGCATTACAACTAGGATATTAGCTTGGTTATTCCACCGATTATTTGGCAAATCTTGAGGCGAGATCTGTGGAGAATAAACTCCTTTGCCTCTGTGTGATATTAAGGCTAACATGAATGAGTTAAATTTGGTTCACAAATGTGTATAAGTATGTTTAGTTATTGTTTAGAGTATGCATGAGTTGAATGTAAATGTATGTAGCGATGTTATTCAGGTTGTTAATTTTTCTCATATATATATAGATTTCATTTTTCTATCGCCCATGCATTTAAATTGATCTAGATTGGATCATTATATTATTTGTCATCCATATTGATGATTTTAGAGTGGAAAAAGTGGAGGAATCAACTCTTAGGACCATTTTTATTTGTGGGACATAGTTTGGCAAATTGGGGTCTGAAACCTTCTAGGAGTATTTTGAGGCATCAAATGACGTTTTTGGAGGAAAAAATATGTCGCTTTAGTGAAAAACATTTTTTTCCTATTCTCCACACAAAGTCCTTTCCAACGACGCAAGAATCATGTCAATCAGAGTTAATATGCAAAATTTATGCCTCAAAAGTTGACCTTCTTGTTTTCACCACCATGATTCGAGAGGATGCCACATCAACCCCCATTATCCATGGAAAAGGGGCTAACCATGTGATTATGATGTAGAAGACTCCTGAGGAGTCCAAATTGTAACTCTGGTAAAGAGTTGAGGTAGTCAAACCTAACCACTAGTAGGCTATCAGTCTATGTTACAATCGGGTCACTAGGAGGAAATGAGGTTTCATTCTTTCAAGTGCATTTGTTCTATAGTTGAGAAAAAATAGGCAAGAGGGATAGGATATAGAGCACACATAGAGGATTTATGCATTGTAGTAGCCCAGAGGCCACAAGATCCAGGTGGATATTGGTGGCCACCCTCTTATTCCACTTGGACCCTGTTATGTAACCAGCTCCCAAAATAGAAGAAAAGATAGATCAATGACTTCAAAATAAGTCTCTTCGAGGGGGAAACCTCCTTTACATTACACAAATGAATAATTATTGGATCATAGAATTGACAAAACCTCCTTTATATATATAGGAGTCTAAGGGGTCATAATATAATCAAAGCTGACATAACAATAATAATATAAGGGAACAACAATAACAATAGTGGGCTTATATTGGGCATAATAATAACAATATGGGGACAGTAGGGGCACAAAAATAAAAATAAGGGCTACAATTACAATAGTAATGGGGGAATCACTAGTATTATAGGGACCCAACATGCCCCTCTCCTTCAAAAAAGCGTTGTCCTCAATGCTTGAGTAGTTCCGGATGCTTCTGTATAAAATTCTCACCCTCCCATGTGGAATATTTAGCAGGTAAGTGTTATAGACATTTTTGGGCACTGCAACCCCAATCATACATGTCCATAAACCAAGGGCTCCTAAGTCCCTAAAAGTGTTGCTTCACACCCTAAAGGAACAAGGTTAGCTGATTACATCTCTCCCAGAAGTTCTCCACAGAAAACTGCTCAGAACTGGTCAAAGCTGGACCATACAGACTGCCCAGTGCATAGGGTGCGATGCATCTCACCTGCTCAGTGTAAAGGGTGCGATGCATACTGGAAAACCCTTCTGTAGGGTGTGATGGGCAAGAGTAGACAAATGGCAGAGACAGTTTGCAAGGTGGATCGTCATGGAATCTTCCAGAAACATCTCCTGTGACACTTGCCTCTCTGAATTCGCTCAGGGATGAGTAAGAGATCATCAATCTCCAAGTGGAATCAAGAACTATCAGAGAGAGGACACTAATCAAAATCCTAGAAGTTGACTCACCCCCCTGCAATCATCTATATATGGATCCCTCATCCCAGAGATCTAGAGGCCGGAATTTTGTATCTTGTAAGGAAGTGTTGTTGGTTTCTTGGTGGAATATCATAGTGTTGGGTGATCTAAGCTTTTCATGAGGTGAAGAACAGCTTTCATGCTGGTAGGATGACGCTGGGTCAGAACAATGGGTTGTAATCCTCTCTTCTAATCTTTATATCAATAAAGCTATTCAAGTTTTCCTCCACATTCTTGTATGTTTGATGATATATGCATTTGTGTGGTCAATATATATCTGGTCCTATATTGTTTATGATTGTAGATCTCTGTTCTCTGATAGTATTATGCTATTTTGATTCCACATGTGTTCTTTGAAGCTGGGTAGACGGAGGAAAAGCGACAAGGATCTGTCAGAAGGGAGAGGAACCAAGCAAGGAACCAAGGGCAAGATTGAGGTTGGTGTCCTTCGTTTCCCTCTTATCTACTTCTCATAAAGGAAAGCGAAAGTAGTTTTAGTTTGTTTGTTTCTAAGATAGCTACCAGTCTTAGTGGGACTAGCAGCTCCGAGTGGACACTAGATTTCCCGATAACAAAATGGCGACTCTGCTGGGGAGCGAATAGATTGTTTACTTGTCTATATTTGTTTGCTTTATAAACTTACAGACGGAGCCTGAAGTTAAGCCAGCTAGCCTTCGAACTGCATTTGCTATGCAAGTGAAAAGTAGATCAATGCTGCTTCAGTCTATCTTCAGGTTTTGTTTATAAACTAAACAATCGATTTGCAAACATCCTAATTGCCCTATTGGTGGCTCTAGTAACCTCATTAGATTAGCCCTTGTGATTTCTATTTACTGAATATCATTAGCTCAGCCTAAATCCCTCAACTAAGCTGCAAACTGTGACCAAGAACCAAGTTGAAGTCTCGTCCCTGGACCATCGCACTTTCTCCTCTTGGGAATCTGGATGCATTGCACCTCCCGTGTGCAGTAGGTGCGCTGCATCGCACTTTCCCTGTGTTGTAGGTGTGCTGATCAGATAAGACCTCTTCTGCTCTTAGATTTTGGTTTTGTTTTCACTCTCTTCAGCTTTATTCAGGAGTTTTGCTGTCTGTGATCAGTATACCACTGTGGAAACTCCCTTCCTTTGCATGATTCTACCTCCATAGTACAAAGAATTGTGAATGTTTTTATATATTATGCGCCATTTACAGTTCTCTTTTACAAAAAGTAGCATAATCGAACTGTCGTCTTTTGATTTGGAAGTGTCGTTTTCAGTCAAAGAAAAGAATTCTATTGTTTTGGATGGTCAACTATACAGTTACTCTTGTATTTGATTTGAATTAGTAGTTTTTCAAGTGTTGAAAGCAAGTTTCAATTCAAAGTTGCAAAGTGTCGTCATTATCTTCCTTCCATTTTTGAAGAGAAATTTATTAGTACTGTCGCTTTGAAAAGATAATTCAGATTTGTACTTAGCATTCTTTTTGTCATTCACACGTTAAGAAAGCTGAAAACAAATACATGCATGTGCATTTGCATTTACACTGCTTGTTGGTTTGATTTAGGACAGTGCATCTAGTGTGTGCTCTCTGCTCTATGTTGAAAGAATATCATCTCTCTTTCTTTAGTAGCTAAGATTTTCATTGCAAAAAGAAGATTAAACGATTGTTTATCATCTTAGATTGCATTTTAGGAATTGCATATCTACATCACGCGGTGAACCTGAAAGGCAAATTTCTTAAGAAAGATCAACTAAAATAAATTCAATGAACATAAAAACGCTTTGGAACCTAACGCACAACATCTAGAAGTCTAGGCTAGAGACGTATTCCGACGTCGTAATGCCTGGTAACTATCGCTTTCATTGTTGGTTGGGTGATTCCTCCTCTTTGAGACGACAAGTGCCAGTATGGACTTGTGCTCCACGTACCGTCGAGTATATATTGGGAGACCACAATAGGCTATATCCTTTATTCATAGGAAGCCGTGTCTGCCGCCCTATCGATCACAATGCACTGAACACAACATTCGGGAAGATTGACTACCGTATCATAAAAAGTATTCTGCAGTTCTGCGATTGGTTTGGTAATCCCTCTGTCTATATTTCCAGAGTAGTCTCTTTCGTTCCTTTTCATACACCTTAAAGGAAAAGGTCCATCTGAGCACGTGTCACTTCAGGCTCATTAAAAATCGAAGGCGACTAGAGCCATCTTTTGTTTTTTCTCGAATCTTAAAAATTGTAAAAACAAGTTGTGTCAAAGCGTCTAAAATTCATTTAATATGGAATCATTTTCCCCTTTATTTTTAGTTGATCGAGTAATCCGCAATCGTGGAAGAAAGTCAATTGCAACCCCGTTGTTTGCAGAGGCTTACGAGTCAACCATCTTTGTCTCCAGAAACAAAACTATTCCGAACAAAGCGAACTCATTTAACCGGTTCAAAGTCCCCTGGTCTGGTTGGAACAAGTGTTCCGACACCCTCGGAGACTCCGGTTACTCCAAACATTTCTGGTATCCCTGCCTTTACAGAAGAAGTTCCGCAGCCACCAGAGGATAGTAGAACTTATCCTAGTGAGAAGGTAACCACTTCTATTCCTGAATCGGCTCCATCTGTAGCTGATTCGGAAGGTGTTATTCCCCAACATCTGTCGCTGCAGAATTGTTACACAGTAATTTGTCACCATTGGTCACCGTCCCTGTCACCCTTGTTTCCATACGTTGGAGGACACATTCCGGGACCTGTGAGCAGTGACATAACCTAAAAACACTTGCATTATGTTCCCCTGAGTATGTACTTCATGTTCCCTGAAGACACCTTCTGCAAATTATCCCTGAAAAGTGCCCTTTTTCCATTGGCGCGGGTCCACAGTGTCTTACTCGCCCCAATCACTGAGATCCTTAAAAGGGGGTGCGACCATTGGCGCCCTGTCTTAGAACAACACCCGTGCCAACCAAGTTTGGTAACGATTTTTGACAAACGCGCACCCATATGTTTTTTCCCTTCAGATCACGAAGTCTTTTGAGGATAAAATCCATCTGATAGAGGTCGAGAGTCATCATCTATCCTTGACATCTATCCACATCAGCTTTTCGGAGATAATGTCAATCCACAATGGGTGTCCTGGTGCATTGTATCTTCCTCCCTTCTCCATCTATAAAAGTCTGTCCTCATGCATTAGACAAGCTAGTTTTTGAGTAATGCTAGTTGTGATTATGCTTGTCTTGAGTGATAGTAACAGTCTTGAAGCATAGGGAGGTTATGCTGCCGGAAGTCTGAGAGAGAGAGGAGGTCTATTGCAAGACATACATAGCTGCTCGCCCAGCCAGAGGATAGGTTCAACGTCAGAACCTTGGTTGTATCTTTCTCTGCTTATTATTCATTAATAAACGACTACTGTTATGGTTCCAATCTCATTGTTCATCATGATAATGTTTGATTTATTTCCTTTCTGACTGAAATATAGTTGTATTTTAGTGGATTTTATGCTTGTTCTCGTTTCGTTCTTTTCATGTGCAGGTATCCATACGCGGGGATCGCAAGGATTGTGACCTGCCGGAGCAAGGGAATGGGAGTATCAACTCTTCTTCGACATTAGCGTTGGACTCCAGGTTGGTTATCGTAATCCACTTTCTCTATGCAACTAGGAACTTGCATAGTAGCGTGATTTGATTGTTGCTAGACCCATTTTGGGCTAGTGGGATCGCCTCTGTCTGCAGAGGGGATTTACCTCTCCGACAATTTGGCGACTCCACTGGGGAGAAGCTATTGGTTGTTTGATTCATAAACCTTGGATGGAGTCTGAAGCACGGCCAGACAGCCTTTGAAACGCTATTGCTTTGCATTAGCAGAGTAGATCAACGCCACTTCAGTCGATCTCCGGTTTGGTTTATGAACCGAACGGCTTGGAGTTTGTCTTGCATGTTAGTTTTCTCTTGCCTGCTTGTATAAATGAGCTTTCTGGGTCAGCTTTGAAGCTGTTTCTTGCTGTTAGACCTGTCTGAGTACTGTTGACCAGACCCTGGGCTGTTGTATTTATTTTTTGGGCCAGCAAACGCGGTTGGCGCGTTTTTTCCTCTGACAGTCGCGCCAGTTGGCGCATGTTGCACAACAACAACTCGCACCAATTCCTTGATAGCGCAAGTTGCAGGCTGACAGTCGCGCCAGCCCTGTGAATTTTGCCAGTTTGTTTGTTGGAAGCTCTTTAAACTCAGATTTTTGTCTTTATATATCTTTTGCAGCTTCTGGAAGTGTGTTGGACCTCTGTTTGACTGGTTGTTACTTTTATCCTTCAGTTGTTTGCTTATTTCTATCGATTTTGTATCCCAGCCCTAGAGCATCTAGTGGCTTTGCATGTCGAGCCTTCTGTGGGAAGTTTTGCTTTTTGATTATCCAGTCAACTTTTTGGTTGTTTTCCGCACCTGTCTAGTAGTTGTTAAAGCTTGTTATTCCGTGCTTCTGGGCAATTCACTTCTAGCTTGTTTGGATTTTGCTTGACTTCATTTGAACTTAGATCACATGGTTCATTGAAGGTCTGTGCGCTTTTCGTTGTTTTGACAGTTCATCTTGGTGTTTCAGATTTGGTTCTCCTTGCATTGAGTGAATTTTGTTTGTTTATGCTTGTTAATATCTCTTGAAATTTGTTTAAATGCATTATGCCATTTTAAAAAGAGAAAAAACAAAAGATCTTTTTGCATTATATTAGTTAGCATTTATTGTTATTTGTTGCTTTTAAAAAGAAAAGAAAAGAAAAAGTTTCATTTCTTGTTATTAGCTGCATTAGGATCTTTGTTGTTTGTTTATTGTTCATTTTGTTTGTTTGAAAATCTCAACTCTCCTGTAGTTAGAATTCATTGAACGAAATGATATAATTTTGGCATATAGTGTGCATTTAGGAAGTTTTGAGATATCACATACGGTAGGACCAAAAAACTGAAACTTAATTGAAGATCAACTGTAAAATAAACCGAATGAACCTAACAACGCATTGGAACCTAACGCACATATTCTAGAGGTCTAGGCTAGAGACGTGTTCCGGCGTCGTAAAACCTGGTAACTATTGCCTCGCTGATGGTTGGGTGATTCCTCCTGAGAGACAATAAGTACCAGTACGGATTGAGCTCCCACGTACCGTCGCGTATATACGGGAGACCCCACTAGGCTATCATCCTTTATCCATAGGAAGCCGAGTCTGCCGCCTTACAAGCCGTAATGCACTGAACACAACATTCGGGAAGATTGACTGCAGTACGGGAAGTCCTTGGTTTTCATCTGATTGCCAAGGTGTATAAGCAGTTTTACGGATTGTTTGGTAAACCTTTTGCCTAGAGTCTCCAGAGTAGTCACTTTTGATCCTTTTCGGACTCCTTAAAAGAAAAGGTGCCTGTGAGCGTCTTGTCACTTCGTGCTCATTAAACATTCGAAGGAGACTAGAGTCATCTTTTGTCCTTTTCTCGACTCTTAAAACATGAAAAGGTCAAGTTGTGTCTTTGCGTCCTAAAATTTATTCGGCCACGATAACATTTACCCAATTAGATTTTGTTTGCGTTAGTTTGAGTAGGGGTTTTGTCTCGGTAGATTCCTTAGGTTTTGTGAAGTTTCATCCTGGCGGAATTACCAATTTCGTCTTCTGCCGAGATACCGGTTGTGAGTCTTCCTGTGGTTCCGAGTATACAACCACTTAGTTCTCGTGCCCCAGGCGACGAGACTTACCAGTTTCATTGGAACCCTACTTGGGAACCTTCTGAGGACAGTGTCCCTTTTTGGGACTATACTTCTCCTCGTGTGTCAGTCCCACCTTCTTCCTCTGACATGGAGGATTTGTCCCCTACAACGACTGATGAGTCCGTTGCGACGAGCGGTGAAATTCCCACCGCAACGGACCCTATACTTGTCAGTAGTACTCCCACTACTGCAAACCTACCACCAGGCTATAAAGCATTAAGGGATACCTTGCCCTCTGGAACTCCTTTCATGGGTTCTATTTGGTCACCACTCACTTTTCCTACCACGGAGCCTTTTACTCCGCAAAGTCGCAGTACATCTGTTACCTCAATCACAACCGCTCCAACGGTCTGTGCAGCCTCTTCGACTCCTATTTTTAGTCGTCCTTCGGCTTCCTTATTCAGAGTCTTTGATCCCATGTCAAATGTCCCAATACAGGGGCCATACGATCCATATTTGTCGTCTCAACCGGTTGTTGAGGTATCAGTTCCATTGTCAATTGATTGGGGCTCCACCTCTTTTCATGGTGGTCAAGTTTCATCTGCGCAATCTCCAAGACAACCTCCTCAAGACCAACAAGGGCAATCCTTCCATGGAAACCCTTTTGCTTCTGGTGGCCCGTTTTTCTCCTCTTATGTTCAACCTTCTGGTAATTCAGGTCAATCCTCTGTTCAACAAGTCCAACCTGGTATCCAGCAAGGTTATCCTACTGGACAAATTGGTCAATCATCTGTTAACCCAAACCAACCCAATGTCCAGTATGGTCCAATATCTGGACAAGCTGTTCAACCACAGGGACAGCCTACCGTCCAGTATAGTCAACCTTCTGGGCAAGTCGGTCAGCCTCAAATCCAATCAGGCCAACCAACTGCCCAGCCCACTCAGCCATCTGGTCCGTTAGGACAACCTTCAGTTGTGCAGCAACAACAACTCCATTCCCAGCAGGTACAACCTTCTGGGCAGGGAGGTCAACCCCAATATCAACAAGGTTATCCTTCCGGCCAGATAGCCCAACCTACAGGACATCTTTCTGGTACTGCTCAACCTGGTTTTTCGCCCCAGGCTGGACCCCAGCCCCCGTCTGGTTTTCAAATGCAAGCTGGGGTTCAATCCCAACCGCTTTATCAACCTCCGCCTACTCCTCAAACTCAGTTTGGAGTCCAGCCACCCTATGGTTACCAGCAACCTCAAGGGCAACCTTTGTTTGCCCCGTACCAAAATTATCAACAACTGCAGACGAATCCTTATTATCCGCAACCATATGGTGCTTCTGCAGGACCGATTGGTAATCCATGGAGCACTGGGGGGCAAAACCCAAATCCTTATGGACAAAATCCTATGGGGCCAAATCCGTCCGGACCAAGCCCTTGGGGGCAACCACCAGTTGGTTGGAACCCTGGTGTTCCATCCCAATAGCAGCCCCAGATGTCCTTTAATCCTCAATTACCTTTCTTAGCGACTTTAGAATTACCGGATGTGTCTAAATTGACCAATGATCCTATTCTACATAATCCATATTGGCCTCCGGTTCCAACGAAAATTCCCGGTGACTGTCCAAAACTCGATGGTAAGCCTAATGAAGATCCACAAGCTCATGTCATGACCTATCACCTATGGTGCTCATCCAATTCATGGCTTGATGATTCAATTCGGCTTCGCCTTTTTCAAAGGACTCTCATCGGCTCTGCCGCTAAGTGGTATATTGAGCTCAATCGCGGATCCTTTTAGGATTTCAACTCCTTGGCTATGGCATTCCTCACTCATTTTCAATTTCCCGTTCGATATGAAACGGGTACACACCTCCTCACATCCTTAAGACAAATGACGGCTACGCATATCTCTGATCATATCCATGAATGGAGACGGCGTAGACGTATGATCAAATTTTGGATTCCCGACCAGCTTCTTACCGATTGGTTTACGACTTCGTTCGTTCCTCCAATAGCTCGGGATATCGCCATGGGAGCGTGTGTCACTGAAGAGCAAGCTATCGCGCGAGCTCAGTACCTTGACTTGGTTTATTCTCAGTCAGGTACATTGTATGATTATCTGCCTGATGCCCCTAGACCAGGAACATCCAAAGCCCCGCCAACACCAACTGTTGATGGTATTATTGGAACTGTTAGTTCATCCTCAAAGAAAAATTCCGCGAACCCTGGGAAGCAAAAACCACCCGTGTCGAATGAACCCACTTCTCAGGTAATACCCACTTCGAATGTTACTTCCGAGGTCAATGCCGTCCAATCCACCACGGCAGACAAAGCCTCGAAAGCAAAGAAGAAAGGGAAAGCGAAGAATAAGCCAGATCAACCTAAGCAGGAAGCCCCTAAACCTCCGCCCGAGGACGGTGCCAAGCGCAAACCCAAGTATCCTTGTCTTATCTGTGATGAGGATCACTATACCAAGGACTGCCCGAGGCGGTCCGAAGTTAGTCGTTTGTTGAAAGGCGCTCCCGGGACTCCTGCGGTGCTTAAAGAACCCTTTCCCTCACAACAAACTCAAAAAACTCAAATGGTGGCTGACCCATCTCAGCCTCCCTCTTCCTTCGGTTCTCAAGTGTTTATGGCTGGAACGATACCTGTCAATATCAGTACTCGAACAAAAGATTATCCGCCATCTACCAGGAAGGAGCCTGAGATACCCTCTAGCGCTCCTCTGTTCAGTTTGGGTCCTCTCCACATTGAGAGACCTACAACTGAGACGCCTCTTCGACCCCCTCCAAAAGGAGTACTCCGGAAATCTTCTTACAACCCAAATGCTCGTGCTGCACAGCACTACAATATCGTTGAGGACTTAGCACAGACTCCGTCGGCTATGTCCGCTTTAGAAGTTCTCCAGAGCTGCCCTTCTCAGAGGAAGTCCTTGCTATCTGCTATTGGTGGCATAGACCCGGCAGATTCAGATTTAATTACTTTTGACTTAGAACGCCATACGCAGAGACTGCCTCCCCAAATCGCATTCCTTATACAGGTTATCATTGACTCCAAAACGATTCATCGTACAGTCATCGATGAAGGTGCTTCAACTTGCATCATGTCTGTCGCCTGTTGGAAAGCTATTGGATCTCCTACGCCGAGTCAGTCTCCCACTACCTTGGAAGCCTTTGATGGAAGAGCCTCTCGTCCTTATGGTATATTCCAATGTTTGCCCATCACTTTGGAAGGGAAGACAGTCGAAATGGAAGTTGAAGTCGTTGACGCTACTCTTATCTACAACCTCCTTCTCGGACGTAGCTGGATCTACGCGATGAACGTTGTTGCTTCATCACTGTTTCGTATCATCCGTTTCCCTCATCAAGGGAAGATTGTTACCGTAGACCAGCTATCTTTCTTCGCTTCCTCTTCTGAAGGTAACATCCCTTTTGTGGAGCATACCTCGAAGTTATCTGAGAGTCTGGGAGCCGGACTTTTCAAAGATCCTGCCCTTATGGGTGTTTTTCCACTCCCACCTCCTAACGTCGCTTCTGTTAATATGATTACTACTTGTTCTGATCCGTGGATCATTCCTCCCACCGACCAAGTAGATTCTTGGGGCGACCAGATGCCGTTGAGTCCTGCCGAACTCAACTACGTTGAAATTATTGCTGCATCGGCTCCCTCTTCCGAACTCGCTCTTTCGAGCACAGTTCTCCACTCATTCGATCCATCCTCAGGGCTTGTAGATGAGACTTCTTCGGATCCTTTGCAAGAAACGTTCTCTTCTGATGAAGCCATTATTGAGACTATGTCTCTCAAGGAACTTCCTTGGCATGATTCTCACCATCGTTCCTCGTTCCTCCCTGCCCCTCAGGATATTCTCACTTGCCTTGAGCGGTTTGCTCCTTGTCTCCCACTGCAAACACCTATTCAGATTTATCAGGTGTCTTCTGAAGGGAATATGGCAAATATTACGCAAACCCAGCCCATTGACATCTCTGTCAAACCAGGGATTGTCGAGCATCTTCATATTGGAGTCACTTGTACTCCCGAGGAGATTCAACTTTATTCTAACCTTTTTCGCGAATTTCGTGACGTTTTTGCATGGTCCTACGAAGAAATGCCCGGCATTGATCCTAGCATAGTGGTGCATGAGATAATCACGTACCCAGGTGCTAAGCCTGTTCGTCAACGTTTACGCCCTGTACACCCCCGAAAGGCTGCAGCGATTAAGGCCGAGGTAGAGAAGCTTCTTAAAGCTGGTTTTATTTATCCTATTCCGCTCACAGATTGGGTTTCAAATATCGTACCTGTGACTAAAAAATAGGGTACAATCCGTGTTTGTGTTGATTATCGAGATATAAATCGAGCCTGTCCTAAAGATAATTTTCCCACACCATTCATTGATCAGATTATTGACGAGTGTGCCGGAAGTGAGATGTATTCTTTTATGGACGGTTTTTCTAGCTATAACCAGATCAATATTGCTCCCACTGATCAACACAAAACTGCCTTTATCTGTCCATGGGGTACTTTTGCCTATAAGAAGCTCCCTTTCGGTCTTAAAAATGTCGGTGCTACCTTCCAGCGTGCAATGTCCTATGCGTTCCATGACATTCGACACATTGTACAGCCCTACCTGGATGATCTCCCTGCTCATTCAGCGAAACGTCAGGACCACCCTAAGCACCTTCGCGAAATCTTTCTTCGCTGTCGATACTACCGAATCAGGCTTAATCCTCACAAATGTGTCTTCTGTGTTGAATCTGGCCGACTTCTCGGGTTTGTCGTTTCCCGAGAGGGCATCCGTTTGGATCCCCTTAAAGTCGAGGCTATAGTGAATCTTCCTCCCCCTGCTTCTTTACAACAATTGCAGAGTTTGCAGGGTAAAGCCAATTTTTTACGTCGTTTCGTTCCAAACTATGCCGAGGTGGCCAAAGGTTTTACACGATTACTAAAGCGCGATGTCCCTTTTCATTGGGACACCACAGCTCAAGAATCTTTTGAGCGTCTCAAGGGCCTCCTTGTTTCTGCTCCATTGCTCCGTCCTCCGAATTATTATCGCGACTACACCTTGTATTTGGCTGCCGCTGACACCACTATCGGCATGGTTCTTGTCCAAACTGACGATGATGACACTGAGCATGTTATCTATTATCTCAGCCGCAACCTTTTAGACACGGAAACTCGATATGCTTATGTCGAGAAGTTGGCATTGGCCGTTGTTTGTGCTGTCCAACGCTTCCGTCATTATATTCTGCTGCGTACTACTACTGTGATTTCTGATTGCAACCCCATGATGTATATATTGTCACGCCAGTTGCTGGGGAGCAAGTACTCAAAGTGGATTGTTATCCTCCAAGAGTTTGACTTGGAATTTACCACTGCCAAGTCCAAGAAATCACTTGTATTTGTTGAGTTAATTTGCTCTTTGCCATCCTCTTCCCTGACCTCTCACATCGAGGATCAAATTCCGGATGAGACCCTATTCCTCATTAGCACCCTTGATCCATGGTACGGCGATATAATCATATATCTGCAAACGTCTTCCTTTCGCCCGGGCGTGTCCAAAGACGCTCGGCGAAGGATTCGCCATCAATCTCAACCATACCGTATCATTGGCGATACATTATATCGTCTCGGCGCCGACTCTGTTCTCCGCCGTTGTCTTACTCTCGAGGAAGCTGAGCGGGTCTTGAATGACTGCCACTCCGGTGCCTGTGGCGGTCACATGTCTGGATATGCTACTGCCCAAAAAATCCTCCGTGCTGGTTACTTTTGGCCCTCTATCTTTAAGGATTGCATCCTTGCCATCCGCTCTTGTCATGAGTGCCAGATATACCAACGGAAGATGTGAGCGCCTCCTGCTCCATTGCACCCTGTTGTCGCCGTCGACCCTTTTGCCAAATGGGGCATTGATTATATGACCTGTAACCCTCGCTCGGCCGGGGGGCATGGGTTTATTATCGTTGCCGTCGATTACTTTACTAAATGGGCCGAGGTGATGCCTACATTAACTGAAGACGGTCACACAACGGCGCAATTTTTATTTAATCATGTTATTTCGTGATTCGGCGTCCCTCAAGCCATCGTTACTGATCACGGGAAGCATTTTCGTAATCATATGATGTCGGAATTAACAACCCAGCACGATAGTTCAACTCCGTACTACCCTCAGTCCAATGGCCAAGTTGAAGCTATCAATAAGATTTTGGTTACGATGCTTCAACGTACCGTTGGCATGCATAAGTCTAACTGGCATTTGATGTTGTTCCCTGCCTTGTGGGCCTACCGAACCTCTGTGAAGGATGCCACTGGTTTCACTCCATTTCAGCTAGTTTATGGACTAGAGGCTACCCTTCCGATTGAGTGTGAAATCCCTTCATTAAAATTAGCTATCACGCTACTTCCCAACACCACTCCATTAGAAGAATGCCTTCTTTACTTGGAACGGCTGGATGAAACTCGTCGCCTGGCCTCCTTGGCCATCGAAACACAAAAGAAGCGAGTCAAGACTCACTTCGATCAGACCGTCCGTCCGCGTTCTTTTGTTGAGGGAGATTTAGTCCTGCTCTACGATCAGGCAAAGGATAAGCTAGGAGCAGGAAAGCTCGAGTCTATGTGGCTAGGCCCTTACATTGTCAAGAAAGTTTTGCAGAAAGGGGCCTACGAGCTGATTGATTATGAAGGAAACCCTCTTGGGAAGCCCCGAAATGGGCTTTATTTGAAAAAGTACTATGCGTGATGCTGGTACATTTTATTTTGTACATACATGTACTCTAGCTAGTGTGTTGTGTGTGTGTGTGTCAGTTTTAAAGACGTAACTGCCACTTATTGTGTTTCTCGCTTCTTGTGCAGATGTCGAATACACCTTATGTTGGTTTCGCTGATGGTGCCTGCCGCAGTACTCGCAACTTGTCCTCTGCGGCGTGGGTGATCTACGATCCTCAAGGCGAGCTGATAGATTGTCAGGGTGTGTGTTTAGGTCGTACTACTAACAATGTCACCGAATACTGTGCTGTAATCGAGCTACTTGCTGAAGCAATTAATCTCGACATTCGTGCATTGGTAGTGAACCTGGACTCTCAACTTGTTGTCCACCAGCTCAACGGGCAATATTCCGTCAGAGACCATCGTATCCTAAGGTTGTATTTACGTGTGAGATTGTTAGAAAGGAACTTTGATTTTATCACATATCAACATATTCCACGACAATTAAACACATTATCTGATGCATTGGCCAATCATGTATTAGATAGACATTTGCGTAATTTGTAACTAAAACATTATACAAGCAAGCACATGAAAAACACAATAATAAACCATAGGCATATGTATATATATACGTGTGTGTCATAATGTTTGCGCCACGCGCATTACATAATCCAAAAAATAATACATGTCCAAAACTCATACAGCCGCTGACAACATGTCTCTCAAAAACATGCAAAAATGAAACCTAGGCGTCTAATCACGGTGATGCTCATGATAGCATGTCACCGCTCGCACCAAACGTCTCAACAGATGATGGACGTGAGTAGATACTCCCACCGTGTGCCTCTGGTACGCTCTAGGCACGTCTGCCAATCTGGCATAATCTGGAATCCCTCGAGTAAGTGCCTCAAGGTTCTGTACTAGATCGTCACCCGCATCACCCTCTGCCTGAGGGTCGGCTGCAGGTTGTGCTCTCCGTGCGTTATGAGGCAAGTCAGTTGGTCGCTCTGCACCAACATCTGCATACATATATATAGCTGTTGTCAGAGACAGGCATGTATTGCAAAAAAACTTAAATACATAAAAACATCAAAAACACAAAGAGTTCTTACCTAGCTCCTCGTCCCAGTCCTCTCCTGCAGGCAATGGGAGATCTGGATCTCCAGTAAAATCCGTGCCTGCATAGGGCCAGTCCTCAATGATGATCATCTGGTGACGGAGCCAGATAAAGAACTCGGGCCTCCAGGCCATCTGCTGGCCCCCTCCTCCTCTGGGCATGAGTTCTGCCCATCGATTCAATCTCAGCTCCCGTGGCACTAGATCTGCCACTATACCCCCCTGTACCCGGAATATCGGCAGTCGCTCCAGGAAGAACGATACTACGATAGATCTGTATCCGAACTGTTTGTTCCCATCACGCTTACACTTGGTAAGCTGCCTTTTGATGTTTGTCGTCACTGCCGTGGCCCAATCAAACAGTGTAGGTTGGAGACACTCAGTTGCCAGCAACAAATGATTCTTGCTGGCCTCGTGGGGCGCCTGTACCCCAGCTGTCCGGGTGATAGTGAACAAAATCACTCGTAGCACCAGGTCGGGAACCGTGATAATATCTACTTTGGCACTGTTTGATCCAAACTGTGCCCTAGGACAAACTCTTTCCATCACCTCTCCCATCTTCTCCCCGGAAGGCCTGCTACCAGTCAAGATGGGCCGTGCACCTCGCTGCGATAGACCAGTGATAAAGTAGACATCGGAAACATCTAACTCCAATGTCTGGTCTTTCAAGCGAAATACCTGATCCTCAGTATCCCAAGCATCCACGATAAATCGCAGCAACTCAGGTTGTGCACGTAAGTATGAGGTGAGGAAGAACTTCTTCAAGCCACAGTCTCTCAAAGCATCCATGCATGCATCATCCTCCATTGCCATGGCATCTACGGCATCATGCTCTCTTTCTCTCCATTCTATAGCCATTCTGACGAATCCCTGCAACCACAAAGTCGAAATTTTCATCATTAGATCATTGGTGAAATCAAAACTGAGAAAAATTTGCAATTTCAACGGTCAAATATGCGGGAAATTTAGGTTGCGTAGTTGGCGCGACTGTTTCTAAAACAGTCGCGCCAAGGTCGCGACCCCTTTGGGTAGAAAATCCCATTGGCGCGATCCCGAGCGGGAAACTCGCGCCAATGGCGCAACCCTATGAAATTGCAAATCCTCTGGCAGGAGACTAATCTATGGATGAAAAGCTGAAAAAATGGAATGAAGACAAAGCTAAGGATGAGGCCTCTTACCTGCTTCAGACGGCGGCTCGAACGATCTCCTGGATTGATCGCAATCAGCAGTTGAAGTTTGCACCCAAAACCCTCCAATGGTAAACTCACAAGGTAAAAAGTGAAAAGTAAATTTATTTTTTACCATTTCACTATTTATAGCATTTTTTGACCTAAAAATATATTAGAAATGATATTTTTCGAGTATTTTTGGAATATTTTTATGTCAAAGTGGGTTTTAAGCTGTTTTTGGTATGATGATAGGGGTTGGTGCAACTCAAGCAATGAAACGAGCTCTTTTTCGACTTTTTCAAGCTCGGTAAAACATGAGAAAAGGTTACTTTAAGGTCCGCTTTCAGCTCTTTTCTGACCGTTTAAAGAGGAAAAGATTGCCGAGTTACTCCTCTTGACTCGTTAAACGTTAATAAGGGGCGGTCGTTTTAAGTTCTTTTTGTCGACCGTTAAAACATAAAAAGATTACCGGGTTTTTGTCGTTTCAAACTCGTTAATGGTTACGAAACGACGTGGTTTTGATCACTTTTTTACTTTTTCAGGTCGAAATCACTATTTATGAAAAGTACTCCTCGATCGTAATGGTTGGGCGGTTCTTTCGGGCATTATTTTATACTTTTTCGGGCCCGAGAGACACAACTTTACGAAAAAGGACACCCCTGGAGTTTCCTTTTCTGCTGTCTTTTCAAACTCTCTAAACATGAAAAGACGCCGAGTTCTTCCTTTGTCAGACTCGTTAAAACCTGATGACATTGGATTTTGTCGAAATGACGCACCACAAGCATATGCTATCCCCATCAAGCTTGTTAAAAATAATTGGGGTACTAGCCAGAAATGGCGGGGGAAAGAAGGAACCATAATTACCGTCGTGTCGGCAGTATGTCGCTCTTGAACATGGCACTTCTCTGCTTTCGTGTCTGGGTGGGGATATCTCATCTCATATTTTTCACTTGCCTTCGTGGACTTGGGTAATCCTGTTTGACCTCTCATCTGCTCATTGCCTCGTCATCATGACCTCTGATACATTGATGTCAAAAACTGCCAATTCCACTGTCGTGCCGCCGATATGTTCAAGAGAAGTTGACCTCTGCAAAGAAACAACCTCCCTCTGATAGCTCGCACAATCTTGATTCACAACATTATCTCTCTGTCTCGTGTCGATGATGTGGGAAACATTATGGCCCACCTTCGATCAAGGTCACTTCCTGTCGACTTCAGCTCATTATCCAAGAAGCTGATCTAGAGACTCCCTTCCGGTGCCTTGGAGCCTGCATGCCTCAATGGCAGGTTCTTCGTGTTCGACGTGAGGTTTTCATCATTGGCCTCCGATCGAATGATTCTATGGGTGTTCGACATCAGATCACTAATTCGCACGCCGTAGATTGTACCTATAGTACCTTGAGGGCCATTGTCATTATTGGTGGTACCTCTCGCGTCTGTTAACAGTTTTCAATATTGACTGGTAATCAGACGATGTTCATGCATGTTCGACTTCAACTCATATATTCGCATGCTTGAACTTGTACTTTTGTTCGGGTCGAGATGGAGCGCAAGACCCTGGATTGTGTCTGTTGTAATCCAGGCGTGATTCTTGATACATGACTCATTCACTGGATGGCTGCGACCATACCTGAGTCAATTCAATGATCCTAACCGGATGGCTGCGTCCATACTATGGATCTAGATTATCATGTACTCTCTTATGGATGGCTGCGACCATACCACATACATCATGTATTTGAGCTATCAATTGTATCTCTCAATGCAGATTCTCGGCGGTAGCTACATGTGTTCTTGTAAAGCATTTCAACCCTCTCTCTCTCTTGGGCCTCATGCTTTAGGGGGCATCTGTTACACAGTAATTTGTCACCATTGGTCACCGTCCCTATCACCCTTGTTTCTGTACGTTGGAGGACACATTCCGGGACCTGTGAGCAGTGACATAACCTAAAAACACTTGCATTATGTTCCCCTGAGTATGTACTTCATGTTCCCTGAAGACACCTTCTGCAAATTATCCCTGAAAAGTGCCCTTTTTCCATTGGCGTGGGTCCACAGTGTCTTACCCGCGCCAATCACTGAGATCCTCAAAAGGGGGTGCGACCATTGGCGCCCTGTCTTAGAACAACACCCGTGCCAACCAAGTTTGGTAATGATTTCTGACAAACACGCACCCATATGTTTTTTCCCTTCAGATCACGAAGTCTTTTGAGGATAAAATCCATCTGATAGAGGTCGAGAGTCATCATCTATCCTTGACATCTATCCACATCAGCGTTTCGGAGATAATGTCAATCCACAATGGGTGTCCTGGTGTTTTCTATATTCCTCCCTTCTCCATCTATAAAAGTCTGTCCTCATGCATTAGACAAGCTAGTTTTTGAGTAATGCTAGTTGTGATTATGCTTGTCTTGAGTGATAGTAAGAGTCTTGAAGCGTAGGGAGGTTATGCTACCGGAAGTCTGAGAGAGAGAGGAGGTCTATTGCAAGACATACATAGCTACTCGCCTAGCCAGAGGATAGGTTCAATGTCAAAACCTTGGTTGTATCTTTCTCTGCTTATTATTCATTAATAAACGACTACTGTTATGGTTCCAATCTCATTGTTCATCATGATAATGTTTGATTTGTTTCCTTTCTGACTGAAATATAGTTGTATTTTAGTGGATTTTATGCTTGTTCTCGTTTCGTTCTTTGCATGTGCAGGTATCCATACGCGGGGATCGCAAGGATTGTGACCTGTCGGAGCAAGGGAACGAGAGTATCAACTCTTCTTCGACATTAGCGTTGGACTCCAGGTTGGTTATCGTAATCCACTTTCTCTATGCAACTAGGAACTTGCATAGTAGCGTGATTTGATTGTTGCTAGACCCATTTTGGGCTAGTGGGATCGTCTCTGTCCGCAGAGGGGATTTACCTCTCCAACAAGAATCTATACCTTATTCGGCACCGGAAATATTTTACGGACCTGACGGTCTACCTCTTCCACCTGGATTGATTGCTATAGAAGAGATTGTGGAGGATCCCCCATCTAGTACTCTGTCGCATTTTGGAGTTGGGATAACCCTATATCCTTCTTCGTCAGAAATTAGTCTACCGTTATCGGAAGTTCCTATAGAATCGCTAGGAAATCTTTTGGATAGACTAGATATGTTTGAACAACCGTCGACATCTAGGGCTGTGTCATCTGATGCAGCAGCAGCAGAACTTCCTGCTGTCACTCCAACAATGTTTGCCGGCATACCGTCTGTCGCAACTAGCTCTCAAGCACTGGGTGGGATTCATCCAAGGGCTGTTTCGACAGTATGGTCTGTTCCCATTTGTTCGTCCGGAATAATATCTGGAATCTCTTATGTTGAGTCTCAGCAAATTGATCCTTTGCAATGTCAATTTGGGCAGTCCAGTCCTCAAAGGCAGATCATTCCTTTAAGCACTGGATTACTGCCATATGGGGGGAAATATACCCTTTCATTGTCTCCTATGGGAGAACAAACATACGAGAGTTCACAACAGAATTCAGGTTATGCTAGAATTACATCTAGCGGTTGGGTGCCAATACTGCCTCAACAACCAAGAGTTGTATACTCAATGCAACAAAGTCTGCCTATGTCAAATATCCCCACTACACCGGCTATTGTGACGGTGTCGCAAGTACAAGCGTTGCCTGTTGTATGCCAACCTCAAGTCTCTCAGGTCGCAAGTCAACAACCTCTTGTCTCTATGATGCCACCACAATCATCGATTAGTGGCTCCTTAACTGGAGTGACCCAGGCTCAAATGGGTACCATTACCCCTCATCTTGGTCAAACAACCAGTATTGGACAACAGCAAATGGTTTCACAACCATGGCTGGTGCAATATCAACAACCGCAATTCCAACAAGTTTACCAAGGATCTGAGCACCAAATCTTTGCAAGTAATGGGTAGCCGTATATTCAAAACGGTCAACATCAACCATTTCATAATGGTTATGCCCATCAACCTTACCAAAGTTATCAGCATCAAATGCACTATGCTGGTATGTAAGGACCCACTACTCATGCAATCCCATCTTATCCTGGGTATGATTCGCCGAACCTAAATCAACAGTTGCCCTTCGTGGCAACTTTAGAGTTACTAGATCTAAATCGGCTGACAAACGATCTAATTGCTTACGCCTCTTGGTGGCCAGCGATTCCTCATAAACTTCCGTCAGATATTCCTAAATTTAATGGAAATCCAGGTGAAGACCCGTCGAATCATGTGATGACCTTTCATCTGTGGTGTTCATCTAACACTCTAAATGATGATTCGATTAGACTTCGCCTTTTTCAGCGAACGTTAACTGGTCCGACAGCAAAATGGTATATTGAATTGCCTAGAGCTTTGTTTTATAACTTCAGTACCCTAGCCACAACCTTTTTAACCCATTTTCAGTTACCCATAATGTACGAAATGGGAACAGAGCTTCTTACCAATTTCAAGAAAATCACAGCCACTCACATATCCGATCATATTCATGAGTGGAGAGTCGTCGTAGAATGGTAAAAACATATGTTCCTGATCAGCTATTGGCTGAATGGTTTATTAAGTCATTGTTACCTTCTATTACGGAATATGTGGCAAAGGGAGGAGTCATCACTGAAGAGTAAGTCATTGCTCGTGCGCAATATTTAGATTTGATCTATACTCAGTCTAGCACGCTCTACGATAAAATCCCTAATGCTCCTAGATCGGAATTTTCCGTTCCTCCCTTTCCTAAATCAAACAAAGACTCTCATGCTGGAGACGGCGTGATAGGAACGACCAGCACGAAAACCGTAAAGGCTAAGTCAAAGAAGGCTCGTACAGTTTCAGGTCAAAATTCAAATGAGGAACTTCTCGCCTCGGAAGTAAATGCTGTATCGACTGACAAAGGCAAAGAAACCAAGCAACCAGGAGGCAAGAAGAAAAAGAAAGGGAAGAAGAAGAAATAGTAGGAGTCGTCCCCTAAAAAATCTTCTGCAAACCCTTCTGGAGATAGGAAACCAAATCATCCATGCCTTATAGGTGATGAGGATCATTGGACAAGAGAGTGTCCATATAAAGGTGAGCTTAGAAAATTCTTCAAGAATTCAAGAACCTTGGCGGTATTGACATATCCGTTTCCAAATCTAGGAACAAATCTGGTTGCTAGTGACAATGCTTCCCCGTCCCAAGTGCTAATGTTGTCGGTTTCGAAGTAGCAAAATGATGCTTTGATATTGACAAGGAATAAAGATTACGAGAATCCACAGCTGTCGGACAACAAGGCTAATGATCAACCTAGTAGTTCGACAACAACTTCGACCGAAGTTGTGCCACCCATCATTCCTGAACTAACGATAAAGCCGCCAAAGGGAGTAGTACACAAATCGACATTTAATCCTCATGCCAGAGAAGCACAACATTATAATATAGTGGAGGATCTGGCCCAATCTCCATCCGCTATGTCGACACTTGAGGTACTGCAAAATTGCCCCTCCCAAAAGCAGGCTTTATTATCAGCGATAGGTGGGATTGACCCAACGGATTCCAATCTTGTGTCCTTTAATCACAAAGGATATGACCCTCAGTTACCAGCTCAACTAGCTTTCCTTATTCAAGTGAAAGCCCTCAACAAAACTGTTCATCGAACAATTATTGATGAGGGGGCATCTACATGTATTATGTCGATGAGTCGCTGGAAAAATTTAGGATCTACACCCTTGTCACGATTTTTGACGACATTAAAAGCATTTGATGGACGAACATACACCCCATATGGGATTTTAAGTAACTTGTAAGTCGAACTGGGGGGAAAAACAACAGAAGTTGATGTTGAAGTGATCGACGGAAACCTTGATTACAACATCCTACTGGGAAGGCCCTGGATATATGCTATGGTTGCCGTTGTGTCGACCTACTTCAGGAAGATTGCATTTCCTTTCCAAGGAAGTATTACAATCGTCGACCAACAAACATTTCTCCCCAACAGTTCACAAGTTACAGGAAGCATTCCGATGATCCATGGAAGCCCTCATTCGCTTCAAAATATCGGAGTAGGCCTACTAAAAGACCCTATATTAATGGGGACTTTTGCCCTACCACCTCTAATCAATCTGGCGGAAGTGGCAACTGTGGGAACCTGCAATATGATATCTTCTATTCAAAAGATCTCTAAAAACGATATTAACATGGATCATCTGCAGGTATTGCCTCCAAGCCCAATAGAAATATTGTAGCAATCAATGTTTTCGGCATGGGAGGCAAACCCAAATCAACTTTCATCAAGCGTTTGGATAGATAGGTCTAAGGAATATGGTACCCCTTTAGATCCTTGGTCGCAAGTACATTCTACAGACGAAGGCATTGTTCAGCCAATGATGATTGATGGGGCACCATGGGAAGATTACCACCATCGTTCCCATCTTTCAGATTACAAAGAAGATACTCCTAGTGACCTTCATCATCCATCAGTTTTTGATTTTCTAACAAATATTGTAAACACGGTGGATTCTGAACGAAACTTGTCCAATATTGAAGAGACTATCACCATAAATATCTCGACCAAAACAGATGTTGTAGAGAATATTCATGTCGGCAAATCTTGTTCTTCTTCAGAATTGGAAATATATCACGCTTTTTTTCGCGAGTTCAGAGATGTCTTTGCTTGGTCGTATGATGAAATGCCAGGCATTGACTCGAGCATAGTTGAACATGAAATTAAGATGTATCCAGATGTCAAACCGGTACGACAACGACTATGGCAGGTGCACCCCAAGAAAGCCGCTGCCATCAAGGCAGAAGTTGAAAAACTTCTCCATGTTGGTTTTATTTACCCGGTTCCTCTAACTGATTGGGTATCGAATATTGTTCCTGTAATGAAAAAACAAGGAACGATTAGAGTGTGCATCGATTATAGGGATGTAAATCAAGCTTGTCCGAAGGACAACTATCCTACACCCTTCATTGACCAGATAATTGATGAATGTGCCGGATGTGAAATATTTTCATTCATGGATGGATTTTCTGGGTATAATCAAATAAATATCCACCCACAGGACCAGTCAAAGACTACATTTATTTGTTCGTGGGGCACATTTTCATATCGCAAGATACCTTTTGGTTTAAAGAACGCAGGGGAAAAATTTTAGAGGGCAATGAATTATGCCTTCCATGACATCAAAAACATCGTTCAACCATATCTCGACGATCTTCCGGCTCATTCGCGAAAGCGGACCGATCATCCGCAGCATTTGAGAGCGATATTTCTACGTTGCCAACACTACAAGATACGACTCAATCCACACAAATGTGTGTTCTGTGTCAGTTCTGGTCATTTACTTGGCTTTGTGGTCTCAAAGGACAGGATTCGTCTCGACCCATGTAAGGTTCAGGCAATCATTTTGCCTCCACCTTCAAATTTGCTTCAGATTCAGAAACTCCAAGGGAAAGCAAACTTTCTGAGGAGGTTCATTCCAAATTACGCCAAACTTGCTAAAGGTTATACTCGTCTATTGAAAAAAGAAGTACCCTTCATTTGGGATCAGGTCGCGCAAGCTTCCTTTGATGCTTTAAAGGAATCCCTAATAAAAGCATCATTAATGTACGCTCCTGATTATAAAAAAGACTTTAACCTGTATCTGGCTGCAGCGGATACGACCATCGCAATGGTTTTAGTTCAAGAAGACAATGGGATTGAACATCCTATATATTATTTTAGTAGAAACTTAAATGATATGGAAAGCAAGTACTCCTAGATTTCGACACTACGTCCTCTTTCGAAAAACTACCATTTTGTCAGATTGCAACCCCATGACTTATATATTGTCGCGACAGTTGCTGGGGGGAAAATATTCAAAATGGATAGCAATTCTACAAGAGTTTGATCTGGAATTTATAAAATCCAAATCAAAGAAATCCCTGGTTTTCGTGGAGTTACTATGCGATCTCCCATTGTCGTCCAACGATGCAACCTCAGAAGAAGCAATCATGGACGAATCTTTGTTTCTGATATCTTCAAGCAATCCATGGTATGGAGACATAATAATCTATCTCCAAACCCAAACATATAGGTCTAATACCTCGCGCACAGAACAAAGACGAATTCAATACCAAGCAAAAGACTACATGATCGTCGGTGATACACTTTACCATCGTGGTGTCGATACAGTTCTGAGGAGGTGCCTCACCCACGAGGAGGCCGAAAAAGAACTGAATGATTGCCATTCAAGCACGTGTGGGCATCAATCTAGTTACGCTAAGGCGCAAAAGATTTTACGAGTAGGATACTTCTGGCCAACAATGTTCAAAGATTGCATAACCACAGTTAGAAGTTGCCATGCATGTCAAATCTTCGATCGCAAAACCATAATACCACCTGTACCTCTGCAACCAATAGTTGCTATTCGGCCATTTGCCAAATGGGGCATAGATTTCATGACATGTTACCCCACCTCGGTGAGGGGGAATAGGTATATCATAGTCGCAGTAAACTATTTTACCAAATGGGCTGAGGCGATGCCTACATTAAACAACAATGGTGAAACGACTGCCCTCTTCTTTTTCAATCATGTAGTCTCCAGGTTAGGCGTTCCACAGGCCATAGTCACAGATCATGGATCGCATTTTCGCAATCACATGATGGTTGAGTTGGCTTCCAAATTAGGGTTGTCCCATGACATCTCTACTCCGTATTATCCGCAGGCCAACAGACAAGTTGAGGCAATCAACAAGGTCCTGAAGTGAATGCTGAAAAGGATGATTGGAGTCCACAAAAGGAGTTGGCACCTGATCCTGTACTCAGCCTTATGGGCATACCGGACATCAGTGAGGAATGCAACTGGGTTTACACCCTTTCAACTGGTGTATGGCCTGGAAGCGATCTTACCAGTTCAGTGTGAAATCTCATCCCTCAAACTCGTGGTCGACCTTCTCCCCGGAACTTCAAAAGAGGAGGCTCGTTTCTTGGAACTAATCCAATTGGATGAAACCCATCGTGATGCCGCTTTGGCTAATGAAGCCCATAAGAAACGAGTCAAGGCGCAGTTCGACAAGAATGTCAAACCCTGTGTCTTCTCAGAAGGTGACCTAGTCTTACTTTACGACCAGGAGTCTGATAAATTGGGAGCAGGCAAGTTCAAGTCTTTATGGATGGGCCCCTATATTGTTAAGCATGTATTAGCAAAAGGAGCCTACGAGTTAGTGGATTATGATGGGATTCCACTGGCGCAACCCCGCAATGGGTTGTACCTTAAGCGTTACTATGCTTGACTCAAGATAGTAACCCTTATGCTTTTGTTACATTTTTGTTTTCGCTAAGGGTAATCATTTTGGTTAAGTGATCCACTTTCACATTTGTTGTAGATGTCAGACCTATTGGAATCATTTGTTGGATATGTCAATGGAGCCTAGGCCATCTTCGATCCAAGCGGCGAGTTAGTGAGTTTCAGAGGGGTATGTATTGGTCGGTCAACAAAAAATATTGCTAAATACAACACGTTGATAGAGCTCCTTTCTGATGCCATCATACGTGGCATACGTCGACTCGTCGTCAAGCTAGATTCACAACTCATCATCCTACAACTCACTGGTATCTACTCCGTACGGAATCTAGCTATCTATCGCATGTTCCTGAGGGTCAAGATTTTGGAAAGGCAGTTTGATTCTATTCAATATCAGCATATTTCCAGAAACTTAAACACATTAATGGACTCATTAGCAAATTATGTGTTAGATAGACATTTGCAACATTTATAAAAGAAGCATTTCATCAATATTTGCATCAAGATCACGTAACTTAACCAAAATAAAGCTCCGAAAATAAAAAAAAATATATATAACTGTTTATGGTTTATACATAATGTTCTGTAACCAAGACAAAATCAGTCAAATGACCCAAAACTCAAAATGCTAGGGGGCACCCTAGTCTAATGATGCTGGTGATAACAAGTCACCGCCTGTGCAATCATGCGTAAAAGCCTAGTCCATCGACTCGGCATGCCAGTAGTATGTTGCTGCAACCTCAGAGGCAGCTCATCGGTCCTCACGTCCGAAATACCAAGAGTGAGACCCTCGACCTGATCCTGTAATGCTGAAAGAGTCTCGGCCACATCAAGGTCGCGAAGGATAGCCCTCCCCATAGCCTCTCCTGTTGGAATGGTAGCTGGTGCTCTCAGACATACTACTGGCCGAACTGGTCCAATATCTGCATGAGCACATGAGTTTTGATTAGTCTTCATAGAAGAAAGCACGAGAATGTTATAAAAAATGATAAACAGAGATATGGTCAGAGAATTTACCGATATCACCCCACTACTCACCAGCCGACAGCACCAAATCCAGGTCACCCCGGAAATCCATACTAGCATATGGACACTCAGAAAAAACCATTTCCTGACGGTTGAACCACTCGAAGAAGGTATCAGAGAAGGAAACCTGGGACTGACTAGCATGTCGGGCCATGAGGTCGACCCAGCTCTACATCCGTGGCTCAGTTGGTGGAGGTAAACTAAGTGAAATATACTACGGCTGCATCAGTGGGATCTTTTCCAAGGCGAAAGTGGTCAAAATAGAACCATAGCCGAAATTCTTGGATTTTCTGATTTTTACCTTGGTCAGTTGTTCTTTCATCACAGGGAGTACTGCGTCACACCAGTTGAACACCTTTGGTTCAAGGCATTCCAAGGCGTACTGCATATAGGACCTGTTAGCCACATGAAGAGCTGCACTACTAGCCAGGCTAGCAAAAGTGAACAGAATGGTCCTCAAGGGTCGGTCAGTGACGTCTCGGATGTTGATCTTGCCATCCATGCTTGGCTGAGATCCCTCTCTGTAATACCGACGAATATAATCTCTCACGGATTCACCCCCACGGGCAGAACCTGATAATGAAAGAGGGGCACCATGCCTCGATAAACCGGTCAAAAAATAGATGTCCACGACAGTCAAGGGGATGGATTTGCCTCTGATCTGAAACACCTGGTTGGTAGGATCCCATGCATCAAGAAAATATTGCAACAAGTTGATTTGTTGCCTCATGCTAGAGATGCGGAAAAACTTGAGCAGGCCATAGTTCCGCAGTGCAGTTACCGTACCCGGATCATGTAAAGCAACCATGTCCTCTTCTTCATGCTCACGTTCTCGCCATGTAACAACCATTTTTCTCCGATGAATCTTTGCAAAACAAGCAAGAGAAGAGTCAGGGTCTTGATTTGGCAAAAAACAGGCAAAAATTCCATGAGAAAACAGTGCAAAAGTTTCCCTTCTCGCGCCCATCGCACCCCAGTAGTGTACTGGGTGGGATGCATACTGACTGGCCAATGGCCAGGCCAGTATGCATCACACCTTTCGATATAGGAAGGGTGCGATGGAGCCAGGGAAAATTTTTCAAACCCCAGGGGCTCAGAAAAATAGGGAAACATGCTCAGAATTCAAAAAGGAAGGAATGCAACTGAAGAGCTTAGGTTTAGCTCCTACCTGGTCCAGATGGCACCAAGAATCGTCCATAGAATCTCCCGGAATTAGCTAGTGAAAATCAAGGGGGAAAGGCACCTCCAGAGCTCCAACAAACCAAAGTTCAAATGAAATGGTAAAATGAGGGGAAAAAACCACTTTTAGATTACTTTTCACGTAATTCGAGTAAAGTATTAGTGTTTTAACTCTTTTTTCAAGCATGTATTGTGCATTTCTAATCGGTTTGATGAAGCAATTGAACAGGCAATACAACCGTTGAAGGAACAAAGCGGTTAGCGGTAAAATCAAATAATCAATGACCATTATCACGAGCAGTTTTTATGTGAAGTCCAAGCTCGTTAAAAATTAAACCTAAGCAATGAGAAAATGTTTCCCCCATAGTTTAAGCTCATTAAAAAATGAACCAATTTCTGGTAAATAACCATTGCGAATGCATTATCGTCAGCTTTTGAGCCTTGGTTATGTTCTCATCATCACCTCCACTATGTTTTAGCTGATCATTCACCTCCATTTGATTGTTTACCCCTTTTTGAGGAATAGCTGTAAAGAGTGATCCTGTTAACCATCCTTGTGACACTGCCATGATTGGAAAATTCCAAACCTTACTTCGAATCAGCTGCTACCTGAAATTATCACTCGTTCCTAAAAAGACGAGTCTCCTTTAAGCTCTTTTCATCTGACTCGTAAAATATGAAAAGATTGCCGAGCAGTTGGCCTCTCCAGCTCGTTAAAGCTACTGGGAGTGCTATCTCTCCTCTAGATTTTAATCTTTTTGGACCTGAGGGATTATTGCACAAAAAGATCGAGCACTTGTTTTGTTCGGCTCGTTAAAATTATCGAAAATTCATCCCTTTTGTATTATTTTATACTTTTTCGGGCTTAAGGGATTATATGACGAAAAAGGATTAGTGGAGTTTCTTTTACGTCCCTTTCAGACTCTCTAAAATTGAAAAGTACCGAGTTATCTTTGTCGTTAAACTCGTTAAAACCAATAGCGACAAACTTGTCCATATAGACAAGAATGAGTTTCACTGTTGCTAGGCTTGTTAAAACATAGCGACGGGTTTTCCCGAAGGGCAGATTATAGAACAAGCATATGTTATCCTCCTTCAAGATTGATAAAAAATAAAGAGGTACTGGTCAACAATGACTGGGGAAAAATTGGGAAGAAAACTTGAAGAAACTTTATTGGTAGCAAGTCGCTCTTGAACATGACACTTTCACTCCACGTCCGAGTCGAGTTGGGTTATTCCATTCACCGGTCATATCACCATTGGTCCATCACACCATCCATATTTGGGGTTAACACTACCAATCCATGTCAGTGTCGCCGGTATGTTCAAGAGACGTCGCTTAGAGAATTCACCTGTGCCTCATCCACTGCAATACATTCACGCTCCATTCTTTCATGACCACCACCCTGAACCCTGTATCATCAGATCGTTTTCACCTCCAAAATCATTTACTCCGTTCTGTGTCATAGATGTGGGATTCGTTAAGGCCCTCCTACGACGGGTCGCTTCTTGTCGACATTAGCTCATTATCCAAGAAGTCGACTTAGGAACAACCCTTTCAGTACTTTGATGCTTACATGCCTCAACAACAAGTTTCTCACTTCCGGAGACAGGTTTACATCAATGGCCTTCGACACCAAGTCCCTTTTTCACACCACGCAAATTGTACTGTAGTACCTTGAGGGTCATCATCATTATCGGTGATTCCTCTCGCACCTGTTAACAACTTACATCATTGGCTGGTAATCAGGCGATGTCTTTCCATGTTCGACTCCAGAACATCTTTCACATGGATCGACTTGTACTCCGAGTGAAGATTGGACGAGTTTGAAGACCTCGGATCTAGTTTCATCCATCCGGGCTGCGATATATTCGGGAAAATAAAGACATCAAATGTACATCATTGCTGCACAGATGATCATCCAAATAAAAGGATGATGGCTCTATCAGAATCATCAGTCTACCACACAGACGGTTGTCTGTCTTATGTACATGAAAATGAATTTATAAAGCTGAGAATGGGAATGCCCACCTCAGCTAGATCATGAAAAATATTATGAAGATAATGTATTGTATTGTATCTTATTACAGGTCGCCTTCCAGCTCGAAAAAACTTCAGATCCTCATGATAAAGCATTTCACCTGACATCAAAAGATTAACAACCTCATGCTTTAGTGTTGGGTGTGGAGCCTGATTATCTTCTATATTCAAAGGTATCACCACATTGGACCCCAGTTCGAAATGGGGGCGGCAACGCCGCCCGTAAAATATTCGCTACAGGGGGGGTCCGGGGGGGGCGGCTGCGACCTTTGGGAGCCCCCCCTAGCGGGGGGTTTCGGGGGCAGCGCCCCTGAAGCTAAAAACAGCTGTAAAATTTCCTTGTAAAAGTATAGTAATTTCTAGTCAACCTGGGCCGTTCATTCGGCGGATGATCTGACAGTAGAACTTATGTTTAGTTTAGGGTTTTTTTCCCTAGAAGGCAACCCCTCTCTTTGTATGAGGGTATTGTATTTGAGGCTATGTGATAGATGTATATTCGGTGAGTGGGAAATAGTGAGGTGAGACTGTGAGAGAAAACATAGGATATTACAGCGGATCTGCTGTAGGTTGTGTCTCTTCATTTTGCTGGATGATAGAAAGGAAGGACTGGCTGTTCGGGGTGGATGTAGCCCAAACTGGGTGAACCACGTATATCTGTGTCTCTCTTGTTTTATGCGTTTTCTGTGTTTATATTTCTGCAATATTTTATGTGTTCCATTCCTCCATAATATATAATTTCTAACATTTAGGGGGCAACTGTTATAGACATTTTTGGGAACTGCAACCCCAATCATACATGTTCATAAACCAAGGGCTCCTAAGTCCCTAAAAGTGTTGCTTCACACCCTAAAGGAACAAGGTCAGCTGATTACATCATCTCCCAGAAGTTCTCCACAGAAAACTGCTCAGAACTGGTCAAAGCTGGACCATACAGACTGCCCAATGCAGAGGGTGCGATGCATCTCACCTGCTCAGTGTAAAGGGTGCGATGCATACTGGAAAGCCCTTCTGTAGGGTGCGATGGGCGAGAGTAGACAAATGGCAGAGACAGTTTGCAAGGTGGATCGTCATGGAATCTTCCAGAAACTTCTCCTGTGACACTTGCCTCTTTGAATTCACCCAGGGATGAGTAAGAGATCATCAATATCCAAGTGGAATCAAGAACTATCAGAGAGGACACTAATCAAAATCCCAGAAGCTGACTCACCCCCCTGCAATCATCTATATATGGATCCCTCATCCTAGAGATCCAGAGGCTGGAATTTTGTATCTTGTAAGGAAGTGCTATTGGTTTCCTGGTGGAATATCATATTGTTGGGTGATCTAAGCTTTTCATGAGGTGAAGAAGGGCTTTCATGATGGGAGGATGACACTGGGTCAGAACAATGGGTTGTGATCCTCTCTTCTAATCTTTATATCAATAAAGTTATTCAAGTTTTCCTCCACATTCTTGTATGTTTGATGATATATTCATTTGTGTGGTCAATATATATCTGGTCCTATATTGTTTATGATTGTAGATCTCTGTTCTCCGATAGTATTATGCCGTTTTCATTCCACAGGTGTTCTTTGAAGCTGGGTAGACAGAGGAAAAGTGGTAAGGATCTATCAGAAGGGAGAGGAACCAAGCAAGGAACCAAGCGTAAGACTGAGGTTGGTGTCCTTTGTTCCCCTCTTATCTACTTCTCATAAAGGAAAGCGAAAGTAGTTTTAGTTTGTTTGTTTCTAAGATAGCTACCAGTCTTAGTGGGACTAGCAACTCCGAGTGGACACTAGATTTCCCGATAAGAATAAGTTCTTCCACTTGATGAGATACTCTGAATCACTAGTATCATAGGGACCTAACATGCTCCTCTCCTTCAAAAAAGTGTTGTCCTTAATGCTTGAGTAGTTCTAGATCCTTTTGTATAAAATTCTCACCCTCCCATGTGCAATCTTTAGCTTTGTGCATATAATTATTTCTCCTCCAATAGTTTGAGCACCCTGTCAATATGTTGAACTTGATCCTTCCAAGACTTGTTGTAGATTATTATCATCAAAAAATACTAACACAAATTTTCTAAGGAAGGGTTTGAATATGGAATTCATCAAACCTTGAAATGTAGAAGGTGCATTGGTAAGGCCAAAAGGCATGACCAAAAATTCATAATGACCCTCATGAGTTCTATATGTTGTTTTTGGAATGTCATCAGTCTTGATTCTGATTTGATGATATCCTCAACGAAAATCCAACTTGGTGAAGTAAATTGATCAATGCAATTCATCCAATAATTCGTAAATGATAGGAATGGGAAATTTATCTTTAATAGTGAGCTTGTTGAGCTCCCTATAATTCAGACACATGCACCATGACCCATCCTTCTTATGCACCAATACTACTGGAGCAGAGAAAGAACTTTGACTAGGTTGAATTATACCAGCGTCTAGCATTTCTGCAACCATACGTTCAATTTCACTCTTTTGGGCATAAGGATATTTGCAAGGCCTGATGTTTGGAGGAACACTTCATGGAATCAAATGAATAGCATGATCATGATCACGAATAGGTGGGAGGCCTTTGGGAGTCTCAAATACCTTGGAATGATTGTTCAAGACTTTTTGGAGATATGGAGAAATATAGGATTTCGATGTGGGAACCTCTAGTGAACATAATTGTGAAATTACACCTTGTTGTTATTTCTTTAGAAGTTTTGTAATTCTGTTATAGCTAATTATCTTTCCCGGTT
The DNA here is from genome assembly GCA_031772625.1 of Pinus tabuliformis. Taxonomy (NCBI): domain Eukaryota; kingdom Viridiplantae; phylum Streptophyta; class Pinopsida; order Pinales; family Pinaceae; genus Pinus; species Pinus tabuliformis. The sequence continues at coordinate 714,876,152 of CM062811.1, read as the reverse complement.
TCCCTGTGATACCACTTAATTCAACTTCCTTTCCTTCTGAAGAAAATTTCATGAAAAGTTCTTGAAAATTAAAAGCTATTGTACCCAAGGATTGTAGCCATTGGAATCCTAGTACAACATCAACATTGCCCATTGGAATGGAAAGCATTGGGCTATTCAATACATATTCTCCCATGGATAGCTTGATATTATGGCACTTTCCTGAGCAATTTATGTTTCCTCCACTTGCAACCATCACGTGACACTCTGGTGTTGTATATAGGAAGCAATTCAATTCCTTGGCTATCTTACAATGAATAAAATTATGGGTACTGCACGAATCAATCAACACTATTACCTTTTTCTTCTTAATATGTCTTTCTATCTTGATAGTTTGCGTAGTGGTAATTCCGACCAATACATTACAAGATATGGTTTGATTCATTTATTCTTTCTCTAGGGTTTGTTCGTGGTGTATATCCTCTTCTTTTGACATTTCTTGTTCCTTTTCTTCCTCCTCTTCACAATCTATGTAAAATAATTTCTTCTAAGCACACTTATGACCTTTAGTGTATTTGCTATCACAACTGTAACAAAGCCTTTTTTCTCTTTTTTCTTCCAATTTTTGTGGTGTCAACCTTGTAGGTTGTGGAAGGCTAGGGGCAACAACACTTCCATCTTTATAATTGTGAGTGGTAGGCTTTCTTGTTGCCATAATTTTTCTTTGCCTTTTTCTTGCCAATTTGAATGCCTTCTCCAATGAATCATGTTCCCAAAGGCAAAACCTCATGTTGGATGTTATCCTTTAAAGTCCCTATGAAAACATCAATCCTATGCTCCTCTGGAATATCTTTTACCCTTATATTCAATTTTTGGAAGTCCTCAATGTGCTCCATCATTGAACCCTTTTGTTTGAGATTTATCAATTAGCTAAAAAAAGTGTTGCTTTTTGTATCCTCATAATGTGCTATCATTTCTTTTGTGACAATTTCCCAAGTGAAAATTTGTTTACAAGAGAAAAGCCATCAATACCATACAAACTAATTTGGTTCCAAATATAAAGTTGCAATGCATACCTTTTGTGTCTTTTGCACATTATGGAGATCGAAATATTGCTCCATCTGTAGTATCCATGTTATGGGATCCTTTCCATCAAACTTCCTCATATCGATCTTTGGAACATGGTGGGTCTTCAATCCACTGTTAGAGTCTATGAAATCATGATTAACATTTATTTTGTTCTCCTCACGGGTTTCCTTTACTACCCTTTCGCCATTAGTAAGCATTTCTTGTAGAAAATTTGTCAAATCTATCTTCAAATATTCCATGTTGCCTTTAGGTTTTTCTTCTATACCATCCATCTTAGCTTCCATGCCTTTCTTCAAACCATCCATCTTAGCTTCCCCTCCATCCATCTTAACTTCTGCTCCTTTATTTAAACTATCCATATTAGCTTCTGTTACTTTTTGTGAGAGTGAATTTTGTTGCACTTGGCCTCGTAATCTTGATATATCATGTTGCATTTCTTCCTCTTCTTCTTGAATCATGTTAGAGATTTTAGGATGCTTAATATGTGTTTCCATTTTCTTTCTTCGGGGCATCAATTAATGATAATAATGCTTCACTATGCCCTTTGAATTCCTTCAAACTAATTTTTCAAAACAAACTTATGTAAATTTTTAAGAAAACTACACACCTTTTTTCACTTTATAGGAGCTCGATATTGAATCTATTGTATCTCTATAATTTCAGATCTCCAAGGTCTGAAATAGCACCTATGATTCCTCTTTCAAACCATGCAAGCCTAATCACGATTTGATTATCCAAGGAAGAGTTATGTCAAACCTCCCACGATGACCTGATTATAGACTGGTTCAGTAGAGTGAACTTGTATGAAGGGCTACGTGTCACTATTTTTACCTTAGGACCTGAAACTGATATACATAAAAGTACAAGCCATCCTCATTCTGTAAATTTTCATGAAATTTCTATCTTATGCTCAGAGAGAAAGTTATGATGATTTTCCCCAGGTCACTTGTTTGGGATGTAATTCTGGAGCCTACAAAAACCCTAAATGTCTTGAACCATATCTCCAAAAATATAGAGAAACAAGCTCTGAAATTCAGACCCAAGGTTCAAAATGATTTCGGCTCAAATGGGTTTTTTTTAATCTTTTTAAACTTAATAGAGAAAAATGTATAGCCAGAATTCCACGCTGACATGTTTGGATCAGCGAAACCCTAGAATCCAAAGCTCTGATACCAAATGTTATGTAACCAAATCACAAAATAGAATAAAAGATAAAACCTCATTTCTATATATGGGAGTCTAAGGAGTCACAATATAATCAAAGCCGACATAACAATAATAATATAAGGGCACAACAATAACAATAATGAGATTCTATGGGGCACAATAATAACAATATGGGGACAATAAGGGCACAATAATAACAATAAGGGCTACAATGAAAATAGTAATGAGGGAATCACTAGCATTATAGAGACCTAACATACCCACACTGCTATTTCTTTCATTTTCCTTAATTGTTGCACAACTTACTATTTTTGGCAGTTTTTCGGTTCCTAAACTTTTAGAGCCATTTTAAGGGCCTAAAAAACATTTTTTTGGGAAAATAGAGAGACCAGAAAAATACAACATTAATTTACCCATCTTTTTTTGGTCTCCTCTTGGAGATATTCAAAATGAGGTATTATGATAGGCAAACAAAGATTGTATGCCAAAGTTACGACCCTGATAAGTTGATGTTCCAACTAACCCCAACAAGGCGCACAAGCTTTTGGCGCTTCATATCCTAGTATTAGGTTTTTGGATGTTTAGGGTTTCCCATTATTTCTTAATGATAAAAAGGCCTTTGAGCCTCATTGTAACACAATTCAGAAGACATGTAGCCACCACATATCTTCTTAGAGATAAGCTACCATCGCCCGAACTAGTTTATTTCCATTATGCATGTAACAATTTTCATAGTTTTCTTATTAATGGATTAAAGTTATGTTTTCATTGTAGCTCTATGTTTTTGTTTATATCTATATTTCATTTCGTTCCTGCATAAATCCAGATCATCACATGTCATACTTCTTTGTACTCGCATATATTTTCTATTCATAGAAAGAGAGCAGAGAGGCCTCGCCTTCTAGTTGGGTTTCTCTGTCGAAAGGGTTTCCTAAGTCGTATCTTGTGTCAAATGTGTGTGTGAGATTTTATTTTGTTGTTCTCTATTTTCTACATAAATTTAATTTGCATGAATACATTGTTATCAATAATCGACAGATCTATAAATCTAAAGAGTATAATTTTATCAGATTAGTTGTGATGAACTGTCTAGTGGGTTATCCACGACAGTTTATGGATCATAAATTTCACATGTACTATTTCATTAGAATTCATTCTATTAAAAGCTGTTGGAAGCTCCCATTCAAATAATTGTGCATAATGGGACTTGTGAATGGAGAAAATTTTAAGGTGCATTAACCTATTAGCCAAGGAAATGCAAACAACTATACTACATTACTTGTTAAACTCCATTCATTTAACATGAGGGATAGACCAACCAAAGAAAATCATTGGCCTTTAAGGACATGAGAGAAAGGATCATTATTGTCAAAATGATTGTATGGTATGGGATTTGCTAAGAAAAAAATTGAAAATGAGTTTGTCAATCATTATGCAATCTTATCTTTCAGTCACAAGAAGGCACTAAATGAGTAGTTGTGTGAGTTTTACAAATCAATGTAGGATTTTGTTGAGTTTGGCCCATGCAGGGATATAAGGAGGCCATGAAGAACAAGCTTGGGTGTTGGCATTAATCAAGGTATTATTAAGTTCATTCCCAAGTCAAAGGATATTGAGCTCATAACAATTTGGAGAAATTTAGAGACCAATCACATCATTGAACATCTCCTATAATATTTTGGTTAAGGCCTTAGATATCTAGATAAAACATAGTTTTCCGTAGATTATGTGGTCTTAAAGAATAAGGGCTTCACATTAGTTGAGGAAAATTAAACATTTTGTAAGTGTCTGATAGTTATTATTTCTTCTTCACTAAGATCACAACAACTTATATACTAACCTATACTCTTTTGTGTAAATGTAAATTTTTTTTACATGGATATTTGCGATATCTCATAGAAAATTTATAAATTTAAGTGTCTAATGATATGAATATAAAATAATTAATATTTAAAATCATGTATTTTTTAACATTTTAAAATCCATAGAGTTCAATTACTAATTTATAATATTAATATAATATAAATATGCTAATAATATCAATTTAATATTTTAAAAACCAAAATATATATTTTTTGTTGGCTTGTATAGAAATTTTATTTATATTAAAAATGTGTTATAATGTCTAGAATTGATCCAATATATTTTACTTATAGATGCATTTGAATTACATGAAACAAAGCATATTAACCATGGAACTTAAAAGCACATAAAACATTGCAGAAATAACAAGACAAGCATGAAACTATGACACAAGGATTTGATTACGGAGTTCATCCAATTTGGACTACGTCTCCTGGACCTGCTCAATAATGGGGAGGCCTTCATTCATTAAGTGGCATAAAAAGAGATAAAAGTACAAGAAACATTCATTTACAATCCTTACACCTCCAAGTTGTAAGATGGATGAAGAATGGAGAGCCCAGCTTCAGAAACAGACAATACCACTGAAATCCTAGCGAAAAATTGCGCAAAATCGCCTATCCGAACACCAAATTCAAAGAAATGAAGCTTCTGCACCCTCTCAAAACCTCCTTGTTTCTCAAGGCGAGGTTCTGACCTGCTGCCAAGTCAGGTTACTTTTGTACGCAAAGGTTTTTGAACTTCTATGCCATGCTCTCCTTTTTCCTATGCGGAAAATCCATTATATATGCTGGTGGCTAACTCATCAATCTTGGGCAGTTCTTAACAAATGAAAAGTTTAGCAGGCGACAGTTCCTACACCAAGGATCTCAGACCTAGGATAACATGCAGGTGAAAAACCTTTCATATATGGAAAAACCTCTAAAACCTCTTAACTGCACATTACCCTTAACCCGACAGCTTTTAATATCGACGCTTTGGATCGGTGAGTAGACCTAGCCTTTTCAATAAGCGGACTGCGATAAAGGTGGACCCAATGGATATCAAACCACAATATATAATATATCGGGTCTGAAAGAACTTCGCATATCGCAAATCGGTGGAACCAGGGGTGATTCTTCATACGACCGCTTCCCTTTGCGATTTATGATTGCGATATCGTAAATCGCAACTTGACTCTGCGATTGTGATATATCGCATCACACTCTGGATTTCTCCAGGGCCAATTATTTACCTGTTTTCTTTGCGATCTACGATTTCAATATATCGCATCGCATTCTGGTTTGCTACAAGGCTGATTCTTTACCACCGACTGCCTCTGATCTGCGATCGCAACCCAGTAGTGTTGGGGGCCGTTTTCCTTAACTGTGGACCTCTTCCTTCTATGATCTGCGATATGCGGGGCCAATGGCGGCCTGCCACTTGGCACTTCCCCATTCACTAAGAGTTATGCCACGTCATCTTCTCCTGCCACCTGTGCAAGTCAAACATGAATTTTGACTTGCTCTAACTTCTTCATATGAGCTCGAATTCGAGTGCCGTTTGCATCATTGGAATCAGGATGACGAGCACTTCGATCTGATGCTAAGTTTATCTAGATTTTTCCACTTTGAGTTTTGAGCCTTTTTACCATGCTATTGGTACTTTTTAAAGATCCATTTGGATCAATCCTCCCCATTAAGAGCATTTGGACCACTAAAAGCCTTTTCAGTCAATTGGAAAGTGAGGAAATTGCTCCCTCACTTTTTTTTCTTTCTTCATCCATCGAGCTTTACTCAGATGAATTCCTTTGAATCCCACACATATGTACTCCACATCTCCCCATCACGAAGTTCTAGTTTTCCTGTCGAGTATGAGATCTTTGGGCAATTTGTCTAGATAATCTGGTGCAACATTGTCCATTGTAGGAATCTATGCAACTTCTTTGGTATCCATAATCAATGGAGGTTCATAAAGCTTCAGGTGTTCAAGATTCACTACTGAGTACATTTGAAATCATATACAAACCATACATGACTATGTAAAGAATCGATATACTTAGTTACAATCTCTGGTGAATCTAATGGCATGCTCTAATTCATGGCTTGTTTTCTAAATTCTTCGGTGAAGTTTTGCACCTTTTTACCCTTGCCTTGCGTTAGGTGTTGCCATTCCATTAATGCTTTTTGTTTATATCCCAAAGGGTAAAATTGGTTCTTTAATTTAGAAATAAAATTTGACCATGAGGAGAGAAGGTTACCCACATTTTTTTTTGCCTTGCAATCTCCTCTCCCACAAAACGAGAGCGGTGCCACTCAATTGAAGGGATGCCAATTGGATCTTTGCCTTACCTTCCTTGATTTGTTGAATCTGAAAGTAGACTTGAATCTACCTAATCCAATTGTTGAGCTTTTCTGCATTACATTCTCCAGCATACATAGGCAAGTCAAACTTTACATCTAGTTTAAGGAAAGGTTTCTTATATGTATGTATATGATGTATGCGAGAATGATGAGAAGAAGAAGCGAAACTGTCACTGGAAGATGGAGAGGATGGGGATCTTCTCCACCATCTCCATGATCTGCCGATCCATGATCATCTGCATATTTCTTCTCATGTTGGACGACCTTCTCGCACTCGAAAAACATGTTGTCTACTTTCTCTGCCATATTGTAGAATACTTTGCGGTAATTCCATTCCTCTTCCCAACGAGCTTTTTCATCAACCATGTTTCTTCTTCATTGTGCACGTCCTGCTTTGAGATCAAAGGAATTAAGCTTTCCTTTTCCTTTTTGTAGCTTGTTCCAAGTTAGCATATACTCATGCAATTCGCATGAACAAAGACCGCTTTGATTCCAAACTTGATCCAAGATATTTTACTTATATATGCATTAAAATTACATGAAACATAGCTTATTAACCATGGAACTTAAAAGAACATAAAACATTGCGGAAATAACAAGATAAGCATGAAACCATGACACAAGGATTTGATTACGGAGTTCATCCAATTTGGACTTCGTCTCCGGGCCTTGCCCAATAGTGGGGACGCCTTCATAAGTTTGTTCATTAAGTGGCATAAAAAGAGATAAAAGTACAAGAACAATTCATTTACAATCCTTATACCTCCAAGATGGAAGATGGATGAAGAATGGAGATCCCAACTTCAGAAATAGACAATACCACTAAAATCCTGGTGAAATATCGTGCAGAATCGCCTATCTGAACACCAATTCGGAGAAATGAAGCTTCTGCACCCTCTTGAAAACTCCCTATTTCTCAAGGTGAGGTTCCAGCCTGCTGCCAGGTTGGGTTACTATTGTACGCAATGGTTTCTGTACTTCTATGCCAGTCTCTCCTTTTTCCTATGCGTACAGTCCATTATATATGCTGGTGGATAACTCCTTAATCCACGGGTAGTTCTTAACAAACAACAAGTTTAGCAGGTGACGGTTCCGACACTAAGGATCTCAGACCTGGGATAACATGTAGGTGACAAACCTTTCATATATGGAAAAACCTCCAGAACCTCTTAACTGCACATTACCCTTAACCCGTCAAATTTTAATATTGATGCTTTGAATTGGCAGGCATAACTCACCTTTGCAACAAGAGGCCTGTGATAAAGGTAGACCCGATGGCTATTAAACCATAGTATATAATATATCAGTTCAGAAAGAACTTCACATATCACAAATCGGTGGAATCGGGGTTGATTCTTCAAATGACCGCTTCCCTTTGTGATCTGCGATTGCGATATCGCAAATCAAAATCTGATTATGCGATTGCGATATATCGCATCACACTCTAGCATGCTTCAAGACTGATTCTTTACCTATTTTCCTTGCGATCTACGATTGTGATATATCGCATCACATTCTGGCTTGCTCCGGGGCTAATTCTTTACCATTGATCTATGTTCACAACTCGATAGTGCTGGGGGCCATTTTCCTTAACTGCGGACCTCTTCCTTATGTGATCTAGGATATGTGGGGCCAATGATGGCCTGCCACTTGGCACTTCCCCATTCGTTGAGAGTTCTACGGCATCATCTTCTCTTGCCACCTGTGAAAGTCAAACATGAACTTTGACTTGCTCTAACTTCTTCATATGATCTCGGATTCGAGTGTCATTCACATCGTTAGAATCAAGATGACGAGCACTTTGATCCAATGCTCAGTTTATCTAGATTTTGCCACTTTGAGTTTTGAGTGTTTTTACTATGTCACTGGTACTTTTTAAAGATCCACTTGGATAAAGAATCCATGGATTTAAGTTATGAATCTATTGAAAATTAATATAATATAAAAATTAAAAAAAAAAACAATAAAAATTAACCTACATAAATTTAGGAAGATCATAGCTATATTTAAATCGATGTGTAATTAAAATATATTTTGAAATTAGCATTCAATATTACTAATAGTATTGCTTCATAGTTATGTTTAAGCCAATGTATAATTGGACTATCTCTTTTGATAATGCATTTAGAATTTAGTCTATTAATAGTATCAAGGTTCATTTAAATTTTCTTAAAACTCATTAAATTACAAAATTACTATAAGTGGCATAACTTTTTATGAAAACTAAATGATCAATTTTAGTCCATTATACCAAAAAAAGTAATAGTTTTGAGTATATTTTCATTTTTATTTTGTTCATAATCACTCATGTGAATCTTGTGTGTAAGCAATAGAGAGAACAAAATATGTACTAACTAGAGGTCGAAACACATACTCAAGTTCTTATACACAAATTTGCTTTGCAACTAGGGTTAGTAATGAACATTTTATTGAGTGTATCAAAAACTAATATGAGAAAAAGAGGGGAGATTAGAGTGGAAGAGGGTGAAGAGTGAAGAGAATAGAGGAGGAGGAAATAAAACAAGAAAAAAATAGATTTACTCTTCATATTTTTGTATTTTTACTTTTAAAACCTCAATATCCATGAGAATTATGCTTCAAAAATCTCAAAACCTGCCCCCAAATCCATAAATATACCAATAACCTTAAATCTCACCCATTAATCTACAATAAATTATTAAAAAACATGATGAAAGTTTAGGGAAGAAAATCCACAACACATAAACATATTTTTTATGGACCTAAATGCTCCCAAGGAATTCAACAAGCAGGTCCCCATACAATCTCCATATAGCTCTTCAACATCATAAACAAAAAATAAATCAAAATGAAGTCAAGAAAGTGGCTTCAATCTCAATTTACGTCAAACATGCAAGTGAATCATGATGCAAAAATTGCTTTGCACCCTTTTTCATTTGTTTTTCATCCTATTTCCAAATGTGTGTTAAGTTTTGGTCAATCCTCCTTGATCTCTTTTTTAGCATCTTCAATACATCTCTTTCGACATCCTCAACAAAGGACATTATTAGGATGCTACAAGGACATTGAAAGGGACAAACATAAGACACCAATAAGGATGTTACAAGGACATTAAAGGGACATAAATAAGGATCATGCACAAGGGATGCAGAAAATGACGCTAAAGGGACACACTTATGAGGCAAAAGGGACACAAATAATATACTAAAAGACAATTAAAGATGTTAAACATATTGTTATGCATCATTTTTTCTAGTTTATGTATACATGGATGCAATATAGGTTTTTAAAGGCTCCACTGTAATAGTGAAGTTGTCATGAGAAACCTTCTTTAATTATATAATAAAAAAGATATATGACAAGACTCACCCAAAATTATGTGACTTATAATCGAAATTAAATAGGCTCATTTTAGGATCCTAAAACTAAATTAGGTAGGAAATTCCATGGCATTGGGAAAACACATAAATAAAATTAAAAAAGAAAAATAAAAATTATATATGGGTGTAAGCTCCCAAGCCAATGGGTAAAGAGTATTTGAAGACACTAGTAAGCACATACCTCATTCAAGCCCATAGTGATTCGATGGGTGACCCTTAATAATAATGTAGCATTAAAGTCTAGCTCCAACATACTAGTTATACACTTGGTGGTTTTGGTGATTCCTAAGAAGATAGAAATAATCACGCATTTGTTGTGGCACTATAATGTAACCCAAACTTTCTAGGGTTTGGTTGGTTGTGGTTACTAGAATATCATTTTCTATTAATTTTCCCCCTCATGGAATGGGAAGATCTTTTTAGAAAGTTGGATGACTAGACAAGCAAAAGGAACCAAATGGAATGTTACGAGATTACCATGCATATTTTTATGGGGAAGATGTTGTTGGGATACTTTTAATGGAAGAAATAGATGACTTCTTATGGTGGAAGTTCCTAATTTTAAATCTAATTTGGCAATATAGTTTACAATTAGGATAAGGACAAGTTTATATTTTCTTTTGGTTGAAGTTGAAGAAAGCATGCTCAACCTCCTTGCCTGTATAAGAAGGGGACTAACACGTCTTTAGTGTTAGGAAAAATGTATCATTATACAATGTATTTTATTTTTTACATTAATGAGACATAAAACATAAGTTTATATATATATATATATATATACATGGTTTAGGATAATAGATTCAAATGGATTAGGGGAATCCAAGGTATTTGAAATTCATATATTTCATTCAAATTCAAAGTACTTGGATAGGTGGCCCTAAATAATAGATTAGCATTTAAAAACAAGTTTCAATGTACAAGATATATAGATTCTAATTTGTGACTATCAAAAGATAGAAAAAGTCGAGCGTCTATTGTGGGCATGTATGATAGTCCGAACATTTTGGTATTGGGTTGTGACATAATGTTATTGTCTATTCATTTATCCTCTCTCTGAGGGACCTCATCTTTGGAGATAAGTGGATGGCTTGACTGGTAAGGGAGAAAAATGTTATCCTCCCCATTTGTGTTAAAATCCCACTTGTGACACATTTATATCTTCATCAACAAATTCTATAAAAGTTGCAAGCCAAAAGAAATATCTTACCCTTACTTATATGTTGAAGGGTTAAATGTTTTATTATATATTTAAAAAAAGTAAATAACTAGACTATAAGAAGAATTAACATATAAGAAAAAACATTGATGACTCACTTTTAATGGAAAAATTACATCATATCCCATGGAAGGAGTTGCCACATTTAAATCTAATTTGACAATAATATTTACATCGAGGATAAAAAAATTTAGAATTATTTTAAAGACTTCAAAAGAAACATGCTTATCCTCTTCACTTGCAAAAAAAAGGTAAACAAACATTAAACTACATTGGAGAAAAAGTGTGATTATATAATGGTTTTTTATTTTATTTTTTATAACCAAATATAATACATAATGACTTCCCAACTATCAACATAGTAGTAAAGAGAATACAATTTTATTGCGAGGAAATTATGGTTCTAGATGTCTCAAAAATAAAGATGGAAGAGGATGATGAGATCATGGTAATGAACTTTTTTGAAGATAAAATATAAAGAGGGGGAATTTAAAAAATTAAAATAAATAAATAAATAAATAAATTATAAAAGAAAGAGAGAAATAAGGAAGGAATAATAATGTTTTAAAATATTAAGAATAATTTTAGTTTAATAATAGTCATGAATGAAATGAATCAAAAATCAAAGAAAGAAATTGTAATAGCCATCGCTAAAAATCCATGTAATAAGGTTAATAAAAGAAAAATAAGACCAAGGTCATGGGACACATATTCCAAGCTGAATGTTGGGAAAAACATCCCAGTGGGTATTCATTTGGTTTATTATGGCTAAGGGGAAATTGCCAAAGAGATTTGGAAAGGAAAGGAGGCATTATTTGGCATTTATTCATGAAAATAATAGAAATTAGGAGAAAATGAAGGTGAAAGGTCACAGATTGCACGTGAGGAGGAAAATGAAGGAAAAATAATGGAAAATGAAGAAAATAGAGGCCTCATTGATAAAAAGGTTTCTGAGGATAAATTCACAACCTTTTGTCAATTTTATCTTGGAGCTCTCTCTCTCATACTCTTGCACACTTGAGTTTTCTTGGAGCACTCTTAGAGGATTTTGGGCACACTTTGAATTTGGAGCAAGAAGGCAAAGGAAAAGTAGGAAAGTGTAGGGGAACAGTGGGATCAACAACTACAATGAGTTTGATTTGCATGTACCGAGTTGCATGTATGATTTCCTTGCTAGTGTTGACATGCATTGTGTATGCATATGGTTGTTTGGCAATGGCTTTACCTAACCTCACCATTTATTAGATAGCCATGATGTTGTGGGTTTCCCCCTTTTTTTTTTCCCTGATTGGTGCTCACGTTACTTATGGTTTTGCATTGAGTTATTAGTTCATGGAGCCTTGGTTGGACAAACACTTTGGAAGCCTTGGAACAAATTGGGTTGAGTTACTAGCCCTGGAAGCCTTGGCTGGAAAAACACTTTTGATCCCTTGGTGGGTTGAGTTACTAGTCTTGGAGCCTTGGTTGGAAAAACACTCTGAAGCCCCACGGAAGTTGTGGGTTGAGTTACTAGTCCCGGATCGAGGTTGAAACAAATGCTCCGGCGCCCTACATAGCTTTGGTAGAGACTAATATGGTGATGGATAGTGATGTCCGACCATGAGGTGGAATCATTGTTGAGGGTTGAGGCGGTTTGAAATTTGGAAGCCCTGATCTAGTTATGTTTTGTTTATTCCATGGGATCCCATATTCATGCTTGGAATATGGCACAGGGGTGATTGGCTAAAAGAGAGATTTGGTTCAACCCAATCTATGGTCGGGTGGTACATGGAAGTCCTTGACTTGGTTGGTTTGCATATGATAATAAGAACACATTTCCTCTTGTATTTTTTGAGTAAATGTACTTGTTATTATGTGGCTTTAATGGTTATTCTATCATTTATATTTCTTTGGTTATATGTTGGTTATACACATAGTTTATGAAAACCTTGAGTTACGGCTCTCATAATGTTTTGGTTAGTAAATGAAATGTTAACGAATTCATGACCTAATAGATGATATTGCAACTATTAGGAGAGGGTGTCAAATGTTCTTGAGGATTCTCAGATAAGTATGATACCCATATGTTTAGATGTATATTTATGACCTATACATTACATGTTCATGATGTGTTTAACAGAATAACTATCATGGTTAGGTCTGGTTAGGTCAAGTTCTTGTCTAAATTTTGTATTGATGGCTTTGTCCTAGTGTCATTCATTATTCCAGAAGGTCTCATTAAGTTATGGGCAGTGGTCTATGGTGGGCTCCAGTATTGTAGCAATAATGCTACAACTCCTGGAGCTTCCTTCTCTAATTTTATCAACCCGGTAGTTCATAACAAACTTGGAAGCGACGGTGCTGTATGCACAAGTACTAGCTCTTGTCGCAGCTGTCACTTGGTCAGCTGGCACAAGTCCGCTAGGGCTCAAGCCAACTTCTATATGTTCTCAGAAGAAGCTTTCTAAATGATGAACGAAGGCTATCTCAAAGGAAATTAACCTACTTTGCAAGAATGAACTGAAAGCCAACAAAGCATGGAAACCCTAGTAAACCCTAATCTGACCAGCTTAATCCTTACAATGCAATGATGGGAATGCAACTCCTAACAATGATGCCATTACTTCTAGTGAGATGAGATGCATGAATTTAAACACGTTTTTGTATTTTTGCTCAAGTGGTTGGAGTTATTATGATTGTGCTTCTTACTGGGTCTTGACTGTGTAGGGGTAGTTCAAAGGGGAGGAAGGCTTGGGAAAGGTCAGGAGGACTTTGAGAGGTTCCAGGGGATCCCTAACATCATTCTATAGAAGTTCACAACGTTCAAGTGCTTGGCAACCGTGTTTGCAGGCTTCTACAGGATGTCTGTAGGGGATCCTACAGGAAGCTCGGGATTTCTACAGGAAGTCTGCTAACTTCTACAGGATGTTCTGCAGTCGGAGTTTTGGGTGATGGAGGATTGAATGAGCTGTATGGGTGGATAGGTAGGATGAGAGAGGAGCTTGTGATGGCCTATGGACAGAGAGATGAGATGGGGAAGGTGTGTGTAAAGCTGGTTGGTCGATAGAAGGGTAGAGGCAATGGAAGGCCGAAAAGGTGAAACAATGTGGATAACAGAAGAGGTGGTGGGAAAATGATCTAGCTGGGAGGTAAGGAGATGGCTTAGGCACGGCTGAGAAGGATAAATACGTGACAGAGTGGTGCTGCGCAGTGTAAATGGAACAAATCACCTCTGTCTTGCACAAAACCGAGAATTCATCAACCTATTCTACCTGTTTTATTAAAACCAAAGAATAGTGATTGAAGTTAAGATAGAAATCGTGCATGGTGCTGGAAAAAAAGGTTATTGCTCAAGATCTAAATGCATGTATACTTCTACCAATGGAAATATGACTTTAAAGCTTGCATGAACATGTAAAACTGCGTTTTTTGGTGGTTGGCACGGTCTACACTCCCAATCTCTAAACAGAGGTGGAAGTGAGTGTACGATCAACCTTTTCTTGGAACTCTGATGAATTCTAATCCTCCTACTCTAATCTAAGCTGCTGAAAGCATTTTATCCATAAACTAACCTACTTAATCACATCAAGCAATTTGAATCAGCAGACTGTGTTTTCCAAATGCATGTCAAGGCAAAGAAATGAAATGCTGAAAGGAAAGACAAGTAACAATACAAAGAAAAGGAGGTCTATTGCTCTCAGGTTGGGCCCTAACCTGAGAGCTATAGCTCCTCTAAGAACTCAGAATTGAATCCAAATCTGCCTGCCTTTTATTAAAAGATCATAATCATGAGTCTAACAACATGCCAAAAATGGCTTACAAAGAGCAAAAACAGAGCTATAGCTCGTGATTCCCAATCTGCAACAAAGGTTCCAGAGCCTTTAACGAAGGCTATAGCCTCAATATTTATACATGATGAGGGCCAATCTGGACTCCTCAATTAGTGGGGCTCGGCTGTCCAACTAAAAGTAAACTGCTGTTCCTGTAGAATCCGTTGGCTGCCTTCTAGCTCGGTGGTGATAGCTGTGGGAGCTCGGAGTTGGGGTGGAGATCACGAGGAAGGTCATTCAAGGCTGTGGACAACCTTCCTATAAACCCGCAATGCCACCTTGGCTGTCTCCTTGTCTCCATCTGCGTGGTCTTTGCTCCATTTAATGTCAAAAAACCTGAAATCATCATGTATTAGCCACATAGGCATAATGACTGCCCTTCTTCCTACAAATAACACGAATATACTAAGAAATGATGCATAAGTGATAAAAAATGAAGGGTTGAGCAAGGTAAGTAGGCCAAATGAGCCCAAAATGTTACCAAAATTTGGGGCTCATCATCACCCCCCAGCTAAAATATTTGCTCATCCTTGAGCAACTAGTCCAACTCTTCATCCTTCATTGCCTTTATTGCTACCCTTACATCCCAAGCCTCTGTAGTAGTGTCCTCCTTGCTGATATGAAACCCAGCCCTTCTGTTTACCTCTTCCCACTGTTCATTATCATATTTCTCTGTGCTGCCTTCCATCAATCCTAGCAGCAGTGGTGGGCTGAGTTTAAGGCCAATCCAGCTGGCCTGGAGGTTTTGCATGGATTTCTTATAGAGGGCCACCCGTACCAGAGCTTCCCTCATCCGAGTTGGGGTATGGTACTCTCGGATTTTCAGACTGTAGGCCAATGTATTCCATCTGTGGGCGCACGCTTGGACAACGTTGTCTCCTAACAGTCTCTCCATGTCCTCAAAATGAGCTATGGCTTGGGCCTGTTGATCCATATATCTTAATGAAGCTTGAGGGTCAGTGGACAAATGTTGGTGTGCCGAGATTAGTGCAACTGGATCCCCTGGTTCTGGTCTGATGAGCAATGGCTCGTTCAGCTCTCGGTTCATGACCGCTTTGGCTTCTACTGCTCTTTTGTCCTCATGGTTCAGCCATGAGGCAAAGGCCATTAATTGCATATCTCCCAAGGCCGTATTGGGATCCCATGAAACTACATTAGGTAGGGCCAGATTATGGAGGTAGAACTCCGCTAATTTGGCCCTATCCTCTGATGAACTAGTACTGCATACTTCAGTGAATTGCTGCGGGTCTTGGAGCTGAGAGATACCTCTTTGCGCCAAGGTATTGATTTGGAATTGCAGCCATTGGTCTTTCAAGTACAGGCCATAGGATTTGGCTGGCTGTCTGCATTGGATAGCATCCATGGCCCAGCTGGCCATGCAGGCCAATTGTGCTTCTTTCTACTGCAGCTGTTCTCTGAGAGCTTGCACCTCAATTTGTGCTTGCTGTTCTGCTTCCTGTAGATGTGTAGTTGGCTCCCCAAGACCGGTGTTTAGTTCCTTTTTGCCTTGCTGTTCTTCTGTGGTGTCCTTGGAGGATGTACCTGTCCCTGCCCTCAGCTCCTGTAGCTGCAATCTCAGCTTCTGGTTTTCTTCCTGTAGGAACACTCGTTGGCAATTTGCCACGTGTTTAGCCATGGACAATTCACTTCTGGCCTCCTTGAGCTGCTCCTGTAAGGGACCTATGTCCGCCACACCCTTTGACTTGGCTATTTTCATCCACGTGTGTGTACGGACTCTCTCTTCCTCCAATGCAAAAAACAGTGGCACAGTAAATTTCTGAGGTATAATTTTGCCAGCCTCTAAAAAGGTGTAATATGAACTCAGACTTGGCTGAGGGCTGGGCTCTGGTATATGCTCTTTCTCCACTTCCTTTGGTGGTTCTACTTCACCCTCCCTCGGTGGTGATAAGGGTGCTTCCCCTTCCATTCTCTCAGTTTCTTTAAGCCTGGCTAAGGTTTCTTGTAGAGCATCTTCAGCATCCTGTAGCTGAGATTTTGCAGTCAATTGGTCTAACCTTTCTTGCCACGTAGTTTTCTTCGGGCTCCCCCTCTCATAGATGACTGATATCCTCGAGGGGGACCTTTCCTTGGGCGAAGTAGGGGCATCTTCAATAATGATCGGGCTGCTGGACGGAGGCTGTGGCTTGCCCGTCTTTATTCTCACACTTCTTCTAGCTTTAAAATATAGAGGGGTCTACCTCTTTCTCTTCTCCTTTGGCTTAGGAGGTGTGCTAAGGCCGGCCAGCACAGCTGCTGCCTCCCTTGCAAGAACGTCAGCTTTCTTCTCCTTGGGTTTCACTTTTTTAGGGCTTCCTGTAGAAGACCCTGTTTTAGTTAATTTCGGGCTTCCTGTAGAAGACCCTTTTTCAGTTAATTTCGGGCTTCCTGTAGAAGCCTGTTTCGGTTTTCCTGTAGAAACAGATGTCACCGCTTTGGTTTGTTTTGCTGAATGAGTTTTGCTTTTTGATTTGGTTTCAGTTGCTGTCGAGGCGCTTTTGCTGACGTGGACCTTCTCAGTCTTGTCCACTCTGCTTTGCAATCTTTTTTCTCTTGCCGTCAAAATGGGTGTGTCATCTTTCTCTTTGTCACCCTTTTTCTCTTTTTTCTTCTCTTGCTTTTTCTTCTGCTCCGTGGTCGGGGTCTTCTGGCCTCTTTCTTTCTTCGCTGCGGGCACTGACTCTTTCTCCTCACTGCTAGATGAACCGAGCTCTTCGGTCAGCATCTTTATATCACCATCCTTTGTCAAATTTATGAAGGCTTCCCATGAGAGAGGAACCTTGTGTGTGTGGAGCGCATCCTCCACGAGGAGTTTGATGAGTCCATGGTGGGCTACCTGGTCTGGTGTGCCTTCTTTCAACTTGGTGGCACACTCAATCAGAGACTGTAATAGAAAGTAGGGGAGACTGAGTTTGTTTTCTACAGGTAGATCCATCTGGTGCCTTAATTCAGTGAGTAACCGAAAGTGGTACCCGTATACAATGCTAAAACGGCCTTCGCAGGTGATGTACTTCATAATTTTCAGGCTAACTTCATTCCACAGTGGCAGTAAACTAGTTCTACGAACCCCTTTTTTATCTTTTGAGAATTCCTCCTCTGGTGGAAAGAATTCTTTCTTAGCCTGCTGGCCCAGTTTCCTTTCTTCTTTATCCCGTGGTAATCCCATTGGGAGCTCCGTAACTCGGCTGATGAATTGTGGGGTGAGTTTGAGGCTCAAACCCCTGAAGTTAACAGTGGCCAATGTTTTGGATTTCGGCCTCAGAGCTTGCAAAAACTCCTCTGCCACTTCGTCGTCATAGCCCTGCAATTTGTCATAGAAGGATATCCATTGCGCTCGTGTGAAGAGCTCCACCACCTCAGGATTTTCTCTTAACTTCGTTGAATCAGTGGGTTCCCTTCTGATGAACCCACCCGGCATGGTGAAAACTGCTGCGTTAGCTGGAGGTGGTGAATGCAGAATAAATTTGGCCTACTGGGACAGAGCGTAGAAATATGCTTCTGTCATGCATATAATTCATGAAGCTTATCTCCTGAGGACCTTAACACAGCTTAATTACACTGACATCCTGTAGGACGACAGTTCATGCATGGCAGACAAAATTTGCAAAAATTCTCTACGACCAGACTGTAGACGACGATTTTGCCACCCTCAAAACCAATTGCACGGAGAGTTCAGGCTTACCTTTTTAGTCCGCCACCTTTTGACGTGAGGAACCCGATTTCCTGTAGAACAGCTTTCCTATAGGAGTAGCGCGTGATTTCTGGAGGATACTGTAGTGGGTCTGCGCTCTTGGTGTTGCTTCACAGGCGTTTTGATGGCCAAAGACTTGGAGTGTCGAGCTGCAGAGGGATCCAGATGATCACTCGAGTCTCAAACGGTGAATGATAAATGCATGGGGTGGCAATCTAGCCGATTAGATTTGAATCGGCGGAATTCGTGGCGCGGGGGTGAGCTGTCCCTGCCGGACCATTGGACGACGTCATCCCATCATTCGCTTGCGAGTTCCCTTACTGCCGCATCATTCCCCGCAGATCCGCCGCCGTCTCTTCTGTTAAACTCGTTTTTCCCGACGGGATTGCTCTCACGTGGGTACTGCCCGCTTCTTTTGCCACGACCACCACCCAAACATCCGACTAGACCATTAACTGGTCGACGTGGCTAGTCGAATAGCCATACAACCGCTCAACCCATTCACTCTACACTTGCAAACATTTTCAAAGTAAAATTCATGCAATTCGACGGAAGAAAGGGTCGAGGCACTTACCTGTGCGACCGCAACACGATTTTTCAGTTCTTGGACGATGATGAGTGGATTTATTTGCTGCTGGTGGATTTGCACAGGCCCAGAGGTTCATATTCACAGGCCGCTAACGATGGATTTGATGCTTCGGCTGCATGCGCCCGCGTTTTCATTGCATGTGGCAAGTGCTGTGAATGGTGTACACTTTAACGGGCTTAACTGTTACGGGACTCCTGCAGGATGTCCTGTAACAGTTTTTCCTCCTCGGGTGCATGCTGCACGACGAAGGCAATGGCCTCACGATCACGCTCACAGAGCTCATGGATGGCTGGGATGGATATGGTATGACATCTCAGCATTTTTTTCATCTTAAAAATTGCTTTCTCTTGATAACTCAATGATCTGCTTTGATGGTGCAGGTAACTTCATTGCATGTCGACAGGGATGGTAGAAAGAGGTGACAGCAGTGTGTAAGGGTGACAACAGTAGCTTGCATGCATCCAAACCGATCCTTGGTCGTTAGATCTCCTCATAAAATGAATTCTGGGCCGTCCCGAACTTCTACAGGAAGTTTCCTGTAGAAATACAGAACTTCCTGTAGAAAGTTTGCACCTTCCTGTAGAAGACTTAAGCTGTGATGAAATCGTGCCCATACCTTGGAGAAGATGAGTATTCTTGGAGGAGGTGCTGGTGAGGTCTCCTGGCAGCATGATAAGGATCTTTGGCTTTGCGTTAAAAGACCTCCTCTCCTTCATAGAACACCTGCAACCTGCATGCATTTTCACATTATAAACTTGCTGTCCTTGTCTTTTTTTTTGAAAGATAGCAGGGGCGCCTCAATGAGGTTTTCACCCTTGCCATCTGCCTTAAGCGCCTCAGAGAGGTTTTCACTCAAGGATCTTTTTTCAAATCTCTTTTTTTTTTTGAAAGACAATAGGGGCGCCTCAATGAGGTTTTCACCCCTACCACCTGCCTTGGGAGCCTCAGAAAGGTTTTCACCCAAGGATCTTTATTATTTATTATTATTATTATTATTTTTTTAGATCTTTCAGGGTGTGCCTAAAGCAGAGGCAGAACCCTTCTCTATGACCAACACTGATTTCTCCATAGTTTTAATGAACTCTTGTCTTGAGAGAGGTTTCCTGTAGATCTTCAATCGATGCCCGTTGACAAGCATGGGGATGGCTTCCTCATCAATGGTTCGAATAAGAACAGATCCATTTTCATGACATTTTTCCACTGCATATGGTCCCAGCCATCTGGTTCTCAGCTTCCCCTTGAAATCTTTGTACCTGGAGTCATACAACAGTGCCCAATCTCCTGGCTGGAACTGCTTGTCATTGAGGTGTTGGTCATGCCACACCTTTCTCTGAAGTTGAACCACTTCTGAGTGAAGGAGGGCCTGCATCCAGTGCTCATCTAGTCCATTTAGCTGCAATAACCTTTCTTGTTGTGCATGGCTGAGATCTAGGTCCAACTGAGCTGCCATCCTCAAAGTGTTGTATTCAAATTCAATGGATAGCAAAGCTTTCTTCCCATAGACCAGCTCATAAGGTGTGAAGCCGGTGGTGGTCTTCCAGGTGGTGTTGTAAGCCCATGTGGCCTCAACCAGGCGATCTGCCCAATATTTCCTACTACTGCCCACCACCTTAGTCAAAATCCCTTCCAATGCTCTGTTGGTGACTTCCACTTGCCCATTTGCCTGTGGATGATAGGGGGTGGAAGTCCTATGCTTGATTTTGTGGTGAGCTAGTAGGTCTTCAATCAAGTTGGATGTGAACTGGCTCCCTTGATCGATGACCAGCTCTCTTGGGTAGCCAAATTTGCAGAAGATGTTCTCCCTTAAGAACTCAGCCACCTTTTCTTCTGTTGCTGCCTTGATTGCTTTAGTCTCTGCCCACTTTGTCAGGTAGTCAGTGCACACAATGATGTAAGATCTTTGCCTCGAAGGAGGGTTGATTGGACCCACAAAATTCATACCCCACTTCTCAAATGGCTCAAGAGTCACTTGAGGTTGGAGAGGCATCTCATCCCTTTGAGTCGGTTTCCCCATTCTTTGGCATCGGTCACATTGGCTGATATATCTTCTAACATCTTGATGAAGTGTGGGCCAATAGTAGCCTGCCTGTAGGATTTTGAAGGCAGTCCTCTTTGCTGCAAAATGTCCTCCACAAGGCCCATCATGATAGGTGAGGAGGATATCAAAGACTTCCTCCTCCCTTACACAACGCCTTAAGATCTGGTCAGGGCCAAGCTTGAACAGATTGCCCCCGATCCAAGTAAATGAAGCACTTTTCCTGATGATTTTGCTCTTCTCTCTTGAAGATAGGTGCAGAGGGAACTGTGCCGAAACAAGGTAGTTTGCTATATCAGCAAACCATGGAGAGAGTACTGAGATAGCAAACAGATGTTCATCGGGCATCTGGTCATCCACTGTTCCATCCTCATCTGCAGACAAATCCAATCTAGATAGAAAGTCAGCAACAACATTTTCTTTACCTGGCTTGTCAACAATGGTCAAATCAAACTGCTGCAACAAAAGTAACCATCTAATAATACGAGCATTCACATCTGGTTTATTCATTAAATATCTAATTGCAGCATGATCCGTATGTACAAAGGTTTGATAGCCGGTAATATAATGTCGGAACTTGTTCAGTGCATGGACCACAGCCAGGAATTCTTTCTCGGTTACAGTGTAATTCAGTTCAGCTTTGGATAAGTTTTTGCTAACAAAGTAAATGGCATATGGAAGTTTTTGTTCAGCTTGTCCTAAAGCTGCCCCTATGGCTTTGTTCGAGGCATCAGTGTGGATGTGGAAAGGTAGGGCCCAGTTTGGACCTCTCAAGATTAGGGCTGACACCAACTTGTCCTTTAATTCATTCAAAGCCCTCTGACAATCGTCAGTCCATTAAAACTCCACATCTTTTGCCAACAGGCCAAACAATGGCGAGGCTAGCTTGCTGAAGTCTTTAATGAATCTCCTGTAATACCCTGCTAATCCTAAGAAACTCCGAACATCCCTTACCTTTTGGGGAGGTGGAACCTTCTTGATGAGAGCAATTTTGTTAGGATCCACTTGTAACCCTTGGCAAGAAATGGTATGGCCTAACACGGTCCCTTCAGTCATCAGGAATTCACATTTTTCAGGACTAAGGGACAGGTTCATCTCAATGCATTTGGTTAGGACCTTTCCCAGATTGGACAATGCTTCCTGGAAGTTGGACCCATAAGGAGTGAAGTCATCCATATAGATTTCCACCACATCATGGACCAGCTCCGAGAAGATGCTCAAGACAGCTCTCTAGAAGGTAGCAGGAGCATTGCATAGCCCAAAGGGAAGAACTCGGTAGGCAAAGGTACCCCAAGGACAAGTGAAGGTGGTCTTATCTTGGTCTTCCGGGCTGATTTGGATTTGGTTGTACCCGCTAAACCCGTCCAGGAAGGAGAATAAATTCTTTCCTGCCAGTCCATCCAACACTTGATCTATGAAAGGTAGAGGGAAATGGTCTTTCTTGGTAGCTTTGTTCAGTTCTCGGTAGTCCACACAGATTCTCCACTTCCCATTTTTCTTGGGAACCAACACCAGAGGGGACACCCATTCACTATCTAAGATGGGGTAAATGAATCCGGCATCCAACAGTTTTTGCAATTCTTCCTTGACAATGTCCTTAAGGGCTGGATTCATTCTCCTCTGAGGTTGCCTAACCAGTTTACAATCCTCTTTGATGTATATGTGATGGGTACAGACCGAAGGATGGACTCCTTTCATCTCCTTATAGCTCCAAGCAAAAGCATCTAGATGGCTGGCCAACAGGCTACACAGCTCCTTTTCCTGGGAAGGAGATAGGGAGGAGCTGATCTTTAACGTTCTCTCAGGGCCGAACTCCACATTCTTGACTCTGGGAGTGATAGGGTTGGTGGCACAAAGGTCCACTAAGGTGCTGGCTTGGGCATCCTCCACCAATTTCTCTAAGGATAGTGCACTGGAAGGTGGATTCTAGATCAAGGTCTCAATCAAGTCATCCTCGGTTGGGGGGTCTCTTCTAGTGGTATCTAGGGTGCACAAAGGTGCTGAGTACGCCTCATCCTCTTCTCCTTCCTCCAACCACAGTGGTAAGTCATGCTCTAAGGAGGGTTGGGCAGGAGGGTATAGGACTAGCTGCTTGGACATAGGACCGTTTTTGATGGTCATGTTTCCTGCATGGCAACTTATGTAAGCATCTGCAGTGGCTAACCAAGGCCTTCCCAAAATAAGAGGATATCCAGTAAGCTTTGCCTTGGGTTGCAGAACCAAGAAATCTGCAGGGCATTCCCAAGAGTCGACAGAGACCAAGACATCCTCCACAATCCCTTTGGGAGTCACAGTGGAGCGATCTGCTAGTTGCAGGACTGTCGAGGTCTTCCTCAAAGAACCCTGAAGATTGAGTTTGAGCATGGTATCCCTGGTCATCACATTAATGGCAGCCCCCAAATCAATCAAGGTGTGAGGTATGATGGTGCCATTGATGTGGACATCTACTACATGACTCCCAGGATCTAGATACTTTGGGCAGATGACTTGTCCTAACATAAGTTCAGACAGTTGTCCTAAGACATTGATGGTTGAAGCATCTCTCTTTCGCCTGCCTGGGTGTTTGAAACACTTTTCTTTAACCAGTTTGTTGTATATTGGCACATCCTTGATGGCTTGGAGAAGCGGTATTTTCACACACAACTGCTTGAGCTCTCCCAGAAGCTCATCCTCCTCTGGGTTGGGTTGTGTGGTGGCTGTTAGTCTCTCAGGAAAGGGTGGAATAGCCTTTGGTTCACTTTCCTGTTTGTCCTCCTCGTCCTCTGGGGGAGGAGGTTGGCGATCCGGAAGAGTCTTTCCAGATCGAAGATTGATCTCCTGGATCTCCACAGCATAGGTAGGGCATGATGTTTCCTCAGTGTATACCTGCTGGGCTTGTCTATTGTTGGGGTTCGGGTTCGGTTGAGTAGGTATTTGAGGTTGCCTTGGAGGAGCAGGAGGTAATGGTTGAGGTTGAACTGGTGGTGGAGGCAAAATGGCGGGAGGAGTGTTGTACTGGGGCCTCCACCCCGACTGAGGTGCATTCCACTGAGGCTGTGGCTGGGCATGTGAGTGATATGAATGAGTAGTGGGTTGAGTAGGGTACTGAGGTGGATAAGACCATGGAGGAGGCATAGACCAGGATGGATGAGCAGGGGGACCCCAGGAAGGCATAGGAGTCGATTGGTTGGGGCTGTAATAAGCTTGGGGTGCCCCTTGCATCCCCTGCGGGTAAGGTTTAGGTCCTTGTGGCCTCCTTTGGTTGAGGAAATAGAGAGGTTCAGTGGGAGCTTCTGTCCCTTGGTACATGGCTTTAAGCCTAGGTAAGGTCGGACATTGATTTGTGGGATGGTCCTCCTCACAAACGAAGCACACTTCAACCGAATGCAATGGGCATTCGTTCTTAGGGTGTCTCCTTGTACATCCAGGGTAGAAGATAGCCAAGGCCCTCTCAGCTTCTTCCTTCTTCTGCTGGATCCTGAATGTGTCCAGTTGCATGGCAATGGTCTGTCTCACCTCACTCTTAAGATCTTCTAATTGATTTGCAAACTCATGCTTGGAGAAAGGGATACCAGCTGAGAGGAGGTTTCCTCTACCTCGTTTCCGGGCTACCCTAGAGTGGTTTCTAAACATAGTCTTGATGTCCTCATAAGGCAGTTGGTAAATATCTCCCCCAGCTAACATGTGAAGGGTATCTAAGAGGTCTTCAGGGACTCCTCGGAGCAGGACCAACTTGAGGGATTCAGGGTCAAGTGTGCACCTGGCCCGTTTATAGCTAAGTTGGAACCTCTCCTCATAATCCTCCAAGGACTCATCATTTCCCATGGTCATCCGAAAGATTTCTCCCTTGGTTTCCTTGGACCTACAGTAGTCCCGGTACTTGGTATTGAAAGCTTGCTGCATCTGAACCCAAGTGGTGATACTATTCCCAGGTAAGCCCATGAACCAGCGTAATGCTGCATCCTTAAGAGTTGAAGGGAAGAGTTTCAGCTTCTGCTCATCTTCAGTATAGTCATAGGTTCTACAAAGGACAGCGAACTCAAACAGGAAGGTATCAGGATCTTCAGTAGTTAGTCCATGGAAGTGAGGTAGAGCGGAGGGACTAATGTTTTTCATTTTCATGTCTCCATTGGTTTCTCAGATGGGGAAGGCACCTTCTATTCTCTCATCTTCTCCTCTATTGTCAGCCATAGCTTCAGATGGGATGGTCTCTAATTCTTCTTTTGCTATAGGATCTTCGTATATCTCAGGAGGTTCACCTATAGGTTCTTCTGGATCACTGTCACCGAAGAAGAGAGAAGGGTGACTCAGTGATGTGGTGGGGGTGTTGGGTAGGAATTTGCCTGTTTTATCTCGATTCCTACGAGGCATGAAATGGAAAAACTTTTTTGATTGCTTTTGTTTTTTTCTTTGGTGCCTGCAAAACTGAAACAGATTGATCTACAACTAACTATCTTGCTGAAATAAAATGCAGAATTGAAATGAAAGCAGGAAAGAACTAATCTACTTTGCTCAAATGGAATTGCAGGAATGGAAATGCTAGTCTACGCTTGCAGAATTGAAAGGCTAATCTATGCTTGCAAAATTGAAATTGCGGAATTGAAATGCTAGTCTATGAAAGCAGGAAATGTCTATGCTACTTTTGCAGAATGGAAATGAAATAAACTACTTGGCAGAAGGCGAGAGTAAGAAAACAGAAGAAAAGCAACAATTACTAATACTCTGATGCTTCCTCAGCAACGGCGCCAAAAAGATGGTGGGCTCCAGTATTGTAGCAATAATGCTACAACTCCTGGAGCTTCCTTCTCTAATTTTATCAACCCGGTAGTTCGTAACAAACTTGGAAGCGACGGTGCTGTATGCACAAGTACTAGCTCTTGTCGCAGCTGTCACTTGGTCAGCTGGCACAAGTCCGCTAGGGCTCAAGCCAACTTCTATATGTTCTCAGAAGAAGCTTTCTAAATGATGAACGAAGGCTATCTCAAAGGAAATTAACCTACTTTGCAAGAATGAACTGAAAGCCAACAAAGCATGGAAACCCTAGTAAACCCTAATCTGACCAGCTTAATCCTTACAATGCAATGATGGGAATGCAACTCCTAACAATGATGCCATTACTTCTAGTGAGATGAGATGCATGAATTTAAACACGTTTTTGTATTTTTGCTCAAGTGGTTGGAGTTATTATGATTATGCTTCTTACTGGGTCTTGACTGTGCAGGGGTAGTTCAAAGGGGAGGAAGGCTTGGGAAAGGTCAGGAGGACTCTGAGAGGTTCCAGGGGATCCCTAACATCATTCTATAGAAGTTCACAACGTTCAGGTGCTTGGCAACCGTGTTTGCAGGCTTCTACAGGATGTCTGTAGGGGATCCTACAGGAAGCTCGGGATTTCTACAGGAAGTCTGCTAATTTCTACAGGATGTTCTGCAGTCGGAGTTTTGGGTGATGGAGGAGTGAATGAGCTGTATGGGTGGATAGGTAGGATGAGAGAGGAGCTTGTGATGGCCTATGGACAGAGAGATGAGATGGGGAAGGTGTGTGTAAAGCTGGTTGGTCGATAGAAGGGTAGAGGCAATGGAAGGCCGAAAAGGTGAAACAACGTGGATAACAGAAGAGATGGTGGGCAAATGATCTAGCTGGGAGGTAAGGAGATGGCTTAGGCATGGCTGAGAAGGATAAGGACGTGATAGAGTGGTGCTGCGCAGTGTAAATGGAACAAATCACCTCTGTCTTGCACAAAACCGAGAATTCATCAACCTATTCTACCTGTTTTATTAAAAACCAAAGAACAGTGATTGAAGTTAAGATAGAAATCGTGCATGGTGCTGGAAAAAAAGGTTATTGCTCAAGATCTAAATGCATGTATACTTCTACCAATGGAAATATGACTTTAAAGCTTGCATGAACATGTAAAACTGCATTTTTGGTGGTTGGCACGGTCTACACTCCCAATCTCTAAACAGAGGTGGAAGTGAGTGTACGATCAACCTTTTCTTGGAACTCTGATGAATTCTAATCCTCCTACTCTAATCTAAGCTGCTGAAAGCATTTTATCCATAAACTAACCTACTTAATCACATCAAGCAATTTGAATCAGCAGACTGTGTTTTCCAAATGCATGTCAAGGCAAAGAAATGAAATGCTGAAAGGAAAGACAAATAACAATACAAAGAAAAGGAGTTCTATTGCTCTCAGGTTGGGCCCTAACCTGAGAGCTATAGCTCCTCTAAGAACTCAGAATTGAATCCAAATCTGCCTGCCTTTTATTAAAAGATCATAATCATGAGTCTAACAACATGCCAAAAATGGCTTACAAAGAGCAAAAACAGAGCTATAGCTCGTGATTCCCAATCTGCAACAAAGGTTCCAGAGCCTTTAACGAAGGCTACAACCTCAATATTTATACATGATGAGGGCCAAGCTAGCCTCCTCAATTAGTGGGGCTCGACTGTCCAACTAAAAGTAAACTGCTGTTCCTGTAGAATTCGTTGGCTACCTTATAGCTCGGTGGTGATAGCTGTGGGAGCTCGGAGTTGGGGTGGAGATCACGAGGAAGGTCATTCAAGGTTGTGGACAACCTTCCTATAAACCCGCAATGCCACCTTGGCTGTCTCCTTGTCTCCATCTGCGTGGTCTTTGCTCCATTTAATGTCAAAAAACCTGAAATCATCATGTATTAGCCACATAGGCATAATGACTGTTACACTAAAAAATGTCACCATGACTATTTGCAGTTAGTATGGCTCCATCCACTGTCATACTATCCTCCTTGGAAAGTCTCATGCCTCTGCTCTTCATGTCAAACTTCAAGAAAGAGAGAAAAGTCATTTAAAGTCAATTATCTCTGGTACGCAGTTTTTCTTAGCCTTACCTGCGTGTACGCAACCCAAGTTCACAATACCTGCGTACTTGTACGCTCTGTATGTAAAGGGGTGGGTGCGTACTCCTGTAAAGGTCAAAAGGCGCAAGTTTCACTCCAAAAAAGTTACTTGTGGTCATTTCTAGAGCATTCTAGAAGCTTGTTTGACGTGTATGAAGCGCCTCCAGATGGTTCATGTATCCCTACCAAAGAGGAACTTATCCCATCAAGAGGGGAGCTATCCCATCCAAAGAGGGGCTTATCCCATTGATGGTGGACCCGATTAACTTCCTCTAGAGCACTATAAATACAGGCATTGGGCCAGAGGGAGAAGAGGTTGAAAGCTGAATATTCCTAAGGGTAGATGCTGCTGGAATTAGGACTTCCTTGAAGAAGCTTGTGAGGAGAGATTACCATCTTTGCTTGTTTCCATTGGGAGGTGGGTGAGCTGATCAGAGTAGGGGAGAACTCTTGTGGACCCTGGGAGGAGCTTGCACAACACCAAGGCTCAGGTTGTAATGGTTCCTTTTGTTACCTTTTAATACAAATTAGTCCATTCTTCTCAACAATTTGTTATTTATGAGTTGTTTCATATACTCCTTGGTCTATATGTTAAATATGTTTTATTTTATGTGATATTCAGGTGCTATTTAATCGTTTGATTGTTAGTGAATGCAGGTTTCGAAGGGAAGGAGGAGCTCATCCGGATCAACGAAGCTGGACTACTACAACAGCGTTGGATTACAGGTAGGATCTAAACACTTGATTTCTCATATTGTAAAAGCATATTTAGGGAAGGATTGCTCTTATTTGTCTTATTTATCATTAGAAAGTCTTAGGCTTCTAGGAAGGTCGGTTGTGTCCGCACTAACGACACTTTCTGTGTGACAAAATGGCGACTCCGCTGGGGAATCCATGAATGTGTTTGAGTTCTTTTTGATTTGATATTTTGGTCTGAGAAAAATCGCTTGTTTTCTGATTTTTGGCTGTCTAACTGTGTATTTGGGTGGGTTAGCTTAGAGTCAAATTAGATTTTTATTTTTCTTAGCTTTGCCAGTAGTACGCAGTCTCTGAGTTTGACACAGTGCGTACTTGTACGCACTGCGTCTTTGTGCACAGGGCGTACTCGCGCCTGTGTCAACAGATCACCTGCGTACCCCTGTCAAATTTGAGAAAATTTCATTTTTCCTCTTTTTTCTCTTTAGATTTTGTTTTTAAATTGTTTTTACTGCCCAGATCCATTAGTTTACTATCAGAGATCTTCACCTGAACTTGTCCCGTTAGTGTCGAGGGTTTTGGTGGAATTCATAGGGATTTTGCTTTAGGGTTTGATTTTTAACTGGTCCTGTAGTGACTTTGGCGTTAGAGGTTGTCAAACTTTGGATCTCCTTGGTTTTGATCAGTCCTCTTAGGAGTCGGGCCTGTCATAGAAGTCACCCTTGTGAGAGACCTACCTTTGTGTCTTCTCTTTGTGAATCTCGAAAAGTTTGTTTGTTAAAACCTTGAATTTTATTCTTGAGAAAAAAGAACAAAAAGATTTCGATTTTGTTTTTTGGTTAGTTTATGATTCTGCATGAACTGATCCGTAGTTGCATTTTGACTGAGTAAAACATCCGGGAATCATCCTTGTAGGCCTTTGTCCTCATTATTTTTTGCTTTTAGGTAAATTTCCTTTTAATTTTCTTTTGAGTGAATTTGATTTGATTGTATTAGATTTGTTAAATTTGATTTGATAAATAGTTTTTACATGCTTTATTAATATAGAAAAAACACAAAAATTCTTTTGGAAAAAGTTTGCTTTGGTAGCATTTGTAGACTTTTGGGAGAAAAAGGAAATTTCGTAGAGTAATTAGTAGTCATGAGTTGTGTGTTTTGAAAAGATAAAGAGAATTGTTTCTTTGATTGTCTTTACTAAGAAAGTTGTTTTCTATAAAATTTGCATTTTCCAACTCTCTTAGTTAGGAGATTCATTGAAAAAGAAAAGTAGTGTAAATCATCTTAGGTGCATCTTTGTAGTGGTTGCGAGTCGAGTCTACACACCACCAGTTTCATCTCCACTACCTTTTGTCTTTAAGAAAAAACCATAAAATTAACGCTTAAAGTAAAATCAACTTAGTAACTTTTATTTACTAGGGCTCTGAAACACCAATTTAGATCAGGCTAGTGTCTTGGAGTAGGAGAGTAATTAACTCTCCAAGACAACAAAACCAAACAAGTAGCTTATCTTGTGATAGAATAAATCCAATTGTTTCATTTGCACTCTGGGAAAGCTCCTCTTAAAGGAGAAGCACGAGCTCGTGTCCGAACTAGTGAGGGGATCAATCCTCCCTCGTTGGGAACGACGCCAGACACGCACGTATTACAAACGGTAAACCTCTGATTAACCATTGTCGAGGAGCCAGGGGTCACTTGTCGGTAAACCTTGGATTATTGTCAAGGAGCCGGCAAGGGGATTGAGCTTGATACTCTGCCCTTGTGTGCTGCCGGAGTGTAGACTGTTCCCCCAGGTGCATTTGTTGTGGTTGGTAACCTTAGTGACCATTATCTTTAGGATTCTACCGAGGTGACGGTGGAGGGAAGATCCCACTGTACCTGGAGCAGACGTCGGCTAGACTCACTTGGATTTTCCGGGGGGTTCACTTCACTCGAGACGGTTAAAGTGGAGGAACTTGTGCCGGTCTATTCATTAAGCAGGTTGCCGGGGTAACTGTTCCACCCGCCACTTCTGTACTGAATCCGGCGATGTTGGGTTTCATCTCCAACTAGCGTTTTCGGTCTGGAAGGCTACTGTTTGTGCTTGGTTAGACGCCCTAGATTCTTTAGGCGTGTGATTCAAATTTGTTTGGTTCTTTAGAGACTTTAGGTGGTTTGCTTTGAGATTTTACTTTGTTTACGTGTGTAGTAGTTAAAAGTTTTTAACTGTGGCGGAATTACCGAGACAGTCTCATCGACTTCGGGGCAAGTCTCCTGAGGTTGTTTCTGTGGCCGAATTGTTGAGGAGATCACGTAGACTTCGGGGTGAACCTCCTCAAGACGTCCCAAGTCATTACGAAGGTTTAAAAGTCCTTGTAACTCCTCCTAGTGGCAGTAGAGTAGGTTCACCTGAAGAAGGAGAGTCTTCGTTGGTAGTCCATCAAGATTACCAAAGTCTAGAAACAGGTTATAATCCTGAAACTGTTGCAGTTTCTGAGCTTGCTGGTAGTTTTTCATCTACTAGTGATATAGGCGAAGAACCTGAAGTATCTGAACCTGTTACTCCAACTTCTAGTGTACCAGATTCACCTAGGGTAGAAAGAGTCATCACCGAAAATCTTCCTACTGGTTTGATAGCTATTGAAGAACTTGCTCCAGAGGAAGAAATAGGCGTATCTATCCTTGAAGATCAACCTACTATTGATCTAAGGGAGCGTGAATCTATCTTTTATAGTCCTCCTAGAAGTACTACTTGGTACCTTTCGTTAACCAATTATTTAGACAACTCAGGGGTAGGTTTTTCTCCACCTCGTACTCCTTTTCCACCTGGAGGTATTTATACTCCTGTAAATATGTCTGGTCAGTCGTCCGTGTTCACTCAATCTCCTGAATCTTTCTTGTACAACGGTCCTTCTGTTCCCTCCGGGTATCAATCACTTTCTGGTACCTTTTCGGGGGCATCTCCTCAACCCATTGATCATGGGTTATTAGCTGGAAACAATGGTAATAAACCGTTGGGTGTAGGGGACATTTACATGATGTCAGGTTCAGTTCCCGTTTCTCAACCTCAAGGTGGCCAATTACCGCCTGGGGGGCAGCCTCAATTAATGCCTGGGGGGCAACCTCAAGGTACACAAATTGCGTTTGGGGGGCAACCTCAAGGACAGTATGTACCCATAGTACAATACATGCCTCAAGGTCAACCCTAGCCTCAATATGTACCCCAGGGTTAACCTCAGTATCAATATTTACCTCAAGGGTATCAACCCCCAGGGTATCAACCTCAAGGGTATCAACCTCAAGGTCAAGGTCAACCCCAGTATCAGTATTTACCCCAAGGTTATCAACCTCAAGGTCAATACTCGAGTCAAGGTTATCAACCACCTCAAGGTCAGTCATATGTTCAAGGTATGGGAACTGTACCTTTCAGTTATCAATCCTATCCTCAATCCGGTTATGGATCTCAGTATCCTCAACCTGTTACGGGTCAATACCCCGGAATGATAGTGTGGGATCCATCACAAGGTCAACAGGTGTTGCAGCCAAGTATACAGTTGTTACCTCAAACTGGACAACCCGTAGTTTCTGGTTCACCCCAGCAACCGCAACCTGTCCAGTTAAATGTTCAAACTTCTGTAACTTCGGTAGTTACTCAGCCGCCAATTGCACCTAGTACTCCATCTCAAACGGCTGCTGCAACTACCGCAACATCTACCGCACTTACTTCTGGAGTATCGACAGCTCCGGTTTCTACTGTCTCTGCAACCACTCCTCAGAAATCTTTACCGTTGTCCGGATCAACGATTCAAACCACGGTCCAGATGCCTGTAGGGCAGCCTGGTTTAAGTACTGTTGTAACAAGTCAACCACAATTCGCTTATCAACCGTACCAGGGACAGTACCAATACGGGCCTGCTATCCAACAACCGGTTCACCAGTATCAACCGTATCCTGGGTACACTTATCAACAACCTCAACAACCCCAGTACGGTCCTGTTAATCCTGGTTTTCCAGGAGGA
This sequence comes from Pinus tabuliformis, assembly GCA_031772625.1. Lineage (NCBI taxonomy): Eukaryota > Viridiplantae > Streptophyta > Pinopsida > Pinales > Pinaceae > Pinus > Pinus tabuliformis. The sequence continues at coordinate 714,843,466 of CM062811.1, read as the reverse complement.
TATAATATCCCGAATGCGATTCTTGTTCCAAGTTATCCTGGATATCCTCCTCCTGGGACTGGTCTTGTGACCCAGAGTTTTAGAGATCCTAACCGGCAATTACCGTTTATCGCAACTTTGGATTTACCAGACTTGACGCGCCTAACGAATGATCCAATTCAATATCTTCCGTTCTGGCCGCCAATGCCAAATAAGTTGCCCAGTGATATACCCAAGTTCGAAGGTAAGTCTGGAGAGGATCCGTCCAATCACGTGATGACTTACCACCTCTGGTGTGCTTCAAATTCTATCTCGGATGATTCAATCCGCTTACGTCTTTTCCAGCGTACGCTCATTGGTCTCGCGGCCAAGTGGTACATTGAGTTACCACGGGCCTCTTTTTACAATTTTAGCCAGTTAGCTACCTCGTTCCTAACTCATTTTCAGTTGCCGGTCAGATACGATAATGGTACTGAGTTATTAACTTCATTAAAACAATCGACGTCCACTTATATCTCCGATCATATTCATGAATGGAGACGTCGAAGACGTTTAGTGAAAGTTTTTATCCCGGACCAAATCTTAGCTGAATGGTTTGTAAAATCATTATTACCGAAGATTACTGAAGATGTAGCTAAGGCCAGAGTAGTTACTGAGGAGCAAGTCATTGCTCAAGCCCAGTACCTTGACTTAGTTTACACTCAGTCGGGTACGTTGCACGAGAAGATCCCAGATCTTCCTAAGTCGAATCAAATCGCTGCTGCTCCTTCGGGGTCTCATGCTGCTGATGGCATGATTGGTACGGTGAATACTAAAAGTAAGAAGAAATCCTCAAAGAATTCTTCTCCAATAATAACCTTACCAGACTCCCCGACAGGAGAGTCTTCCCCTGAAATTACCACCGACATTCACGCTGTAGAGTCATCTACGGCTAAATAAAAAAACGGTGGTAAGAAGAAAGGCAAGAAGAAGGATAAAGCAGACAAGGCTCCAAAGGAGAAAAAAGAGAAGTCGGAATCTGACGACGAAAAGCGCAAACCTCGCTATCCTTGTTTAATTTGTGAAGAAGATCATTTCACAAGAGATTGCCCTCATCGGGCAGAGGTTGTGAAAATCGTTAAAGGTTCCCAAACTCCTGCTATTTTGAAAGATCCATTTCCGAAGCAGGAGAGTAAAATGATAGGTTCTTCCTCGAGTGCCAGTGAAGAACCCATATTGATGATGTCTCATGTACGGATTGCGACTCGAACGCAAGATTATGGTAGTAAGAATCCTGTTGATGGCAAAGAAGCAGAATCTTCTCATTCTAATCCATCAACCTCAGCTCCCGGTTCCGATCCACTACAGATCGAGAAACCTAACCCGGACTTAGTAATCAAACCGCCCGCCAAGGGTATACTTCGAAAGTCTGCTTTCAATCCACATGCGAGAGCAGCTCAGAATTATAACATTGTTGAGGATTTAGCTGTTTTACCCTCAGCAATGTCGGCTTTGGAAGTGCTGCAATCATGCCCAGCACAACGAAAATTACTCTTGTCGGCTATAGGAGCTGTTGATATTCAAGACCCGAACCTGATAATCTTTGATCTAGAAAATAGTACACCGCGTCTCCCTCATCAGATGGCTTTCCAGATTCCAGTGATAGTCAAAAACAGGCCTATTCATCGGACTGTAATTGATGAAGGAGCTTCTACGTGTATTATGTCGATTCAGTGTTGGAGATCGCTTGGTTCTCCTTCACTGAACCAATCCCCGATGATTCTTAAGGCCTTTGATGGCCGTGGGTTCCATCCGTTTGGCATTCTACAGGATTTGCCTATAGGGGTTGAAGGAAAAACCGTTAGTCTGGATGTGGAGGTGGTTGATGCCCCTCTAGACTACAACCTTCTTTTGGGTCGCAGTTGGTCTTACGCTATGACAGCGGTCATGTCATCGGTCTTCAGAGTTATAAAGTTTCCACACAATGGTAAGATCGTGACGATAGATCAGCTGGCTTACTTTTCATCTGACCCAGCCTCTTCAGAGAGTATCCAGCATGTCGGTAAAACGACTATCCCTTATAAGGATGTTGGTGTAGGATTAGTTAAAGATTCCGGTTTACTGGGAACTTTTCCTTTTCCTTCGATCAATGCAGACCCTTCATTCGCGTCCATTCATATGATTACTTCAGACACTATTATTTACGATGATCCTTGGATTGTCCCATCTGAATCTGAGATAGACTCATTTGGTGATGCCATGCCTTTGAGTCCATATGAAATTGCTTATGAAGCCGTGCAGTCTTTTACCGACTCGCGTTCAACCCTTTTCGACCAAATGAATGTGGTCCGTGAGGAATCACTTTTCGCATCAACCTCAGAACGGATAACGTTTCCTGAAGTCGTGTCATCTGACGAACAACTTCGCGAAATCCTAAGTGTAGACGATCTACCATGGGAAGATATTCATCATCGATCTTCGTTTTTACCTGAGGGTGATGACTTTGAAAATGATTTTTCATCAATTTTTACAGTGGAATATGTTAAGGACGCTCAGAATCCCATGAAACATCCTGATTCAGAGTTGAATTTGGGAAACATTTCCCAAACTATTGCCATTGACATCTCAGTTAAAACCGGAGTTATTGAAAACATTCATATAGGTGCCTCGTGTACGAATAATGAAATTCAAACATACAAGGTCCTATTTCAAGAATTCCGCGACGTGTTTGCCTGGTCCTATGAGGAAATGCCAGGAATTGATCCCTCCATTGTTGTTCATGAAATCAAGACCTACTCGGACGCTAAACCCGTTCGGCAACGTCTGCGTCAGATACACCCTAGGAAAGCGGCTGCGATTAAAGCAGAAGTCGAGAAGTTGTTGAAAGCAGGTTTCATTTATCCGATCCCGTTAACGGATTGGGTATCGAATATTGTTCTGGTTAACAAGAAGCAAGGAACAATAAGAATATGCATCGACTATAGAGATATAAATCGTGCTTGTCCAAAAGACAACTATCCCACGCCCTATATCGATCAAATAATTGATGATTGTGCCGGCAGTGAAATATTTTCCTTTATGGACGGTTTTTCTGGTTACAACCAAATCAATATTCTACTTGCCGATCAACCAAAAACGGCTTTCATTTGTCCCTGCGGGACATTTGCTTACTGCAAATTACCTTTTGGACTTAAGAATGCCAGAGCCACTTTCCAACGGGCAATGTCTTACGCGTTTCACGACATCAAACACATTGTGCAACCCTATCTCGATGATTTGCCTGCTCATTCTTTACATCGAGCTGATCACCTCGTCCACTTACGCGCTATTTTTATGAGGTGCCAGCATTATCGAATTCGGTTGAACCCACACAAATGTGTCTTTTGCATAGAAGTGGGACGATTGCTAGGATTTGTCATTTCAAAAGCCGGTATCCACGTCGATCCCTCGAAGGTCGAAGCCATCATCAAATTGCCTCCTCCTTCGAGTTTGTGCCAACTCCAAAGTTTGCAGGGGAAAGCAAACTTTTTACGTCGATTCATTCCTAACTACGCCGAGGTTACAAAGGGTTTCACCCGGTTGTTAAAACAAAACGCTCAATTTTCTTGGGATGAGATAGCTCAGAAATCTTTTGATGCGCTTAAGCACGCGTTGACCCATGCACCGTTGCTGCATCCTCCCAACTACAACCAGGACTACTTTTTGTATCTCGCCGCCTCCCACTCCACCATTGGAATGGTCTTAGTTCAGGAAGACGAATTCGGAACGGAACATGTGATATATTACCTCAGTCGGACGTTGAATCCAACCGAGCTAAAATACTCGCATGTGGAAAAGTTGGCACTGGCAGCCGTTCAAGCTGTCCAGCGTTTTCGTCATTACATTCTTCTCCGTAAAACTACGGTGATTTTGGATTGCAACCCTATGATCTATATTTTTACTAAACAATTGCTAGGGGGCAAGTACTCCAAATGGATTGTTATCTTGCAGGAGTTCGATTTGGAGTTCGAGAAGTCCAAGTCTAAGAAATCTTTAGTTTTTGCGGAATTGATGTGTGACTTCCCGCGTGCTGACACGGAAACTGTGGCAGAGGAACCCATTGCGGACGAATCTCTGTTTCTTATCAGCACTTTAGATCCATGGTATGGGGATATAATCGTCTATCTCCAAACCCAATCCGTTCGGCCCGAAGCTTCAAAGTCGGAACGCCGGAAAATTCGATTCCAGTCCCAACAATACAGAATTATTGGAGATACTCTTTATCGTCGTGGGACGGACTTGGTTTTTCGTCGTTGCTTAACTCATGAAGAGGCAGAAAGGGTTCTGAATGACTGTCATTCTGGAGCATGTGGCGGTCATATGTCTGGGTATGCCACAGCTTAGAAGGTGTTGCGTGCTGGCTATTTCTGGTCGTCCATGTTTGAAGATTGTATCATTGCGGTCCGGAAATGCCACAACTGTCAAGTGTTTGATCGCAAGATGCGCGCACCACCTGCTCCTCTCCACCCTATAATTGCCGTTGGTCCTTTTGCTAAATGGGGTATCGATTTTATTACATGTAACCCTCACTCGGCCGGGGGGCATGCGTATATCATCCTTGCGGTTGATTATTTTACTAAGTGGGCCGAGGCAATGCCTACATTCGAGGCAAGTGGCAAGACAGCAGCGATTTTCATATTCAATCATATTATTGCTAGGTTTGGTGTCCCACAAGCGATAATCACTGACCATGGGCGCCATTTTCGAAACATTATGATGACAGAACTTACAAGCCAGCTTGGTTTACGCCATGATAGTTCTACTCCTTATTATCCTCAAGAAAATGGTTTGGTTGAATCCATCAACAAAGTTCTAGTTATCATGATCCGACGAATCATTGGTATTCATCGGTCAAATTGGCATAACATGTTATTTTCAGCGCTTTGGGCGTACCGAACCTCAGTAAAAACATCAACAGGGTTCACTCCTTTCCAACTAGTTTATGGTTTGGAAGCAATGTTGACCATTGAATGCGAAATCCCATCACTTCAAATGGCTATCAAATTACTCCCAGCTACTTCCGAAGAGGAGAAGCGTCTGTTATACTTAGCTAAATTAGATGAGACTCGACGTGATGCTGCTTTGGCAATCGAGACTCATGCAAAAAGGATGAAAGCTCAGTATGATCGTAACGTAACCCCTCGTAATTTTTTGGAAGGAGACCTAGTGCTATTATATGATCAAGCTAACGATAAACTAGGTGCTGGAAAATTCGTTCCCATGTGGCATGGGCCCTACATTGTCAAGCGAAAGCTAGCAAAAGGGGCCTATGAGCTGGTAGATTTTGATGGGGACTCTTTGGGTAAGCCCAGAAATGGACTTTACCTAAAGAGGTATTATGCTTAAATGGTGGGTATGGAGATTCAGTTAGGTTAGTCAGGTTAATTTTTCTTTCTAGCTGGTATGTTTGCTTAGTTTAGACAGTGTGCTTAGCTTAAAGAGTGTGTTTTTCATCGTTATTCTGGCTTATCTTGGTTTTACTCTTGATATTGCAGATGTCGACACCTCTCCAAACGTACATTGGATTTGCTGATGGTGCTTGTCGTAGTACACGGAATATCTCTTCTGCAGCTTGGGTTATCTATTCGCCCTCTGACGAGTTAGTTTCTATGCATGGGGTGAGCCTCGGTCAAACAACAAACAACATTGCAGAATACAGTGCAGTGATTGAACTATTATCTGAATCTATTTCATTTGGGATTCGGAGTTTGATAGTGAGGTTAGATTCTGAACTCGTTGTATTACAGCTTAATAGAGTCTATGCCATTAGAAATCTAGTGTTATTAAGATTGTTTTTGAGGGTGCGTCTCTTGGAACGTGAATTTGATTACATTGAATATCAACATATTCCAAGGTCTTTAAATACATTAGCAGATGCAATGGTGTCTCGAATGTTAAATAGACATTTGTAATAATCATAAATGTAAATTTATAAACATTTCATCACACATGTTTAACAAAATAAGCCGGTGATAATGATATATATATAGATAGGAGTGTGTCAAAAATATACATCGTCTTCGATCATAGGTTGAAAAACACCTTATGATCGGCAAAAATGATAAGTACAAAAAACCAAAAATGTCACATGTGTCTACAAAAGTGACTAGCCAATCACTGGTGGTGCTCTCTATATGAGACCACTGCCCGCGCTACCCTACACAGGAACCTCCTGAAAGGTCCTGGGACTACGACCACATAGTGCTGAAGTCGGATAGGAATGTCATCTATAGTGGTCTCTGGTATACCCGCCGTCAGACGCTCTAGATCCTGTTCCAGCTCGGCTAAGGTCTCTGCGGCCGCATCCTGTGAGGCTGGTGCTGGTGCAGCTGGTACTCTTCTCTCAAAAGCCCGGAGATTGGCCGGACGCCGTGGGCCTACATCTGCATTTTGAAAATTTGTCACTGTCAGTTTTGAGACGATATATAAAAAACAAAAAAAATAGATAATTTAAAAAACTTGTGAAAAATGAAGTACCTCTGTCGTCCCATTGTTCTCCCTGTGGAAGAACCATGTCCGGATCATTGCGAAAATCCATTCCGGCATAAGGAAAATCCTGGATCGCAAAGACCTGGCCCTCCAGCCAGTGAAAGTAACCATCAGGAAATCGAACAACCCCTGCTCCCTCATCAGGATGCCGGGCCATTACCGAAACCCATCGCGTCAACTTAGGCTCCCGAGGAGGCCCAACTGGAACTGTAAGATGCTGGGGGATCAGCATTGGAACTCTCTCTAGGGCAAAGCTCACAACTAAAGGCCCATATCCAAAGGTCTTCAGTTGACCGTTCTTTGCCCTGGTTAGTTGGCCCTTCATATTGGCCAACACAGCATCGCACCAGTTGAAAATGGTGCCTCGGAAGCAATCTATAGCCATCCGCATTTGGGAACCAGTGGCTATGTGCAAAGCGGCAGCACCGCAAAGTCTGGTAACTGTAAAGGCAATTACCATAAGTTCAGGTCGGGATATGTATTTGATTTCTATCCCCTTCTCCTGGTTTTGATTGTTGCACCACTCTAGCCAGAGACTAGCAAGGGATTGCCCACCCGGCCTAGTCCCGAATAGAGAGAGTTGCTCGCCCTTGTTAGGCAAGCCAGTGAGAAAATATATGTCGGAGGGCTCTATCTCGAGCTGGTGCTCTCCGATGTAGAAACATTGATCTTGAATATTCCACCTTTCAACCAGCCACTCTAAGAATGGCACCTGGGCCCTCATGCCAGGTATGGCCCAGTACTTGTAGAGACCGCATGCCTTTAAAGCATCAATGGAAGGTTGATGACCTATTGCGGCCAAATCGACATCTTCGTGTTCTCTTTCACGCCATTCTAGCATGGTGGGCAGTCTACACACCAAAAACATTGATTAGAATTCATAAAATAAAATTTTGATGGTTGATTTTTGTGTTTGGGGTTTGAAAATCCGCTTTACGCGGAGTACACACCCCGCGTTCAGAAAACAGAGCGGCGGTACACAGTTGTTCTGAAGGTGGGCTGCATACTCCAACCTTTTTCCCATATACGAAAAAGTCGGGGTACGCAGGTCGCCCATGGGGCACCTGCGTCCCCCGAAAAGCGGACCCTAAAACCCAAAACCCTCTAAAAAATCAAACTAGAACTTGAAATGAAATTCTAAATGGATGAAATTGAAGAGGAGGATGTTGTGAAATACCTGAAAGAGACGGCACTCGATTCTGACGGTCGGATTCTCCGCAAAGTCCACGGGAAGTTTCTTGTCAAAAGCCCTTTTCTCGACCTCAACAGTAAAATGGTAAAAATGACATGGTAAAAAGTCTTTTTATAGGTTTTTTGGATGAATGAATGCTAAGTTTGTTTATTTTCTACCATGAAAAGATATTTTTCAATGTATTTTTGCCCATCTTAAACAGGTATGAGTAATGTGTTGTTTTTGTGCAGGACAAAGGGACTTTAGGGTAAAATCATCATTTTTTACGAACCAAGACATCAGAGTCATCTTTTAAGCCCTTTTCTGACTCCTAAAACATGAAAAGATTGCCGAGCGTTTCTTTTACACTCGTTAAAATGGAATTAAAAGACGGTCCTCTTACAGCCCTTTTCTGACCGTAAAAACACGAAAAGATTGCCAGATTTTTGTCGTTTCAAATTTGATACTGGAAATAAAACGACATGCCTCTGATCGCTTTTTACTTTTCAGGTCAAAGGCATTAATCATGAAAGTACTCCTTGGTCGCAAGATCAAGCGGTTCTCTCAGGTATTATTTTATACTTTTTCGGGCTTGGGAGACACAAATTTACGAAAAAGTTCACCTTGGAGTCTTCTTTAGTTTTTTCAGACTCTCTAAAAATGAAAAAACGCCGAGTTTCTCCTATACTGGACTCGTTAAAATTTCACAGTAAAGGACCTGTTCGATTACAAATAGGAACGGACCACTCCTTCTTAGGGTCCGAATCTAAACTAAGTTGGACTCATCCGAAGGATGAGCTTATAATCAAGCATATGTTATGCTCCTCAAGCTTGTAAAAAATAAAGAGGTACTTGCTAGAAATGGTGGGGGAAAAGAGAGAAGAATGAACCTATTTGTTATCCTTTGTTACAGAAGAACCTTATCACCACTCTTGAACACGACACTTTTCATTCACTTGGGTTGGGAAATCCTTTGCCTTAAAGTTGATCAAACCACTTTGAAAGTCTTCAACCGTTTCCGGGTATTAACTTTGGGTCAATCGTCACCAAGCCATCTGTCGTGTCGTTATGTGTTCAAGAGGTCTCTGCAAATAAACCATTCATATGCAAAATACTTGTCATCCATTTTGATCATCCCTGAGTCAGTCCTTACAGCAACATTTCTTCAACTTGAACAATGATTTCGTGTTGTGGGCTTGCCTGGAACGGGTCGCTTTCTATCGACATCAGCACATTATCTAGAAAGATGACTTAGAAATCGTCAGTACCTTGAAGTCTGCATGCATTAATGGCAGGTTTCTCGCCTTTGACGACAGTTTACATCATTGACTTTCGATCAAAGGATTCCGTGACGTGTTCGACATCAACTCATTCATTCACATTTCATGGATTGTACTGGGTACTTTGAGAACCATTGACATTACTGGTGGTCTCTCTCACACTTGTTAATGGTTTACATCATTGACCGGTAATCAAGTGGTTTCTACCATGCTCGACATCAACTCATTTATTCGCATGGATAGAATCGTACCAATTCGGGAAGTAGAAATGAAGACCCTGGATCTAGTTTCCACCATCCAGGCTGCGAGGAGTTTTGTATTCATTATATAGTAGACTAATCATAAACAGATGGCTGCGTCCATACTGTGTCTACAAAAGTCTATGATTGTGATGTACTGCAAAATCATTCTTGTATCAGAGCAGTAGTTAGATTGTTAGTTAAAGTTTTCAATCTGAGTATGGGAATGCCTACCTCAGCGATGATACCATTTTATATATGTATTTTGTGTTGAATATTTGCAGGTTCTGACCAGGTCCTCCGCAAGATACTCCTTGAAATGATAAAGTACTTCACCCTTCCTAGATCATAAAAACCCTAATCTACTACAGGCTTCGCACTTTAGAAGGCAATCTGTTACACTAAAAAATGTCACCATGACTATTTGCAGTTAGTATGGCTCCATCCACTATCATACTATCCTCCTTGGCAAGTCTCATGCCTCTGCTCTTCATGTCAAACTTCAAGAAAGAGAGAAAAGTCATTTAAAGTCAATTATCTCTGGTATGCAGTTTCTCTTAGCCTTACCTGCGGGTACGCAACCCAAGTTCACAATACCTGCGTACTTGTACGCTCTGTATGTAAAGGGGTGGGTGCGTACTCCTGTAAAGGTCAAAAGGCGCAAGTTTCACTCCAAAAAAGTTACTTGTGGTCATTTCTAGAGTATTCTAGAAGCTTGTTTGACGTGTATGAAGCGCCTCCAGATGGTTCATGTATCCCTACCAAAGAGGAACTTATCCCATCAAGAGGGGAGCTATCCCATCCAAAGAGGGGCTTATCCCATTGATGGTGGACCTGAATAAATTCCTCTAGAGCACTATAAATACAGGCATTGGGCCAAAGGGAGGGGAGGTTGAAAGTTGAATATTCCTAAGGGTAGATGCTGCTGGAATTAGGACTTCCTTGTAGAAGCTTGTGAGGAGAGATTACCATCTTTGCTTGTTTCCATTGGGAGGTGGGTGAGCTGATCAGAGTAAGGGAGAACTCTTGTGGACCCTGGGAGGAGCTTGCACAACACCAAGGCTCAGGTTGTAATGGTTCCTTTTGTTACCTTTTAATACAAATTAGTCCATTCTTCTCAACAATTTGTTATTTATGAGTTGTTTCATATACTCCTTGGTCTATATGTTAAATATGTTTTATTTTATGTGATATTCAGGTGCTATTTAATCGTTTGATTGTTAGTGAATGCAGGTTTCGAAGGGAAGGAGGAGCTCATCCGGATCAACGAAGCTGGACTACTACAACAGCGTTGAATTACAGGTAGGATCTAAACACTTGATTTCTCATATTGTAAAAGCATATTTAGGGAAGGATTGCTCTTATTTGTCTTGTTTGTCATTAGAAAGTCTTAGGCTTCTAGGAAGGTCGGTTGTGTCCGCACTAACGACACTTTCTGTGTGACAATGACTGCCCTTCTTCCTACAAATAACACGAATATACTAAGAAATGATGCATAAGTGATAAAAAATGAAGGGTTGAGCAAGGTAAGTAGGCCAAATGAGCCCAAAATGTTACCAAAATTTGGGGCTCATCAGTCTAAAGGCTAGCCCTGAAAATGTGCCTTAGATCTCACGGTCGTAGGCAATAAACTGAGTGAAAAAGACTGCAGTGGATCCCTTGTAGGATTGTTCATGTGATTGGAGGGTTATAGTTGAATTCCAACAATGTTGTTCCATCATCTCGGAACCTAGTACACAAAAAAGAGGTTTATCTCAGTGTTTGGGCACTTGGAAGGGTGGTTTAGACCTTGGGGGTCCTGTAACACTTGAGGGAGGTTAGTAAGGTTTTGGTTGTGTTGATTCCACTTCCTTAAGGTGATATAAGAGGTTGAGTCATAAAATAGTAACTCTTCATCACATATTTACCCCGTTGGACCGGTAAGCTTGGGTAAGTGTGGGAGGAGGGTGTTACAGAGTGGTATCAAAGCAGGTTCATGTTCTCTTTGGGTGATATCTGTGGTATCAGAGCTCCCAGGTTCAACACTAGGAATGGATGGGAGGGATGTGTTTGTCTTGCATGCATGTTGGTTTTATATGTTATTGTTATGTATGCATGGTGGTGGTCATTGTTACAATTGTGTTGTCACGTAGAAGTTAATGATGTTGTTGTTGGGGTGTGTTTGTCATGCATACATGTCAGTTGCATATGTGTTCAATATGCTTGTGGTCTATGTGTGTTTTAAGTATGCATGGTGATGTTCATTATTGCAATTGTGTCGTCATGCATAGTTGATGTTGAAATGATGAATATGATGATCTCATTGTGTATATATGTATGTTATGCTAATATGGATTGATCTTGTAGACAAGATAGCCTCCCTTGAACTTCGTTGAGGTACATGTGACTTTTTTATATTTGGTTATCTAACATGGTATGTTTACAAAAACAATATCAAAGATGACAATAAAAATGATGGACTACAGTTCATGTGACTCTCCCTACATATCAGATGAACAACAGGGTGATGAGTACTCCCCTCACATAGAAGATACATTGAGAAGTATTAAGGAAGAAATAAGAAGTTGCAAAGAAGATAACGACATGATCATTTAGTCACAAGAGATACTTTCTAGGGCATGGGAGAAACAAGCAAAGGTCAATGCAGTTATCCTTCAGAGTTTTTCAAACTTGCAGAGACAGGGAACACTTAGGATCAGCCATGGGTAGCAGGATAAGACCAATGGAGCATATGGTAGTAGGTATAATGGTAGCCATAGGTTAGATAGATATGACACAGTCAGAGATGACATATTCTTGGATACACCTGATAGACGAGGCAGTGCACATGGGATTTACTCTAGTTATGGTTCAGAAAGGTATCATGGTCATCATCGTTATCATCCTTATAGGAGGAGTGACAAGGGATATTTACCGGATGAGTTCAATAAAGCAAAGCCACGTACATTTGATGGAGAAATTAAGAAGTCATAGGATGCATAAGTGTGGTTACTTGGGATGAATAAGTTATTTTGGTTGCGTGATTACACAGAGAACATGAAGGCCAAAATAGCCATGTTTAGTATTAAAGGTAAAGCATACATTTTGTGGGAAGATGTAAAGAACGTAAAAGCAATATTGGAATAGGAGTTGAATTGGAGTGAGTTCGAGAGAATTTTCAAGAAGAAGTATCTATTAGAGAGATACTATGATGACAGGGCAGAGGAATTCTATGAGTTGAAGATGGGATCTATGACCAATGAGGAGTATACTAGAAAATTCTTTGAGTTGTTGAGGTATGTACCTTATTTGAAGGAGGAGAAACCAAATATTCAGAGGTTCATCAATGGGTTTTTGGTAGCCTTTAAAGACAGGATTGAGTTTGATGAGCCTAGATCATTGGAGGAGGCCATCAGAAATTTGAAGCATTGTTATGAGTAATTGAAGCGCATTTTTGAGACTAAGTAGGATTGAAAAGGTAATGAGAAGAATAAAGGAAAATGGGATAAGAAGAAAACTAGACCTCAAGGCACAGGTAATAAAGATAATGCAACACCACCTAAGAAGTCCAATGCATCTGAAAGAGGATAAGGGTTTCAGTCTAAGGAGTCAAACAAGGGTGATGGCATGAAATATTTACAATGTTGGTGATGAGCCTTGGTATTGCAACAAAAATGCTAAACTCCCAAGGATACCAAATTTAATTATCAACCCGGGGTTCGTACAAACTTAAGAGGTATAGACACCATATGTGCAACATACAATGTGTCCTTCCTTCGTTATCATGATGTAATGGAGAGCATGTAATGAAATCAAATCCTAAACTAATTACAGAAAATGAATTGCTCGAAATGGAAACCTTAACCTATTGCAAGAAAGAAAATACAAGGAAAGAAACCTATTCTAATTGCATAAAGTAAATATCATGAAATAAATGTCAACCATTACATTTCAAAGAGTTTATATCAATTAACAAAGTTCACTGGATGTGGAAATCATCATTGTATTACCTATTTCATAAATATGTCCATTAGCCCAAATCGCTGAAATGTTTGGCATGGGTAAAGAGGCAAGTCCTAAGTGGTCTTTAGTCTTCCATAATCATTGATTTAGAGATTATGGGTCATGATTCAACCCTAAGGGACAATAAAAAAAGCTTCTTGAGTGAATATGGGCAAGTATATACATGTTGGAAGGCTGCTATGGGGTTTCCTGTAGTTTATTACAGGACACAACATATTTGCTATAGGGAGTTATAATTCACCGAATGACCAACCAAATAAAATCGAAATTGGATGGGACAATTTTTTTTATTTACTAGGATGTATTAGGTCTCCATTCCAAGTGGAATCATTCAAAATACCTCTGTTAACCCATGGTAAAAAATGATAGAAAATTACTAGTCTAAAATCTAGAAACTCGAGAAATAGTGAGCTAGTCAATCTATCAAATGCCTAACATAATCAAGTGAAGATGCAATGGGGTATTTTTTTTATTAACTACAATTTGTTTGTGATCTACTTCAAGTGGAATCAAATTTACTGAAGCTTGTTAGCATGCTCTAAAAAATAGTAGAAATTTACTGTTATTTGCCACAAAGGAGTTCCAGAAATCTAGATTTGGGAATAAACAAACTAATCCAAGCAGCTCAATGATTACTATGACCTTCCAAAGATTTTCCAAGGATGAAATTATGCTTGTGATCATGCAAAATAATTTACTTCAACCATTTAACCCAATCCTACAACAAGAAATCATTAATACTAAATGCAGAAATAGAAAAAAGACAAGAACAAGAGATGCATGTGAATAAGAAGTGAAAAGAAGAAAAGTAAATGATAAAAAAGGGCTTTGAGGCTCCTGGGATGGCCAAGCCCAAGGAAAATCAGAGTCCTATGAAGGATACCAAGATTTAGAAGCTGAACATGTCACCAATATTCATTATTTCCATAAATAACATTACATTCCTGCAAGAAATGACAATGGAGCTGCAAAAATACGAGTTCTCTCCACAAGAAAACTAATAAAAATCAACCCCTAGAGGAAAATTCGACTTGGTACTTATAAAAAATGATTATGAATCATTTCTCATGAAAGGAGAAAGATTTCCCCACCAAATCATTTGATTAGTGGATTTGTTTCCCAATACTTGGAATCTACATTAAATGGCAGGGAACACATTTCTAGCTTTTCTCAATCATTGGAGCCCCACAATATATGTCATAATTCCATAATATCTTGTTGATTTAATTTAATATTGATCCTCCTGTAGTAGGGAGCAGGTCCCTATATTATCTCCTCCTTCAAATCTCCATAATCTGCCCAATATTCTCACAATATTCCACAAAAATAAATAATATTAGGCACAAATATGCAATTATCCATAAACCTTCATAATGAACATATTAAAGTTAAAAATACATTATCTAATGCAAAAAGGGAGGTTTAATGTGTTGAATTATGGTCAGATGGGCCTTAATTTATGTCTAATTTAGAGGCCCATCATACCCCCTGCTGAAAGTGTTGCTCATCCTCTGAGCAACTTAGTGACCTCATTGTGCCTCATTCATTGCCTTGGTGGCCTCTCTCTTGTGCATTCCTTAGTCATTTCTCTTAAGAATATTGGTTGTAAGTTTTGCAAGAATAAGCATAAACATGTAGTTGTTCTTTTCATGATTTTTTAATAGTTTTTCAAGAAAAAAAAACATAACTTTCCTCTTTGCAAGTAAACGTTGTTGGATTGTAGATCCATTTCATTGATATCCTCTCACTTGAAACCATCATTCCATATTTACTCATTTTTCCAAAACTATTTGTGCATAGGAAAAATCAATGTTTCTTGAGACCATTAGCTTGCCTTCTTCCCCTTATTCAAGGTGGGTTCTTGAATACTTTTTTGGAAAGGTCTTCCACATCCTTTTCCAACCTCCTGCTACCTTTTTCCACCATTTGGATACCTCTCAAACCTTCAAAATGCCTTTAGATGAGAACTAGGACATTTTGTAGTAAATCTATGTTTCCTGTAACAGTTCATGTAGTACTACAAGAAACCCTATAGCAATTCCTATAGTACTACAAGAAACCCTGTTTAAACCTATTTTGAAAAGAAATGATAGTTTGAGCCTAAAGTAGGCCCTCAACCTGACTTCCATGCCTTTCTCCCACTTTTATAACATTTTTTAGGCCTTACAAAAGCTAGAAAGAGATTAGAGACCTCTTGGAAATCCTCTTTTCATCACTGTAATTTGAGTTCTATTTTGATGGTGAATGCCTTCGTTCCTTTTGTTGCCTTTTTCTTCTCTTTTGTGGCCAAAATGATTTCCTAATGGCCTTGGAGTTCTTTTTTTATTAGGTCTCTCTTAGGCACTGCCATTTTGGGTTTTAGCACAATTTGTTCCTTTCTTACTTCTTGTAGCAGCATTCTGCCTTCCTCTAGCAGTCATTCCTTCTCTTTTAGGGTCTTATAACTGTATGGGAGTGATGATAAATAATGTAGAGGGTTTGGAGGATGATGCTAGGGCTCAGAGGGAGTAGTGTAGGTTTTTGAAAATGAAGAGGATGTGCTCTGTGTGTTTTTTCAAGAAATTTTTAGGGTGAGACAGAGTGTAGGGTTTGTTCTTGAAAAATATTAATTTTTTCTTATGAAATGGGATGGATGAATGATGGATAGATAGTGGATATGAAGTGGATGGAGGGCTTGGAGTGTTATGGTGACTTGGCCTTTGTAGATTTTTTTTTCTTTTAACTGTCGTCCCTATTCCTCGAAATCTTCACCCTTCCTAATTTGGTTTCTCCACATTGCATCAGTGAAGGAGTGAGATGCAATTAACTAGTTGAAGGTTTCTGAGATTGTTGACCCATCCTTAGATTACAAAACCTCATCTCTCATGCATTGACAACAAATTTCTAACTATAATATGTCCAAGAGAAGAGGTCAAGAATAATGCATACCTGTACCTACCTGATGGTTGTTGGAGAGGCATGCATGCTGTTGTTGAGTTGATGATCAATCCATGGTCCTCTAGAGGTGATAACTTCCTTTGCTTGCTTCTGCACAGGTCTTCATAGCTTGGTGATTCTAAACGTCTGTCTTCTAGTTACCATGAGCAAGTTATCTTATTTAAATCTGGCCTTCTTGGAGTGCTAGGTTTAGGCATGGGTGATTTTCACCTTCCCTATACCTTATTCCACCATTAGGCACATTTATCACACTTTATTTCAGCTTCCGTATCTTCCTATAACTTTTAACTTGTTTCATATAGTAAACTAGGACTCCTGTAGTACTACAGGAAACCCTGTAGCAGCCTTGTTGTGTCCATATCTCCCAAACGGTAGAATGGATTGACCAAAATTTTTTTGAGCATGTTGCCATCATCCTTATTCACCTCCCCATAAAAAAAATTTGCTAATGGATGTACGAATCTCGAGAAAATTTAAAAATGGCTGAAGTTGATGGAGGTTGATTTCTTGGAAACTTTTCACTAGAATTTTTTGAAATTGCTTGGGCATGTTACCATCATCCATATGAATCTCCCCATGAGACAACTTTGTAAATGGATGCATGAATATTGTGAAAATTAAAATTGGTTGTAGGTGATGGAGGCTAATTTCTCAAAAAATGTGCACTGGAATTTGCTGAAATAACTTGAGCATGTTACCATCATCCATATGGATTTCACTTGAAACATCTTGGGAAATGGATGCGTTGTTTTCAATATATGACAAAAATAATTTTCTGCTCTATGTATTTCTATTTTGTGTAGTAAAACAGAGCCTTCCTGTAGTATTTTAGGACAACAAGGAAAATGAATGGGAAAACCTTGGGAATGATAGGTGGGTAGTAGAGATAGATGAGGGTGATGGATTGGCATGGCCTTGGTCCTTTTGGAGCATCTGAGAAAAGGAGGAGAAAGTCCAAGTTTGACTTCCTTTGACTAGAATTTTGACCAATTTTTTCTTTTTTTGGTGCCAACTTGTTTTTGTTGCTTGCAGATGTTGGAGAGTACCCACATTCTTTTCGATTCATTCTACATATTTCTTCTTTAAGATCATGATATTTATATTTTTCTAGAAATATTTTTTTCATATCATTCCATGATCTTATTGAATTAGTCCCTAAACTTATGAACCATTTAAGAGCTCTATCCTTCAATGTTTTCGGAAACAATCTCAATTTTTGAGTGTTTAATAAGTAACCATAAGATCTACAAACAATTTCAAATTAAAAGAGAAAGGTTTCCAAATCCTTTGACCTTATACCATGAAATTTTGGAAGAAAAAATGGAGGGATGTTCTTCATGTGCACAGTACCATCAATATCTTGAATGGGAAATCCAAGAGGATATTCCTCATTGTCACTATCTCCATCCATTTATTCTACATTATTTGCCATCTCTTCTTCTTCTACCTGCAAAAGTGGATGGTTATGTGGCTTTTACTTGACCACTTGATCAAATTGGGGGGTGGGTTGGTGTTGGAGATTTTTTTTGTTTTTTTTTTTTATGATTGAATGAAAACACTAATGCAATGCATTTTTCTGTTTTGGAAATGAAATATGCCTAATGCAATTTTTTTTTGCTGCAAAAAGTAAAAATAAATGAATCAGCTAGGGAAGAAAACAATGCATACTTTGACACCTCCCCGACAACGGCAGCAAAAAGTGATGAGCCTCGGTATTGAAACAAGAATGTTGCAACTCCCGAGGCTACCAAATTTAATTATCAACTTAGGGTTAATACAAACTTAAGAGGTATTGACACTATATTTTCAATATAGAATGTGTCCTTCCTTCGCTATTATGATGTAATTGAGTACATGTAGTGAAATCAAATCCTAAACTAATTTCAGAAAATGAACTGCTCGAAATAGAATCCTTAAACTATTGCAAGAAAGAAAATACAAGGAAAGAAACCTATTCTAATTGCATAAAGTAAAGATCATGAAATAAATGTCAACCATTACATTTCAAAGAGTTTAGATCATTTAAAATAGTTCATTGAATGTGGCAATCATAATTGTATTATCTATTTCATAAATCTGTCCATTAGCCCAAATTGCTGAAATGTTTTGCATGGGTAAAGAGGTAAGTCCTAAGTGGTCTTTAGTATTCCCTAATCATTGATTTAGAGCCTAGGGGTCATGATTCAACCCTAAGGGACAATAACCAAGATTATTGAGCAAATCTGGGCAAGTATATACATGTTGGAAGATTGCTATAGGGTTTCCTGTAGTTTACTACAAGAAACAACCGATTCTCTATAGGGAGTTATAATTTACTGAATGACCAACCAAATCAAATCCAAATTAGACGGGACAAATTTTTTTATTGACTATGATGTCTTAAGTCTCAATTCCAAGTGGAATCACTCAAAAATACCTCTGTTAACCCATACTAAAAAATGGCAGAAAATTACTAGTCTAAAATATAAAAATTCAAGAACTAGTGAGCTAGTAAATCTATCAAATGCCTAGCCTAATCAAGTGAAAATGCAATGGGGTAATTTTTGTTATTAACTAGAATGTTTTTATGATCTAATTCAAGTGGAATCAACTTGATTGAAGCTCATTAGTATGCTCGAAAAAATAGAAGAAATTTACTGTTATTTGCCACAAAGGAGTTCCAGAAATCTAGATTTGGGAATAAGCAAACTAATCCAAGTAGCTCATTGATTACTATGACCTTCCAAAGCTTTTCCAAGGATGAAATGATGTTTGTGATCTTACAAAAGAACTTTCCAAGGATGAAATGGTGCTTCTGATCCTGCAAAATAACTTACTTCAACCATTTAACCCAATTCTACAAGAAGAAATCATTAATACTAAAAGAAAAAATAGTAAAAAGACAACAACAAGAGATGCATGTGAATAAGAAGTGAAAAGAAGAAAAGTAAATGATACAAAAGGGCTCTGAGGCTCCTAGGATGACCAAGCCCAAGGTAACTCAAAATCCTATGAAGGAGACAAAGATTTTGAAGTTGAAAATGCCATCAATATTCATTATTTCCATCAATAACATTACATGCCTGTAGAAAATGACAATGGAGCTGCAAAAATACTAGTTCTCTCCACAAGAAGACTAATAAAAATCAACCCCTAGAGGCAAATTTGATAATTCACCTAATGAAAAACCAAATAAAATCCAAATTGGATGGGACATTTTTATTTATTGATTAGGATGTCTTAGGTCTCCATTCCAAGTGGAATCACTCAAAAAGACCTCTACTAACCCATGCTAAAAAATGGTAGAAAATTACTAGTCTAAAATCTAGAAATTCGAGAACTAGTGAGCTAGTAAATCTATCAAATGCCTAAACTAATCAAGTGAAAATAAAATGGGGTAGTTTTTATTATTAACTAGAATTTTTTTGTGATCTAATGCAAGTGAGATCAACTCTATTGAAGCTCATTAGCATGCTCTAAAAAATAGTAGAAATTTTCTGTTATTTGTCACAAGGGACTTCCAGAAATCTAGATTTGGGAATAAGCAAGCTAATCCAAGTAGCTCAATGATTATTATGACCTTCAAAAGTTGTTCCAATGATGAAAAGATTCTTGTGATCATGAAAAATAACTTAATTCAACCATTTAACCCAATCCTACAACAAGAAATTAGTAACACTAAATGCAGAAATAGGAAAAAACAAGAACAAGGGATGCATGTGAATAAGAAGTGAAATGAAGAAAAGTAAATGATACAAAAGGGATTTGAGGCTCCTTGGATGGCCAAGCCCAAGGAAACTCAAAGTCCTATGAAAGAGACCAATATTTAGAAGCTGAACATGTTACCAATATTCATTATTTCCATCAATACAATTACATCCCTGTAGAAAATGAAAGTGGAACTGCAAAAACACGAGTTCTCTCCACAAAAAGATTAACAAAAATCAACCCCTAGAGGAAAATTCGACTTGGTACTTATAAAAAATGATTAGGAATCATTCTCTATGAAAAGAGGAAGTTTTCCCCACCAAAATCCTTTGATTAGTGGATCTGGTTCCCAATACTATGAATTTGCATTAAATGGAAGGGAACACATTCCTAGATTTTCTCAATCATTGGAGCTCCATAATCAATGCCATAATTCCAGAATATATTGTTGATTTATTATTTAATATTGATCCTCATGTAGTAGCGAGCAAGTCCCTTGATCATCTCCTCCTCTAAATCTCCATAATTTGCCCAATATTCTCACAATATTTCACAAAAATAAATAATATTAGGCACAAATATGCAATTATACATAAACCTTCCTAATGAACATATTAAAGTTAAAAATACATTATCTAATGCAAAAATATAGGTTTAATATGTTGAAGTACGGTCATAAGGGCCTTAATTTATGTCTAATTTAGAGGCCCATCAGTTGGACTTGTGGCAAGGATCATCACATGAGAGATTGTCCACAACATCAGGGTGGCATACCATATATCAGTAGTGCTCAGGAGGCACAAACAATGGGGGATGTTGGACAAAGTATTCCTCATATTTATGCAATGTTGGATAATAGGCTGGCGGATCACCAGGCATCTATTATTGAGATGGACAATAAGCTTTGTGATCAAGTTGTTACTATTTTGATTAACCTTGGATCTAAATATAGCTATGTTAACCCTGACCTAGTGGATAAGTGTGGTTTGAATAAAGAAGTGCATGCAAAGTCTTGGTCGGTGCAACTAGCTACATGTACTAAGAAAAGAGTTCATCATTAGGTAAGAGCTTGTGCATTTGAGTTGAAAGGTATTCCTACATCAACGCATCTGAATGTGCTTCCATTGGGATCATATAGTATGTTATTGGGCATGGATTGGTTGTATCTTCACAGGACCAAGGTGGATTTTTATAACAAGGATATTTAATGCTTGGATGACAATGGAGAATAGAGAGTCTTCTAGGGTAAGAAGAAAGCTACAACAGTTAGAATGGCTACATCTATGTAGGCAAAGCGCAGTCGTAGGATATGGTGTGTATTATTTCCAGTGCATATTTCTAGTGACAAAAGTAAGGATGTTGAGGATACTATTGAGTCACGAAATGGGTATGTAGTTACTATTAATCTCATCATCCTTTTCCTTTATTATTATATTTTCTATATCCTAATGCGGTAATATATTGAGAAATTATGGTAAGAAATGAATGAATTATTTGCAGTTACGATTTAGCTAATTATTACCCTTCATTATGCAGGAAAACAACAAAAAGGACAATTGCTGTTCTCTAATGAAGGAACAACAAAAATCAACAAGCAAAGAGAAGAACGCAACAGTTGCAGACAAGGCTAAAGATGAATCAGGAGGATCAGCGCGAGAAAGGAAAGGATGTCCGAAGTTGGAAATCAGTTGCGAATCCCTCAGGATCAGGAGATCCTGAGGGATCGCATTTACCATTTATCTTTTACCCTTTCTGATTATAAAAGGAGACGATTGTAAGGAGAAAGGGGAGGAAGCTCTGTTATTATTGAATTTGTAATTTTAATTATAGACTCTCGCTGTTGAGAGAACACGATTATATTGTAATGCTACTTACATTCGATGATTAATACATAAGTGAAGTTGTTGTTCCCTCGCGTTATCTGAAGTAACTTAGCAGTGTTCGCTAGCGGCTAAGGGCCCGACCTCTGGTGGATTTAACTGCTTTCTCTGTGTCATACATTTCCAATTCTCGCAAGTGTGATGGTTTGATAGTATTCTTGCTTTCTGTGATTTTATCTCCTTTGCTGTTTATTGTTTTCCAGTGTTGACAGAATATCTTTGCTTTATATAACTTACAGTATTGTCATTGATTCAATTCACTTTCATTTCAGATTGAGTTACTTAGATAAATATTTCGCTTGATTTAATCAATTGTAAAGAGTATTAACTATCGTTGTTGGACTCTCAGATTGATATCATTGCTATTTAGATTATTTACTGAAGAGTGAGTTTGATTTAGATTATATCAGTTCAGAAGAGACGAGTTATTGCTACTGTACTCTCATCTGATGCCATTGCTAGTTGAATTGCTTGAGTAAGGATTGATTATGATTACGGTAGAAGATTGAGTCTTAAAGTTTAGATGTTATATTCCCTTTAATGATTGCAATTGGAGTTTATTAGATGCATCCGTTTACTCTTGTATTTAAAGATATATATTGCAATCTAAGAAACATTACTCTCTGAATTAATAGCAGCCACATACTGTGTACACTCTTGATATAAGAGGACTTGCCCGGGTTGATAATTAATGTGGGATAATTAGGGGTTTTAAAAGGCACCTTTTATCACCCAATATTTTGGCGCCGTTGCCGGGGAGAGTGTAGCCATTTACAAAGAGTGATGTACATCTGATAATTGCTATTGAGGAAGAATTGGGTATTGAAAACGGAAGGGAAGAACCTACATAACAAGCAAGTAAAGTGCTTGCTCCTCTACCTGCTTTTCAACACAATTACAGAAAACTAAAGTAGGTATTTGATGCTTGTCTGTTGAGAGAGAACTGGATATTAAAAATGGAAGGTAAGAACTTGCGTATGGAGCAAGTAAAATTCTTGCTCCCCCACCCGCTTTCCAACAGAGTTGTTAGGAACTTAGGGTAGAGATAAACATTTGAATTTTCAGCATGAATGACTAAGAAGAAAAGACCCAAAAACAATCCAATTCCACTACCCAAACCTAAAAAATCTAAGGGACCGGTGACCTTTGGACGATTAACTTTCATAGATGACATCTTAAAGAAAGCTGAATCTCAGCCATCAGTAGGTCCTCGAACAGTCGCTTCCAAACAACCTATTGTCTCCCTTCGGGCCACAGGCTCACCATCTGTAACCTACATTGAGGTCCATAGTAAAACATAAGGAACTGAGCAGAGTTTTCAAGATATTGAAAATTCATGCCCAAGTCCCTCATAAGAAGGGAATTCTTGTAATATTCGTGAAGGAGGAGGAGAAACAAGGGAAATAGAGGAACCAAGATCCCCTCAAGTAGTAACTGAACAAGGAACACTCAGTATCCCAGACCAAGGGAGTGCTGTTAAGGTTAATCCCGGAAGGGTACTGGCATACATTTGATCAAATGGACAACAACCCACAAGCACCCCAGGCCTCTACATTACAGTATCCCATCGTTGACACAACTGTCAATGCACCCATGAAAGCTATCCCTCTTCAAAATATTCCCATCTTTCATGGACTCACATCAGAGGATCCAGATGCATTTCTGTTTGAATTTGATGTATTATGTCGAGGTTATGATTATACCACCGAACCCCAAAAACTAAATTTGTTTCCCTCTATGTTAAAAGGAGCAGCCTTGCATTGGTTTATGGGACTAGGTGGGGTTACAATAAATGATTGGGATCAAATGAAAACAGCTTTCCTTAAAAAATATTGAGACTATTGCAGATCTAGGGAATTGAAAGATGAAATATTCCAAATGGTAGCAAGACCTAGTGAAACGTTGGAAGAGTAGGTGGAACATTTTCAATATAACCTCCAGTGGTCTCCCTATGCAACTTTGCCTTTGCTTGATAATGTGCTAAAAACTACATTGATTAAAGAAATGAAAGACCAATGGATAGAGACATTAAATATTATGGGTAAAGGTGATATATATCAAGAAGACTATGCTAACATTATTAATTTGTGTATCAGGTGCTCAAGAGGCAGTACAAGATTGAAACCAACAGAATGTGACATGACCACTAGGGACAACAAAATCTCTGGTGGGAGCATTACTCATGCAGAAATCGACAACCTGCTGGAGGATTTCAAAACAGATATCTTGGGAACTTTGACGACGCAATTAGACATCACGCAAGCCAAGTAGAAGCAGAACAAAACTTGGTGATATTTTGTCCTAGATGCAGGAAAAAGCATAGTCATAAAGAATGCCTACTAGATATGGTACAAACCTGTGCCATATGTACTAAATATCATGCCACAGAAAGCTACCCATCACTCCCAAGGTTAAAAGCAATCTATAAGGAGGCAGAAGAAGAAACAGAACCAGTCTACCTGCTAAATCAGCGTTGCCAATGGCAAGCACGACAAATAGGTATGCCCACTGACCCATCTTCTCTCTTTCAACCCTTGCAATACAATTCACAACAATACCCAAGAGCTATGTGGCAAAACTAGCCACCTTTTCCTAATTGGTCACAACAACCATTCTCTATGCCACCTTGGTCCAACCAATCAAATCAAAACAACAATTGGCCAAATTCCTCTTACTTTCCACCATTCTAGCAGAATAATGCATATCAATCTCAATGGCCACCCTCCACTTCACAAAACCAGAATTGGCAGTGAAACTGGTAAAGACCTACAAACCAGCCAGTAGGAAAAATCCCCCTACCTCAACCTACACTGCCAACACCCTAAACATTGCAACAGAACCCTCAGACCAACCTACGATCACAGCTCCCAGCCCAACCCAACCCGAACCCCAACAATAGACTGGTCCAATCTGTGCAAATTATTGAAGGACCGGAGCCAGAAACTAAGTTGAGGGAGTGTAATGAGCTTAAATTAAGGTCTGGATGGATAATAGAGTCAGAGGGGGATAAAAATATACAAATTGAAGATTCGTTACTTGTAGAACAAGCACCACAAGTGGAGAATATGGTTAAACAGAAAACTCACGATCAAACTATCACCTCTTCTCCACCATTCCCAGAGAGATTAATTATACCCCGCTCAATCGAATATCCCGATTTTGATCTTCTGGGAGAATTAAAAAATTTGTGTGTAAAAATACCTCTCCTCCAGGCTATTCAGGACATTCCAATTTATGCAAAAACTATTAAGGAATTGTGTATGAAAAAGCCAAAGAGGAAAATAAAAACAACCCCAACTGTCCATGTAGTCAGAACTTTGTCTGATTTATTATCAGGCAGAGAAACACTGGTAAAATATGAGGACCCAGGAAACCCTATAGTCATGGTACAAATAAATGGATTCTCCTTCCCCAATGCATTAGTTGACCTAGGAGTAGCCATCAATATTCTCACAACAACAACCTATCAAAAACTTGGCATTACATCCTTGGATCCAACCACGACCTTGCTGGAACTGGTTGACCGATCGGTAGTCAAACCAGAAGGCACATTACAGGATGTAATGGTGTCTATAGATTCTTGGGAATACCCAGCAGATTTTTTGATCATCAATCATAGAAACTAGCTAGACAGACATCCCCTAATTCTAGGAAGACCTTGGCTAGCAACCACAAATGCTTACATAAGTTGTTGAACAGGCAGCATGACTCTAGCATGAGGAAGTAATGTGAATAATTTAGCTTTATATCCTCCAGCTCAGTCAAGTTTAACAATAATAAAAACTAGAAAACAACATGTATCATATTTAACTGAAAACATTCGATCACCGCTAACTATAGAAGATTCTCTCGAATTCAAGGATCAAACAGAAGATGACATCATTAACACTTACATTAACCAACCAGATGCCGTATCTAATCTAAAGCGTGACATGATCGAAGCAACCCTGGATAATGAAATTGAAGAAGATCCCTTAAAAGATATTAATGACCAGTCAATACCAACAACTTCTATTTATAATAGCAAAACCATAGAAATTGAGCCAGGGAAAGTCCTAAATATCAACAAAAACCTGACTGATGACCAGGAGTAGAATCTTTTTCAGTTTTTGAGAAAATATAAAGAGGCTTTCACATGGGATTACCCAAACATGAAAGGGATTGATCCCGAATTATGCATGCACTACATCTATACAGAGAAAGATGCAAGGCCCATTCGACAACCTCAATGGAGGTTAAACCCTCACCTTAAAGATATTGTTAAATATGAACTACAAAAACTGTTAGATGTAAATTTCATCTATCCTATATCTGATAGCAAATGGGTCTCTCCATTAGTAGTGGTGCCTAAAAAGAATGGAAAGTGGCATATATGTGTTGATTATAGAGAGCTTAATAAAACAACCCAAAAAGACCATTTCCCCCTACCTTTCATCGACCAGGTCCTAGACACATTGGCAGGAAAAAAATTCTTTTCTTTCCTAGATGGCTTCAGTGGCTACAATCAAATTCAAATTGCCCCTGAAGACCAAGATAAGACTACCTTTACCTGCCCTTGGGGGACATTTTCTTACAGGGTCTTACCTTTCAGACTGTGCAATGCACCTGCCACATTCCAAAGGGCTATACTTAGCAATTTTTAGACTTGATAAATGAGGGGCTCGAGGTGTACATGGATGACTTTACACCCTACGGGGATGACTTCGAGTCGGCATTACAAACGCTAGAGAAAGTTTTGCAAAGATGCATTGATACCAGGCTCTGTTTAAGCCATGAAAAATGCCACATGATGATGACCGAGGGCCTCATCCTAGGTCACTACATCTTAGCAGTTGGAATTCAGGTAGATCCAACAAAAATTCAGATAATTTTCTTAATACCTACCCCCTCCACATAAACTTAGGTATGCAATTTCTTGTGATTTTTTGGATATTATAGAAGATTTATAAAGAATTTCTCTCAAATTGTTGCACCATTATATGCATTAACAGGAAATATTGATTTCATATGGATTGACAAATGTGACACTGCTTTTGAAGATTTAAAATGGCTAGTATTAACAACCCCAGTATTACAGGGCCCAAACTGGGATTTTCCGTTCCAGATTTCATCCGATGCTTTAGATACGGCCATTGAAGTAGTTCTCAACCAGGAAGAAGATAAGAAACCTTATGCGATATACTACATCAACAAAATTCTATCCTCAACTGAGTTGAATTACACTGTGATAGAAAAGGAATTTCTGGCTATAATCTAT
The DNA here is from genome assembly GCA_031772625.1 of Pinus tabuliformis. NCBI lineage: Eukaryota > Viridiplantae > Streptophyta > Pinopsida > Pinales > Pinaceae > Pinus > Pinus tabuliformis. The sequence continues at coordinate 714,816,527 of CM062811.1, read as the reverse complement.
GCTATTAATAAATTCAGACATTATATAACATGATACCCAGTGGTTTTGTATACTGATCAATCTGCTATTAAATATCTAGCTAATAAACCTGTTACAAATGGAAGAGTGACAATATGGTTGATCCTTTTGCAGGAATTCGACATAACAATCAAAGATCAACTAGGAAAGGAATGTCCAGTAGCAGACTCCCTTTCATGTATGCCAAAGACAGATAACTTGACAGCAGTAGAAGACCAGTTCCCTGATGAGCACTTATTTGCTGTAACTGTGAAAACACCGTGGTACACGGATGTCGCAAACTACCTAGCAGTGGGAAAATTACCCAAGCACCTAACGCCCAGTGAAAGAAAACAAATAGTACAGCATAATACTCAGTTCTCCTAGATCGGAGGATATTTATTTCATACAAGAGTCGATAAACATATTCAAATATGTGTCAGGGAAGATGAAATCTTTGACATCATGAAAGCTTGCCATGATGGGCCTTGCGGTGGACATTTTGCAGACCACAGGACTGGTCACAAAGTCTTACAGATGGGCTATTATTGGCCCACCATTTTTAAGGATGCAAAGAAGTTTGTCCAAGCATGTGATAGTTGCCAAAGAATGGGATGCCCTGGGCAGTCTGATGAGATGCCCTTGCATCCGCAGTTAGTCAATGAACCTTTTGAACGATGGGCGTTAGATTTCATTGGTCCAATAAACCCATCATCTAATAAAAAGACATATATACTAGTCACAATAGAATATGTGACTAAATGGGTGGAGGTAGAAGCATTACCAAGGGCAATAGAGGACTCAGTAATCCACTTTCTTTTCCAACTTTTCGTGCAGTATGGCTTGCCTAGAGAAATAATCACGGATGGAGGGCCACAATTTGTAGGCCATAAGATTGCTGTGACATTAAAAAATCATCATATCATGCACAGAATCACAACTCCATACCACCTGCAGGCAAATGGCCAGGTAGAAAGTACCAATAAAGTAATCGAGGCAATACTCACAAAGACAGTTGCATCACATAGACGTGACTGGGCTACCCGATTTCCAGAAGCCCTGTGGGCATACCACACGACATGGAGAAATACCACGGGATATTCCCCATATCAGCTAATGTTTGGCAAAGAACCTATCTTCCCAATCGAATTTGAAATTCAGACATTGAGGATAGCTCAGGAAGTAGGCTTGGACTTAAATGAAGCACAGATTAATAGGCTACATCAAATCAATGAATTGGATGAAATCCAGCTATCAGCTCTTTAGCATACTGCACTGATCCAACAACAAAGAGTGAAATGGCATGATGCCCTTATCAAGAATAAGATCTTCCACAAAGGTGATTGGGGACTTCTGTATGATTCTAGGTTCCAGGATTTCCCGGGAAAACTCCAGACCAGATGGTTAGGCCCCTATGAGATACAATAGGTGCATGATAATTACACCCTCACATCAGCCACCATTGATGGGCCTGGCTACTCTTCTAAAGCGAATTGACATAGAGTATGCCTCTATCACAAACCGCTTACCAGGGAGTCCTTTTGCCAACAATTACGGGAAGATTTCACTATCCAAATTCTTGCTGGGGAGGAAATCCTGTCCACAACATTGGTCCAGTGAAGAATTTATTTGTTTTTGAAATTTGTACATAAATTTCCCTTTCTATTTGATTGAATTTGCTTGTATAATAAATTGTATATAAGTTGTTTTTTCTATTTTTCCTTTGTTGTTCCCTCTAAGGAACAACAATGTTCATGTGGATTTTCTTCTTGCTGTTCCCTCTAAGGAACAACAAATTTTGTGTGCAATTTTTTCTTCTTTTTGGTGTCTCTGACAAGGAACAACTGTTGTTCCCTCTAAAGAGTAGCAACTGTTCTCTCTAAGGAACAACAATTTTGGTGTGTAACTTTTTTCTTGCTGTTCCCTATAAGGAACAACCGCTGTTCCCTCTAAGGAACAACAATTTCCATGTGCAAATTTTTTTTCTTGCTATTCCTTACAAGGAACAGCTACTGTTCCCTCTAAGGAACAACCATTGTTCCCTCTAAGGAACAACAGTTTCGGCGTGCATTTTGTTTTACAGTTCCCTACAGGACACAACTGCTATTCCCTATAAGGAACAACAATTTTTGTGTGCATTTCCTTCGCTATTCCCCGCAGGGAACAACAATTTTTTGGTGTGTATTTCCCTTGTTGTTCCCTATAGGGAACAACTGCTGTTCCCTCTAAGGAACAACAATTTTCATAAGTATTTTCTTTGCTATTCCCTACAACGAACAACTACTGTTCCCTCTAAGGAACAACACCTTTTTGCGTGTCTTTCCTTGTTGTTCCCTATAAGAAACAACATTTTTTGTGTGACGTTTTCTTTTGCTATTTCCTAAAGGAAATAGCACTTTGTGAATATTTGTTTGAGAACACCCTTTCTTTCCTTTGATCACTCTTTATGATCCTCTATAGGGCATAAGTGTATAAATATGTATGTAAGGATACAAATATGAAGTTTACTGGAACAAACAAATATATTGAATATTATAATCTTTAACAAGATTACTTTGTATTGATCGAAAAAGAAAGGACACAACCATCTATATCACTTCACTGTCCTCATTTCCACTATAAATTGAATTGATTGATTATTTGTACCATGTTGGTTCTCCCCTAACCCTATAATTCTCTCTGTTCATTATCATCAAATAAGGTTAAGGGCATACTTTTTTTTCTATTGATATGTTCAGACTTCTTCCGCCATCCCTACTCCTAAGGAGTGTTGAGCCACCCTCTATATATAAATAGGAAGTGTTGTTCATATATATATATATATAAAATAGAAACATATACATATGTTTACTAACAATTCTATGATTTTTACAAATGGAGGATAGGGGGTCTCATCACGAGCCAGCCTACCATGATCATAAGGAAGCAACGAAGTGGAATTCCCACTATGGCCACCACACCAGGGATATGATCCAATGGATGCATCAAGAAATAAAGTCCTTGGAACAGGAGGTCTCATTACGAGCCGGCCTGCCCACCTTTCGCTCCTTCCCAGTGAATGGCAATGTGTTCATCTGGTTACCATGCCAGCACATTGGTCTCTACTCTGATATCATAATGCACTTCCCCAATTATACATAGAGGACCATGGTTCCAAAGGGTTAGAAAGCAACTCTGTCGTGGCTATAGATGTGTTATCACAAAATCAGTACTAAGGGCTGCAACCAAGCAAGATTTTATGTAACTCTTTCAACCAGACTTTTTTCTAAGGATTAGCCTCCTTAGTCAGAGAGGGCTCTCTCACAGACTTTTGATAAGAATCAATCACAACAACAGATGGCTAACTCTTCACACTTTTATGAAAATAAAGCTGGTTGGAAATATAAAACAGCACTTCTTCCATTGGGCTCATGGAGTCATACACTTCTGTAGTAAACTATTGATCACTTAATCATAGAAGCCAAGGCATATAACGTTTAACACTCAAAACATCTCTCCAAAAACTCAACTCATAAATAAGCACAGGAAGTCTGAGCACTAGGTGAATTCAGAGTGATTGCATATTTAGTGAGCTGTAAAATACATAAAAGATAATGACAAAACCACACATGTTCTGAGCCATAAACATATAATGAATCTTGGGAAGAAAAAGTAACTCTTGTATTACTGTCAAAGTCTTCTTACACAAGCTGATAAAAACTCTGTTTTTTTATAAAATCTCCAACCTTTTTTACATTAGAGTCATTTCTATATATAGGAAAACAAAAAAACAACTACTTGAGACTCCTCCTCCAGCATGAGGGGAGCTCGAAATCCTATCATTAACTGCCTTATCCATATCTAAACAAACTAATTAATTACAAAGGTATTGCGCTGTGAAAACATAGAGTCCCATTCCCATTGAAACTCTAAGTCTTTCTCCTCGTGTGCATTGATGCTTTCTTGAACTTTGACAGCTGTACAATTTCTGTTGTAGCTGAGATATGTTGAGGAATATTCACTGAACAGGCTGGCCTCAGATGCTAGCTGTATAGATAGCTCATTAATTAGCAAAGATGAGCACCCTATTTCCACGGTCCCTGTCTTCCATTCTCCGAAAATGTAGCAGGCATGTTCCCAAATCTTTAATAACTCAAAGTATGGAACGCTGCTACCAAACACCATGTCTCCAGATGAGCTGTAGGCTGTATTGATGTACAAGTGTCTCTCTTCTAACATTCCCGGTCAAACTGTTTATTCTGCATTGAAAACATCACCTACAGCAGTTTCGTAGCGCGCTACGAAACTGCTGTGTGATTTAAAAAACACAGTCTTCCTCTCATTCAAACCAAACTTATCATTGTTTGCGTTGAAGCAGGTACATTTCCAGTGTGATTCTCACTAATGCAAGTAACAACAATGAGCCTGATATCTTTGTTTTGGTGCCTTAGAAGCTCTGGCTTTACCAACGCACTCAGGGATGGAATCACTGCATCCTGCATTATCTCAGAAAGTTACTGTTCCACCATAGATAACTGGTCCTCCACTTTCTGACTACTCCTCATTCCAACAAATGAACAACAATTTGCAAGTAATCCTGTTTAGCTGCCAGGCTTCAATGTCAATAGCTTTTCCTAAAAAAACTCAAACAGCATGCCCGGATTCCTCTGTTTTCTGGAGATACTTTGGCTGGAACATAGTTTACTAGTTTAGCATTTAGTCCCAGCTCTCTTTCCTCAGTCTTCCAACTCGATCTGAAACACCTACAAGCAAATCATCAAAGTTTTCCAAAGAGGATGAGGATGAAACATTTGTAAATTCATTGTTTGCTATGTCTAGCTCTTGAAAGAGGAACAATAGAAAATCTTTCTAGGAATATAGTTTTTCTTGGGCAAACTTATATTCTGCTTCTTGAGATTTTGTTTTTTAGGCCATGAAGAGCTTGGTTAATTTTATTCTCAAATTTCAGAGCCGTGATATGAACCGGTGAATTAAGTAGACCCGAGGATCCATTTGTTTCTTCTGGAAGCAACCTCGATCTTCTCTGTAATATATCATGAACAAATGAACTTCCTTTCTGAGAAGTCACATCAGGTAGAGTATTTGCTGCTTGGAAGAGATCATAGGGTTGGGTACGAGTTGCAAATGAATCGCCAAATGGAGATTCACTTGTTTTGTTGTCTTGATCTCTAGGGTTTGCAAGAGATACAGGGTCAATATTTAGAGGCTCCACCTGATAGTTAACCTTTTGAATAGTATTGTCTTCATCAACTGTTATTGAATTTTGACGTGACTCTGCAATATCTGCCAGATTCATTCCAATGCGAAGCTTCTTTAGAGATAACTCTATATTATTCTGCAGGCTTCTCCCCACAATCTGCCTTGTACCCTGTATGATACGTAAAGCCAGACACAAATTCTTCTCAACATCAGCTCGTACTTCCAGGGATTCAGATGCATGAAGTATGCTGGAAACAAGCATCATCAGGTTCGCCTTTTTATCACAGCGTCTACAATAATATTCCACATCTAAACCAATGCTTTGCTATACGCCTGCCATATGACAAAGTAGAGCACACTCTAGGTGAGCAACATGCCCACAAACAAATTCTTCATTCAGCTTTCCCTCACATCTGATAGTACAGTAGTCTACCACACTCTGATCAGTAGCCTTCCCACCGAGAATACAAGAGCATTCACGGCAAAAACCAAATTCGATACAGCATATATCACAATTCATCGCCTTGAGAGATTTGGTCTTGCCAGTTTCTAGTCCACATTTCAAATTTCCAGCTTTACATCTCCTCTCTGAAGTATTCCCACGCGATTCTGATTCTCTCACACGCTTTCTTGATGTAACTTTGATGGATCACCAGTTTGCATATCATGTTCTCCTCGGAACATTCAAACCCAACCCAAGCCTAATTTAAAATGCCACGTGCTTACTACCCCGCTCTGATGGTATGCAGAAAGTCTGTTTCATAAGCCACATTGCGGCCCTTCTTGATTGCCTTGAAATCAGGCTCGAACATCTGTTCCAGTTGCTCAACGCACTCCGTCACTAACTGCTGGTGAGATAAAACTTTTCGGCTCTTCATGATTCTTACAATTGATGCATCAATAGCATAACGCCGAGCTTTATCTACATCCTCAATAAATTTTTTCTTCTCATCCACCGGTGGAAAAGGAATCTTTATTCTCCTCATTTTGTCGGTGAATTTTGCGTTGAATTCAAAATAATCTGTTTGCGCCACAGTTTTTGTGTTTGGTTTTTTATTGAGGATTTTGTATTTTGCGTATGCAAGGGAGTGCAGCGATCTGACAATATCTTCATCGGTTCAATTCAACTGAGACTTGATTTCAGAGTAACTTAGCCTCTCTGACGCATTGAACAGCAAAAGTGCAGATGCCTGATGAGTTGTTACAATAAGTTCCATTGGCTTAGGATCAAACTTCCCAATAATATTACAGGTTCCCAAAGAATATATCCATGTAAGCTTCCGATGTTTAGTTTTTGTTTGATAAAGCTCTTTGAACACCTCAACACATTTAACCATCTCAGCAGGTAGATTAAGATCAAATGACTTGTAACTTGGCCAAAATCCAGTTGTCAAAACTGTCACAGTCAAATCTATTCCGGGATGCGCAAGTGGGTTCTCATTAAGATATTCTTCATAGTTCTGAACGGATAGATTATTGAAGCGCACATAACGAAACATTCTTTCCTTGACTAGAGCAACATAGTTGCATTGATTCAGGATAGCATATTTTCTTTCAAGACAGTCAAGTAGACGACCAGGTGTTGCTATTACAACTTCACATATATAGTGAAAACTCAGACCGCAGAGAACTCATTTCTGCCCATAACCTGTAATTGGCCCTCAGAGTTATAGGATGATTTCCTCCTCTGTTGGTATCTTCTGTATAGCCCTCATACTGTCCAAAAATTACATCTTCAGCTCCCCTCAGGCGCAACCTTTTCTTGGAATTTGAAATATCTTTCATAACGCCATCCCTGCCCTGTTTCAATATCATGGTGACAGGTATTGTATGTGGTTATATAACAGCTTGACAAACCTCGTTTCCTGCAGTGTTTCCATCAATTCACCTTAAATATCTGTCATTTCCCAATTTCGTAGCGCAGCCAGTGCAAGGTCGGTGTTTTTCGCTACGAAATCACTAAAACAGGTGGCACTGCGAAACTGCTTAACGGATTTATGCGCTGCAAAAACAGTTTGTCCTTCAGCTAAACTGAAAAATTTTGGCAACACTATTTTCAGTGATAACAGTGGCTCCACTTGGGATAGTGTGCCCTTGTGGTACACTAAGAACATGCAGCTCCAGTGCCTTATCCATTTGTGACAAACAGAAATTTGCTTGACAAGCATAACTGTAGGAGAAAGAAAGCTACATCTACTGAAAAAAGAAATGCTCAGTTAACCTTGAGCTTATTTGCATTTACCTCTACCTACCTACCCTAACCATTTCAACTTCTTTTCTGCTCAATCAATATGAAATTTCCAATGTAGCCAATCCTCTGTTTTATCTGACATTTGAGTCCTTTGGCTGTGCTTGAAACAAAAATAAGCCAGATACTGAAGTAACCGAGGCAGCATGAGGTGTAACTGTTCTTCAACATGAAAATATAACTGGAAGCCGCCTGAACAGCAAATCTTTTCCATGTATTCAGCTATAGGGTCAAAAAACACATGGTTAGTTTGCTGATTCTCAAAACTTTCTGTATCTTTAGACAACTTATCTTCAGCCACACCAAATTTATTTGATATGCTATCCAACTGCCTTTCTAAATGATGCTCACAAACAATGTAATTTTCCTCACTACTATGATCATTATTTGAAGTAAGCTGCTGCAAGGAATTACAAAATTGAGCAAGCTTTTCCTCTGCCTGAGGGTCATAGAAACTTTCCTCCAATATTTCTTCTTGCTGAGTGCAATCAATTTCATCTCCATCATGATCTGAAACCTGACAAATCTGCTGCATCTCTTCATCAATATCAGAGGATTGAACATGGTTTTCACAAGTAAACCCCTGCTGCTCTTCATGCTGCGTTTCCTGAGATGATATACTTTCTCCTTGGTGCTGAAATGCATTGTTATGGAGAGCCTCTAAAATTTCTTCATCCATAAATTCATCATCACCATAACAATCCTCCAAGTACTGAATAAGATTTAAAGAATGCCCACAACAATCTTTGAGCAACAACAAAGAAGGATAACATTCTTTATACATTTCACAGAACACATCATGAAAACTAGCAAGCGAATAGATTGAACCATTTTCCAGACTTTTATACCAAGACCATGCTTTTCCTTCTAAAGTGGCCATAAACATCCTCATGAGACAATCCTCAGGAAAGTGAACCTTAAGACTGCGTACATGCATATGAAACCTAACCAAATGAAGAGCAGCATTGTCCTTCTTTTCATCTTTGAATATTGGAAGATCATCTAACCAATCAACCTTTGGCATAGGATTTGGAAAACCAGGGATATGAGACCGATCCATAGGAGCATACCTAGCATTCATTCTTGCAGTAGAATCCATCTTGAGACTTCATCAAGCTACTGATCTTCTAGCAGTGGAGTCACCTTCTAATTTGTTATTTGATGTGTGGAGTCGCCAAGGTAGTTTTGCAGCCTCAAAAAGATGTCTGAGCTCCTGCTACCTTCAGAAGTTCAGCCTCTAAATTTCGGGAATGAATAGACTTCAGGCTCCCGGCAGACGCACCAAAATGTTATCACAAAATCAGTACTAAGGGCTGCAACCAAGCAAGATTTTATGTAACTCTTTCAACCAGACTTTAGACTAAGGATTAGCCTCCTTAGTCAGAGAGGGCTCTCTCACAGACTTTTGATAAGAATCAATCACAACAACAGATGGCTAACTCTTCACACTTTTATGAAAATAAAGCTGGTTGGAAATATAAAACAACACTTCTTCCATTGGGCTCATGGAGTCATACACTTCTGCAGTAAACTATTGATCACTTAATCATAGAAGCCAAGGCATATAACGTTTAACACTCAAAACATCTCTCCAAAAACTCAACTCATAAATAAGCACAGGAAGTCTGAGCACTAGGTGAATTCAGAGTGATTGCATATTTAGTGAGCTGTAAAATACATAAAAGATAATGACAAAACCACACATGTTCTGAGCCATAAACATATAATGAATCTTGGGAAGAAAAAGTAACTCTTGTATTACTGTCAAAGTCTTCTTACACAAGCTGATAAAAACTCTGTTTTTTTATAAAATCTCCAACCTTTTTTACATCAGAGTCAATTCTATATATAGGAAAACAAAAAAACAACTACTTGAGACTCCTCCTCCAGCATGAGGGGAGCTCGAAATCCTATCATTAACTGCCTTATCCATATCTAAACAAACTAATTAATTACAAAGGTATTGCACTGTGAAAACATAGAGTCCCATTCCCATTGAAACTCTAAGTCTTTCTCCTCGTGTGCATTGATGCTTTCTTGAACTTTGATAGCTGTACAATTTCTGTTGTAGCTAAGATATGTTGAGGAATATTCACTGAACAGGCTGGCCTCGGATGCTAGCTGTATAGATAGCTCATTAATTAGCAAAGATGAGCACCCTATTTCCACGGTCCCTGTCTTCCATTCTCCGAAAATGTAGCAGGCATGTTCCCAAATCTTTAATAACTCAAAGTATGGAACGCTGCTACCAAACACCATGTCTCCAGATGAGCTGTAGGCTGTATTGATGTACAAGTGTCTCTCTTCTAAGATTCCCGGTCAAACTGTTTATTCTGCATTGAAAACATCACCTACAGCAGTTTCGTAGCGCGCTACGAAACTGCTGTGTGATTTAAAAAACACAGTCTTCCTCTCCTTCAAACCAAACTTATCATTGTTTGCGTTGAAGCAGGTACATTTCCAGTGTGATTCTCACTAATGCAAGTAACAACAATGAGCCTGATATCTTTGTTTTGGTGCCTTAGAAGCTCTGGCTTTACCAACGCACTCAGGGATGGAATCATTGCATCCTGCATTATCTCAGAAAGTTACTGTTCCACCATAGATAACTGGTCCTCCACTTTCTGACTACTCCTCATTCCAACAAATGAACAACAATTTGCAAGTAATCCTGTTTAGCTGCCAGGCTTCAATGTCAATAGCTTTTCCTAAAAAAACTCAAACAGCATGCCCGGATTCCTCTGTTTTCTGGAGATACTTTGGCTGGAACATAGTTTACTAGTTTAGCATTTAGTCCCAGCTCTCTTTCCTCAGTCTTCCAACTCGATCTGAAACACCTACAAGCAAATCATCAAAGTTTTCCAAAGAGGATGAGGATGAAACATTTGTAAATTCATTGTTTGCTATGTCTAGCTCCTGAAAGAGGAACAATAGAAAATCTTTCTAGGAATATAGTTTTTCTTGGGCAAACTTATATTCTGCTTCTTGAGATTTTGTTTTTTAGGCCATGAAGAGCTTGGTTAATTTTATTCTCAAATTTCAGAGCCGTGATATGAACCGGTGAATTAAGTAGACCCGAGGATCCATTTGTTTCTTCGGGAAGCAACCTCGATCTTCTCTGTAATATATCATGAACAAATGAACTTCCTTTCTGAGAAGTCACATCAGGTAGAGTATTTGCTGCTTGGAAGAGATCATAGGGTTGGGTACGAGTTGCAAATGAATCGCCAAATGGAGATTCACTTGTTTTGTTGTCTTGATCTCTAGGGTTTGCAAGAGATACAGGGTCAATATTTAGAGGCTCCACCTGATAGTTAACCTTTTGAATAGTATTGTCTTCATCAACTGTTATTGAATTTTGACGTGACTCTGCAATATCTGCCAGATTCATTCCAATGCGAAGCTTCTTTAGAGATAACTCTATATTATTCTGCAGGCTTCTCCCCACAATCTGCCTTGTACCCTGTATGATACGTAAAGCCAGACACAAATTCTTCTCAACATCAGCTCGTACTTCCAGGGATTCAGATGCATGAAGTATGCTGGAAACAAGCATCATCAGGTTCGCCTTTTTATCACAGCGTCTACAATAATATTCCACATCTAAACCAATGCTTTGCTATACGCCTGCCATATGACAAAGTAGAGCACACTCTAGGTGAGCAACATGCCCACAAACAAATTCTTCATTCAGCTTTCCCTCACATCTGATAGTACAGTAGTCTGCCACACTCTGATCAGTAGCCTTCCCACCGAGAATACAAGAGCATTCACGGCAAAAACCAAATTCGATACAGCATATATCACAATTCATCGCCTTGAGAGATTTGGTCTTGCCAGTTTCTAGTCCACATTTCAAATTTCCAGCTTTACATCTCCTCTCTGAAGTATTCCCACGCGATTCTGATTCTCTCACACGCTTTCTTGATGTAACTTTGATGGATCACCAGTTTGCATATCATGTTCTCCTCGGAACATTCAAACCCAACCCAAGCCTAATTTAAAATGCCACGTGCTTACTACCCCGCTCTGATGGTATGCAGAAAGTCTGTTTCATAAGCCACATTACGACCCTTCTTGATTGCCTTGAAATCAGGCTCGAACATCTGTTCCAGTTGCTCAACGCACTCCGTCACTAACTGTTGGTGAGATAAAACTTTTCGGCTCTTCATGATTCTTACAATTGATGCATCAATAGCATAACGCCGAGCTTTATCTACATCCTCAATAAATTTTTTCTTCTCATCCACCGGTGGAAAAGGAATCTTTATTCTCCTCATTTTGTCGGTGAATTTTGCGTTGAATTCAAAATAATCTGTTTGTGCCACAGTTTTTGTGTTTGGTTTTTTATTGAGGATTTTGTATTTTGCGTATGCAAGGGAGTGCAGCGATCTGACAATATCTTCATCGGTTCAATTCAACTGAGACTTGATTTCAGAGTAACTTAACCTCTCTGACGCATTGAATAGCAAAAGTGCAGATGCCTGATGAGTTGTTACAATAAGTTCCATTGGCTTAGGATCAAACTTCCCAATAATATTACAGGTTCCCAAAGAATATATCCATGTAAGCTTCCGATGTTTAGTTTTTGTTTGATAAAGCTCTTTGAACACCTCAACACATTTAACCATCTCAGCAGGTAGATTAAGATCAAATGACTTGTAACTTGGCCAAAATCCAGTTGTCAAAACTGTCACAGTCAAATCTATTCCGGGATGCGCAAGTGGGTTCTCATTAAGATATTCTTCATAGTTCTGAACGGATAGATTATTGAAGCGCACATAACGAAACATTCTTTCCTTGACCAGAACAACATAGTTGCATTGATTCAGGACAACATATTTTCTTTCAAGACAGTCAAGCAGACGGCCAGGTGTTGCTATTACAACTTCACATATATAGTGAAAACTCAGACCGCAGAGAACTCATTTCTGCCCATAACCTGTAATTGGCCCTCAGAGTTATAGGATGATTTCCTCCTCTGTTGGTATCTTCTGTATAGCCCTCATACTGTCCAAAAATTACATCTTCAGCTCCCCTCAGGCGCAACCTTTTCTTGGAATTTGAAATATCTTTCATAACGCCATCCCTGCCCTGTTTCAATATCATGGTGACAGGTATTGTATGTGGTTATATAACAGCTTGACAAACCTCGTTTCCTGCAGTGTTTCCATCAATTCACCTTAAATATCTGTCATTTCCCAATTTCGTAGCGCAGCCAGTGCAAGGTCGGTGTTTTTCGCTACGAAATCACTAAAACAGGTGGCGCTGCGAAACTGCTAACGGATTTATGCGCTGCAAAAACAGTTTGTCCTTCAGCTAAACTGAAAATTTTTGGCAACACTATTTTCAGTGATAACAAGATGCATGCAGGCAACAGAAGCTTTGCTGATGGTAGTGAAGTCATATTTTCAACATCAATAGTTATTATAATCCCCTTTTCTTATTTTTTATCTTTACTACAGAGATATTATGTTCCTAATTTATTTTGAACCTTTATGCATGCGATATCTTTTAAAAATCAATCATAATAGCTTTAAGTCGAATGATGACGGTAAAGTATTTTTTCTATGTCAGTTGTCATTTTTCCTTTTCGAATCACCTCACGGTGTCTCCTCACTTACTGATAATTCTTGTTATATGCATTGATTTCAGAACTCTGATATCTTTTGGGATCCTTTCATTAATATGCGTATCTTGCCACTTTCACCACCCATGTACTTCACTGCCAACATGTTATCCCTTCACTCATTCGGTCAAAGGCGACCTATTATTTCAAAGGGGGGCGAGGAGCAACCTTCAGTGTACTTATGCATGTGTGTCAGCTCTTTATTTGATTTTTCAAGGCAAGACGACATTCCATGATCATGGAGAATATAGGCCAAACAGAAGAAGTAGAAATAAACCAGCAAGACAACTACCAATATGGGGACATGGTTCTTTTAGAACAGAGCCAGGATGAGCAACCGGGCTCGTTAGGAGCAACAACTATTAACAAAATAGTTGCTCCTCCAAAAAAGTACAGAGCCAAAAATAAAAATCTTAGGAAGGAACAGTAGAGGCTTCGGAAAATGGTAAAAAGGCTCAGACGAAATATAAAAGAAATATCAGTGGGGAAGGTTCTAGCCAAAACCCCAGAGACAGTAAACACAATAGTTCAAACTGAATCATATTAAAGAAGAGATACAGGGACTCAAACTGAGCCCATACTCACCCAAACTGTTAAGGAACAACATGCAATTCTTGCAGAAGTAGCTACCCAAACAGAGGCTATACCCTCTTATAACTTAGTTATTCAGACAGAGGTGGTACCCTCCAATAGCATGGCTACATAGATGGAGGTTTGGACCTCCCATAATAAAGGAACACAGACTGTAGGCATTATTTCTCATAGTAGAAGTACTCAGACAACCATTCAAGCCAAAGATATCATGATGAGCAACGACCCTAGTATATTGAATCTTTAAGAAGATTTAGCACAGGCTCGGCTTGCCGTAGAACGGCTTAAACTAGAAACTATCTCCCAACAAAAATACCAAGAATTACAAAGGCAGCTTCAGGACATGAATACATCAGAGAGCGAGACCTTCGACAAATACCGAAAAGCAGAAGAGAAAATTGAGAAAATGAAGCTCAGATTAGAGGTGGTCATGAGTCAAACAGACACTATCTACTCATTATACACTGATGTCTTGGCATGCAGATCTCTTGCCAATAATTATGCCTTATTTTTGTTAGAACGATACTCGTTGTTAAAAATTAAAGCTGTGAGAGCTCGAAAACCAATCAAGTTAAAAACAATTGAGGATTTTATAAATTGTTGCAAACAGCATGGGGTAAAAGTTCAAAGGTTGCTTTGTGAATTTTACCTACATAATTTTTTATTAGTGGAAGTGGTGGAAAACAATCCCAACATTTTTGTGGGGAATGTTCAATTCCAAGCCTTTATCTCATTTGCTATCAATCGACTGAAATGGTTCAAGGCTCATAATGCATTCCAAAGACAAGAGCCTGGACTAGATCTTTAGGTCAGAAGTGAACCCAAGCACCCTTTGCAAATGTTGGCCAATCACAAGAGTCTGATGACAAGGGAAGGGGTAATTAAAATTTTGGGTCCTATTCAGAAAGAGATTGTACAAAAGGGAGTAAAATACTTCCTATCCATTCAGGAAAGCTCTTTAGCTGTAGCCAAGCTCAGGTGGACAGTCGCCACTAGTAATGTGTAGAATAAAGAGCCATTTAATTATAAAAAATTTAAGCTAGCTGTAGACCATTTTGTTACATATAGCAATCTCATTTTGAGAGAAGGTCCTTATTGGCTAGGATGTTGGTTCCGTAGCCCTATCATTTGGTATCCTGCTAAAGGTTATCGGGCTATATACAAATTGTCTGAAGGACAGACAGGGCCCATCTTTGAGTTCTTGGCCAAGAACCATGGTTTTATACCACTTTACAACATTCCTTCTCCATCTTATTCTTTGATTGCTCTACATACGAATTACTTGCTTTTCATGAGGACATGAAATAGGGTAAGCAGGGGAGTATGTTGAGTCACGAAATGGGTATGTAGTTACTATTAATCTTATCATCCTTTTCTTTTATTCTTATCTTTTCTATATCCTAATGCGGTAATATACTGAGAAATTATGGTAAGAAATGAAGGAATTGTCTGCAGTTACGATTTAGCTAATTATTACCCTTATTTATGCAGGAGAACAACAAAAAGGATTATTGCTGTTCCCTAACAAAGGAATAGAAAAAATCAACAAGCAAAGAGAAGAGCGCGACAGTTGTATGCAAGGCTAAAGACGAATCAGGAGGATCAGCGCGAGAAAGGAAAGGATGTCCGAAGTTGGAAATCGGTTACGAATCCCTCAGGGTCGAGAGATCCCGAGGGATCACATTTACCATTTATCTTTTACCCTTTCTGATTATAAAAGGAGACAATTGTAAGGAGAAAGGGGAGGAAGCTCTGTTATTATTGAATTTTTAATTTTAATTATAGACTCTCGTTGTTGAGAGAACACGGTTATATTATAATTCTACTTACATTCGATGATTAATACATAAGTGAAGTTGCTGTTCCCTCGTGTTATCTGAAATAACTTAGCAGTGTTCTCTGGAGGCTAAGGGCCCGACCTCTGGTGGATTTAACTGCTTTCTATGTGTCATACATTTGCAATTCTCGCAAGTTTGATGGTTTGATCGTATTCTTTCTTTTTGTGATTTTATCTCCTTCGATGTTTATTGTTTTCCTGTGTTGATATAATATCTTTGCTTTATATAACTTACATTATTGTCGTTGATTAGTTCACTTTCATTTTATATTGAGTTACTTAGATAAATATTCCGCTTGATTTAATCAACTATAAAGCATATTAAATATCGCTGTTGGACTCTCAGATTGATATCATTGCTGTTTAGATTATTTACTAAAGAGTGAGTTTGATTTAGATTAAATCAGTTTAGAAGAGACGAGTTATTGCTACTATACTCTTAGCTGATGCCATTTCTAGTTGAATTACTTGAGTAAGGATTGATTATGATTATGGTAGAAGATTGAGTCTTGAAGTTTAGATGTTATATTCCCTTTAATGATTGCAATTGGAGTTTATTAGATGCATCCGTTTACTCTTGTATTTAAAGATCTATACTGCAATCTAGGAAACATTACTCTCTGAATTAATAGCAGCGACATACTGTGTACACTCTTGAAATAAGAGGATTTGCCCGAGTTGATAATTAATGTGGAGTAATTAGGGGTTTTAAAAGGCACCTTTTATCACCCAACAGGTGCTAAGGCATTAAACAAGTACCTGATTTTACAATAGTTTCAAGATGTGTTTCCAACAGATATCTCAGAGTTACCACCTCACAGGGAAGTGGAATTCTCTATTGAGTTAGTACCAGGAGCAACACCAACATCAAAGGCACCATACAGGATGAGCACACCAGAGTTAGTGGAATTGAAATTGTAGCTTAAGGAAATTCTTAACAAGGGGTACATAAGGCCAAGTGTCTTGCCTTGGGGTGCACCAATGTTGTTTTTGAAGAAGAAGGATGGTACTCTCCAGTTGTGTATTGATTACATGAAGTTGAACAAGGTGACCATCAAGAGCAGGTATCCGTTACCGAGGATTGATCACCTTCTTTTTCAGTTGAAGGGAGAAACAATGTTCTCAAAGATTGATCTGAGATCGGGATACCATAAATTACGCATCAAAGAAGAGGATATTTACAAGACTGCTGTCTGGACCAAGTATAGGCATTATGAATTTGTTGTAGTTCCTTTCGGTTTGACTAATGCTCCAGCTAATTTTATGTTCTTGATGAATAGTGTATTCTGTCCTTATTTGGACAAATTTGTTATTGTATTCGTTGATGATATATTGATATATTCTAAGAATGAGGAAGAGCATGTTGAACACTCAAGAATAGTGTTAATATTGCTAAGAGAGAATCAATTATATGCCAATATTAGTAAATGTAGTTTCTTTGAGACATAGGTACATTACTTGGGACATGTGCTTTCCAAGGAAGGCATATAAGTGGATCTGGAAAATCTAAGAGCTATCATGGAATGGGAAATTCTTGGAAATGTGGAGGAGGTTAGACCAGTCATGGGGTTAACAAACTATTATAGGTAATTCATCAAGAACTTCTCGCACATTTTCTATCCCATTGCATCATTGCAGAGAAAGGGAAAGAAATTTGAATGGACAGAGGACAAGTTTTTAGTAGTTGAAGCAATTGTTGAAAAATTATTGAGTTCTAAAGAATGCATATCTGGAAAAATATTTTGTGGTGTCTATAGATGCTTGCTAGAGAGGACTTCTGATGTAGGAAAGATGAATAGTATTCTATGAATCAAGGAAATTGAATGAGCATGAGCAGAATTATGTGACGCACGATCTTGAGTTGGTATCGATCATCCATGCATTGAAGATGTGGAGACACTATCTTCTTGGCAAGATGTTTGTATTGATAGAGATCACAGTGGGCTAAGGTACCAATTAGACCAACCGAATCTAAATGGCAGGAAAGCTAGATGGTTGGATACAATCAATGAGTTTGACTTTGAGATTAGGTACATTAAGGGAAAAAAGAACATGGTTGTAGATGCTCTTAGTAAAAGAGTATAGGTAAATCACATAGCGACTATGAGTTTATATGGGACAAAATTACATAAATAGATCTTGTAGGTAGGACAAAAGGATGACAAGTATAGGGAGCTTAGGCATAGGTTACATCAGGCTACAAGTGAGTAGGATTTGGATTATCATCTCACGACAAATGGTTTGGTTAGATTTAGGGACATGATATATGTGTCAGATAAAATTGAGCTCAAGAAGCTTATCTTGAGGGAATTTCATGCTAAGTCGTATTCAGGTCACTCGAGATATCATAATACATTGATAGCTATGAAGAAGTTATATCATTGGCTTTGAAGAAAGAGGTCGCAGATTTTGTTGCGAGATGCTTGGATTGTCAACAGGTAAAAATAGAGTGTAAGCATCCAGGTGGATTACTACAATCGATTTTGATTCCAGAGTGGAAATGGGAGGTCATTTCCATGGATTCAATATTATAGGTTTTCCGAGGACCTTTAGACAACATGATTCTATTATGGTTGTGGTTGATAGGTTGACTAAGGCAACTCACTTTATTCCAGTGAAGTATACGAATTGAGCTAGTGAGGTAGCACAGGTCTTCATCAGATATATAATGAGGTTGCATGGTGTACCAAAGAAGATTGTATTAGACATGGATGCTAAGTTCACTTCTAGGTTTTGGAAAGAGTTGTTTGTAGGTTTAGGTACAGAGTTGGCATTTATCACAAATTATCATCCATAAACATATAGACATACAGAGAGGGTCAACAGGATTTTGGAGGACATGCTGATAATGTATGTTATGCATCAACAACAGAGGTGGGAAGAGTACCTTCCACTGGTGGATTTTACTTACAACATTGGGTATTGAGAGTCATTAAGGATGAGTTTATTTGAGGCACTCTATGGGTAGAGTTACAATACTCCCATCAGTTGCAGTGATCTAATGAACAAGGTATTGATTAGACCAGACATGTTGGCAGAGATGGAATGAGAAATGCAGGTAATCAAGAAGAATCTAAAGGTAGCACCAGATAGTCAAAATAAATATGCAGACCAAAACATGGTGTTTATGGATTTTTAGGTTGGGGAATAGGTTTACTTTCACATCCAGTTCAATAAGAGATCCTTGAGGATTGGGTTAAGTTTCAAGCTGGAACCTTGGTATTGCAGGCCTTTCAAGATTCTTGAGAGGATTGGACCAATAACTTATCGACTTACATTGCCTCCAAAAATGAAATCCCATGGTTTTTTCTGTGTTACATTGCATAAGAATTACGTGAAATATGTTGATCATGTGATTGGCTGGTCTGTATTTCAAGTGGAACCAGGAGGAGAATTCCAACCAGAACCTCAGTGCATTTTGTAGCAAAAGATGCTCATCCTACAAAATCGAGCAATCAAGAATGTTAAAGTGCAATGGAATCTCTTTGGGACCGATGAAGCTACATGGGAGATGGTTGATTAGATGTGGGCTGTGTATCCTTCTCTATTCATTGGTTGAGCGGATGTCTTTTGGTATATGTTTTGGTGTTGTGTTTTGGTTATGTATATTTATATGTACATGTATGTAAATACTGCATCGAGTTGTGTTATAAAGCTCAAATAAGCTATATGGTGTTCATGATATGTTAGTTTTGTTTTCTGCAGTGGATATGATGCAAATTATGCAATGATCTGTGTTATAAAGCTCCATATGCAACATGTGTTTGATAGTTTATAAGTGTCATTGAACACCGTAGATGGTGTTCCACCACGTGGGAGGGTTCTGTAACAACCCTGGTTAAAAATCCATGTAATAAAGTTAATAAAGGAAAAATAAGACCAAGGTCATGGGACACATATTCCAATATGAATGTTGGGAAACAAATCCTAACGGATTTTCATTTGGTTTATTATGGCTAAGGGGAAATTGGCAAAGGAATTTGAAAAGGCAAAGAGACATTATTTGGCATTTATTTCTGAAAATAATGGAAATTAGGAGAAAAGGAAGGTGAAAGGTCACAGGTTTCATGTGAGGAGGAAAATGAAGAAAAAATAATGGAAATTGAAGAAAATAAATGCCTCATCGATAAAAAGGATTTTGAGGATCAGTTCACAACCTTTTTTTAGTTTTAGCTTGGATCTCTCTCTCTATTCTTTCTCTCATACTCTTGCACACTTAGAGTTGTCTTGGAGCACTCTTTGAAGATTTTGGGCTCACTTTGGATTTGGAGCAAGAAGGTAAAGGAAAATCAGGAAAGCACATGGGAACAATGGGATCAACAACTACAATGGTTTTTCCTTGCATGTGTTGGCATGAATGGTGTATGCATGTGGTTGTTTGGTTATGATCTGCCATTAGCATGGAGGAGTCTGGATTGACAATCGATTTACCTAGCCTTTCCATTTCCTGCATAGCCATGGTGTTGTGGGTTTTCTCTTTTTTTTCCTCATTGGTGCTCATGTTCTTTATGGATGTGGGTTGAGTTATTAGTTCCGGAGCCTTGATTGGAAAAACACTTTGGAAGCCCTGGAAGAACTTGGGTTGAGTTACTACTCCTGGAAGCTTTGGCTGGACAAACTCTTTGGAGCCCTTGGTGGGTTGAGTTAATAGTCTTGGAGTTTTGGTTGGAAAAACACTCTGGAGCCCTGTGACAGTTGTGGGTTGAGTTACTAGTCCTGGAGCCGAGTTGGAACAAATGCTCTAGAGCCCTAGGCAACTTTGGTAGAGACCAATCTGGTGATGGTTAGTGATGTCTGACTGTGAGGTGGAATTACTGGTTGAAAGTTGAGGAAGCTTGGCCTCTCAAAGCCCTGGTTTGGTTATGTTTGGTTATTTGATGAGATACCACATTCATGCTTGGAATGTGGCACAATATTGATTGGATGAAAGAGAGATTTGGTTCAGCTGAATCTATGGTTGGGTGGTACGTGGAATTCCTTGACTTGGATGGTTTGCATATGATAATAAGAACTCATTTCGCCTTGTATTTTATGAGTAAATGTACTTGTTATTATGTGGCTTCAATGGTTGTTCTATCATTGATATTTCTCTAGTTATATGATGGTTATACGCATGGTTTATGATAGACTTTAGTTATGGCTCTCATCATGTTTTGGTTAGTAAATGAAATTTTAATGAATGCATGACCTAATAGATAATATTGCAACTATTATGAGAGGGCATCAAACCTTCTTGAGGATTATAAAATAAGTATGATACCCCTATGTTCAGATGTATATTTATGACTTGTACATTACATGTTCATGATGTGTTTGACATAATGACTATCATGGTTAGGCCTAGTTAGGTCAAGTTCTTGTCTAAGTTTTGTATTGATGGATTTGTCTTGGTGTCATTCATTATTCCATAAGGTTTCATTAAG
This sequence comes from Pinus tabuliformis, assembly GCA_031772625.1. Taxonomy (NCBI): domain Eukaryota; kingdom Viridiplantae; phylum Streptophyta; class Pinopsida; order Pinales; family Pinaceae; genus Pinus; species Pinus tabuliformis. The sequence goes on along the minus strand of CM062811.1, from coordinate 714,795,603 downwards.
TTATGGTTAGTGATCTGCACACTAGCCCTAAAAATGTGCCTCAGATCTCGCAGTCACAAGCACAAAATTGATTGAAAAAGACTACAAACACTGCCTCGCAGATTTTTTCATGTGACTTGAGGGTTACATTCAAACTCCAGTAGTGTTTTTCCAACATTTGGGAGTCAAAGACACTAAAAAAGAGGTTTATCTCAGCGTTAGAGCACCTAGAAGGGTGGTATAGCCCTTAGGGGTCCTGTAACACATGAGGGAGGTCAGTAAGGTTTTTTTTGTGTGTGTCGATTTCACTTCCTTAAGGTGATATAGGAGGTTGAGTCATATCATAGTAACTCTGCTTCACATATTTACCCCAGTGGACCTGCAAGCTTGGGTAAGTGTGGGAGGACGATGTTACAAAAATAACTCTTAATATTTGACAAGTTTATAAAATCTCTCATACTTTGTGATTAAGTTTACCTAAAAACAATAAAGTTAAATAATTATTACAATAAATCTATGAATTGTTTTTACAAATATAGTTAACTCATTGTAATTTTATATATAAATTTATAAAATATTATTTTCATTTAAAAATAACAGTCTCATGCTAAGATACAACTCCAAGTTGAAAGGAGTGAATTGTGTTATATAGAGGGAACCATATTGGGTGTTAAGAGAAGAGGTGATGAAGTATCTTGGCCAGGCATGTGGAGATCGGGGATTTTTTTTAGAGGAATGACTTCATATAATGAATTATCTCAATCAAGAAATAATGAGACCCAATATGGCAACAAGATTGTTGCAACTACCAAGGCTACCAACTTTAATTATTAACCCAGGGTCCATACAAACTTAAGAGGTGGTAGTGCTATATGCACAATAGGATAAGCTCTACTCAAGTTACTTTGAGGCAATGGAACATAACAAGGTATACAAATACCACTCTATCAGCTGAATTTAGATTTGTAAGAAAAAAATATTTCATAAAATGAAAGTTATAATCTACTTGTAGAAATGGAAATGTTAATCTATTTGCAAAAATGGAAATGCTACTCTACTTTGCAGAATTGTAAATGCTAACCTACTTGCTCAAATGTAAATGTTACCCTACTTGTAGCAATGTAAAGAATACTCTACTTGCAGAATGTATACATTAATCTATTTGCAGAATGTAAATGTTGCATCAAAGGGAAACCTAATCTATGATAGGAAGTAACAATGCTTGAAACAGAAACCCTGGCTTAAGAAGCATAAAGAAAAGAAAGGAAATATAATCTACCTTGCATAAATTAAAGAAAATGAAATAATTCTTTAATCACTAGATTCAAGATAGATTATATTAACAGAATTTATTAGGTGCTTCATAAAGTAATCTTGAAAATTGTAACTATGCTATTCAATTCATGAACATGTCTACTAACTGTTACACAAAATATTGTCACCATGACTTTTTGCAGTCAGTGTGAGTCTATCACCACTCATACTGTCCTCATTTTCAAGTCTCAAACCTCAACTCTTCATGTCAAGATTTAAAAATGAGAGAAAGTCTTTGAAAATCTATAAAACTCTGGTTCCGCACTTTCTCTTACCATTACCTGCGGTCCTGCACCCCTTGGTCATGTTACCTGCGGACCTGCCCGCTCTGTCTCTAAAGGAGTGGGTGCGGACCCCTGTGAAAGTAAAAAAGGCGCAAGTTTATTCTTAAAAAATCACTTTGGGTTAATTCTGGACGCTTCTAGAAGGAATCTTGACGTGGATGGTTCGCTCCTAGGTGGTTCATGCATCCCATAACTAAAGGAGCTAACCCCTTGATGAGAGGAGCTTATCCCTTTGAAGGAGGGTCTATCCCTTTGAAGGTGGACCTAGTAACTTCCCTCCTCTGCACTATAAATTGAGGCATTGGGCTGGTCCCTAGGGAGGTTGAAAGCTGAACATTTTTGAGGGTAAATGTTGTTGGAATTGAGACTTCCTAGTTAAGCTTGAGAGGAGAGATTACATACCTTTTGGCTTCTTTGGGAAGAGAGTGAAACTTGTCAAAGTAGAGGAGATTCTTGTTGGACCCTGGGAGGAGCTTGTACAACATCAAGGCACCAAGGTTTTAAAGTTCTTATTTGATTAAAGTTAATACAATCAGATTCATTTTTCTCATTAAATTGTCTTCTATGATTTATTTCATGAATTCCTTGATCATCATGATAAATATGATTTATTATATTGGCTATGCAGGTGCTATTTAATATGTGTGCTTGTTTGTGTTTGCAGATTCTTTAAAAGCGAGCTCATTTGGATCAACGGAGCGTGGCTTCCACAAACTAGCACTAGACCCGAGGTAGGCTTAAAACATCTATTAACCTGTATTTATAAATTGCATATTTAGAGAAAGATAGAATTTGTTTGGTTTGCTTGTCGCTAGATATCATTAGATACTAGGGAGATCGGTCTTGTCCGCAAGAATGATTCATCCGCTCGACAAAATGGCGACTCTGCTGGGGACTTGAATTTTTTGATTTTTGCCTTTGCTTTTACTTTTACTTGAGAAACTGTTTCTCTGTTTTTGGTTTTTGCCTGATGTGTGTGGGATTGGGTAGGTTTTGTAGATCTTGAATTATTTTTTGTTTTTTCACACTTTTGGAAGAGGACTGCACCCTCTGTTTGTAACACAGTGCGGACATCCCCTCACTTTTGCTTTACACACAGAGCGGTACCGCACCTGGTTGTACTGGGAGCCTGCGGACCCTATCAAAATTTTGAAAAACTTAAAATATTTTCATTCAGTTAAGCCTAGGATTTGTTTATATGTTTTAGCCTCTACCCAGATCTACACGTGTCTTGTCAGAAACTTTTCGTAGGTTAATTCCATTGGCATTTAGGTTTTAGGTGAATTTCTAGAAGTTTTCTCTGCCTGACTTGATTTTTGTTTGGTATTTGTAGTAACTCAGAGCTTAGAAGCCTTAGAAACCTCATATCACCCTAGTTTTTACTGGTATTCTTATGAATCTGACCGATTTGTAAAATCTGCCTTTGTTGAGGAATACATCTCGTTTTTCTCTTTGCGAAGCTTCGAAAGAACTTGTTTTGAAAGTTTTGGATTTCATTTTAAAAAAAGAAAACAAAAGATGGTTGTTTTTTGATTAATTTGTGATTCTCGACAAATTAGTCCTTAGTTTGCTCATAACTAAGTAAAACGTCCTTGAAAATAAATTTTGTAAGCTTTTACTTCAATTAGTTTTTTAGAATTTATAGATCTCAAGATTAGATTTTTCAATAGTTTTGAGTGTTTTATAAAAATTTAAAAAAAAATCTCTTTTGAAAAAGTTTGTTTTCTGTAGTTTTTGATTATTGAAGAAAAAAGGATTTTTTCGTGAGCATAATTAGCAGTCTCATTTTTGAGTTAATTGAAAAAGACAAAAAGTTCTTCTTTTTAATTGTTTGTTGAGGAAAGATTTGTTTTTTCAAGCAATTTCATTCTCAACTCTTTCTTTAGCTAGAAATTCATTGAAGCAAAAGGATTGTTTATCATCTTAAGTGTATTTTTAGTGTTTTGGAGTCGAGTCTTCACACCATAAAGTTTCATCTCCGCACCTTTTTGACTTAAGAAAAAACCAATAAAAATAATGCTTAAAGTAAAATCTATCTAGCAATCTTTTTATTTCTAGGGCTCTTTATCACCAACATAGCTTAGGCTAGTATCTTGGAGTAGGGAGTAATTAACTCTCCAAGATAGTAAAACAAACAAGTAGCTGTATCTTGCGGTAGGAGATGAATTCCAATTGTTACATCTATGCTCTGGGAAGCTCCTCTTAAAGGAGTCAAGCACGAGGTCATATCCAAACCAGTGGGGTAATCAATCCTTCCTCATTGGGAATGATAGCAGATATACACGTATTAAAAATGGTAAACCTCAGATTAACCATTGTCGAGGAGCCTGGGGTCACTTGTTGGTAAAACTTGGATTATGTCAAGGAGACTTCAAGGGGATTGAGCTTGCTACTCTGCCCTTGCGTGTGTATCGGATCAAAGATTGTTCCCCCAGGTATATTTGTTTCCGTTGGTAACCATAGTGACCATAATCTATAGGATTCTTTCCTAAGGTGATGGTGGAGGGAAGATCCCACAGTATCTGGAGTAGACGTCGGCTAGACTCACTTCGATTTTCTGGGGGGTTCTCTTCACTCGAGACGGTTTAGTGGAGAAACTTGTGCCAGTCTATTCATTAAGCAGGTTGTCGGGGTAACTGTTCCAACCGCCATTTCTGTATTGAATTCTGCGATGTTGGATTTCATCACCAACTAGTGTTTTCGGTACGGAAAGTTACTGTTTGTGTGTGGTTTGACCTCCTAGATTCTTTAGGCGTGTGATTCAAAATTGTTTGGTTCTTTAGAGACTTTAGGTGGTTTTCATTGAGATTTTTCTTTGTTTGCGTGTGAAGTAATTAAAATTTTTAATCGTGGCTGAATTACCGAGGCAGTCCCGTAGACTTCGGGGCCAACCTCCTGAGTTTTCACCAAGCCATCTTGAAGGGCTACGAGCCCTTGTAACTCCTAGTGACAGTAGAGTTGGGTCACCTGAAGAAGGAGAGTCTTCTTTAGTTGTACATCCTGATTATCAAGTGCAAGCACTAGAGTATATTATTGAACCTGTTTCTTTTTCCGAAATTATTGGTAGTTTTTCTTCTACTAGTGAATTGGTCGAGGAACCTGAAATATCTGAACCTGAAACTGAACCTACTGCTACTCATCATCAGGATTTGCCTCTCCAACTTCCAGTGGTCCTAGTTCACCCAGGGTAGAAAGAGTCATTACCCAAAATCTTCCTTCTAGACTTATTGCTATTGAAGTACTTGTTACTCTGGAAGAAGGTATAACTATCCTTGAAAATCAACCAGCTATAGAACTTAGGGAGCGTGAATCGATCTTTTACAGTCCACCTAGGAGGGATGCTTGGTATCTTTCATTGACCAATTTTTTGGAAAACCCGGGACTAAGTTTTTCACCACCTCACATTCCTTTTCATCCAACACCTAGGGGTTATTATCCTCCTTTGAATATGTCGAGACAGTCATCCATGTTTTCTCAATCTCCAGAAACATTTTTATATGGCGGTCCTTCTGTTCCCTCTGGGTATCAGTCACTTACTGGTACTTTTTCAGGAGCATCTCCTCAACCTATTGAACAAGGGTTATTAACTGGTAATAACGAAACTAAGACGTTGAGTGTAGAAGATATTCTTATGATGTCAGGTACCGTTCGAAATCCGCAACCTCAAGGTGGCCAGTTACTGCCTGGAGGCAGCCTCAAGGTCCTCAATTATCACTTGGGGGGAAACCTCAAGGTACCCAATTACCACCTGGGGGGCAACCTCAAGGATAATACATACCTACGGGATAGTACATTCCTCAAGGTCAACCCCAGACTCAGTATGTACCTCAAGGTCAACCACAGTATCAATATGTACCTCAAGGTCAACCCCAGTATCAGTACGTGCCTCAAGGTTATCAACCTCAAGGTCAGTACCCAACCCAAGGTTTCCAACCACCTTCAGGTCAATCATTTGTCCAAGGAACTAGAAACGTACATTTGAATTATTAACCCTACCCTCAACCCGGTTATGGTCCTCAATATGCTCAACCTTCTATGGGTCCATACCCCGGAATGAACTTAGTGTGGGATCCATCTCAATCTCAATAGATCTTACAACCGAATGTGCAGTTGTCATCTCAATCTAGACAACCCTTGGTTTCTGGTTCAACCCAGCAACCTGTCCAGCCTACTATTCAAACTTGTGCACCTTCTGTAGTTTCTCAGCCTGGGCCTAGTTCACCTCGAACTCTGCCTCAAACGACTGCTACACTGCTGCAACATCTATTCCATCTACCCCACCTACTTCTGGAGTATTGACAGCTCCGGTTTCTACTGTTCCTGCATCAATTCCTCAAGCATCTTTACCTCAGTCTGGACCCACAATTCAGACTTCGGTTCAAATGCCTGTAGGACAACTTGGTCCAAGTACGATTGTCACAAGTCAACCTCAATTTACTTATCAATCGTACCAGGGACAGTACCAATTCGGTCCTGCTGTGCAGAACCCAGTCTATCAGTATCAACCGTACCCTGGATATACTTATCAGCAACCTCAACAACCCCAGTACGGTCCGATTAATCTTGGTTTTTTCGGGAGGATATAATATCCCAAATGCAATTCCAATTCCTAGTTATCCTAGATATTCTCCTCTTGGGGCTAGTCTCATGACCCATGGTTTCAGAGACCCTAATCGTCAGTTACCGTTCATTGCAACTTTGGACTTGCTTGATTTGTCACAGCTTACGAACGATCCGATTAATTATCTTTCGTTTTTGGCCGCCAATGCTGAATAAGTTGCCTAGTGATATTCCTAAGTTTGAAGGTAAATCAGGAGAGGATCCGTCGAACCATGTGATGACTTATCACCTCTAGTGTGCATCTAACTCCATTTCAGATGATTCAATTCATTTACAGCTTTTTCAACACACTCTAATTGGTCTTGCGGCCAAGTGGTACATTGAGTTACCGCGAGCCACTTTTTATAACTTTAGTCAGTTAGCTACTTCGTTTTTAACTCATTTTCAGTTGCCTGTCAGATATGACAATGGCATGGAATTATTAACTTCATTAAAACAATCAACATCCACTTACATTTCAGATCACATTCATGAATGGAGACGTCGAAGGCGTTTAGTGAAAGTTTTCATTCAAATCTTAGCAGAATGGTTTGTTAAATCATTATTACCGAAAATCACTGAGGATGTAGCTAAGGCAGGAGTCATTACTGAAGAGCAAGTAATTTCTCAAGCTCAATACCTCGACCCCGTTTATACGCAGTCAGGTACAAACACGAGAAAATCCCTAATCTTCCTAAACAAAATCAAATAACTGCAGCTCCTTCAGGGTCTCATGCCGCTGATCGTATGATTGGTACAATTAATACCAAAAGTAAGAATAAATCTTCCAAGAATTCTTCTCCTATCATAATTTTACCAGATTCCCTGATAGGAGACTCTTCCACGGAAATTTCTTCCGATATTCATGTTCTAGAGCCATCTACGGCCAAATCAAAATCCGGCAGTAAAAAGAAAGGGAAGAAGAAAAATAAATCAGATAAAAATTCGAAAGAGAAACCAGAAAAAACAGAATCTACTGATGAGAAACGTAAACCTCGTTATCCTTGTCTCATTTGTGACGAAGAGCATTTTACAAGAGACTGCCCTCATCGCGCTGAGGTTGCAAAAATCGTCAAAGGTTCTCAAACGCCTGCTGTTTTGAAGGATCCTTTTCCTAGTCAAGACAGTAAGATGATAGGTTCTTCCTCAAATGCCTCAGAAGAACCCATAATGATGATGTCCCATGTTAGGATTGCGACACGATCACAAGATTATGGAAGTAAAAGTCCTGTTGGTGGTAAGGAAGCAGAATCTTCTAATTCGAACCCATCAACTTCAACTCCCGGTTCCGATCCACTACAGATCGAGAAACCTAACCTAGAATTAGTAATCAAACCACCCGCCAAGGGTATACTTCGAAAGTCAGCTTTCAATCCACATGTGAGAGCTGCTCAGAACTATAACATTGTTGAAGATTTAGCTATTTCACCTTCAACAATGTCGGCTTTGGAGGTGCTGCAATCATGTCCAACACAGCGTAAATTGCTATTGTCGGCTATAGGATCTATTGATATTCAGGACTCGAACCTTATAATTTTTGATCTAGAAAATAGTACACCTCGCTTACCTCATCAAATGGCCTTCTAGATTCCAGTGTTAGTCAAAAACAGACCTTGCTATAGGACTGTGATTGATGAGTGAGCTTCAACGTGTATTATGTCAATCCAGTGTTGGAGATCGCTTGGTTCTCCTACACTCAATCAATCCCCGATGATTCTAAAGGCTTTTGATCACCGTGGGTTCCATCCTTCTGGCATTCTACAAGATTTACCTATAGGGGTGAAGGCAAAACTGTTAATCTAGATGTGGAAGTGGTTGATGCCCCTCTAGATTACAACCTTCTCTTGGGTCGTAGTTGGTCTTACGCTATGACTGCTGTTGTTTCATCGGTCTTTCGGCTTATAAAGTTTCCTCATAATGGAAAGATCGTAACTATAGACCAGCTAACTTACTTTTCATCCGACCTAGCCTCTTCTGAAAGTATCCAGCATGTCGGCAAAACAACTATCCCTTATAAGGATGTTGGAGTAGGACTAGTTAAAGATTTTGGTTTACTAGGAACTTTTTCCTTTCCTCCTCCTAACGTATCGCCTTCTACTGCAACCATTCATATGATTTCATCAGACACTATTGTTTATGATGATCCTTGGATCGTACCTTCCAAATCTGAGATAGATTCATTTGGTGATGCTATGCCTTTGAGTCCATATGAAATTGCGTATCAGGCCGTACAGTCATTTTCCAACCCTTCTTCAACCGAAATTGACTTAATGAATGTGGTCCATGAAGAATCACTTTCAACATCAAACTCAGATTCAACGACATTTTCCGAACTTGTTCATACAGATGAGCAAATTCGTGAAATCTTGTCTGTTGATGATTTACCATGGGAAGATCTTCATCATAGATCTTCGTTTTTACCTGAGATTGATCACTTTGAAAATGATTTTTCATCTATTTTTACAACTGATTATGTCAAGGAACCTCAGAATCCATTGAAAAATCCTGATTCTAAGTTAAATTTGGGAAATATTTCTCGAACTATTCCTATTGACATTTCGGTTAAGCCTGGAATTGTTGAAAACATTCATATAGGTGCCTCTTGTACGAAAGATGAAATTCAAACATATAAGGCCCTATTTCAAGAATTCCGTAACGTGTTTGCCTGGTCATATGAGGAAATGCCAGGAATTGACCCAACAATTGTTGTTCATGAAATCAAAACTTACCCGGATGCTAAACCTGTCTGGCAACGTTTGCATCAGATCCACCCGCGAAAAGATGCTACTATTAAAGCAGAAATTGAGAAATGACTTAAAGTAGGTTTCATTATCCAATTCCCCTAACAGATTGGGTATCAAATATTGTTCCAGTTAATAAAAAACAAGGAATAATAAGAATATGTATTGATTATAGGGATATAAATCGAGCCTATCCAAAAGACAATTACCCAACTCCCTATATTGATCATATCATTGATGATTGTGCCGACAGTGAAATATTCTCCTTTATGGATGGTTTTTCCAGTTATAATCAAATAAACATTCTACCTACTGATCAACCAAAAATCACTTTCATTTGTCCATGGGGGACATTTGCTTATTGCAAATTACCTTTTGGGCTTAAGAACGCCGGTCCAACTTTTCAAAGAGCCATGTCTTATGCATTTCATGACATCAAGCACATTGTGCAACCCTATCTCGATGATTTACCTGCTCATTCATTACATCGAGCCGATCATTTCATTCATTTATGAGAAATATTTATGAGGTGTAGGCATTATCGAATTAGGTTGAATCCACATAAGTGTGTTTTCTGTATAGAAACAGGTCGGTTACTGGGATTTGTTGTTTCAAAAGCCGACATTCATGTCGATCCCTTGAAGGTTGAAGCTATTGTCAAATTGCCTCCTCCTTTGACTCTTCGCGAAATCCAAAGTTTGCAAGGGAAAGCAAATTTTTTACGTCGATTCATTCCTAAATACGCCGAGATAACAAAGGGTTTTACCTGGTTGTTGAAATAGAATACTCCATTCTTTTGGGATGAGATAGTTGACAAATCTTTTGATGCACTAAAACACGCGTTGACCCATGCACCGTTATTGCATCCTCCCAACTACAACCAGGACTACTTCTTATATCTCGCCGCCTCTCGTTTCACCATTGGAATGGTGTTAGTTTAGGAAGATGAATTCAGTAGTGAACATGTGATTTATTACCTTAGTCACACCTTGAATCCAACTGAGCTAAAATATTCACATGTGGAGAAATTGGCCTTGGCAGCTGTTCAAGCTGTCCAACATTTTCGTCATTACATTTTACTACACAAAACTACTGTAATTTCCGATTGCAACCCTATGATCTATATTTTGACCAAAAAATTGCTAGGGGGCAAGTATTCCAAATGGATTGTGATCCTGTAGGAATTTGACTTGGAATTTGAAAAATCTAAGTCAAAGAAATCTTTAGTTTTTGCGGAGTTAATGTGTGACTTCCCACGTGCTGATACTGAAACTGTGGCGGAAGAGCCTATTGCAGATGAATCCTTGTTTCTAATCAGCACTTTAGATTCCTGGTATGGAGATATCATAGTTTATCTCCAAACCCAATCCTTTCGGTCCGAAATTTCAAGATCTCAGTGTCGAAAAATACGATTCCAGTCCCAACAATTCAAAATTATTGGAGATACACTTTATCGTCGTGGGGCGGACTCTGTTTTCCGATGTTGTTTAATTCATGAGGAAGCTGAAAGGGTTCTAAATGACTATCACTCTGGAGCGTGTGGTGGTGATATGTCTGGGTTTTCCACAACCCAAAATATATTGTGCGCTGGCTGTTTCTGACCGTATTTGTTTAAAGATTGTATTAACGCGGTCTGAAAATGCCACAACTGCCAAATTTTTGATCGAAATATGCGTACCCCACCTGCTCCTCTCCACCCTATAATTGTTGTCGGTCCTTTTGTGAAATGGGGTATCGATTTTATTACATGTAACCCTCACTCGGCCGGGGGGCATGCGTATATCATCCTTGTGGTAGATTATTTTACCAAGTGGGCCGAGGCAATGCCTACATTTTCGGCAGATGACAAAACTGCTGCGATTTTCGTTTTCAATCATATAATTGCTAGTTTCGGTGTTCCACAAGCAATTATCACTGATCATGGGCGTCATTTTCGAAATATTATGATGACTAAACTAAGAGACCAACTTGGCCTACGTCACGATAGTTCAACTCCATATTATCCACAGGCTAATGGCCTGGTTGAAGCCATCAACAAAGTTCTAGTCATTATGATCCGACGAATCATTGGGATTCATAGGTCGAATTGGCATAACATGTTATTTTCAGTGCTTTGGGCGTATCAAACCTCAGTAAAAACATCAACCGGTTTCACTCCTTTCCAACTAGTTTACGGTTTGGAAGCTGTGTTACCCACTGAATGCGAAATCCCGTCATTGCAAATGGCCATAGAATTACTTCCAACCACTTCCGAAGAGGACAAACGTTTGTTGTACTTGGCTCAGCTAGATGAGAATCGAAGTGATGCTGCATTAGCAATCGAAACTCATGCCAAACGTATTAAAGCTCAGTATGATCGAAACGTTACACCTCATAATTTTTCGGAAGGAGACCTAGTCTTACTGTACGATCAAGCAAATGATAAATTGGGCGCTGGAAAATTCGTACCCATGTGGCATGGTCCTTATGTTGTCAAGCGAAAGCTGGCAAAAGGGGCCTATGAATTGGTAGACTTTGACGAAGTCTCTTTAGGTAAACCCAGAAATGGTCTTTATCTGAAGAGATATTATGCTTAAATCTGGGTGTGGAGATTTTTAGTTAGGTTAGTTTTCTTTCTACCTGGTGTTTAGAAAAGTGTTCTTAGTTTAGAGAGTGTTTTTTCATTATTCCCACTTATCTTGATTTTACTGTTGATATTGCAGATGTCGATGTCTCTCCAAACATACATCGGTTTTGCTGATGGTGCTTGTCGTAATACACAGAACATTTCTTCCGTAGCTTGGGTTATCTATTCGCCCTCTGATGAGTTGGTATCTATGCATGGGGTAAGCCTCGGTCAAACAACAAACAACATTGCAGAGTATAGTGCAATGATTAAGTTATTATCTGAATGCATCTCATTTGGGATTCGGAGTTTGATTGTGAGGTTAGATTCTGAACTCATTGTATTGCAGCTTAATAGAGTTTATGCCATTAGAAATCCAGTGTTATTGAGATTATTTTTGAGAGTTCGTCTCTTGGAACGTGAATTTGACTATATTGAATATCAGCATATTCCAAGATATTTAAATACATTAGCAGATGAAATTGCTTCTCAAATGTTAAGTAGACATTTGCAGTGATCAAACAAGTAAATTTAAAAACATTCCATAACATGTTTTACAAGATAGCTGGTAATAGTGATATAGCATAGCATAGAAGTGTGTCAAATATACATCGTCTTCGATCATAGGTTGAAAAACACCTTATGATCGGCAAAAATGATAGTACAAAAAGCAAAAATGTCATATGAGTATACAACAGGCAATCATCCTATCATTGGTGATGATCACGATAAGAAACCACTGTATGGGCCACCCTACAAAGGAACCTCCTGAAAGGTCATGGGACCTACATCTGCATTTGAAACTTTTTACTATCAATTTTGGGACGATTTAAAAACAAAAAAAAACTTAAATTAGAAAATGTTGAAAATGATTTTACCTGAGTCATCCCATTGCTCTCTTGGTGGAAGAGCCATGTTTGGGTCACCACGATAATCCATCCCAGCATAAGGAAAATCCTGAATAGCAAAAACTTGGTTCTCCAACCAATGAAAATACTCAGGAGGAAATCGAACAACTTCTGAACCCTCCTTAGGATGACGGGCCATAACTGCAACCCAACACATCAGTTTGGGCTCTCAGGGAAGTCCAGCTCCAACGGAAAGATGTTGTGGGACCAACATTGGGACCCTCTCTAGACCAAAGCTCACAACTAAGAAACCATATCCAAAGTTTTTCAGTTGTCCGTTCTTTGCTCTAGTCAGTTGGCCTTTTACATTAGCCAACACAGCTTCGCACCAGTTGAAGATGGTGCCCCGAAAGCAGTCTACTGCCATTTGCATTTGGGATCCAGTGGCCATATGTAGTGCTGTGCTTCCGTAGATCCTGGTGACAGTAAATGTAATCACTTTGAGTTCAGGATGGGAGATGGTTTTGATATCAATCCCTTTGTCCTTGGTTTGGTCGTTACAAAACTCTAGCTGGAGGCTATCGACAGACTGGCCACCTGGCCTAGCCCCGAATAGAGTCAATTGTTCACCTCTCTTAGGAAAACCAGTCAAAAAGTAAATGTCTTCCGGCTCCATTTCGAGCTGGTGGCCACCAATAAAGAAACACTGGTCCTGCACATTCCACCTATCTAGCAACCACTGCAAAAAGTCCACTTGGGCCCTCATGCCAGGTATGGCCCAGAATTTGAATAAACCGCATGCCTTCAATGCATCAATCGAAGGTTGATGATTAATCGCGGCAAGGTCCACATCCTTGTGCTCCCGTTCCCGCCAGTCAAGCATGGTGTATACCTTACATTCAAAGAAAAGGTGGATTAGAATATTTTAAATCAAAGTTTTTGGGCGGAATTTGAAAAATTTATGTTTGAAAACCTATGCCGCGGGGACCGCACTCTCTAGGTTAGAGATAGTGTGTAGGTCCGTACTCTGTCTTAACAGAAGGCGTGGGCCCCTGACTTTTTTCCTTCTACTAAAAAGTCAGGGTCCGCAGGTTTCCTATACTGCACTTGCGGACCCCCGCGCACGGTCTTTTAACCTAAATATTTCCTAAAAATGAAAATAAAACCCTAAAAACAAATTTCAAGCAGTTGAAATGCAAGAGTAAGATGATGTGGATTACTTGGAGGTGACGGTGTTTGGTTCCAACGGATGGATTTTCCGCAATCTTCACAGGAAGTTTCTTACCAAAAGCTCTCTTCTCTCACTCTGAAGTCAAACGGTAAAAATGAATTTACAAAAGCCCTTTTTATAAGCTTTTTTGAATAAATGAATTTTTAATTTGTTTATTTTTCACTTTAAAGAGGTAACTTTTGAAGCATTTTTATTTATTTTAAACAAGTATGAGTAATGTTTGAGTTTTTGTGCAGGATAACAGATTTTTTAGGCAAAATTGATCATTTTTGACAAAAAACATCAGAGTCACCTTTAAGCTCTTTTCTGACTCCTAAAATATGAAAATATTGCTGAGTTTTTCTTTTTAAGCTCATTAAAACAGAATTAAAAAGACAGTCTACTTACAGCTCTTTTCTGACCGTAAAAACAAGAAAAGATTGCCGGATTTTTGTCGTTTCAAATTCGATATTGGTTATAAAATGACGTGTCATTGATCACTTTTTTACTTTTTTGGATCAACGACATTAATTATGAAAAGTACTCCTTGATTGTAATGGTCAAGCGGTTCTCTCAAGTATTATTTTATACTTTTTCGGGATTGGGAGACACAAATTTATGAAAAAGGACAACCATGGAGTTTTCTTAAGTTTTTTCAGACTCCCTAAAATTGAAAAACGCCAAGTTTCGCCTATACTGGAGTTGTTCAAATTTAACAGTAAAGGACCTATTCAATTACAAACAGGAACGAACTACTCCTTCTTAGGGTTCGAATTTAAACTAAGTTGGACTCATCTGAAGGATGAGCTTATAATCAAGCAAATGTTATCCTCCTCAAGCTTGTCAAAAATAAAGAGGTACTTGCCAGAAATGGTGGGGGAAAAGAGAGAAAAATGAACCTGTTTGTCATACTTTTTGTCTCAGAAAAACATTTAACCACTCTTGAACATGACACTTTTTGTTCACCTGGGTTGGGAAATCCTTTGCTTAACAGTTAATCAAACCATATTGAAAGTCTTCAGTCGGTTTCGGGGTATTAGCTTTGGGTCAATTTTCACCAAACCATCTACAGTGTTGTTATGTGTTCAAGGGGTCAGTGCAAATAAACCATTCATCTGAAAAATATCTATCATCCATCTTGACCATCCCTGAGTCAGTCCTTGCAACTATATTTCTTCAAACTTGATCTGTGATTTCGTGTTGTGGGCTTGCCTATGACGGATCGCTTTCTATCGACTTCAGCTCATTATCTAGAAAGATAATCTAGAAATTGTCAGTACCTTGGGATCTGCATGCCTCAATGGCAGGTTTTTCGCCTTCGACGATAGGTTGCATCATTGACCTTCGATCAAAGAATTTCGTGACATGTTCGACATCAACACTTCTATTCACATTTCATGGATTGTACTGAGTACTTTGAGAGCCATTGACATTACTAGTGGTTTCTTTCACACTTGTTAACAGTTTATATCATTGACTGGTAATCAAGTGGTTTCTACCATGTTCGACTTCGACACATTCATTCACATGGATAGAATCGTACTATTTCGGGAAGTAGAAATCAAGACCCTGGATCTAGTTTCCACCATCCAGGCTGCGAGGAATTTTGTATTCATTATACAGTGGACTATTCATAAATAGATGGCTGCATCCATACTGTGTCTACATGTGTCTATACTTGTGATGTATTGCAAGATCATTCCTATATCAGAGAAGTTTAGTTAGTTTTCTAGTCAGTTTGATCTGAGTATGGGAATGCCTACCTCAGTGATGATATGATCTCATATATATATTTTGTATTGAATGTTTTTACAGGTTCCAACCAGGCTCTCCACAAGATGATCCTCGAAATGATAAAGTACTTCACTCTTCTTAGATGATAAATGAAATCCTCATCTACTACAGACTTCGCACTTTAGGGGGCAATCTGTTACACAAAATATTGTCACCATGACTTTCTGCAGTCAGTGTGAGTCTATCACCACTCATACTGTCCTCCTTTGCAAGTCTCAAACCTCAGCTCTTCATGTCAAGCTTTAAAAATGAGAGAAAGTCTTTGAAAATCTATAAAACTCTGGTTCCGCACTTTCTCTTACCATTACCTGCGGTCCCGCACCCCTTGGTCATGTTACTTGCGGACCTGCCCGCTCTGTCTCTAAAGGAGTGGGTGTGGACCCCTGTGAAAGTAAAAAAGGCACAAGTTTATTCTTAAAAACTCACTTTGGGTTAATTCTGGATGCTTCTAGAAGGAATCTTGACGTGGATGGTTCGCTCCTAGGTGGTTCATGCATCCCATAACTAAAGGAGCTAACCCCTTGATGAGAGGAGCTTATCCCTTTGAAGGAGGGTCTATCCCTTTGAAGGTGGACCTAGTAACTTCCCTCCTCTGCACTATAAATTGAGGCATTGGGCTGGTTGCTAGGGAGGTTGAAAGCTAAACATTTTTGAGGGTAAATGCTGTTGGAATTGAGACTTCCTAGTTAAGCTTGAGAGGAGAGATTACATACCTTTTGGCTTCTTTGGGAAGAGAGTGAAACTTGTCAAAGTAGAGGAGATTCTTGTTGGACCCTGGGAGGAGCTTGTACAACATCAAGGCACCAAGGTTGTAAAGTTATTATTTGATTAAAGTTAATACAATCAGATTCATTTTTCTCATTAAATTGTCTTCTATGATTTATTTCATGAATTCCTTGATCTTCATGATAAATATGCTTTATTATATTGGCTATGCAGGTGCTATTTAATATGTGTGCTTGTTTGTGTTTGCAGATTCTTTAAAAGGGAGCTCATTTGGATCAATGGAGCGTGGCTTCCAAAAACTAGCACTGGACCCGAGATAGGCCTAAAAAATCTATTAGCTTGTATTTATAATATAATTTGTTTGGTTTGCTTGTTGCTAGATATCATTAGATACTAGGGAGATCGTTCTTGTCCACAAGAACGATTCATCCGCCCAACACTAACCCTAGTTACTATAATGAGTTGTAGTGGTAGAAAGGCAAGTCCTAGGTTGTCTATGGTCTTCCTAAATCATGGGTTTAGAGCCTAAAAGACATTATTAAGGGCCAAGAGACAAAAATAAATATTTAAGGTCAATTCTGGTCAAGTTTGGAGTGCTTCTACATGGTGTTATAGGATGCTACAGGATCGCTATAGGATGCTACAAGATTGCCCTATTTTTCTACAATATTGAATCTGTGAGAATTATGAGGGATTAAAAGGTGGTATGAAGGTGGGAAAGGGTAGTGGACTGTATAAGAAGGTTGTACTAGGCCATTTACAAAGTGTAGTACCCTTTAGGGGGCCATCTTGCACAAATAGCAATGCACACATTGGCTTTCAACAAACCAAAAATATACTCTCAATGAACAATGTTTTGAGAAAGTTGTGAGGTATAAATAAAGGAGTTGGTGGTAAGATAAGGAGTGTAAATAAAAATGATAACCCTCTAAATCAACAGTATTTCCTACTCACCACAAAAATTTACTCAATCTTTCCAAACATTTAGAGCATGTTAACAATACAAATTGCAGAAAGTTGAAATAACAAAGATTTGAGATCCCACTACTGCATTAAAAGAAAACCTATATTTTAGTATTCACAAGACCTACATCCAAAAGATATTAGTATTTTGTTAATGTTGCAATAAACACCCTCCAAAAGTTTTCCTACACGTGAATTTTGTAGCCTCCTGAGGATCTAACGATCTATTCGCATCATGATTAATGAATGTTATGCTAATCAATTTATAAGTGTCGAATTCACTTGCATACACATGTTCAGCACGTAACAATTTCATGAGCACATTCTCTTATGCAAGATTGATCAAGAATAGCATAGTCCATCAAGACAATGTATGTGAAATGTTCAAATTCTGACGACAAACAGTGCGTAATTTCAATTGATAGTCTCTCACTCTTAATTGCAACTGTACTTCTATTTCAGTGAGTTTTCCAACTATCGCTTCTATGCACACTTGCTTTCACAAGTGTCGCTTTAATTTTTATGACCGCCGCTTTCACTTCTTTTTACTTCAATAAGTGTCACCTTCATGTTATCTTTTCTTTGGCATGTGTCTTTTTCAATGTCTTTTGCATATTATAAGAGTCATCTCAAATGTTGTCTTTTGGCATGAAAAGAATCACACATCACACAAATGTAGTCTTGGTATGTTTTAAGGAGTAACCTTGGTGCCAATGAGTTATTCTTATCATATATACATGTATCACACTCATTCCCAAAGTTTCAAGTAGTATCACAGAAGTGTCATCATTTTCGTTGCAAAGTGTACCTTTTGTGTCGCACTTGGGGTAATTCATCACAATTTCGTCACATTGAGGGAAGTATGTTGTTCATGTATTTTGAGTGATCACTGTTTCATGATAAATTGTTCAAAGTTTGTGATCATGTTCAAGTCTTGTCTTTGTTCTCTTTGTCTTCACTGATCCCACACTTAGCAAAACCCAGAAAAGTTCCCGTTTGAGAAATTTGGCCTCACTCAGCCTCCCTAAACTACACACCGCACAATATTAGCTCTCAATCCTTGAACTTACCTCTTGGAACTATACACAACACAGTGACAGTGCTGAAACTTGACCCTTGAGGTCTAGGACTATGCAATTTCTGCCCCTAGTCATCCACAACTATGCACTGCGCAGTGTCAAGCTTTAAGCTTCCAGCCTGACACCTTGAGTTGTGAAACTGTACAATCCATGAGACTATTTGTTGGAAATACTGAGACGGGGGGTGAATCAATATTTGACTATTGTTTTACTAGTTAAAACATATATATTCAGAACACAAGATGAAAAACAAGAATAAATGCTTTTATTAATATAATATTTGCAGTAAAATAGATACAATATATAGATGGTTTCAATTAGTTGCCAAGCACCAACTTGGACTTTTGTGAGACTCCAACCTCTAGAGCTCCAACTCTATTTTGCCAAGGCACCAATCTTGGACTTAGGAGCACCAACTCCCAAGGACTTCAATCCTTCTAGTTCCTAAGATACCAGTCCCAAGGACACCTATCCTTCTTACTTCTAAGGCACCAATCCAAGGACTCCAATCCCTCTTACTTTTGAGGCATCAACCCCAAGGACTCCTATCCTTCTTACTTCTGAGGCACTAGCCCCAAGGACTCCAATCCTACTTACTTCTGAGGCACTAGCCCCAAGGGTTCTGACCCAATCTTGTCAAGGCACATTTGATCGTAATGTTCTGCTCTCAGGACTCTTCATTAATGAGTTCTGTCTATTTATGGCTTCATTGTAGTCTCCATGCTACAACATCAATGAAAACCAGTCTTCTTATGAAGGAGTCCTTACAACTCCTCATACCGCCCCACACAGAGGCTCCAATAGCCTTCATGACCTCTGATAATGTCTTCACACAGCTTTTAGTCAGTCTACCGTTAGCTGCACTAAGTTCTACATAAAGAACAACTTTCTGTTCAAGCATATGTTCTAATGTCACAGTGATTGCTTCTGCATGACTATTTCTCTGCTGGCTACTTCTCCCCTTCGACTGTCTACTATCCTGTTGGTCCTTCGGCCCTCTTTCTATTCTACTGGACCCTCACTCTATTTTGCTGGACCCTCTAACTTCTTTCAACAATGTTCAACAACACCTATTCTCTTTTTTTTTTGTTTTTATACATTCCTGATCCTTTGACTATCGGTTTCATCTTTTTCGCTGGCTCTTTGGCTTCCTCCTTGTTTTCTTAAGCTTCCTCACCACTTCATTGCTTTGGCTTTTCAGTCACTGTAGCTTCCTCTGTCTCTTCGTGCTCACAGGACATGTTAATTCATAAGAGAGGGCCAAATACACAAAGCAAAACTGCTGCCTGTTAAAATTGTAACAAAGCCCCGTTTTTTTATGACAATAGGCATACACAAAGACTATTTTGTTTAACAAACATGCCACGTCCTAATCACAATCACAATCGGCATTAATTCAGCCTCCTGAACTATCGGGAGCATTCCTTAATGTATTTTTGTCTCCAAACCCCGCGCAAGCCAAATATGCAAATACACACGAAATATGAGCAAAAACAGGTGAAAAGGTTAAAGGGAGGACTTCAAGAGTTATTTTACCTGCATCTATTCTGTATCGGATCCACTACATATATTGCAATCGGAAATCAAGGTTTCTGGGGTCCTTTATACATCGAGCCCATAGCATCGCCGATGGCCAATGGCCGATCCTCCTGCAGATGCGATATAATCATTAAGCCATGTTACAATGTTTAAGCGGGTCCGCATGCTTTATCGCAATCGGCGCTTTGCAAGGTCCGATAGGTGGACGCGATATATAATACAATGTTTCATAATGTGCAGCGGGTCCGTTATATATATATATATATATATATATATATATATATATATATATATATATATATATATATATATATATATATATATATATATATATATATATATATATATATATATATATATATATATATATATATATATATATATATATATATATATATATATATATATATATATGTTGCAATTCCTTAAGGCCCGCATACATAACAATATATATGAAATACTACCCGGACTTCATCTGTTTATATACCCGGACATATATGTCGTCGGGTCCGCATATATGTATCGCAATCGAGGGTTTGGGGTGATGGCACATAGCCGAACCGCCGATTAGCATATTACCGATATATATGTATGTATGCCGCTCCGATAGTGTATTCCACTATAGCTCAATCTTCCACCTCCGATAGTGTATTTGCCTATATATATGTTTTGGCCTCCATTTGCACCTTTGATAGTGTATTCTGTGCATACTTATATAAATTCTACCTTTTCCACTCTGATAGTGTATTTGCATATAACTAAGTTTTTCTGCCCCCGATAGTGTATATGCAATCCAACTAAGTCTTTCTGCCTCCGATAGTGTAAATGCATGTATATATATGTTTTTGCTGCCGATAGTGTTAGATGCATATATAGATGGGTTTTGGCCTCCGATAGCTCCCGATAGTGTAAATGCATCCTTTGCTCCTCCGATAGTTCCCCTTGCTCTAATGTGGCTCCTCTGGCTTGGCCTTTCAAAGACCTCCTCTTATACCTTCATACCTTGATGGCTTCTGCCTTTTCCGATATGCCTCTCTTGCTCTGATATGCCTCCTTTGTTAACTCCTCTAGCTTATGGCTTAGCTATCCTGATGGCCTTGCTCCTGTCTCTTCATGGATCTGTTCTACTTCCCCTTGGCTTCATATCATCATCTAGTATCTAGAATATTTCCATATTGACATCAATGACAACCTAGGTCAACAATCCTTTTTTATTGATGGCAATATTATTCTTCTCTCCCACTTTGACATCAATGGTAAATGAGTGTGTCACATGGAATAAGTCAATCTTGCAGACAAGATAGACCTTCCTAGAATCTAAAGAAGACCTAATGACAAGCAAACCAACCAGACACTATCTTTCTCTAAATATGCTTTTATGAAAAATAGCAAACAAGTGTTTTTAGGGCCTACCTTAGGTCCAACGCTAGCTTGTGGATGCCCTCGCTCCTTCGATCCAATGAGCTCCTTTTCACAAATCTGCAAACACAAACAAGGCAAACAAATTAAATAGCACCTGAAAAGCCAATTGCATTAAAACATATTTAACATGAAAGTCAAGGAGTCCATGAAACAAATAACATAAGATACTTGTTGAGAAAAATGAGTTTGATTGTATTAATTCAAAAGAAGAAGAACTTTACAACCTTTGCCTTGACGCTGTACAAGCTCCTCCCAGGGTCCGGCAAGAAGTTTCCTCTACTTTAACAAGTTTCACTCACTCCCCAATGAAACCAAAAAGGTATGTGATCTCTCCTCTTTAGGCTTAACTAGGAAGTCTTGATTTCACTAGCATTTACCCTAAAAAATGTTCAGCTTCTAACCTCCCTAGTAACCAGCCCAATGCCTGTATTTATAGTGCAATGGAGGGAGGTTACTAGGTCCTCCTTCAAAGGGATAAAGCCCTCCTTCAAAGGGATAGCTCCTCTCATCAAGGGATTAGCTCCTTCTCTTTTGGGATGCATGAACCACCTCAGAGCGAACAATCCACGTCAAAATTCCTTCTAGAAACCTCTAGAATTAACCCAAAGTGAGTTTTTTAAGATAAAACTTGTGCCTTTTGACTTTCACAGGGGTCCGCACCTACACCGTTAGGGACAGAGCGGGCAGGTCCGCAGTTTTTGTACACAGAAGGTGCGGGACCGCAGGTGACCATGAGAGAAAGTGTGGAACTAGAGTTACATTGATTTTTAATGTCTTTCTCTCATTTCCAAAGCTTGATTTGAAGAGCTGAGGTCTGAGACTTGCTTAGGAGGATAGTACAAGTGATGATAGACCCATACTAACTGCAAATAATCATGATGACGATATTTTTGTGTAATAGATTGCCCCCTAAAGTGCGAAGTCTGTAGTAGATGAGGATTTCTTATCATTTAGGAAGAGTGAAGTATTTATCATTTCGAGGATCATCTTGTGGAGAACCCGGTTGGAACCTGTAAAAACATTCAATGCAAAATATATATATGACATCATATCATCGCTGAGGTATGCATTCCCATGCTCAGATCAAAACTGACTAGAAAAACTAACTACTGCTCTGATATAGGAATGATCTTGTAAAACATCACAAGTATAGACTCATGTGGACACAGTATGGGCGCAGCCATCTATTTATGAATAGTCCATTATATAATGAATACAAAATTCCTCGTAGCCTGGATTGTAGAAACTAGATCCAGGGTCTTCATTTCTACTTCCCGAAACAGTACGATTCTATCCATGCGAATGAATGTGTTGATGTCGAACATGGTAGAAACCACTTGATTACCAGTCAATGATGTAAACTGTTAACAAGTGTGAGAGAAACCACCAGTGATGTCAATGGCTCTCAAAGTACCCAGTACAATCCATGAGATGCGAATAAATGTGTTGATGTCGAGCATGTCACGGAATCCTTTGATCGAAAGTCAATGTTGTAAAATGTCGTCAAAGGCGAGAAACCTGCCATTGATGCATGCAGATCTCAAGGTACTGACGATTCCTAGATCATCTTTCTAGATAATGAGCTGATGTCGATAGAAAGCGATCCGTCGTAGGCAAGCCCACAACACGAAATCATAGAACAAGTTGAAGAAATTTTGTTGCAAGAACTGACTCAGGGATGGTCAAGATGGATGACAGATATTTTGCAGATGAATGACTTATTGGCAGTCACCTCTTGAACACATAACGACATGACAGATGGTTTGGTGACAATTGACCCAAAGTTAATACCCAGAAACTGGCTGAAGACTTTCAATGTGGTTTGATCAACTGTTAGGCAAAGGATTTCCCAACCCAGGTGCATAAAAGTGTCGTGTTCAAGAGTGGTTACAAAGTATGACAAACAAGCTCATTTTTCTCTCTTTTCCCCCACCATTTCTGGCAAGTACCTCTTTATTTTTGACAAGCTTGAGGAGGATAACATTTGCTTGATTATAAGCTCATCCTTCGGATGAGTCCAACTTAGTTTAAATTTGAACCTGAAGAAGGAGTGGTTCATTCCTGTTTGTAATTAAACAGGTCCTTTACTGTGAAATTTTAACGAGTCCAGTATAGGAGAAACTCGGCGTTTTTCAATTTTTAGAGAGTCTGAAAAAACTTAAGAAGACTCCAGGGTTGACCTTTTTCGTAAATTTGTGTCTCCCAAGCCCGAAAAAGTATAAAATAATACTTGAGAGAACCGCTTGATCTTTTACGATCAAGGAGTACTTTTCGTTATTAGTGCCTTTGACCCGAAGAAGTAAAAAAGCGATCAATGACACGTCGTTTTATAACCAATATCGAATTTGAAACGACAAAAATCTGGCAATCTTTTCATGTTTTTACGGTCGGAAAAGAGCTGTAAGTGGACCGTCTTTTAATTTCGTTTTAATGAGTTTAAAAGAAACACTCAGCAATCTTTTCATGTTTTAGGAGTGAGAAAAGAGCTTAAAGATGACTCTACATGTTTTTCTGTTGAAAATGATAGATTTTGCCTGAATAATCCTTTATTCTGCACAAAAACACAAACATTACTCATACCTGTTTGAAATGGATAAAAACGTCGCAAAATACCTTTTCAAAGTGAAACATAAACAAATTTGCAATTTATTTACTCAAAAAAACTTATAAAAAGGGCCTCTGTCAATTCATTTTTACCGTTTGAGTTTGGGTGAGAAAATAGTGCTTTTGCTTAGAAAACTTCCCGTGAAGATTGCGGAAAATCCAACCATCGGAATCGAGCGCCGTATTCTCCAGGTAATCCACATCATCCTAATCTTCATTTTCAACCGTTTAGTTTTTTGTTTTAGTCCTTCATTTCATTTTTGGGAGGGTTTTTAGGCGCAAAACCCGCGTGCGAGGGCCCACAGGTTTACCATTGCGGACCCGCGGAGCCTGACTTTTTCTCCATTGGGAAAAAGCTCGGGGTCCGCACCTTCCGTGTACACAAAGTGCTGTCCCACGCACTATGTCTAACTTGGAGGGTGCGTACCCCGCCGCAAGTGTTTTGAACCCAAAAACTCTCAAAAATGGACCAATCAAAATATTTTCTAGCAATTTAATTAATCTTTATACTTGATGCAGAGAGTACATCATGCTAGATTGGCGTGAACGAGAGCATGAGGACGTGGATGCTGCCGCATGGAATCATCAGCCTTCACTTGATGCTTTGAGGGCGTGCGGATTATACAAATTCTGGGCCATTCCTGGCATGAGGGCTCAGGTGGATTTCTTACAGTGGCTGGTTGACAGATGGAGCATACAGGACCAGTGCTTCTTCATTGGCGGCCACCAGCTCGAAATCGAGCCGGTGGACATTTATTTCTTGATTGGTTTGCCTAAGAGAGGCGAAGACTTGACTCTGCACGGGACTAGGCCAGGTGGCCAGTCTGTCGATAGCCTCCAGCTAGAGTACTGCAACAGCCAGGCTAGAGACAAAGGGATAGACATAAAGACCATATCCTGTCCTGAACTCATGGTGATTGTATTTACTGTCACCAGACTTTGCGGAGCTACCGCATTAGATATTGCCATCGGATCCCAGATGCGTATGGCAGTTGATTGCTTTCGAGGCACCATCTTCAACTGGTGCGATGCCGTGTTGGCCAATGTGAAAGGCCAACTAACCAGGGCCAAGAACGGATGACTAAAGACCTTTGGTTATGGGGCTTTGGTCGTGAGTTTTGGCCTGGAGAGGGTTCCTATGCTGATCCCACAGCACCTTACTGTTGGAGCTGGGCTTCCTTGAGAGCCCAAACTGATGCGATGGGTCGTAGTCATGGCCTGTCACCTAGACGAGAGGACGGAGGTTGCTCGGTTCAAACCTGTGTATTTCCAATGGCTGGAAAACCAGGTCTTTTCCATTCAGGACTTTCCTTACGCTGGGATAGATTTTCGTGGTGACCCAGACATGGTTCTTCCACCAAGAGAGCAGTGGGACGAGTCAGGTAAAATCCTTTTCAACATTTTCCTATTTTAATTTTTTTTTTTGTTTTTCCATCATCTCAAAACTGATAGTAAAAATTTCAAATGCAGATGCGGGTCCACAGCGACCAGCCGCTCTCCGGCCTTTCGAGAGGAGGCAACCAGTTGCACCCGCGCCAGCCCCACAGGACGAATTAGCAGAGGTTTTGGCCGAGTTGGAGGGTCATCTCGAGCGCTTGACAGGAGATATTCCTGAGACCACTATAGACGACATTCCTCGTCAACTTCAGCGCTATGTGATTGGAGTCCCGGCACCTTTTAGGAGGTTCCTTTGCAAGGTGGCCCGTGCAGTGGTTTCTTATAGAGATCATCACCAGTGATAGGATGATCGCCTATTGTGGGCACATGTGACATTTTTGTTTTTTGTACTTATCATTTTTGCTGATCATAAGGTGTTTTTCAACCTATGATCGAAGATGATGTATTTTTTGACACACTCCTATATATATATATATATATCACTATTACCGGCTTATCTTGTTAATCATGTTATGGAATGATTTTAAATTTACATGTATGATTATTGCAAATGTCTATTTAACATTCGAGAAGCAATTGCATCTGCTAATGTATTTAAAGATCTCAGAATATGCTGATATTCAATGTAATCAAATTCACGTTCCAAGAGACGCACTCTCAAAAATAATCTTAATAACACTGGATTTCTAATGGCATACACTCTATTAAGCTGTAGTACAACGAGTTCAGAATCTAACCTCACTATCAAACTCCGAATCCCAAATGAAATAGATTCAGACAATAACTCAATCACTGCACTATACTCGGCAATGTTGTTCGTTGTTTGAGCGAGGCTTACCCCATGCATAGATACTAACTCGTTAGAGGGCGAATAGATAACCCAAGCTGCGGAAGAGATGTTCCGTGTATTACGACAAGCACCATCAGCGAAACCGGTGTATGTTTGAAGAGGCATCAACATCTGCAATATCAAGAGTAAAACCAAGATAAGCAGGAATAATGACGAAAAAACACTCTCTAAGCTAAGCACACTGTTTAAACTAAAACACACCAGCTAGAAAGAAAAAACTATCCTAACTAAAAAATCTCCATACCCATTCTTTTAAGCATAATACCTCTTCAAGTAAAGGCCATTTCTGGGTTTACCCAAAGAATCCCCATCAAAGTCTACTAATTCATAAGCCCCTTTGGCTAGCTTTCGCTTGACAACATAGGGACCATGCCACATAGGAATGAATTTTCCAGCACCTAATTTATCATTAGCTTGATCATAAACTAAGATTAGATCTCCTTCCGAAAAATTTCGAGGGGTCGCATTTCGATCATACTGAGCTTTCATTCGTTTTGTGTGAGTCTCGATCGCCAATGCAGCATCACGTTGATTCTCATCTAATTGAGCGAAGTATAACAAACGCTTTTCCTCTTCGGAAGTGGCTGGAAGTAACTCGATGGCCATTTGCAGTGACGGGATTTCGCATTCAATGGGTAACACGGCTTCCAAACCATAGACTAGTTGGAAAGGAGTGAACCCTGTTGATGTTTTTACTGAAGTTCAGTACGCCCAAAGCGCTGAAAATAGCATGTTGTGCCAATTCGACCGATGAATCCCAATGATTCGTCAGATCATGATAACTAAAACTTTGTTGATGGACTCAACCAGACCATTCGCTTGTGGATAACAAGGGGTTGAACTATCATAACGTAAACCAAGCTGGCCTGTAAGTTCGGTCATCATAACGTTTCGAAAATGATGCCCATGATCAGTGATTATCGCTTGCGGGACACCAAACCTAGAAATTATATGATTGAACATGAAAATTGCAGCTGTCCCCTCGAATGTAGGCATCGCCTCGGCCCACTTAGTAAAATAATCTACCGCAAGGATGATATACGCATGACCCCCCGGCCGAGTGAGGGTTACATGTAATAAAATCGATACCCCATTTGGCAAAAGGACCAACGGGAATTATAGGGTGGAGAGGAGCAGGTGGAGCGCGCATCTTACGATAAAAAATTTGGCAGTTGTGGCATTTTCAGACCGCTGCAATACAATCTTTAAATAAAGACGGCCAGAAGTAGCCGGTGCGCAATATCTTTTGGGCTGTGGCAAACCCAGACATATGACCGCCACATGCTCCAGAGTGACAGTCATTTAGAACCTTTTCAGCTTCCTCGTGAGTTAAGCAATGTCGAAAAACAGAGTCCGCCCCATGGTGATAAAGGGTATCTCCAATAATTCTGAATCGTTGGGACTGGAAACGAATTTTTCGGCGTTCTGACCTTGAAATTTCTGGCCGAAAGGATTGGGTCTAGAGATAAACGATGATATCCCCATACCACAGATCTAAAGTGCTGATTAGAAACAAGGATTCGTCTGCAATGGGCTCCTCCGCCACAGTTTCTGTGTCAGCATGTGGGAAGTCACACATTAACTTCGCAAAAACTAAAGATTTCTTAGACTTAGATTTCTCAAATTCCAAGTCGAACTCTTGCAGGATAACGATCCATTTAGAGTACTTGCCCCCTAGCAATTGCTTGGTCAAAATGTAGATCATAGGGTTGCAATCCGAAATTACCGTAGTTTTACGTAGTAAAATGTAGTGACGAAAACGTTGGACAGCTTGAACGGCTGCCAATGCCAATTTCTCCACATGTGAGTATTTAAGCTCAATTGGATTTAACGTTCGACTAAGGTAATATATCACATGTTCAGTTCCTGATTCATCTTCCTGAACTAAGACCATTCCAATGGTGGAATGAGAGGTGGCGAGATACAAGAAGTAATCCTGGTTGTAGTTGGGAGGATGCAACAACGGTGCATGGGTCAACGCATGTTTGAGTGCATCAAAAGATTTCTAAGCTATCTCATCCCAATAGAATTGAGTGTTTTGCTTCAACAACCGGGTAAAACCCTTTGTAACCTCGGCATAGTTAGGAATGAATCGTCGTAAAAAGTTTGCTTTCCCTTGCAAACTTTGGAGTTGGTGAAGACTCGAAGGAGGAGGCAATTTGATGATAGCTTCAACCTTCGAGGGATCAACACGAATGCCGGCTTTCGAAACTACAAACCCCAGCAATCGACCCATTTCTATATAGAAGACACATTTGTGTGGGTTCAACCGAATACGGTAATGCCTACACCTCATAAAGATTTCTCGTAAATGGACGAGGTGATCAGCTCGATGTAATGAATGAGCAGGAAAATCATCGAGATAGGGTTGCACAATGTGCTTGATGTCATGAAACACATAAGACATCGCCCTTTGAAAAGTTTCTCCGGCATTCTTATGCCCAAAAGGTAATTTTCAATAAGCAAATGTCCCCCATGGACAAATGAAAGCTGTTTTTCGTTGATTGGCAGGTAGAATGTTGATTTGATTGTATCCGGAAAAACCGTCCATAAAGGAGAATATTTCGCTGCCGGCACAATCATCAATGATTTGATCGATATAGGGAGTTGGGTAATTGTCCTTTGGACAGGCTCGATTAATGTCCCTATAGTCGATGCATATTCTTATTGTTCCATGCTTTTTGTTAACCGGAACAATATTCGATACCCAATCCGTTAATGGGATCGGATAAATGAAACCTGCTTTCAACAGTTTTTCAACTTCTGCTTTAATTGCAGCAGCTTTTTGTGGGTGAATCTGACGCAAACGTTGTCGGACAGGTTTAGCGTCTAGGTAAGTCTTGATCTCATGAACAATAATCGCGGGATCAATTCCTGGCATTTCCTCATAGGACCAGGCAAACACGTCGCGGAATTCTTGAAATAGGGCCTTATATAATTGAATTTCGTCATCTGTACACGAGGCACCTATATGAATGTTCTCAACAATTCGGGGCTTAACCGAAATGTCAATAGGAATAGTTCGAGAGATGTTTCCTAAATTTAACTCTGAATCGAGATGTTTCATTGGATTCTGAGGTTCCTTGACATATTTAGTTGTAAAAATTGATGAGAAATCATTTTCAAAACGACCATCCTCAGGTAAAAACGAAGATCTGTGATGGATATCTTCCCATGGTAAATCATCTACACATAGGATTTCACGAATTTGCTCATCAGAGTGAACAAGTTCAGAAAACGTAGTTAAATCCGAGGTTGATGTGAAAAGTGATTCCTCACGGACCACATTCATTAAGTCATTTTTGGTTGAACATGAGTCGGCAAAAGACTACACGGCTTCATAGGCAATTTCATATGGACTCAAAGGTATGGAATCACCAAATGAGTCTATCTCAGATTCAGAAGGAATGATCCAAGGATCATCATAAACAATGGTGTCTGATGTAATCATATGAATTGTTGCAAATGAAGATGATGCGTTAATTGGAGGAAAAGGAAAAGTTTCCAGTAAACCGGCATCTTTAACTAATCCTACTCCAACATCCTTATATGGGATAGTCGTTTTACCAACATGCTGAATACTCTTCGAAGAGGCTGGATCAGATGAAAAGTAAGCCAGCTGGTCTATTGTTACGATCTTTCCATTGTGTGGAAATTTTATTACTCGAAAAACCGATGAAACGACCGCTGTCATAGCGTAAGACCAACTTCGACCCAAGAGAAGGTTGTAGTCTAGAGGGGCATCAACCACCTCCACATCTAGACTAACAGTTTTTCCTTCAACTGCTATAGGCAAATCCTGTAGAATGCCAAAAGGATGAAACCCACGGCCATCAAAGGCCTTTAGAATCATCGGGGATTGATTTAGTGAAGGAGAACCAAGCGATCTCCAACACTGTATTGACATAATACACGTTGAGGCTCCCTCATCAATTACAGTCCGATGAATAGGCCTGTTTTTGACTATCACTGGAATATGGAAAGCCATTTGATGAGGCAAACGCGGTGTAATATTTTCTAGATCGAAAATTATTAGGTTCGGGTCCTGAACAGCAACAGCTCCTATAGTCGACAAAAGTAATTTACGTTGTGCTGGGCATGATTGCAGCACTTCCAAAGCCGACATTGCTGAGGGTGAAACAGCTAAATCCTCAACAATGTTATAATTCTGAGCCGCTCTCGCATGTGGATTGAAAGCTGACTTTTGAAGTATACTCTTGGCGGGCGGTTTGATTACCAAGTCTAGATTAGTTTTCTCGATATGTAGTGGATCGAACCAGGAGCTGATGTTGATGGATTAGAATGAGAAGATTCTGCTTCTTTACCATCAACATGACTCTTACTACCATAATCTTGCGATCGAGTCGCAATCCTAACATGGGACATCATCAGTATGGGTTCTTCATTGGCACTCGAGGATGAACCTATCATCTTACTATCTTGAGCCAGAAAAGGATCCTTCAAAACAGCAGGAGTTTGGGAACCCTT
Source organism: Pinus tabuliformis (assembly GCA_031772625.1). NCBI lineage: Eukaryota > Viridiplantae > Streptophyta > Pinopsida > Pinales > Pinaceae > Pinus > Pinus tabuliformis. The sequence continues at coordinate 714,765,160 of CM062811.1, read as the reverse complement.
GAAAATCTTCGAAACCTCTGCACGATGAGGGCAGTCTCTTGTAAAATGTTCATCATCACAAATGAGACAAGGATAACGAGGTTTGCGCTTTTCGTCATTGGATTCCGCCTTTTTAGGTTTCTCCTTTGAACTTTTGTCCGTTTTATTCTTCTTCTTTCCTTTCTTCTTCCCACCGGATTTTGATTTGGCTGTAGATGACTCTACAACGTGAATATCGGCAGAAATCTCTGCAGAAGAATCTCCTGTTGGGGAATCAGGTAAGGTTATAATAGGAGAAGAATTCTTGGAGGACTTCTTCTTACTTTTACTGTTAACCGTACCAATCATACCATCAACGGCATGAGATCCCGAAGGAGCTGCAACGATTTGATTTTGCTTGGGAAGATCGAGGATTTTTTCGTGTAACGTACCCGATTGAGTATATACCAAGTCAAGGTACTGTGCTTGAGCAATGACTTTCTCCTCAGTAACAACTCCGGCTTTAGCAACATCTTCAGTGATCTTTGGCAACAAAGATTTTACAAACCACTCAGCCAAGATCTGATCCGGAATAAATACCTTCACTAAACAACATCGACATCTCCACTCATGAATATGATCTGAAATGTACATGGATGTCGATTGTTTTAGCGAAGTTAAAAATTTCGTGCCATTGTCATATCGGACTGGCAACTGAAAATGAGTTAAAAACGAGGTAGCTAACTGACTAAAATTATAAAAAGTGCCTCGTGGTAACTCAATGTACCACTTGGCCGCAAGACCAATTAGAGTGAGCTGGAAAAGTCTAAGACGGATTGAATCATCTGTGATGGAGTTAGACGCACACCAGAGGTGGTAAGTCATCACATGGTTCGACGGGTCCTCTCCTGATTTACCTTCGAACTTGGGAATGTCACTGGGCAACTTATTCGGCATTGGCGGCCAAAACGAAAGATAGTTAATGGGATCGTTCGTTAGGCGCGACAAGTCAGGTAAGTCCAAAGTTGCGATAAACGGTAACTGCTGATTAGGATCCCTAAAACTCTGGGTCATGAGACCAGCCCCAGGAGGAGGATATCCAGGATAACTAGGAATAGGAATCGCGTTCAAGATATTGTATCCTCCCGGAAAACCAAGATTAACCGGACCGTACTGAGGTTGTTGAGGTTGTTGATAAGTGTACCCAGAATACGGTTGATACTGATAAACTGGCTACTGGACAGTAGGACCGAATTGGTACTGTCCCTGGTACGGTTGATAGGTGAATTGTGGTTGACTTGTGACAACCGTACTTAAACCAGGTTGTCCTACAGGCATCTGAACCGAAGTTTGAATCGTAGATCCAGACGGTGGTAAAGATGTCTGAGGAGTAGATATAGGAACAGTAGAAACCGGAGCTGTCGATACTCCAGAAGTAGGTGGAGTAGATTGAACAGATGTAGCGGCAGTTGTAGCAGTCGTTTGAGGCAGATTATGAGGTGTACTAGGCCTAGGCTGAGAAACTACCGAAGGTACAGAAGTTTGAATGTTAGACTGGACTGGTTGCTGAGGTGTACCAGAAACTATGGGTTGTCCAGTTTGAGATGACAACTGTACACTTGGCTGCAACACCTGTTGGGTTTGCGATGGATCCCACACTATATTCATTCCGGGGTACTGACCCATAACTGGTTGAGAATATTGAGGACCATAACCGGGTTGAGGGTAGGATTGATAATTGAAAGGTACACTTCCCGTTCCTTGAACAAATGTTTGACCTTGGAAAACTTGGTTCGAGTATTGACCTTGGGGTTGATACCCTTGAGGCACATACTGATACTGGGGTTGACCTTGAGGTATAAATTGATACTGGGGTTGACCTTGGGGTACATATTGAGTCTGGGGTTGACCTTGAGGAACGTACTGTCCCGTAGGTATGTACTGTCCTTGAGGTTGCCCCCCAGATGCAAATTGTGTACCTTGAGGTTGCCCCCCAGGCGTTAATTGAGGCTGCCCCCTGGCGGTAACTGGCCACCTTGAGGTTGAGGATTGGGAATAGAACCTGACATCATAAGAATGTCTTCTACGCTCAACGGTTTATTACCATTGCTTCCAATTAATAACCCTTGCTCAATGGGTTGAGGAGATGCTCCCAAAAAAGTACCAGAAAGAGACAGATACCCAGAGGGAACAGATGCACCGCCATACAAAAAAGATTTGGGCGATTGAGTAAACATGGACGACTGTCCTGACATATTGACGGGAGTATAAAAACCTCTAGGTGTTGAGTGATAAGGAGCACGAGGTGGTGAAAAACTTAACCCTGAGTTTTCTAAATAATTAGTCAAAGAAAGATACCAGGAACTACTCCTAGGTGGACTGTAAAAATTGATTCACACTCCCTTAGTTCAATGACAGGTTGATTTTCAGGGATAGGGATGCCTACTTCTTCTTCTTCCGGAGCAAGTTCTTCAATAGAAATAAGTCCAGAAGGAAGATCTTGAGTAATTACTCTTTCTACCCTAGGTGAACCAGGACCACTAAAAGTTGGAGAAACAAACCCCGATGTCGGAGTAGCAGCAAATTCACTTTCAGGATCGGATATTTCGGGTTCTTCACCTATATCACTGGTAGATGAAAAGCTACCAACAATTTCGGACACAGACATTGACTGTGGATTATATTCTGCTATTTGTGTTTGAAAATCAGGAAGCACCATCAAAGAAGATTCTCCTTCTTCCGGTGACCCAACTCTACTGTCCCTAGGAGTTACGAGGAATTTTAAGCCTTCAAGTTGGCTCGGTACTTCCTCAGGAGGTTGGCCCCGAAGTCTATGGGACTTCCTTAGTAACTCAGCCACGTTTATAATCTCAGGAGACTGGCCCTGGAGTCTACAGGACTGTCTTGGTAATTTAGCCACAGTTAAAGACTTTTAACTACTTCACACGCAAACAAAGTAAAATATCAATGAAAAGCACCTAAAGTCTCTAAAGAGCCAAACAAATTTGAATCACACGCCTAAAGAATCTAGGATATCAAACACACACAAACAGTAACTTTCCAGACCGAAAACACTAGTTGGTGATGAAATCCAACGTTACAGAGTTCAATAGAGAAATGGCGGTTGGAACAGTTACCCCAGCAACCTACTTAATGAATAGACTGGCACAAGTTCCTCCACTTAACCGTCTCGAGTGAAGTGAACCCCCCAGAAAATCCAAGTGAGTCTAGCCGACGTCTGCTCCAGGTATAGTGGGATCTTCCCACCACTGTCACCTCAAGAAGAGTCCTAAAGCATATGGCCACTAAGGTTACCAACTGAGACAAATACACCTGGGGGAATAGTCTACGATCCGATACGCACACAAGGGCAAAGTAGCAAGCTCAATCCCCTTGAAGGCTCCTTGAAATAATCCAAGGTTTACCAACAAGTGACCCCAGGCTCCTCGAAAATGGTTAATCCGAGGTTTACCATTTTTAATACGTAAATATCTGGCGTCGTTCCCAATGAGGAAGGATTGATTCCCACACTGGTTCAGACACGATCTCGTGCTTCTCCTTTAAGAGGAGCTTTCCCAGAGCATAAATGCAACAATTGGATTTCTTCCCTACCACAAGATACAGCTACTTGTTTGTTTTTACTGTCTTGGAGAGTTAATTACTCTCCTACTCCAAGACACTAGCCTAAGCTAAGTTGGTGTATCAGAGCCCTAGAAATAAAAATGTTACTAGGTGAATTTTACTTTAAGCGTTAATTTTAGTGGTTTTTGTTTAAGTCCAAAGGTGCGGAGATGAAACTCGTGGTATGAAGACTCGACTCAAAATCACTAAAAATGCACCTAAGATGATCTAAACAATCTTTTTCTCTTCGATGAACTTCTAAACTAAGAAAGAGTTTGAGAATGCAAATACTTTGTAAACACAAATCTTTCTCAATTAAACAAATTAAAAGAAGAGCTTTTCCTTTCCAAAGCACTCAAAACGAGACATCTAATTATTTCACAAAAATTTCCCTTTTTCGTTTCAAAGCATTCAATCACTACAAAAAACAAACTTTTTCAAAAGAGATTTTTTTTTATATTTTGTAAATAAAACACTCAAAACTATGCAAATGACTAACTTTGAGAGCTACAAATTATAAAAACCTATTTGAAGTCAAAGCCTACTAAAAGTCTTTTTTAAGGATGTTTTACTCAGCTAGATGCAAGCTAAGGACTAATTTATGCAGAATCACAAATCAGTCAAGAACAACCAATTTAGTTTTCTTTTTGAAAATGAAAATCCAAACTCTCAAACACAAGCTTTTCGAAGTTTTGTAAAGAGAAAACTCAAAGCGGATTCCTCAAACAAGGGGAGATTTCATTAATGGTCAGACTCATAAGAAAGCTGGTAGACACTAAGGTGATCTGAAGTCCCTACAGCCTCTAAGCTCAGAGCCACTACACAACCAAAACGAAAAACAAACCCAACAAGCAAAACTCCTAGGAATTTCACCTAAAACCCTAACACTAACGAAATCAATCCAAGGAAAGTTTTTGACAGGGTACACGCAGGTCTGGGCAATGGCTAAAACCTATAAACAAATTCTAAACTGATAAAAAAGAGAAAAATTTAAAATTTCTCAAAATTTTGACAGGGTACGCAGGCAGCCTGTTTACACAGGTGCGTTCACGCTCTGTGCACAAAGAAAAAGCGCGTATAGGTACGCACTGTGCTTAACTCAGAGGGTGCGTACTTCTCCCAAAACTATGAAAAATAAAAACTAACTCAAAATTACTAAAAACACCCAATCCCACAATCATCAAGTCAAAAACAGAAACAAAAAATACAGTTTCTCAGGTCAAAGTAAAAACAAGGAAAACAATCGAGTCCCCAGCGGAGTCGCCATTTTGTCACACGGAATAAGTCGATCTTGCGGACAAGATAGACCTTCCTAGAATCTAAAGAAGACCTAATGACAAGCAAACCAACCAGACACTATCTTTCTCTAAATATGCTTTTATGAACAATAGCAAACAAGTGTTTTTAGGGCCTACCTTAGGTCCAACGCTAGCTTGTGGATGCCCTCGCTCCTTTTCGCGAATCTGCAAACACAAACAAGGAAAACAAATTAAATAGCACCTAAAAAGCCAATTGCATTAAAACATATTTAACATGAAAGTCAAGGAGTCCATGAAACAAATAACATAAGATACTTGTTGAGAAAAATGAGTTTGATTGTATTAATTCCAAAGAAGAAGAACTTTACAACCTTTGCCTTGACGCTGTACAAGCTCCTCCCAGGGTCCAGCAAGAAGTCTCCTCTACTTTGACAAGTTTCACTCACTCCCCAATGAAACCAAAAAGGTATGTGATCTCTCCTCTTTAGGCTTAACTAGGAAGTCTTGATTTCACCAGCATTTACCCTCAAAAATGTTCAGCTTCTAACCTCCCTAGCAACCAGCCCAATGCCTGTATTTATAGTGCAATGGAGGGAGGTTACTAGGTCCTCCTTCAAAGGGATAAAGGCCTCCTTTAAAGGGATAGCTCCTGTCATCAAGGGATTAGCTCCTTCTCTTTTGGGATGCATGAACCACCTCAGAGCGAACAATCCAAGTCAAAATTCCTTCTAGAAACCTCTAGAATTAACCCAAAGTGAGTTTTTTAAGATAAAACTTACGCCTTTTGACTTTCACAGGGGTCTGCACCTACACCGTTAGGGACAGAGCGGGCAGGTCCACAGTTTTTGTACACAGAAGGTGCGGGACCGCAAGTGACCATGAGAGAAAGTGCGGAACTAGAGTTACATTGATTTTTAATGTCTTTCTCTCATTTCCAAAGCTTGATTTGAAGAGCTGAGGTCTGAGACTTGCTTAGGAGGATAGTACAAGTGATGATAGACCCATACTGACTACAAATAATCATGATGATGATATTTTTGTGTAACAGAGTGCTTTGGGACTCCCTCTATCAAACTGCTTCTGTTCTTCATGAATGGTAGATTTTCATGGGTCTGTGACTCTCCCTGTCATAGTGCCCTTCTTTTTATTCAAGATAGAAGGATTGATGCTTTATCATCAATTAGCACATTATTCCCTCTTCATGTCTCAGAACTACTCTATCATGGCTTCAACAATGCTTAAAGATGCTCTACTTCAATGCTTTCAATCAGATTGCAAATAGCCATACACCAAGTGTCCAAGTCCAGGTTTTTATGCTTCAAACCATATTGATGTCTCCACAGGTAGAATTGAGAGACCTTCATAGTTTGAATCAAGAGAAAATGCCACTGAAATTTTCTTTCTTGTTATCTTTCTTTAGATTCGAGTTCCTTTGTGTCTCTGTGCTTCTCCTTGAGTCACTGCCATCCAGTATTCAACATCATTGCATTTGGATGAAATGGTGAGAGGTTGTGCCTTACTGTTGCTATATTTTCTCAGTGACCAATCTTAGCATAAGTTATATTTGACTGCACCACATTCTCCTTTCTATGAGCCATCTTTTCCTTGTGTTCTTGTACATATCTCAGCAAGTTATTTCCCTAGTATATTTAGATATCCAATTTGTGACTGTCTTTTAAAATTATTCTGCTGATTTGCATCTTTTTGCAATGCTTTAGTTTGTTATATGCTTCCAGCTGCTCTTACTTCAGACTCCATTCCAGATGTATCTGTTTGTTTGAAGATTGCCTCTATTAGTGTCCATAATTTCTGTTCTCACATCAAATCCCTGAGTCAAGACATTTAGCATCTGTAATATCAACACCATAATTATTTGCCCTATTTCTCTAGTATTAGATGCCATTCTTTGTTGTTCCAAATACTACTTAGAGATTAAGTGGAAAGCATCTTTAACAACAGTCCAAAGAATGGTTACAAGATCATGTTCTTCAGTGGAGTACTCCTGAGAAATGATCTTCATCAAAGAATGATTGTTAATATAGCTCAACAGGTTTTTCATCAAGACCCTTTTCACTAATATCTTCTGCAATAATGATCAAAAATCATAGGCTCCCCTTAACTGTATGCATCAGCTCTTTTGGCAGAGTCTTCCAATCAAATGCTTAGATTGTCAAAATTCAGGCCAATGACATACACTGTTGGCTGGAGAGCTCAAGGGACTTTTTGAGTGTATTTGCTTTCTTCTCCATACTTGTGTAACTTTCTTATTTTGCATGGTTCTAGCTTGTGTAAGAGCCCAAGTTAAGTTACAGTCACGTGCCATATGACCAATGTTATGACACTTGAAGCATTCTACATTGTTCATGAATAAGAATTCATGATTTCTTCCTGCAAAATTGTTTCTTGGAGATTGTTGGGGACTATAATATCTATCTTTATGATATGCTTTACACTCTTTTTCCATGTGACCAAAGTTTGTACAAGAATAACAATAACCAAAAGATGAACTTTGGTACCTGGTGTGATGCAGGAAAGTGTTCCCTCTGCAGACAGAGGCAACCCCTCTAGCCCTAGAGTGGGTTTAGTCACAAACAAAGACATATCAACAATAGCTTTCCTTAAACAATCATAGTTGGAGGACTACCTCAACCGGTGTTCGATGGAGTTCCGTTGCGCTATTCCAGCTTCTGCTTGCTTCTCCTAATGAGTGATAAACCTGAAACAATGAAAAAGAAATACAACAAAGCACGTAACCGGAAAACAACAATGATCTATTTACTCACAAAGTCAAGAAGTCACGAGCTATCATGTAAATTACATACAAGACATAGGAAAACATCATTGGTTGTATTAATAATGAAATAAGAGCAAGCTTACAACCAAAGTCTTGATGTCGCAAGCCTTCTCAGAGGAATGCAGCCAGAATGTTCCTCAAGCATTCACTCTTTAAAGATGGATCTCCCAACGTACAAGATTCTCTATCACTCATAAGTTTTACACAAAGTTAAGGGCACTTCACAACCTTCCACAAGCTATCAAAAATCCCACACTTGTCACACTCACACCAACTATCTAGCAAACTCACAAACGCTAATAGCACTACTCAACTAGCCAACTATCCCAAAAACTAGCAATGCATAGAAATGGTGAGAGTTTAAAATAGGAGAAGGAGTCTCCATGAAAGGTGGAAGAGTGAGCTTATCCCCAAGGAAGGTAGCACAATTGATGGAACAACCACACCAGAGGAGGAAAGGCAACACAAACTATACCAACAACCAGGTCTAGAGTCATCTAGAAGGCTGACTGTTGGAACAAATTCACCCAATCTCGATCATTGCAAGGGAATAACTGATCTTTAGCGCTAACATCGCTAGTGAGAAATGTATCTAGTCAGATCATCGCTAAACATAATAGGTAACCTCGTGCCGGAGCATGAAATCAGACCATCATGGGAATCAGATGTACTTCCGCACTGGTAGCACAGCTGGACTGTTTATGAGTGCCCTTTAGCGCGTATATTAAGTCCACAGTCGCGATGAGGCAGATAACTTAGGAAAAATGGGTCATTTGGCAGCACAAGAGAGCATTTGTTCAATATGAGCATGTTTGACTTGGACACATGACACAGTAGAAGGACTGGAGTGAAGGCAGTGAAAAATTACTGTGTAACAGATGCCCCCTAAAGTATGAAGCCTGAGAGAGTGGGAGGGGTGAAATACTTTACGAAACTGACTGAGCTGAAACACCATCTAGAAGAACCTGAATGCAAGTACAAATGATATCTCTAATAATGAAGTACATGTAGTCTAGGCATGGGCACAACCATCCAATAGACATACAAACTAGGTCTGTGGTATGGACGTAGCCATCCAGCTAATAAGACCATGATAATAACAAAGGTATGGTCGCAACCATCCATGAAGACTCAGGTATGGTCGCAGCCATCCATGAAGACTCAGGTATGGTCGCGGCCATCCATCATTGAGTCATGTAATCACAAACCAATCCACACAGCCCGAACATATGTAATCTGAGTTCAGGGTCTTGAACCCATCCGATCATAGTACAAATTCTAGCATGAAAATAGATGTGCTGAGGTTGAGCATGATAGAAAGTCGCTTGATTACCAGTCAATGAGTAAAACCGTTAACAAGCGCGAGAGAAACCACCAATAATGCCAATGGTTCTCAAGGTACTGTCTAGCACAATCCACGAAGTGTGAAAAAGGAGCTGAAGTTGAACACTCATGGAATCACCCAATCGACGACCAATGATGAAAGTCGACCATCAAGTGCGAAGAACTTGCCATTGAGGCATGCAAGCTCTAAGGTACCAAAGGGGATCTCTAGATCAATCTCCTGGATAATGAGCTGATGTCAATAGGAGATGACCCGTTGCAGGAGGGCCATAATGTTTCCCCCATCAATGACACGAGATAAGGAACAAGTGGTAGATGGCGAAACAGAGTATCAGAGGGGGAGGCAAGGGTGTAAACTATAGAAGGATTATACTCTTGAACATGTCGGCAACATGACTTTGGAGGGTGGCAGCATTTAGGTACCAAGGGATCAGAGGCTTGAAGGAGATGGCGTGAATCAGATGGAATGAGGCTAAATGGCAACCCAAACCTGTGGAAGGCCAAATGACGATGTATGGATGTCCCAACTCGACAAGAAGCAAAAGTGTTGATGTTCAAGAGTGACTAGCTGCCCATGATGATTTCCAAATTTTCTCCACCATTGCTAGCGAGTACCCCTATTATTTTTGAAAACAAGCTTGAAGGGGATAGCATATGCTTGTAATGTAAGTTCGATCGTTGGTCGAATCCAACCTAGTAATAGTTTAACGAGCCCTAGGGAGGAGAAGCTCGAGTCTCGTCATGGTGACGAGTCCAATGTCATCAAGGTTTAACGAGTCTGACATAGGTAAAACTCGGAGTCTTTTTCATGTTTAGAGAGTTTGAAAAAGACACGGAAAAGAAAACTCCAGGGGGTTCCTTTTTTGTAGATTTGTGTCTCTCGAGCCCGAAAAAGTATAAAATGATACTCGAAAGAACCGCTTGACCATTACAATCAAGGAGTACTTTTCATGATTAGTGACCTCGACCCAAAAAAGTAGAAAAGCGATCGAAATCACGTCATTTCGTAACCAATAACGAGCTTGAAACGACAAAGGCCCGACAATATTTTCGTGTTTACACGGTCGGAAAAGAGCTTAAAGGCGACCGCCTCTTATTTCTTTTAACGAGTCAAGAGGAACAACTCGGCTATCTTTTCATTTTTCAAGTCAGAAAAGAGCGTTAAAGACGACTTTATGGATCAAGTGTACACGAAGCATGAGATAACTCCACTACCTGTAGCTCTGTACAAAACACGTCAAACATGGAAACATAGTTAAAAAACCAAATTCTTAATTAACCATGTTATAAAAAATGAGAAAAAACCCACATTTTTAAAATATAATTTTCTAATTTTCAAAAATTACTATAAATGGGGGGTTAATCCATTTATTTTTACCATTGGCACTGTTCATTTCACCTTGGAGTGTTTTTGGAGCACCAAAGTTGGTGAGCTGATTTCGGCCCCATTTGTCTACCATTCATCCTGAAACATCTACCAGGTAAATAGAATTCTTCTTGCGCTTCATTTCAGTATCTTTTTTATGCATATTAGCGTTAGACATGTGAGTTTAGATGAATTTTTTGAGTCGGAGTCCGCCGCTCGATCATCGCAGGTATACCGCTCGGGTCCGTGATGACTAAAAATATTTACACGTAACGTTTTCCGATCATCGCGAGAATGTGATGTACTTCTGCGATGACCACGAGAAAATTGAACTTGTCAACTTCGCGCAAATTATGGATTGAATTTTGTAAATGAAGTTTTAATCCATTTTTTCTCATCATGCAGGACATCATGGCGTTTGTCTGGCAGGAATGAATGCACGATGATAACAATGTGGAAGCTTTTGTTGATGTTGGGTGTCGAAATGCTTTACGTGCTTGCGGGTTGCTAAAATTCTTCCTTACTCCGCGCCTTCGGTCCCAACCCGATTTACTAGAGCTACTGATCTGCGCCTAGAATATGACAGATGGGAAATTCATAATCCGAGGCTGAGACATCGAATTCGATGCCATGGACGTGTATTTCCTGACTGGGCTGTACTGTCATGGTGAGAGGCCCTTTCTAGAGGGGCAGTGACTTGGGGGCGATTCTCTAGAGATGCTGATGGCACGAGTGTGCCCATGGGCACGCAAAACGAGAAGTAGGAAGGTGGCAATCCCGACAGTGGAAGACATGGTTCTTCATGCAATGCTATTTATGGTGACGAGGGCAGCGGGCTCCCAAGCCCAACATGAGGCATCGAAGACCCATCTCCGGTTGGCTCTCGAATGTCTCAATCCAACCATGTTCAACTGGGCGGAAGCAGTGATGGCCAATATGAAGAGACAACTTACCAACTGCTGTCGAGGAGAGACAAAGCAGTTTGGCTACGGGTCCATTTTAGTCCTGCTCATGCTGGAGAGGGTGCCGGCATTGCAGTTGCAGGACATGGATTTGGATTTTCCCAGACCACGAGAGACCAGGGCCACACGGTGGGCACACGTTATGCCATGAGGAGGTGGCGGACGACTAGTGTCGTGGGGGACACTGTTTTGAGAGTGGCTAGAGTGCCAGACGATCTTCGTTGAAGATTGGCCATATGCTGGCATGGATTTTCGTGGAGACCCTGATATGCAGCTGCCCGCTAGCGAGCAGTGGGATATTGGTGGTAAGACACTTGATCAGATTATTTTTTCATTTTATTTTTTATGATGTTTTTTATATTCTTTCATGTATATGTCCTAATGATGAACTCTATGGTATTCACAGATGTGGGACCAGTGAGACCTATAGGGCTGGCTCCAGAGGCACGGAGGGATGCACAAGGCATTGCAGCACTGGCCTTGGCTCCCCTAGCTGATGATCCGGTGGAGATGGTGGCCCGAAATCTTGAGGGCCTGACGGCAGGGATCCCTGATTACATGGGGGTCGAGGAGGTCCCCATAGTGTTCCAGATTCACATAGTAGGAGTGATACCCAGGGTGCACTGCCTGTTGAGGCGAGTGGCACGAGCGGTGGTGTGCTATAGGGAGCATAACCCACCGCAGTAGACGCCTAGGTTTTATTTCCTACTGATGATTTTTTTTAGAGACATGTGTCTCGGATGTATGGAGAACACAGACTCTATTGGACATATACACTTATTTTTTGAGTGCCTTGGTGCGCCACACGATATGTATATATATCTATCTATATATATATATATATATATATATATATATATATATATATATATATATATATATATATATATATATATCTATATATATATGTATATACATACATATTCCTATGGTTTATTATTGTGTTTTGCATGCTTCTTAAATGCTATTTTGATTACATGTTACGCAAATGTTTGTCTAATACATGGTTTGCCAATGCATCAGTTAACGTGTTTAATCTTCTGGGAATGTGCTGATATGTGATAAAATTAAGATTCCTTTCTAACAATTTAACACGTAAATACAACCTTAAAATCCGATGGTCTCTGATGGAATAACGCCCATTAAGTTGGTGTACGACAAGCTGAGAATCCAGATTCACAACCAATGTATGAATATTGAGATTGATAGCCTCGGTCAGTAACTCAATAACAATACTATATTCAAAGACATTGTTTGTGGTACAACCTAGAAAAACACCTTGAAGGTCTACTAACTCACCGTGAGGATCGTAGATCACCCATGCCGTAGAAGACAAGTTGCAGGTACTGCAGCAGGCACCATCAGCAAAACCAACGTAAGGTGTACCAAACATCTGCACAAGAAGCAAAAGACACAATAAGCGGCAATTATGCCTACACACCAAGCCAAAACATGAAAACACACACATAACACACCTGCTAAAAACACACGTATGTACAAATCAGAGTGCATGAAGTTCACGCATAATATTTTTTTAGGTAAAGCCCATTTCGGGGCTTATCCAGAGGGTTCCCTTCATAATCAATCAGATCATAGGCCCCTTTTTGCAAAACTCTCTTTACAATATAAGGCCTGTGCCACATGGGCTCAAATTTGCCTACCCCCAGCTTATCATTTGCTTGATCATAGAGTAGGACTAAATCTCCTTCAGCAAAAGAACGAGGATGGACAGTATGATCGAAGTGAGTTTTCACTCTCTTCTTCTATGTTTCAATAGCTAGAAAGGCTAGTCAACAAGTCTCGTCCAGCCGCTCTAGGTAGAGAAGGCGTTCTTCTACCAGAGTAGTGTTGGGGAGTAATTTGATGGCTAATTTCAAAGAAGGGATCTCACACTCGATGGGAAGGGTAGCCTCCAGCCTGTAAACCAATTGGAACGGGGTGAATTCGATGGCATCCTTCACAGAAGTTTGGTAGGCCCATAAGGCAGAGAACAACATCAAGTGCCAGTTGGACTTGTGCATGCCAATGGTGCGTTGAAGCATCGTAACTAGAACCTTGTTGACAACTTCTACTTGGCCATTAGCTTGAGGATAGTATGGTGTCGAGCTATCATGCTGCAAGCTTAGCTAGGTTGTTAACTCAGTCATCATATGATTACGGAAATGCTTGCCGTGATCACTGACGATAGCTTGAGGGACTTTGAATCGTGAGATAACATGATTAAATAAAAATTGTGCCACTATGTGACTGTCTTCAGATAGTGTAGGCATCGCCTCAGCCCATTTTGTGAAATAATCAATGGTAACGATGATATACCCATGCCCCCCAACTGAGCGAGGGTTACAGGTCATATAATCAATGCCCCATTTGGCAAAAGGGTTGACGGTAACAATAGGGTGCAATGGAGCAGGAAGTGCGCACATATTCAGGGAGGCGAGCGCATCTGAAGGAGCAGATTCAGAGGGTGGAGCCGATGTAGAAACAATTTCGACGTAGTTGAGCTCGGCAGGACTCAACGACATCTCATCGCCCCAGGATTCTATCTAATCAGCAGGGGGAAGAACCCAAGGATCAGAGCGAACATAAATCATATTAATAGGAGTGACGTTGGGAGGTGGGAGTGAAAAAACACCCATAAGGGCAGGATCTTTAAAGAGTCCAACTCCCACACTCTCACATGGAATGGAGGTATGCTCCACGAAAGGCACATTGCCATCGGAAGAGGAGGAGGCAAAGAAAGACAACTGGTCTACTGTGATGATCTTCCCCTGATGAGGGAAACAAATGACATGAAATAGAGATGAAGCCATGGCTCGCATGGCATATGTCTAGCTTCGTCCCAAAAGGAGGTTGTAAGTTAGATTGGCATCAATGACTTCAACTTCCACTTCGACCATCTTCCCTTCAAAATTAATAGGCAAGTGTTGGAGTATACCATAACGGCGAGACTCACTACCATCAAAGGCTTCCAAGGTCGTAGGAGACTAGCTCAGAGTCGGAGAACCGATAGCCTTCCAAAAAGCAACAGACATTATGCAAGTCGAAGCGCCTTCATCAATGACAATACGATGAATCATTTTAGAATTGATGATGACTTGGATAAGGAAGGAAATTTGGTGAGGCAGTCTCGGTATATGACTGTCTAGGTCAAAAGTGATCAGATCTGAGTTGGCCGGGTCAATGCCACCAATGGTCGAGAGCAAGGACTTCCTCTGAGAGGGGCAGCTCTGGAGAACTTCTAAAGAGGACATAGCCGACGGAGCCTGGGCTAAGTCCTCAACGATGCTATAGTGCTGAGCAGCAAGAGCATTAGGGTTGTAAGAAGATTTTTGGAGTACATCTTTAGGAGGGGGTCGGATGGGCATCTCAGTGCTAGGTCTCTCAATATGGAGGGGACTAGAAGTAGACGGAGGAGCACTAGAGGGGACCTCAGGCTCTTTCTCGGTAGGCAACAAATACTCTTTTGCCCGAGTACTAATGTGGACGGGAATCTTCCCAGCCATAAACACTTGAGAACCAAAGGGGGAAGAGGATTGCGATGGATCAACCACCATTTGCATTTGTTGCGAGGGAAAAGGCTCTTTGAGCACAACAGGAGTTCCGGGAGCACCTTTCAACAAACGACTAACTTTAGACTGCCTTGTGTAGTCTTTGGTATAGTGATCCTCGTCACAGATAAGGCAAGGATACTTAGGCTTGTGTTTGGCACCTTCCTCAGGTGGAGGTTTAGGGGAATATTGCTTTAGTTGATCAGCTTTATTCTTCCCTTTTCCCTTCTTCTTTCCTTTCGAGGCTTTGTCTGCCATGGTGGACTGGATGGCATTAACCTCGGAAGTATTACCAGAATTGGACATAGCTTGAGAAGTATTTTCATTCGAAGTGTTCGACTTTTTCTTCCCGGGGTTCACGAAAGATTTCTTAGAGGGCGGATTGATAGAACCAATGACGCTGTCAACAGATGGTGTTGGCGGGGCTTTAGAAGTTTTGGGCCTCGGGGCATCAGGCAAATAATCATATAGTGTACCAGACCGGGAGTAAACCAAGTCAAGGTACTGAGCACGCACAATAGCCTGCTCTTTAGTTACACATGCCCCCATAGTAATGTCCCGCGCTATCGGATCAACAAATGAGGTCGTGAACAAGTCGGTCAGAAGTTGATCGAGAATCCAAAACTTAATCAAATGGCGACGCCATCTCCATTCATGGATATGATTGGAGATGTGTGTAGCTGTTGTTTGTTTCAAGGATGTTAGGAGATGTGTGCCCATTTCATATCAAATCGGCAACTGAAAATGAGTTAAAAATGCCATAGCCAATGAGTTAAAGTCCTGAAAAGATCCGTGAGCTAACTCAATATACCATTTAGTAGCAAAGCCAGTGAGGGTCCGTTGAAAAAGGCGGAGCCAGATTGAATCATCAAGCCACAAATTTGACGAACACTATAGATGATAAGTCATAACGTGGGCTTGGGGATCTTCTCCAACTTTACCATCAAACTTGGGACAATCACCGGGAATCTTAGTTGGAACCGGTGGCCAATACGGATTATGAAGGATAGGATCATTTGTCAGTTTTGACACATCCGATAATTCCAATGTTGCTAAAAAGGGTAATTGAGGGTTAAAGGACATCTGAGGCCATGGGTAGGAGGTAGCACCAGAGTTCCAGCCAGCTGCTTGTTGCCCCCATTGATTCTGTCTGGATGGATTTGGCCCAGGAGGGTTCTGTCCGTAGGGATTTTTTCCATAGGGGTTATAGCTATAACTGGTTGGCTGACCCTGGATTTGCCCCCAGCATTCCATTGATTACCAACTTTGCCTCTAGGAGAAACATACGGTTGCTGGTAATTTTGATAAGGACTCACCTGCAGTTGTTGATAATTTTGGTACGGGAAAAATTGGGTTTGCCTCGGGGATTGCTAGAAACCATAAGGAAGCTAGGCTCCAAACTGAGCCTAGGGACTAGGCTGCATTTGATAAGCAGGTTGAGATTGGGATCCAACCTGCATTTGAGGATTGGATTGGGTCTGGAGCCCAGACTGGGGCTGAAAACCGGGTGGAGCTTGAGAAGCAACAATCATTTGAGTGCTCGGTTGAGCAGGCCCAGATGGATGTCCTTGAGAGAACTGAGGCTAAGCCATCTAGCCAGAAGGTTGACCTAGTTGAGATTGAGATTGACCCATTTGCCCAGAAGGTTGAGCTTGCTGGGTATTGGGTTGTCCTTGCACAACTGAGGGCTGTCCTGATTGACCAAGTGGCTGAGCAGACTAGACGGTCGGTTGACCTGATTGGATTTGAGGCTGACCAACTTGTCCAGATGGTTGACCAGACTGGATGGTGGGTTGGCCTTGCTGAACGTAAGGCTGACCGACTTGCCCAGAAGGGTAGCCTTGCTGGACACCAGGTTGGCCTTGTTGCATGTAAGGTTGTCCCGAATTACTAGAAGGTTGCCTGAAATAAGTAAAAGATGAACCACCAGAGGCTGAAGGTTGTCCCTGGAAGGGTTTTCCTTGTGGGCCTCCAGGTTGCCCTGGATAAGGCTGTCCATAATACTGTTGCCCATAGGAGGGCTGCGTGTAAGACGACTGACCTTGATAGGGTGGTCCTTGAAAATTGGCAGGGGGTACTTGGCCACCATGATAACCGGTGGTACCCCAGGCAATGGATAATGGGACCGTGACCTCAACCGCAGGTTGAGATGGCAAAGGTTGGGGGTAATAAATATGAGCTCCTTGAGAATCGTAATAATGAAACGGATCTTGGGGGTCCAGATTCTGAAGAGCTTGTAAATATTGATCGTATGCCCCCTGCTGGAATGGAACCAGAAGAAGGTGGGGCATTTAGTGTAGGATCAACAACTCCGGATGTAGATGCTGATGGGCCACTATTCGCAGATTCGGACGAAGGTTCAGCAACAGTGGTCACAATTGAGGATGCAGTGATGGCACCAACAACATGGGCTGAAGAAGCCACATAGACAGTTGAAATAGTCGAGACTGAGGTGACAAACACATTGTGAATTTGAGGGATAAAAGATTCCAAATTCGGAGTGAAAGTATGAGACCACATGGAACTCGTAAGGGGAGTCCTAGAACCCATAACATCCCTCAAAGCCTTATAGCATAAAGGCAGGGTGACACTAAGAGGGGTGACACAGAAGGGTGTAGTTTCTATTGGGATAGGAATTTCACCACTCGTCACAACGGATTCTTCACTCGTGATGGGGGATGTGTCATCCATGTCAGAAGAAGACATTGGGACCAAAACACTAGGAGGAGTACCGGGAATATCTTCTTCGGAAGGCTCCCAAATGGGGTTCCAATGAATATCGTAAGACTTGTCTTCTGGGGTGCGAGAGTTAATCGGTTGGATACTCGGAATGACAGGGAGAGTATCACTAACAACCAGTATCTCAGGAGCAATAGAAGAGGGAGACCCTTGGTCACTTGGAATAGGAGACGGGATCGGTGATTCTGCCAGGATGATTCGATTCAAAAATCCTAGGAAAACTAACGAGAAAGAACCCTACTCAAGCTAACGCAAACAAGATCTAACAGGGTAAATGTGAACGTGGTCGAATAAATTTTAAGACACAGGAATAGAAGTTGACCTCTTCGTCTTTAAAGAGTCTAGAAAAGGACAAAAAGAAGACTCTAGCCGCCTTCGAATATTTAATGAGCCTAAAGTGACAAGTGCTCAGATTGACCTTTTCTTTTAGGGAGTCTGAAAAGGAACGAAAGTGACTACTATGGAGAACTAGGCAAAAGGTTTACCAAACAATCCGTAAAACTGCATATACACCTTGGCAGTCATATGAAAACCAAGGACTTTTTGTACGGAAGTCAATCTTCCCGAATGTTGTGTTTGGTGCATTACGGTTTGCAAGGTGGTAGACACGACTTCCTAAGGATAAAGGATGATAACCTAGTGGGGTCTCCCAAGATATACTCGACAGTACATGGGAGCAAAATTCCGTACTAGACCACTATTGAATCACAGAAGGAGGAATCATCCAACCTTGAGTGAAAACAATAGTGACTAGGTTTAACGATGCCGGAGCACGTCTCTAGCCTAGACCTCTAAATAGTGTGCATTGTTCCAATGTGTTGTTAGATTTATTCAGTTCATTTTAGAGTTGATCTTGGATTATGTTTCAGTTTTCAAGCCTTACCGTATGTATACAACAAATCCTAGGATGCAGCTAGAATGAGCGAAATATCCTTTTCCTTCAATAAACACCTACCTACGGGAGGGTAGAGAGATCATTCCCAAACCAAGAAAACCAAAATAAACATAGACAGTCACTCAATGCATACAAGCATCAATTACTAAAGTGCACGAATACTACTAATGAGAGATTTTATCATTCGCTTTCCAATATGCAAACTTGAAATGAAAATTCACTTTTACTTTCGTATACTAAATGAATGCAATCCTTTTGATTTTTATGTCTTTAAATCTAGAAGAAACAAATAAGCAAACAAGCAAGTGTGAAAAAAATCAATTGATCCAAAAAATTGTGATCTATATTCGGTAGTGAAAAGAAATCGAATCAATACCAAAGATTGGTTCAATAACAGTCACTAAACAATCAACCAAAAACGAGCAATGGGGAAGGATCAATCAAAATAACAAAAGTTGCAAACGAACCTTGAACAAACTGGCAACCAAGCCAACTGATTCAAGAAACTTGAAATAATAAACTAGGTCACACAGGCAAAAAAACAAGATTCATTCAACAAAGCTAACGAAAGAGTGCCTTAACCATAAACAGTGAAAAACAAGGTACTAAGCAAGCAAGAAAAGCAAGGGACCAGCAGGACTAATGGGATCAGGAGGTAGAATTGAGAAAATCAATTCTACAACAATCAGTGCGGGTAATACACAAGAAACTAGTGCTGATAAAGAACTAACCGCAACAGCAGAGTGATGTCAGCACGGAAGTACACGACTTTTCCGTGATGGTCGGATTTTCAGAACCGCCACGACTATGAGACGTAATTACGCGATGCATAGGATCTTACAAAAGGGTGAGCTCAATGATAGCGCGATTGTTAAATTTCTATCCACGATGATGTTCAAAACAATGATAGATGAACGAAAACTCCCAAACCAAAAACAATCATTCCTTCAATCAAATAGAGGTACTTCCCAGATCAAGCCAGGAAACTCAAAAGCAGAGTCCAATTTGTGATGCAGGAAAGTGTTCCTCTGTGGGCAGAGGCAACCCCTCTAGCCCTAGAGTGGGTCTAGTCACAAATAAGTACAAATCAACAATAGCTTTCCTGAAACAGTCATAGTTGGAGGACTACCTCAACTGGTGGTCGATGGAGTTCCGTTGCGCTATTCTAGCTTCTGCTTCCTTCTCCTAATGAGTGATCAACCTGAAACAATGCAAAGGAAATACAACAAAGCACGTAACCGGAAAACAACAATGATCTATTTACTCACAAAGTCAAGAAGTCATGAGCTATCAAGTAAATTACATACAAGACATAGAAAAACATCATTGATTGTATTAATAATGAAATAAGAGCAAGCTTACAACCAAAGTCTTGACGTCGCAAGCCTTCTCAGAGGAATCCAGCCAGCATGTTCGTCAAGCATTCACTCTTTAAAGATGGTGTTAGAAAATTATATATTACGGAGCAATGGAACACACAAAATATTTCAGAAATATAAACAGAGAAAACACATAAAACAAGAGAGACACAGATATACGTGGTTCACCCAGTTTGGGCTACGTCCACCCCGAATAGCCAGTCCTTCCTTTCTATTATCCAGCAAAATGAAGAGACACAACCTACAGCAGATCCGCTGTAATATCCTCTGTTTTCTCTCACAGTCTCACCTCTCTACTTCTCGCTCAGAGAATACACATCTATATTACACAGCCTCAATACAATGCCCTCATACAAAGAGAGGGGTTGCCTTATAGGGAAAAAAACCCTAAACTAAACATAAGTTCTACCATCAGATCATCCGCCTAATGAATGGCCCAAATTGACTAGAAATTACTATACTTTTACAAGGCAATTTTACAGCTGTTTTTAGCTTCGGGGCACTGCCCCTAAAACCCCTTGCTAGGGGGGGCTCCCCAAAGGTCATAGCCACCCCCCTGGACCCCCCCCTGCAGCGAATATTTTACAGGTGGCATTGCCCCCCCATTTCAAATTGGGGTCCAATGTGGCGATACCTTTGAATACAAAAGATAATCAGGCTCCACACCCAACATATGGATCTCCCAACATACAAGATTCTCTCTCACTCATAAGTTTTACACAAAGTTAAGGGCACTTCACAACCTTCCACAAGCTATCAACAATCTCACACTTGTCACACTCACACCAGCTATCTAGCAAACTCACAAACACTAACAGCACTGCTCAACTAGCCAACTATCCCAAAAACTAGCAATGCATAGAAATGGTGAGAGTTTAAAATAGGAGAAGGAGTCTCCATGGAAGGTGGAAGAGTGAGCTTATCCCCAAGGAAGGTAGCATAATTGATGGAACAGCCACATCAAAGGAGGAAAGGTGACACAAACTATGCCAACAACTAGGTCTGGAGTCATCCAGAAGGCTGACTTTTGGAACAAATTCGCCCAATCTGGATCATCGCGGGGGCATAACTAATCTTTAGCGCTGACATCACTAGTGAGAAATGTAGCTAGTCAGATCATTGCTAAAGATAATACGTAACATCACACTGGAGCATGAAATCGGACCATCGCGGGAATCTGATGTACTTCCGTGCTGGCAACGTAGCTGCACTGTTTATGAGCGCCCTTTAGTGCATATATTAAGTCCACAATCACGATGAGGCAGATAACTTAGGAAAAATGGGTCATTTGGCAGCACAAGAGAGCATTTTTTCAATATGAGCGTGTTTGACTCGGACACATGACACAGTGGAAGGATTGGAGTGAAGGCAGTGACAAATTACTGTGTAACACCTGGGAGATGGAGATTTCCTTGATGTACTTCTGAAGCCTTTCTGCCTTGAGATCCTTGGATGATAACCATTGCCTCTCACATTTTTGACATCATCTACGTTCCTTCTTGGAGCAGGATTTCTTCTATTGTAGCCTTGATTTTTCTCCTTGCCTTTGCTGGAACTGGGAGCATCACCATTTCTTTCTAGCTTCTTCACATCCCTTTTGTTTAAAGAATTTTCATTCTTTTTTGAGGATTCACCTGCATACTTGAGACCTGATTTATCAAATGGACATATGTGATAGCTGAGCATGTCATCCAAGGCTTGAGAGCTCTTCAAGATTTTGTTCATCCCTTCAACCTTTGCTCCGAGGAAGAAAATATATTCTTCCAATCTTTCACACTCATTATTCTTCTTAGCAAATTGTTTCTCTGTTTCTTCCTTGATACAAGTAGCTTCATCTGCTTCTATTTTAAGGGATATGATATTTGACTTCATTTTGAAGATTTATTCATTCTTTGCTTGACTGCTCTCCATTTCTTCCTTGATCCTTGTAGCTTTACATGCTTTAGCGTTGAGAAGCTTGATGTTGGATTTTAATTTGAAGATTTCTTCATCCTTTTCTTTTAGTTGATAGATCATGGTGTTTCTTTCCTTTCTTGCTTCATCAACCTATCCTTCTATGACTTCCAATGCTTCCATGGTCTTTTTAGCTCCTTGTGCTTGTTTTTGCTTCTTGTAGTTGAGACTTGAGAGAGGAGACCTCTACCTTGTATTGACCAATCTCTTCTTCAAGTTTGTTCAAGATCTTGTGCCTTTGTTCAAGTTGACTTGACAAGGTATCTTCCTAATTATTTTCTTTATTCAGTTGATTTGTCATGGATATGAATTCTTCATGATGCTTTCTTTTTCTTTGATGAAATTCCTTCTTAAGCTTGGCAAGCTCTTCATCCCTTTCTTGTACTTGAAGCTTGATGAGGTCAAATTTCTTCCTTGTTTGATCTTGGTCACCAACTAGTGTTATCTTCTTAAGTTCCTCATTTTCCTTTTTCAAATTTTTAATCTCTTCCATGGCAGTCATAAGTTAAGCGAGGAGTTCTTCTACAAATTTTTTTTCATTCTCTTCATCTTCTAGGTTTTCTTTGGCCTTGATGTCATCATTCTCATGTTCAGCTTCTATGATGGGTTCTAGATTTCCTTCTAGATTTCCATCATCTTCTTGACTGAGGTCATGGTCAATGCTCCTTTTGAGTGAAGGTGATGAAGTTTGTCCCATATACCCTTTGCTGATGAACATTTTCCTAGGTTGTTCTTTACAGAATCAGATAGCCCATTCAAGATTGCATTCATTGCTTTTGCATTATACTCCTTGGATTCTTCATCCATCCTGCTATCATCAATCACTGATTTCCATATTTCACTGTGTTATGAAACCAGCTCACAAAAAGATAGAAAAGATAGATCAACACCTTAGAAATAAGCCTCTTTGAGGGGGCAACCTCCTTTACATTACACAAATGAATAATTCTTAGATGATACAAATGACAAGACCTCCTTTCTATATATAGGAGTCTAAGGGGTCATAATATAATCAGATTCGACATAACAATAATAAATAGGGACCTAACACAATGCCTTGAGTTTGTAGGAAATTCCTCATTCTTACTTTCCATATATTAAAGTTCCCATTGAGCCTTGGAGCCTCCTCAAATTGATTGTCTTCTATTTTAGTAGTAGAGGGAGACACATCCTTAGGAGGATTGGAGACTTTCTTCCTTGACTTCGCCATTTGTGTTATATAGATCAACCTTCAAGCCGTTAGGCTTTGAATGAAGGTACTGGCTTTGATACCAATTGTTGGAAATATTTGGGGGGGGGGGGTGAATCAATATTTCTTTTTCTGACTATTGTTTTACTAGTTAAAACATATATATTCAGAACACAAGATGAACAACAAGAATAAATGATTTTATTAATATAATCTTTGCAGTAAAATAGATACAATATATAGATGGTTGCAATCAGTTTCCAAGCACAAACTTGGACTTTTGTGAGGCTCCAACCTCCAGAGCTCCAACTCTATTTCGCCAAGGCACTAATCTTGGACTTAGGAGCACCAACTCCCAAGGACTTCAATCCTTCTAGTTCCTGAGATACCTGTCCCAAGGACACCTATCCTTCCTACTTCTAAGGCACCAATCTAAGGACTCCAATCCCTCTTACTTCTAAGGCATCAACCTCAAGGACTCCTATCCTTCTTACTTCTGAGGCACCAGCCCCAAGGACTCCAATCCTACTTACTTCTAAGGCACCAGCCACAAGGGTTCCAACCCAATATTGTCAAGGCACATTTGATCATAATGTTTTTCTCTCAAGACTCTTCATTACTGAGTTTTGTCTGTTTATGGCTTCATTGTAGTCTCCATGCTACAACATCAATGACAACCAGTCTTCTTATGAAGGAGTCTTTACAACTCCTCATACTGCCCCACACAGAGTCTCCAATAGCCTTCATGACCTCTGATAATGTCTTCACACAGCTTTCAGTCAGTCTACTGTTAGCTGCACTAAGCTCTACATAAAGAACAACTTTTTGTTCAAGCATCTATTCTAATGTCACAGTGAATGCGTTTGCATGACTGTTTCTCTGCTGGCTACTTCTCCCCTTCAACTGTCTACTATCCTAGTGGTCCTTCGGCCCTCTTTCTATTCTACTGGACCCTCTTTCTATTCTACTGGACCCTCACTTTGTTCTGTTGGACCCTCTAACTTCTTTCAAAAAAGTTCAACAACACCTGTTCTCTATTTTTTGTTTTTGTTTTATACATTCCTGATCCTCTGACTATCAGTTTCCTCTTTTTTGCTGGCTCTTTGGCTTTCTCCTTGTTTACTTCAGCTTCCTCACCACTTCATTTCTTTGGCTTTTCGGTCACTGTAGCTTCCTCTATCTCTACGTGCTCACAGGACAAGTTAATTCATAACAGAGGTCCAAATACACAGAGCAAAATTGTTGCATGTTAAAACTGTAACAGAGCCACGTTTTTTTTATGATAATAGGCATACACAGAGACTATTTTGTTTAACAAACATGCCACATCCTAATCACAATTGCAATCGGCGTTAGTTCAGCCTCCTGAACTATCAGGAGCATTCCTTAATGTATTTTTGTCTCCAAACCCCGCGCAAGCCAAATATGAAAATACACAGGAAATATGAGCAAAAATAGGCGAAAAGGCTAAATGGTGGACTTCAAGAGTTATTTTACCCACATCTATCTCGTATCGGGTCCACTACATATATTGCAATCGACAATCAAGGTTTCCGAGGTCCTTTATACATCAAGCCCATGGCATCGTCGATGGCTGACGACTGATCCTCTTGCGGATGCGATATAATCATTAAGCCATGTTACAATGTTTAAGCGGGTCCGCATGCTTTATCGCAATCAGTGCTTTGCAAGGTCCGATAGGTGGACACGATATATAACACACCGTTTCATAATGTGCTGCGGGTCCGTTGTAATATATATATATATATATATATATATATATATATATATATATATATATATATATATATATATATATATATATATATATATATATATATATATATATATATATATATATATATGTTGCAATTGCTTAAGGCCCACATACATAACAATATATATGAAATACTACCTGGACTTCATCTATTTATATACTCAGACATATATGTCCTCGGGTCTGCATATATGTATCGCAATCGGGGGTTTGGGGTAATGGCACATAGTCGAACCGTCGATTAGCATATTGCTAATATATATGTATGTATGCCGCTCCGACAGTGTATTCCACTATAGCTCAGTCTTCCGCCTCCTATAGTGTATTTGCCTATATATATGTTTTGGCCTCCATTTGCCCCTCTGATAGTGTATTCTGTGCATACTTATATAAATTCTTCCTTTTCCACTCTGATAGTGTATTTGCATATAACTAAGTCTTTCTGCCCCCGATAGTGTATATGCAATCCAACTAAGTCTTTTTGCGTTCGATAGTGTAAATGCAATCCAACTAAGTCTTTTTGCCTTCGATAGTGTAAATGCACGTATATATATGTTTTTGCCGTCGATGGTGTTAAATGCATATATAGATGGGTTTTGGCCTCCGATAGCTCCTGATAGTGTAAATTCATCCTTTGCTCCTCCGATAGCTCCCTTGCTCCAATATGGCTCCTCTGGCTTGGCCTTTCAAAGACCTCCTCTTATACCTTCATACCTTGATGGCTCTAATATGCCTCCTTTGTTAACTCCTCTAGCTTATGGCTTAGCTATCCTGATGGCCTTGCTCCCGTCTCTTCATGGATCTATTCTACTTCCCCTTGGCTTCATATCATCATCTAGTATCTAGAATATTTCAATATTGACATGAATGACAACCTAGGTCAACATTATTCTCCCTGAAGGACTATGCATTAGGAAAATTCAAGCCTCAAACCTCAAGCTCTAGCCCTTGAACCCCTCAACTGTACAATCTTCCAACTTGTTCTCTTGCAAGAACTGTGCATTGGGAACTCCAATCCTCAAGCCTCAACTTTGATCTCTTATGTCGCTCAATTGTGCAGTCACCTAGCCTGGCCTCTTAGAAATGCACATCGGGAAAATTTAAGGCTCAAGCCTCTAGCTTGACCTATTGAGTCCCTCAACTGCAAATTTCCTTAAGTATGTCCTTCCAAACTAGTGCATTGGGAAACCTCAAGCCTAAAGCCCCAATCTTGAGCTCTTGAACTCCTTAATTGCATAATCCTTTGACCCTAGTAATATTGAATTGCACATTACATAGTCTCAAGCATCAGTCCTAGACCTTAGCCTTTGGAAATTTTCAATCCTTGAGTCAATCACTTAATCAGTCATCGGGTTCTAGCCCTAGCAAGTGATTTCATGAAACATGTTAGATTAGGAGTTTTCAGATTGATGTCAACTTGTCATGAGTGGTTTTCAGTTGCAGGTACTCTATCTTATCATGACAAGATGATGATGAAGGAGAATTAGAAGGAGAAGGAGACCCTTCTATAAGACACCTTTGTAGCTACAAAGAAAAAGCTAATCATTGAAGAAAAGATGAAGAGACACTAGTTTTCGATAGAATATCAAAGATCATAATCACCTGAAGACTCCATACCAATCAACCTCCTGGAGGATGAATAATAAGAACATGCAAGATTCATCATGAAGATGCAAAGAAAGCAACAAAAGGAGCAACTTGGTAATTCCACATCATCATGAAGTTTGATTGCATAATTTTCAAGAGTCCTCTCAAGAGTCAGATGTGTCATAGTGCCTTGCCACATCATTTTTGGAATGTAATTATGTAATGTAAAATGGGTGGAAGACCAAGGGTCCCACATGGAATATGAAGAGTCACTATTAAATTCTAAATTCATGTAGACCACTCAACACATCAAGAGAATACACCATACTATCATTGAGCTTCCTCCAATATATGGATGAACTGAGGCGATCAACTCAATAATTACCAAGAACTACTGAGCTCCACAAACTCTGTTCATACACTTTGATTTGATCTGGATTCATCTCATTGACTTGATCAAGCCACTAACTCCACTTCATAAAGAATATTTTCAATGTTAATCACTTTCTAGAACATGGTTAAAGCTTCCCGACCTTTTTCATAAAATTTCCGAACACAAACCATCACCAAAACACTTAATTTACCTAAGATGCACGAGGAATCCATAGAAATTCTAGCTAAATTCTCAACTGCATGCACAAAACTATCTGATCCTGGTTGCAACTACATGTACAGGATTGTCTCCATGTGGTTGGATCCTTTCAACCACATGCAAAAGCTTAACTCCATGTGGTTGGGGAAGAGGATGGGAGAAAACCAATCAAATCAACTCAGAGCTCTCGAAAACTTCAGGGACACCTTCATCAATTCCAAAACACACTTCCAAGCCTCTATGACAAGTCTACAACTGATGATATAAGTCAAGAAAATTTGCAAAAAGTCAGTGACATGGATGCCCTAGTATTCCAAAATCCTCATCATGACCAAAAGCTCTAGCTCCTCAAGAAACAATAACTAGTTGTCCAAACACCTCAGCACCTGTAGCAACATCTCCAACACCTGTAGCAACATATCTAACACCTGCAATAGTAAAATCAAGTCATCCAACTGCCTCCAACACCTATAGAGGTACCTCCAACACAAGTAGAAGTAGCATCACAAGTAACAAACCAGCCCAACATGTATTGAAGCCAATCCTACTCAATCTCCCATTCTTGCACTAGGTCATGTGATAACTATGTTGAAATCAATGCCAACCAACAAGACCAACAAGAGAAACACTCATCACAGATCAAGAGGACTACTAACATCATCAGGTCGACATAAGACATATGCTTAACAATATCAGACCCTCTTGACATCAATGCCAACAGGTTGTTGTACTCAAACTCAATGGACACCAATTCCTTCTTGCCATAAACGAACTCAAAGAGATTGAACCTAGTGTTGGTTTTCCAGGTGGTATTATAGGCTCAAGTTGCCTCCACAAGTCAGGCTACCGAATACTTTTTTGTTGTTGTTGACAACTTTAGTCAAGATTTTCTCTAAAGCTCTCTTCATGACCTCCACCTTCCCATTTGCTTGAGGATGATAAACATTGGATTTTTTGTGTCTTATGTGATGTTACTCCATGATTCTCTCAATCATATTTGAAGTAAACTGAGCTCCTTGATTAGTGATCAACTATCTTGGGAATCCAAACTTATAAAAGATGTTTTCCCTTAGAAACTTTTCCACCTTATGTTCTTTTGTTGCTTTTAATTTCTTTGCTTGAGGCCACATTAGAGAAATTTTGAGGTCTAAAATGGGCATCCTAAGGAATATTATAAAATAATATTGGATATAATAAAATAAGATTAGATTACATCATCAAGTTTTGGAGGGAAAAAAGAAAAAACTACTTTTTGAACTCGTATTTTCAACTTGTCTCCCTATGATTTTACTCTAATTTTGAGCAGGAGCACTTTTTGGATGCATAATTTATTTTTTCATCCAAGGAGTACCCATGTTGCATACTTTCGATGGACCCTACTACACGGAAAATGTGAAATACATGAAAAAACGTGATTGCAATTACATTTTTCACGTATTTCACATTTTTCATAAAGTAAGGTTCATCGAAAGTATGAAACATGTGTACTCGGATGCATATTTAAATTCTACATCCAATGAGTGCTCATGCTCAATATTTGAGTAAAATCATAAGGATATAAGTTAAAAATATGAGTTGAAAAAGTAGTTTTTTTTTATAATATTTTTATAATTTTACTTGAAAAATGATGAATCATCCCCCATGGTTGACATCATCATATTAAATCCTATTGGTTTTTATAAAGTTTATTTTTGTTGTACATTTTTATTTTGAGGCCCATTTTTTAGCTCAAAATGTATCTAATGCTTTGTCAAATAATCAATTCACACAATGATGTATCTCTTTTGTCCATATCGAGGATCAATTGGTTCAATGAAATCCATGCCCCACTTCTCAGATGGTTGAAGATTCTCTTGAGGTTGCAGGGGAATTTCATCCTTTGTTATAGGCTTTCCCATCCTTTTGGCACTCATCACATCTGGTGGTGTATCTCCTAGGATCTTGGTGTAGAGTGGGCCAATAGTAGCTAGCTTGGATAATTTTTAAGGTTGTCCTCTTAGTATCAAAATTCACCCCACAGGGTCCATCATGGCATGCTAAGAGGATTTCAAAAACCTCATCCTCCTTTACACATCTCCTCAAGATTTGATATGATCCCAATTTGAAGAGATTTCCCCCAACCCAGGTGAAAGGGGCACGTTTTCTAACAATCTTACTCTTCTCCTTGGAAGATAAATTAGGAGGGAATATCCAAACAACCGAGAAATTTTCTATGTTATCAAACGAAGGAGACAATAGTGAAATAACAAAGAGGTGCTGATCCAGAAGGTTATAGTATATCATCTCTCATTTTCTGCAGGCAATGTTAGTCTAGACAAAGAATCTACAACCATATTTTCCTTCCCTATCTTGTCAACAATGGTTAGATCAAACTATTGCAACAATAATAACTAGCTAATAACCCTATCATTGACATTAGGTTTATCGATTAAATATTTAATGGTTGAATGATTAGTATGAATAATGACTTGGAACCCAGTGATATAATGCCTAAACTCGTTTAAGGAGTGCATAATAACTAAGAATTATTTTTCGGTAACTATGTAATTAAGTTAATCTTTGAAGATGTTCTTACTGATGAAATATATGGAATAGGGAAACTTGTATTCCACTTGTCCCAAAGCTTCTCCTACAACCTTGTCTGATGCATCTGTGTGGATGTGGAAAGGCAATGCCCAATTGGGACCTCTAAGAATTGGTGCAGTAGTTAATTTTTCTTTCATCTCTTCAAATGCCTCTTGACATTTATCTGTCCAACAAAAATATGAATCTTTAGTTAACAATCCAAACAAATGTGAAGCCAACTTACTAAAATCCTTAATGAATCTCTTGTAATATCTCGCTAGTCCAAGGAAAATTATAACATCCCTTTGTTTCTAAGGGATAGGGACCCTTTTGATAATGACAATCATGTTAGGGTCAACTTGGATCCCTTCGTTATAAAGGAAGTGACCTAGTACAGTATTGCTTTCATCGAAAATTCACACTTCTCAGGACTTAGTGAGAGATTCATTTCAATGCATTTATTTAAAACTTTACAGATATTTGAAAGATCTTCCTGGAAATCATTTCCATAAGGAGTGAAGTTATCCATGTAGATTTCAACTATGTCATGAACAAGATCAACAAAAATACTCAAAATTTCCGTTTTGAAGGTAACAGGGGCATTGCATAAGCCAAATGGAAGGGCCTTGTAGGAAGAGGTCCCACATGGACATGTGAAGGTGGTCTTATCATGATCCTTAGGGCTGTTTTGGATATGATTATACCCACTAAATCCAAGAATGAAAAGAACTTCTTCCTTGCAAGACTATCCAATACTTGATCAATGAAAGTAAATGAAAAATTATCTTTCTATGTAGCCTTGTTGAGTTTCTTCTAGTCAACACATATCCTCCATTTCCCATTATTCTTGGGTACTATAAAAATAGGGGACACCCACTCATTATTTGAAATCGGGTAAATGAATCATGTGTCCAATAGCTTTTGCAGTTCTTCCTTCACAATATCTTTAAGGGTAGGGTTCATTCTCCTCTGGGGTTGGTGCATAGGTTTACATCCCTCCTTGATGTAGACATGATGTGTACAAATTGATGCATTCACCCCTTTAATTTCCTTGTAGTACCAAGTAAAGGAATCAAGATGTTTTCTTAACACAATGCATGATTTCTCTTCTTGTTTTGCTAAGAGGGAAGGATTGATTTTCATAGTTTTGGATGGATTAGAATTGATAGTGAACAATTCATCCCATGGATTTTTCTCAGGTAGACCTAGGGATTCTTCTACTAGCTTATCAATTAGCATGGCAGCAGGAGGTTGGTCCTGCAAAAAGTTATCAATAAGGTCATCCCCATCTAGCTGCATGCTTCCTATAGTAGTGTCTAATGTAAAAAATAGGTAGAGGGATGATTGATAAAAATATTCCTCCTCTTCTTCCTCAACCTACAAAGGTAAGTCATTCTCAACATAAGGTGTAGAAGGGGGGTATAATACAAGCTACTTTATGAGATGCCCATTTTCAATAGTCATGTTTCCATCCCTGCAACTAATGTAAGCATCAACAGTTGATAACTAGGGTCTCCCTAAATGAGAAGGTACTCATTAAGATTGGTTTTGGGTTGGAGGACAAGGAAGTTTGTGGGGTACTCCCAAGAGTCAATGGAGATCATCACATCTTCAGTAACTCCCTTATGGACTACTATGGATCTTCTTGCTAGTTGCAACACCATAGTGGTCTTTCTCAAATCCCCTTGGAGTTTGAGCTTCAACATAGTTTCCTTAGCCATCACATTGGTTGAAACCACAAGGTCAATTAGGGTGTTGAGGACTACAATACTGTTAATGTGCACATCCACTACCGGGCTACTAGGATCCAAATAATTTAGGGAGATAAACCTCCTAAGCATTAGATCAAACAACTTCCAAATAACATTGATAGTGGGGGCATCTCTTTTCTTCTCCCGGGCCCCTTGAAGCATTCTTCCATGATAAGTTTGTTGTAAATGGGAACATATTTAATGGCTTGGAGAAGGGGTATTTTAACACACAATTTCTTCAATTCTCCCAGAAGTTCAGACTCTTCTAGGGTGTGTTGTTTAGGTTGGACCAACCTTTTAGGATAAGGAGGTACACTGGATTATGGAGCACTAGCTTCCTTCTCTTTTTCAAGATCTTGAAGTGGAATAGGTGTGTGAGCATCTGGAAGTACCTTCCTAGACCTAAGGTTGATCTCCTGGATCTACGAAACATAAGCAAGATAGGATGTTTCCCCACTATAGACCTATTGGGCCTGCTTGTTGTTCATATTCATATTGGGTTGGGCTGACATCTGAGGTTTCTTAGGTGGA
Source organism: Pinus tabuliformis (assembly GCA_031772625.1). NCBI lineage: Eukaryota > Viridiplantae > Streptophyta > Pinopsida > Pinales > Pinaceae > Pinus > Pinus tabuliformis. The sequence continues at coordinate 714,733,350 of CM062811.1, read as the reverse complement.
TTATTGTGGGGTAGCTGTGGTTGTGGTGGAGGAGGAGGCATTAAGGCAAGATTTTGGCTTCTTGAGGCCTCCATCCTTGTGAAGGATTGCCCCATTGAGGAGGTTGAGGTTTATATGGCTAGAAGGGTGGATTAACAGGCCGAGGAGGATATTGAGGAGAATAGGACAAAGGAGAGGGCATGGACTAAGATGAGTGAGTTGGAGGATGCTAAGGATGAAAGGGTGCACTCTGGTTTGGATTGAAAGAAGGATAATGTGCACATTGCATGCCTTTCTGATATCATTGGGGCCCTTGTGGCCTCCTCTAAATGATGAAGCAGAGCTTCTCCAAGCCACTCTCTTCCCCTTGATATATATCCTTTAGGCTTGTAAGAGAGGGGAATTTTTTAGTTGCATGGTTCTCCTCACAAACAAAGCAAACCTCTATGACATTTAGTGGGAACTCATTTATGGGGTGCCTCTTGGTGCATCTATGGCAAAATATAGTTAGTCATCTTTATGCCTCCTCTTAATTTTTTTATTATTTTCATAGTATCCATTTGCAAGGCGAATGTGTATAACATCTCACTCTTAAAGTATTCTAGCATTCTCCCTATTTCATGTTTGATGGCTGAGGTAGAGAGAGAAGAGGTGATCAGGCCTTGACTAGACCTACCTCTCTTCCTTTCATCCCTAGAATTATTCTTGAATATTTCCTTAATGTATTCATAATTTAGTTGGTAATGTCTCCACCAAACAACATATTAAGGGTCTCCATCAAATCCTCCTTAATCCCGCGGAGAAGTACAAGATACAAGGATTCTAGTTCAATGGTGTTGTTAGCTCTTTTATAGTTGAGTTGGAATATTTATTCATAATCCTCTAAGGATTCATCTAGCCCTAGGGTCATCCTAAAGATCTTCTCTTTTGTTTCTCTTGATATACAATAGTCCTTTTATTTATTATTAGAGGCTTATTTCATTTTAGCCTAAGTGGTGATGGTACCTCCTTCCAAGCTCATGAACAAGCACAAGGTTACATCCTTGAGGGTAGAAGGGAAATTTTTTAGCTTTTGCTCATCATAAGTGTAATCATAGGTTCTATAAGCCACATCAAACTTGAACATGAATCTATCAAGGTCTTCAGAATCTAGGCCATGAAAGTGTGGGAGAGAAGTGGGGGTTATTTTCTCCATTCTATCCTCCCCATTGGTTTCTTTGATAGGAAATAGCTCAGTTTGTCTGTTCTCAGTCATGTTTTGGGTAGGTGATGTGGGTTCTTCTTCCCCTATGGGTTCTCCAAATATTTTTGGATGCTCACCTAAAGGATTTTCCAACTCCTCTATAGTCAGAGTAGGATGTTCACAGTCACCAAAGAAGAGTGATGGTTGAATTCTAAAAGTGGTGGGGTTTTTTAGTAGAAATTTCCCTAGATTATCCCTAATCCTACCACACATGGAGTAAGTTTGTGTGATTTTTGTGAGAAAAACTGATGCAAATCAAAAGTAAAATGGAAAATAAAATAACTCTAATCATAAACAAAACCTACTTAGACACCTCCCTAGAAATGACACTAAAAAATTATGAGCCCTAGTATTGCAACAAGAGTGTTACTTTGAAGAAATGGACAAGACCAAGCTATATAAATACCAATGTATCAATTGAATTTATATTTGCAAGAAAAAAAGATTGCACAAAAGGAAAGTTCTAATCTACTTGCATAAATGGAAATGTTAATCTATTTGAAAAAATGGAAATGGTACTCTACTTTGCAGAATTGTAAATACTAACCTAATTTCTCAAATGTAAATGATAACCTAATAGCAACAATGTAAAGGATACTCTACTTGAAGAATATAGAAATTAATCTATCTGCATAACATAAATGTTGCATCAAAGAGAAACCTAATCTATACATACAAAATAACAATGCTTGAAATAGAAGCCCTAGCTTAAGAAGCACAAAAGAAAGAAATCAAACTTAATCTACCTTGCATAAAGTAAAGAGAATTAAATCATTGTTTAATCACTACATTCAAGAGATATTATATCAATATAGTTCATTAGGTTCTTCATAAATTAATCATGAAAATCATCATCATGCTATTCAATTTATGAACCTGTCTACTAACCCTAGTTGCTGATATGTGTTGTAGTGGTAGAAAGGTAAGTACTAAGTGGTATTGGGTTTTCCTAAATCATGGTTTCATAGATTAAGATACATTGTTAAGTTCTAGAAGAAAAAATCAATATTTAAGGGAAATTTTGGTCAAATTTTGAGGGCTTCTACACAGTGCTATAGGGTGCTACAAGATTTCTACATGATGCTATAGGATTGCCATGTTTTTCTACAAGATTGAATCCTTGAGCATCCTGAGAGATAAAAAGGCAATATGAAGGAGGTAAAATGTAGTGGAAGGTAGAATAAGGTTGTATCAGGCCGTTTCCAAGCTTAGTACCCTCAGGGGCCCATCTTGCACAAGGAGCAATGCACATCGTGGCCTTCAACATACCAAAAATGTACTCTTGGTGAACAATGCTTTGAGAAAGTTTTGAGGTATAAAGAAAGGAGTGTAAATAACAATTATAACCCTACAAATCAACAATAGTACCTCCACACCACAAAAAGTTACTCAATCTTGCCAAACATCGAGAGCATGTTAACAGTGAAAATTACAAAAAGTTGAAATAAAAAAGAAAGGATGAGTTGAATTTTATTTTAGATATGATTACTCCAATAAAAAACAACCTACCTTGTAGTTTGCATGAGACCTACATCCACAAGATATTATGATTCGTATGCTTAAATAAAATTGCTAAACCAATCACCAATTTGTAGAAAGCAAAGATGCAAAAAGAATCCTAATCATAGACCTAACTACTGCAAAAATAAAATAACTATATTTTTGGTTTTCCAACACAACATCCCCAACCACACTTCCCACAATATATGTGATTCATAGACTTTCACAAGAATTTTTTGATAAAAAAAATCATGCTAAGAAGGAAAGAAAATACTACTAGGAAATATAATTCATGAATAAAATACACAAAGAGAGATATTGGAGTCTCTGGGTTGGGCCCTAACCTAAGGGCACTCAACCCTCTAAAGCAAACTTAGATTGAATATATCAGAAAAATTCTCATTAACATAAAATAATGCTCAAGTACATGATAAAAGGAATGAAAATGACAAGTTCGAGCTTCTAGCTCTTAGTAGTCTCTATCTTCTCCAAAAGTTTGAATCCTATTGAGACCTTGGGCTTCCTTATTTAAGCAAAACTGACTGAGGGGGAACCTTCTTGGAAAGAGGGTTGCTTCCCTCCAAAATCCATGAAAAGGTGGAGCTAGCTCCCTGAGATCCTCACAGTCGTTGAGTTCATCAGTTGTTAGTAGATCCTCAAACTGTGGGGGAGTAAATATAGGGAGAAAGTCAAGTTGCAGGTGAGTAAGTGTAGGGGACAAGCCTCCTGCATCTTCTATAGATACCCCTAGTGTATCTCTGCATAGTAAATGCACTTTTTTCTCTCACAGTAATCATATTAGGCCATGAGATATGATAAACATACTTTAGTCTTCATAATAAACAAATTATAGTAAAAAATATGCTATCAAATGTGAAGAAAGAGGTAAACATATGTTGAAGGATGGCCAAATGGACCTTGTTATGTATGTATTAATGGGGCCCATCAGGCATGTGAAAAATGAGGTTTATTTCAGAGGAATGATTGTATACAAAGAAATATTGGTCGAGCATAAGCAAATGTGAGTCTCTTTTAGAAAGTACAAGCTTATTTGAAGTAGGTCTTAAATCTTGAGATTAGCTAGAGAATGAAGAAAGGTTGCAATTGGATTTTGCATTACCAAATTATCCCAATTATTAGATATATTTAAGACTGGAGTAAAACCCTAATTTATGTTTGTTTCCAGATATATCACTTCCTTCTAGCCGAATTAGTGAATATTTTGAGGCCACAAAGGTTTAATTCGATGGATGTTGATATGCTTGTAGTTGTGGGCTAGTGAAACTATTTCAATGATTGGTGGATTGTTTGCATTTGTTGGCTACTAAAATGGAAAGTTGAGAATAACACATAGTCAAAGTAGTGAAGTCCAAACCTTTGCCACTTCTCATAAATTTTATCAATGTTCCCATATATCACTTAGGATTTTATAGTTGATACCATATAATATTGAAAAAAATTGAGAACTGAGGTTTAAATGAATTGGGATTGGAAGGATAGTGAAAAGGAAATTAATAATGGATATGGACCAAGGGATGATTTTCACTAGAATGGACTATAGATACAAACTATAGAATAATTGTCATTGTAGGGGGTCTTAACTACAATATTCTTATCACTGTAGGTTTTCCTTTCCATCCCAAAATTTAACAAATTGGTAATACCATAGATGGACATAAACGTTGCAATATCATGGAAATCCTTAAAAGCAATTATGAAATTGGTGAACAAAACTTTGATACAATTGGGAGTTGAGTTATGTTCTTTAGATGGGAAGGATTCCACAGTAGAAATGGTTCACAAGGTTAGCTAGAGTGAAATTTTCTTCATCAATGGTTAGCGAAGGCTATGTAGAAGGAAATATGGCATATGAGGAGGAAACTATGGATTTTTCTAATGATCATTTGGTGGGTAAAAGGATCTTATCCAACCCCATTTTAGGTTGATGAGATGTTGTGTGGGATAACGATAAAATTCTCCATGTTGGATGTAGACCACTAGAGGAGTTCGCCATGGATATTATGAGTGAGCTAGCATAGGAGATGGGTGAACATTGTGTGTCAAGATCTCAAGATAGTTTGAAGAAGCGGTGACGGTTCCTTTTAGCAATGAAATAAAGGACCATAAATACAAAAAAATTTTCACCCCATGCAAAATTAGGGGAAATTTGAGGTATAAAATGGGCCTCCTAAGATAGATAATAAAATAATAGTTAAATAATAAAATAAAGGAGAAAAAAGTTTCAAATGGAAATAAAGAAAATACGTTTCTTAATTGTATTTTTATTTGTTTCCTTATAGTTCTACTCAAATTTTAAATGTATGCACTCATTGGATTAAAGTTATAAACATGTTTTTCTCATGTATTTATAGTTTATCTCACTATGGGTTATCAAAATCATCTATAGTAAGTACTCGTTGGATATGGAATTTGAAGATTGAGTAAATCTATAAGGTGAAAAGTTGAAAATACAAGTAAAAAAATAGTTTATTCTTTGTCCTCCAAAATTATTTACCCGTATGGTTAACGTCTTCATCATAAATTGTGTTAGTTGTCTTAAAGTTGGTATTTATAGTACATTTTTCTTTTAAGGTCCATTTTAAACTTCATTTTTTTTTCTAATGGGAATAATGACCTTAATCTTGCAAATCCATCAACCTTGAATGCTTAGCCAAGCAAGGATAGTAGTTTTCCACACTCAATGTATGAACTAGTAACCACATTGAATTATTTTTGTAATGAATTGGTTTCCTTCACTACTAGGATACTAGTCAATGAAATTTTTTTATTCTACTATTTATGTTGGCATTGTGTTGGATTTGAAGGTTTTGAGTTGCAACCCATCCTCATTTTTTAAGGTTGTGGGAACTAGTCTTAGGAGGGCTCTAGAAAGATAAAGATACATAAATGTATCAAGAAGACACAAGAGGCCATAAACATGAACCTGGGTGGAGAAATAAAATGTAATGACATTATGGACATGGGAGACCAGGCTCTAGTAGAATGTTTACTAGGGAAGAGAATGAGTTTAGAGGAATTGAAGAATTAGACCCAACAAATTTTTAAACCAATAGTGGGGGCCTCTTTATGTACCCTCATTCTTGTAAAAGGTTGGTTGTTTAGGTGTTTAGGATTATCAAAGAAAAATAAACTATCTTGTAATATCACTAGAAGTGGGGATCTCAATCCCTATTCTTAAAGAAATGGTAGGTTAAGCTTAATGTCAAATCGATTGATGTGGACATTCTCCTAGTATGGCTCTATGTCCTTATGTTGTTTAGGTGTGCGTTATATTCTTTCCATGACTAGCCCCACGCGTGAAGTGAGGGGTTAGAGGGGGGCCGGATGACCACCCTTCGTTGCGTCGGGCTTAGCAAGGGGGCAAAAACTCACCATGTTGGGAGGTTTACAGGGGGATGGTAGCCCCCCTATACAAGGTTTGGGGTAGCACCCTAGGAATTTTTTTTTGGACCGTATATTAGGTGGGCGGACCTACCTATGGTTTTGTGCATGGGTTTCACACATGATTTTGGGCATGATGGTTTTTTTCCCATGGTATTTTTTAGATACAATTAAGGGAACTATGGTTATGTTCTAATCCATGGTTAATGGATTGGGATTTATGAATGCTTCGACATGTATATGTATATATTGTAACATTGAAAGGAATATAATGAAAAATCAATATGGTAGTCCCAATTTTGGGATCCAGGGTAAAATCACTGTGTATATCTATTTTATGTTTTATGCTATCTCCAATGTTTATTTTTTGTTTTTAGAATTCTCATGCAGGTAGTTTATGTACATGGTTAAAACCTACATGTGGTATCATAGTTGTTTTGGCTTCAAGGGGGCGCCTTTGCTACTGGGGGGCTTTTCTCGGGCTTGTGGTAGACCATGTTCAGTGGGAGATCTACGGGATTGATTCTTGCAGTGAAAGAAGATGACAAGTAGTGGAAAGATAGAGATCAAGAAATTTAATGGTCATAGTTTTGAGTTGTGTAAACTTAAGATGGAGGATCTACTGGTGGATAAAGATCATTGGATGATGGTAGTTATGAGTACTAAACCAATGACAATGTCATATGAAGACTGGGGGAAGTTGGATCGGAAATAAAAGAGCATACCATGGTTGTGTATCTTAGATTTAGTATTTTTAAATGTATTAGGGGAAGCTACGACAGAGGCTTTTTGTGGGACAAGTTAGGGACTTTGTACCAATCTAAGTCTCTGGTGAACAAACTGTTCCTACATAAAAAGCTGTAAAACTTGAGGATGAAGGATGGAGACTCGGTGAAAAAGCATCTGAACACCTTTAATAATGTGGTAAGGAAGTTGTTATATATTTATATTAAAAATTCAGATGAAGATAAGTGCATCAGTTTTTTGTGTTCTCTACCAGATTTGTGAGATGGTCTAGTTGTTGCAATAGGTAGCAATACAACTACCTTGGATTTTGATGAAATAGTCTCATCCTTGCTATGGGAGGAGATGAGACAAAAAAATGTGGAGGGACAGAATGGTGATGCCTTGTCTGTATGAGGATGGTCCCATAACAAAAACAATAAGTCCTCAAGTGGGAGATTTAAATCTAGATGGAGATATAAATCTCCAGGAAAACTTGTAAAGGTGTGCTGGAAATGCAGAAAGGAAGTGCACTCCAAAAGGGACTGTAGATATAAAGCTCCTAAGAAAGGAAAGGGATCTGATGATTCTCCTTCTATAAAGGAAAAAACCACCCCAGAGGAAGGTGGGGATGTGTACTTGGATTCTTCTTCAAGTACACATGTAGATCATGAGGCATGGTTGATTGACTTAGGTGCATCCTTTCACTTCACTCCCCATAGGGAGTGGTTCTGTGAGTATGATAAATATGATGGTAGTGATGTCTTCTTAGGGGATGACATGAAGTTTAGAATCATCGAACGTGGAAAATTCAAGCTGAAGTTGCAAAGTGGAAGGATTAGAACACTTCCAGGTGTTCTGCATATTTCTGCATTGGCTATAAATCTAATTTATGTAAGCAAGTTGGATGATGCAGGTGTAAAAACAATGTTTGAGAAAGATACCTACAAGATGGTTCACGGAGCACTGGTATTAATGTGGGGATTTTGGATTGGAAATCTGTTCAAGATTTTGGGTAGCACTGTTATTGATGGATGCAATAGTTTTGAGGTTCTTGAAAGTAGAGCAGAAAACCTTGTGGTCTCTGGAGAAAATACCATGCTATGGCATCAAAGGCTTGGACATATTGGAGAGAAGGGCCTTCAAATACTTCATGGTAATGGTATGGTAGAAGGTATGTCTAATTTCTATATGGATTTCGATTTCTGTGAACATTTTGTATATGGGAAGAAAAATTGGGTGAGTTTCCCCTCTGGTGCTAAGAGGGAAAAATGGATATTAGAGCTTGTGCACAATGATGTGTTTGGACCTATGTCAGTTCCATCAATGGGTAAGTGTGTCTACTATGTATAATTTATAGATGACTTATCAAGGAATACATGTATATATTTCCTCAGGAAGAAATATGAAGTCTTTTACATGTTTAAATAATTTAAGGTTGTGGTGGAAAACTAGACAAAGAAGAAGATAAAGGTGTTGAGGACAGATAATGGTGGAGAGTTTTGCAAGAAGGAATTTGAAGAGTTCTTTAAGAAGTGTGGTATAACGCGACAAAATACTACTCCATAGAAAACTCAGAAAAACGGAGTAGCAGAAAGAATGAATAAGATGTTGATGGAAAAGGAAAGAAGCATGCTCAATGATGCTGGGTTAGGACAAGAATTCTGGGCAGAGGCATTGGAGACTGCATGTTTCCTAGTTAATAGATCACCTTCATCAGTGTTGGAGGATATGTATCCACATGAGGTATGGACTAGTAAGAAGCCCTCTCTTTCACATCTGAGGGTATTTGGATGTGATGCATATGTACATGTTCCAAAGGAGAAAAGAACCAAGTTGGATAATAAATATAAAAGGTGCATCTTTCTTGAGTATAAGGATGGTCTAAAAGGTTATAAGATTTGGAACCTATAAATAGGGAAGATTACGTACAACTGATATGTGGTGTTTAGAGAGCTGAAAGATGTTATTAAACATGAATTCCTATCAAAGGAACCTGAGAAGATATAGTTTGAGATAAAGGAGGAAGAATAAGACTCTACAACAGAAGAGGAATCAAAAGATGAAGAGCCACAAACTCTAGCTGTGAGAAGATCAGATCAGAAAACAAGGCAGCTAGAAAGGTATAGCCCAACTGTTTTTTGTTCAAATTTTATTTTTTCTATTACCGATGATGAACCCAAAACTATGAGGGAGGTAGTAGATTCAGAGGATGGAAAACTCTTGAAAGAGGCCATGGTTGATGAAATGACATATTTGGACAAAAATGAGGTTTGGTGGAGTTTTCAGTTGGAAGGAAACCTGTTGGAAGCAAATGGGTGTTTAAGAAGAAGATGAATGCATAAGACAAGGTGGAGAAATATAAATCTTGGTTGGTAGCAAAATTTTATTCCCAGTTACCAGGAATTGATTTTGGTGATATTTTTTCTCCTCTTGCTAAGGTATCTTCTATTAGATTACTTTTATCTATTGTTGTTGCTTTTGATTTGGAATTAGAACAAATGGATGTGAAGACAACATTTCTTCATAGGGATTTGGAAGAAGAGATCTACATGAAGAAACTTGAAGGTTTTGCAGTGAAGGGTAAGAAATAAATGGCATGCAAGTTAAAAAAGTTTCTGTATGGGTTAAAATAGTCACCTAAGATGTGGTATTAGAAACTTGATACATATATATGGGGACTTCGCTTCACCACAAGAAAAGAAGATCACTGTGTGTATTTTAAATTAATTGGTGACCATGTTATTTATTTTGTCTTGTATGTGGATGATATGTTGTTGATTGGAAATAGCAAGAAAATTATCGAAGATTTGAAGACCCAATTGTCCCCCAAATTCGACATAAAGGATCTTGGTGTTGCAAATTATACTTGGGGCATGGAAATTAAATGAGATCGAGCAAAGAGGAAGCTCTAGTTAAACCAGAGGAAGTATGTCGAGACAATACTGCAGAGGTTTAATATGTTGGATAGTAATTCGGTGAAGGTTCCTATTCCTATAGGTGTAAATTTGTTTGCTGAACAATGTCCCAAGACACAAGAAGAGAAAGAGGACATATCCCATGTTCCATATGCAAGTGTAGTTGGTAGCTTGATGTATGCAATAGTATGTACTAGACTAGACATTACACATCTAGTGTGAGTATTGAGTGGGTTTATGTCAAAACCTGGGAAGGAGCATTGGACAACAATAAAGCGAATTTTCAGGTATTTGTGTGCACTAGTGATTATGGTATGTGCTATCAAGGAAGACTAGGATTGGATAGAGTTTTGGACATCCGTGTATTTTTTGATGTAGAATGGGCTATAGATATGGATCAGATAAGATCTACAAGTGGGTATGTGTTTAACCTATTTGGAGGTGTATTCAGTTGGATGAGCAAGAGATATTTTGTAATGGCACTTTCAACTACAGAGATAGAATACATGGTAGCTACTCATGCAAGAAAGGAAGCAATTTGGTTGTAGGGATTGTGTTCACCTATGGGGTTAATACCACAAGATATGAGGATAGACTGTTACAACCAAAGTGAAATTTTCTTGGCAAAGAACCATGCATATCATTCAAAGACAAAGCACATTGATGTTCAGTATCACTTTATGAGGGATATGGTTGAGGACAAAAAGGTGATTTTGGTAAAGGTAGACACTTTGAAGAATAATGTAGATGCATTGACAAATTCTAAGAGCATTGAGAAGTTTTCTTGGTGTAGATAAACAATGGGTGTTTCGGGGTTATACTAATGACTAAGCTCTCCCATGGCCCCCTGTGTGGAAAGAAAACAACAAGTGGGAGAATGTTGGGTGTGCATTATATTATTTCCATGACTAGCCCCACGAGAAAAGTGAGGGGTTAGAGGGGGGGCAGAAGCTCTCCCTTCGTTGCACCGAGGGGTTTACAGGGGGGAGGTAGGCCCCCTATACAAGGTCTGAGGCAAAACCCTAAGATTTTTTTTGGACCCTATATTAGGTGGGTGAACCTACCTATGGTTTTGTGCATGGGTTTCGCACATGGTTTTGGGCATGATAGTTTTCTGCCCATGGTATTTTGTAGATCTGGTCAAGGGAACTATAGTTATGTTCTAATTCATGGTTAATGGATTGGGGTTTATGAATAATTTGGCATGTATATATATGTATTGTAACATTGAAAGGAATATAATGAAAAATCAATCTGGTAGTCCCAGTTTTGTGATCCAAGGGAAAATATCTATGTATATCTATTTTATGTTTTATGCTCTCACCATTGTTTATTTTCTGTTTTTAGAATTCGTATGCAGGTAATTTCTGTATAAGGTTAAAACCTACAATGTTTCCACTTTTTTTGTGGTCTAAAGAGGTTTTTGAAAAAAAATGGTAACACTAGGTGCATTTGATGAAGAAGATTTATAGCTCTTAGAGTTTTATTACTATGGCATGACATGAATCTTGGTAGGGTTGGAAGTGAGCAAAGGTATGGTTGAATCGATGGATATTTGAAGGGAAGTTGGCCTCTTCCATCTCAATCTTGTTGATATTTTTGATACAATTGATACAAGTAATTTATCTATTGTTGGGTGTGGAATCCCCCCAAGTCATGTTTTGGGGCTTAAAGCCCAAGTTTTGACCAAGTACATTGTAAAGACTCTGCGACTTGTGGGTGCGGAGTGCGAAGTCATAATAGAATCACAAGGTTGTCCTCCCTTGTTTTTTTTAATGTAATGTTGGTTTGAAAGGATTGTATAAATAGAGCGAGGCTCTAAGTGTAGAAGAGAGTTAATCGAATAGAAGGATGATGAGTCTAAGGGATTGATGAAGCAGTGAGTCAAGTGTAAATCATGTCTTTGGCTAGTAGAGTAGGAGAAGGCTATGCAGCTAAGTGCAAAAAGGCCTAGTAGTCTGCAGCTGAGTGTGCAGACCCCTGCAACTGAGTGCATAGGGCAGGTCGAGTCTGTAACTGTTGGAAGCATTAATAAAGAGAAGTTTTATCATATTTCTATGTATCTTTTCCTGTTTTATGTATTATTAGGTATGAATTGAAAGTTTACTATTTATTTTCTACACGAACTCATCTGAATGTGATGTATAAATAAATATAACATAAGGCATCCATTTACATGAAGATAACTAAATGGTGTAAGAAGATAAGTAAGATATTAGGTGTGACTTAGGGGAATAGTGCAGAGCGCTGCTCCAACAGCGTGGGAGCCCCACAGACCCTAGTTAGGGCTATGCGAAGGTGAATATATCAGGACACAAAGGCCAGGGAAGTGTGCGAAGCAACCTGCATGAAGGGACTAACAGTTGGACCGAATCAACCCCTCAGACATCTCAAGGGTGCAGAAACTTGGTTCCAGCACCCCCCCATACTACTTCGGGTGAGACCTCAGTCCGCACTCTGCGGATTGTTGCCGAAAGGGCCAATAGTACAGGGATTTGTTTGGCTAATTAACTCTGAACCTAGGTCAGGCCCCAACAAGCCAACAAATGGTTCCGTTGCTGGGACCGGGATCTGCATAGAGATGTCTGATGTCGTATCACTGGAATCCAACTAAGAAAGGAATTGAGGATTGGTTGGATAGGAAGATCCACGAGTTCACGACATAGGAGAATAGGAATCCAAGACTATCAAAAGAAGATTGGTTAGATTGCTACTTATACGCAGAGATCCACTAAAGTTTCTTCGCATCTTTCACTACTGAGCTATACGAGTGGATCGAGAAGCTAGCAGATAGCCAAGGAAGGTGCAAGCTCGAAAAACCTATTATGTGGACCACAGAATTGGTGCACATATTGGAAGCATCAGAGGATAAGATCACATGCGCCGTTGATCACTAGCTCACTCGAATTATAGGAGGATTCATCACTGAGTTCACGATAGATGCTTCAGTCAGCTATAGCGAGGTAAAGCAACACTTCCTCAAAGGCCTGTGAGGTAAGTACGTTAAGTCTTTGAACACTTGGATTAAAATGCTACTGTGTGAAAAGTGGGTTATGCGAAAAAATTGATGTTTGGGGCTACGCAAAGTGGGAGAATTTACAGAAATGAAGGTAGTGCAGAACTAGAATTTAGCCCCTTGATTTCACCTCCATGAGGAGACGAGGAAGAGCTTGCGAAGGTCTCACCAAGAAGTGCAATCAATTTGATAAGGTAGAGGATTCCGTGCATACCACCCCCACCTTCACCACCGCCAGTCTCACCATATTCATCCCCATCTTCGCCCATACCACCTCCGCCACCACCGCGAGTCAATATGGCAAGCGTGATAAAGTTGCCAGTGTTCAAGGTTGTAGGAAATGAAGATCTAGACCAGTTTTGGTTCATGATAAAAGTTGTATGGGAAGCGCAGGGAGTTATGGATGACAATATAAAGAAAGCAACATTGGTCAACACTCTACAGGATCACGCGCTAACCTGGTACATTAAGCATTCCAATGACAATCTGAATGTAGGGATCGCATACATCTAAACTACGCTAAACAGAGAATTTAGTAGGCGCGAAGTCAGAGGCGCAGTCGATCATTGGGTTCAAGGAGATCACGATGCTACTAGGCGAGACCCCTTGGGAGTTGGATTAGAGACTGAAGTGCACAATTCATGAAGCTAACATGACTTTGATGGATGGACAACACCACGAATGGTTTGTGACATCGTTAGCGCTGCATCTAAGGAACACGCTATCACAACAGAGGCTAACAACTCAAGCCGAGGCCTTGGAGATCACGATGAGACTGCACGAGACCTCGATATAGGATCCCAACCTAGGAGTTTAGCAGATTCATGCGCAGTTGAAAACTTGTGCCTTGAGATGCAGAGTCTGAAACAAGACAGGACAACTTGCCCAGAAGTGCATGACGAGGTATGGTGCGTAAAGTGCAAGGGACAGGGACATGACAAGGATCACTGCCCTGTGTTTGTGAATTATCTCGTAGGAGGAGGCCCAATGCCATTGAGACCAAAGGAACAAGTAGGACCTAGCGCACCGCCTGCATTGTGGTGCGCGATTTGTCAAATAAGAGGAAAGTATGCTATGGATAATTGCCATCTGTTGCAAAAGTACACGCATAATTCACAACAGTTGTTCTGTAATTTCTGTAGATCAGTGGGACATGATGAGCGCATCTGTAGAAGTTATGAGTTGATGATGGATAGGACTCCCACCTATAGAGTTCAGGCTGAAATGCGACCCCTTGACTAGAACACAGGGATTGCACAGACTAGATTTTAGGGGCGCGGATGAGGTCGAGGTGGAGGAGGACTTGGAAGAGGTTGTAAACAACTGAAATGTTACAATTGCAGAGGGCCAGGACATTATGCCTGTGATTGTATGAATCTGACGCATCCATCATGCCTATATTGTACATTGTTTGATCATGAACAGAGGATTGTCCTACACTGATAGCAAGGTTGCGTGACCAGGGAGTGCTCCAACCTCCCCCAACTCAGAGCCTGCAATGATGAGGTATGAGCCATGCGAGGAAGACCCTAATGTGAATATTGTGCTCCAAAGTGGAATTACAATAGGGGATGATAAAGGCAAGCAACCTGAAGATAGTACTTGGGTTTGCAAGGCTCCAACGAAAGACCCAGAGTTTTATTTGGAGTGTGCTAAGGAAACCTTCATGGAAGCTAGGAAGAGCTTCGCTGATGCCTCCACTTCAAGAAGAAAAAATAGACCAGAGCCAGACATGGACCCATCGATGCTCACGACATTCCTGGAAACATGTATGAAGCTGCTGCACGACAACAAGGCTGAAAAGGGGCTACAAGAACCCATAAATAGATACACTAGGACCACGCCAGGAGAACCGTGCATAGTCCGGAAGATCATAAATCACGCAACAAAGACAGGAAGGGAGATGAGATGTACCGCAAAGATTGGGGAATATGAGATGGACCAAGTGATTCTAGACCTACGATCAGACATGAACATTCTGTCGAAGCAGACATGGGAACACATGTGAAGGCCTACACTGCAATGGTCCCCTATCCAGCTGCGAATGGAAAACTATCAAAAGATCCTACCTATGGGAAGATTGCAGGGGATCACAGTTGATATTGAAGGAGCGAGCATGCTGGCAGATTTTGAAGTGATAGAGATTGTTGATGACAACAATCCCTCCCCCCGTTATTAGGAATAGATTGGGCCACTAACATGAATGGGGTGATAAATCTGAAGAAGCGTATGATGATTTTTGAGAAAAAGTCTCTATGCATAGTTGTACCATTGGACCCTGCAGAAGGATCACGCTACACAGAGCCAGTGCATGACTATGAAAGCGATGACGACTTGGACTGCATCTACAAGATAATCGCGTGAGAGCAAGAATGGATAAATCCAACCCCGGATGGATGAATCTCATGGGAGTGCAAAAGATCCTGCACATCATATTCTTATGAGGAGATAGAACGATGGCAGAACCAGTTACACAAGGTAACCACACTGAACTGTAACATGATGACGGGATCGTTGCACTGCGTATCAACAGAGGTGAGGGATCTGCTTACATATGATGGGTTAAGCGAGGTAGATGACTTCTTGAACACATTTGAAAGGGAGGTGCTAGAACAACAATGCTTCGAGGCTTTGAAATGGGTATTGCGTATTATGCCTGTGAGGTGGTGGGGCGCACACCAAGAAAGCTTTTGGGACTGGTGTGAATGTAGGAGGATGATGCGCATACATTTTGGGAAGCCTCAGATGCGATTAACAGACAATATTACCGGACGAAACAGTCCGTGTGCCCACCTGTCTAGATGGATACATGCATATGGTACGAAACTTGTGTGGATGCACACAACCTTCGCGTTAGGAGACATGGTCAGTAAGCAGATGTGGGCAAGGCAATGGCACAAACGACCCCTCTGGTTGGAACCATGAAGTATGGAAAGACCAAGTGCATAGAAGGTTATCCACGCAGAAGCCTTTAACGAAGTATGTGAAACACTGAACAAGGTACATAATGTGCAACAGAATGATTGGGACTTGTGGGTACCACCGGTTCTATGAGCTTATAGGACCATGTACAAGAAACTGATGACACAGGCGCATTCGAGGTTGGAGTATGGAGCGAACACTGTAATCCCCATAGAGTATAAAATGCCTAGTCCGCGCATAGCAGCACTAGTTAATACGACAGTTCGTGGAACCTTGGAAGAAGGGGTTACACAGCTGAATGAAGCAGAACACTTGGGACCTGACGAAGAAATCCGACAAGGTGACCTTAGGCTCTAAGAACTTATGAAAGAAATGGTGTGATTAAGGGAGAAAAGCACTCTAGTAGAAGTAGAAGTCAAGAAGCTTGAGGATGAGATAAAGGCAGATTTTCTCGATAAGAAGACCAGGGTGATAAAATAGGGTGCGCATGATTCCCTTGATGAATTTGGGGACTACCGCTGAGAGTTGATCAGCCTGATGCCTTGGATCGGACCACATATTACTAAACAGATCAACCATGGTGGCGCGTTGTAGATGATAAAGTGCGTAATGTAGCCAGTAACAATAAAAGGTGGGTATTTTCCAGGAAAAGTGATGGATGACTGGATGAAACCCTATACAGGTGGCGCGACCACCTGACTAGCCATGGGAAGTATAGTCTTAGCACTCCAGGCAGTTGAAAGGAGGCGCAGGACTATAAACTACTCTGGCTGAGAGCTGCGCGATGTTGGAGTTGTGCACAAGAGCAAAGTGTCACAAGGTCTGTGACTGCGCAAGGGGGGCTATGCTGCCACGCTGGTTGGCTGGAAAGTGACCATTGGAGTCACTATTCATGATGTGGTGCTCGACTTGAGACCAAATGGAGTGGGCAGTAGACATTTAAGACATGCTTTATGGGCAATATTTTGGAAAATCTACTGCCAAGGGAGCATTAATGAACTAGATTTGGGCGGAACAGTCGAATTCAAATTCGAAAGATGCTATAAATTAAAAAGGACTGCCCAACAAACAAAACTTGGTCATTTGTGAATTGAGTTGTCATATGCCCCGCGTATTCTAAGTCAAGACCTGTTTTCCCTGTGCAGAGCATTAATTGAGCCCTTGATTGAGCGATTAAGAGCTTTCTGGTCAAGCAAGATGGCAACATCTGAGGAAGCTAGGGAAATTGCAGAGATGACCGCCGAAGAGGCCACGCAGGCCCTGACTGTGGAAGATGCCCCTAAAGGCACCATGATTGCGGCAGAAATCCATAAATCACTATGCATGCTGAGGCCGAAGAAGGAAAAAAAATCGATGATTCTGGTACGTGTGTCCTCGCAAAACCCATTGCACTCTAGATTAATGATGGAGGAGAAAGGGAAAGCAGTTAACTTGGAAAATGATAAGGAAGAGGAAGATCTGGAGGACCTCATAATTGAAGAAGATGAAGACGAGGGCATGGAGGAAGAAACCAAGCCTGCACACCCTCCAAAAAAGTTTCCCACGTATATCCCTCCACAGAGGGGGAAGGAAAAAGTGCCCAAGGACCTCAATGAGAGAAAGAGCTCTCTCCAGACTCTGCTCCTCCCAAATGACACCATCTATGAGGGCATGTACCTAGGGTGGGTGCCAAGCTTGAAATTTGAAGATTGGGATCTCATTAACCATGAGAAATTCCCTCATCTAGAGATCGCGCAGCTTACGAAGCCCAAGTAGAACACCGCAGCAGGGGTTATTGAATTGGAGCCATGAAAGTGGTTATGAAGAGTGGAAAATGTAGGGTTATTAAACTCCTCTGGGTGATGCATTTCCACCATGCCCTAGTAACAATCTTCGTAATCAAGCAGCTACTCTACCTAGTGCATGGTGGGTGTTTGTGGTTGGAGGATCCCATCCCCATCATGGACCACTTAATCCACCGCATTACCCGGCTCCCATGTAAAGGAGAGGACCCCGCAGACATCTCAGAGGGCAAGAGCAGTGACTTGGCCATCGCAGAGGCCATGAAGAAGAAATACAAGCTGGAGAAGAAGAAAAGGGGCTACGCCATATCCAACATCAACAACAAAGCAGTTAAAGTGGCGACCCAGATATTGGCGAGTAAATTTATGCACAAGTGCTGCACAAATGAGGTAACCGCACCGGTGGTGGCACTTGCTGAGCAGTGGAGGGGGTCGAGTTTAATTGGTTCAAGTTCCTACGAAAGGATTTCCTAGAAAATTACCACGAGGCCTAGGAACAAGGAAAAACGTTCCACTATGCATGGCTTCTGCTGTCCATAGTGCTGATGGTAGGGGAATTGTCAGAGGACGGCTAGTTCCCCATAATTGATAGGGATCTGCCAGAGGCTGTGAAGTATGCTTTGCTGTGGGCCACAAAAGACACAAACTGGATTTGTGACAACAATATATTCTCGGTGTTCATGGATATGAACATTAGAATGGGGATTAATCGCAAACTGCGGTTATCACCCACTGTCTACAACAGCCTGCAAAGTTTTGCAGAATTCAAAGTGGACTTCCACAACATATATATCAGAGCGCGCAAGGACTCGGCCAAGAAATGGAGCGAGCTACCCTTCATAGCTATAGATGATGTAATTTTTGATGTATTGGAGACATGGCCACCAGAGTGGCACACCCCAGACGTCGTGGCGGTAGTGAAGTATGTTGCACAAAAGAAGAAAGAGGAGGCCAAACTGCACATGACACAGTTGGCAGAGAAGAGAAGATAGGAAGGCATGACAACAAAAGCACAGGAGGCATGAGACACTGTGCAGATAATAGCAAAACAGAAAAAGGCTGCAGTACCAGCAACATAGGAGGCAACTGAGAAGGTGCGTGAGGGCCATGTTATCTCAAAATCAGGCCCTGGAAGGCTGCAACCCAGGAAGACTTCAAGTAACTATTTCAGACCAATCTTTTGACTAAGGCTTAGCCTCCTTAGCCTGAGAGGGCTCTCTCAAAAGGTTAATGATTTTGACTATGAGTAAGATGGCTAACTCTTGTAAAGTAAATTTAACAAATATGAAGGCTGGACAAACATTACATAGGTTTCCATTGGGCTTATGGAGTCAATCATACTTCATTAAACTATAACACTGCTCATGCATAGAAGTCAGAGCATGTGATGTTTAAATACTCAAAACAACATCTCATAGAAAACCTCAGTTTACAAATACACACAGGAAATCAGAGCAGCATAAGTGAATTCTGAGTGATTGTGTATTTATACAACTGTAAAAACATTAAGGATAAAGCAAAACCACATATCTTGAGCATTGAAACACTGTATGAATCTTGAGAAGAAAAGCAGCAAATTGTATTACTGAAACTGAGTTTTTACACAAGCCAAAAATAATACTCTGTTTTCTCAAATATCCAACCCTCATTACATAGATGTTTCAGCTATATATAGAAACATTATTCTAACTACTTCGAGCTTTCTCCTCCAGCATGAGGGGAGCCCGATGACTGCCACTAATGACACCTATTTCCTATTGAACTGACTCATTAAATACAATAAGTGCTAAACTGGAGTTTAAAGAGTCCTGATTTAACTATAACTCTAACTCTATCTTCCTCGTAGAATGATTCCTTCTTGTTCTTTGACACCTGTCTCCTTTTAGTTTGGCTGAGATGAGTATTCAATGTTCCATGCTGGCTTTGGATACTGAAGGCTTTAACTGCTCAGCGATGTTAGGGAATATCCCTTGCTTTCCGGTTCTGGTCCCCCATCACTTCGAATATGCAGCAGCATGTCTTTTTAGTCCCTTTAATAACCCAAAAATATAGAACACCGCCATGTTTCCAGATGAATCGGATGCTCCATCGATAGCCAAGTGTGCAAGCCAAAATTCCATGTATGCAATTCATTCAATACCCTATGACCGGTAATAAAGTGGCTTTATAACCGAAAATTTTTTAAACCTGAGTTAAACATTTCACCTTTTTGAAGGCACACCTGTCTTAATCTGAATGGCTGTGATAGCTTCATTTGGTCTCTTATATGTCCCTTAGGTGTTTCCTTTGAAAATTTCCGATCATCTTATCAAACTGTTTGTCTGCGTTAAAAAACAACACCTACAGCAGTTTCGCAGCGCGCTACGAAACTGCTGTTTAATTTAAAAAACACAGTCTTCCTTTCATAGCTAAATGATTTCCAGTGTGTAGCTTCAGCATCAGCAAGGTCCGAACACTGACCATCCTTCTCATGTAACTGTCCTGTTGTTTCAATACCTGCTTCCTTATGTGCTGAATTGAAATCTGAATCAAACTCATGTTTGGCTCTGCCATCCGAATCTGTTTCCATTTCTGATTCCATGGTAGTAAGAGCATCCATATAATTGTCTACCTCACTAGCTACATCATCATTCTCATCCTTAAATGCATGGACTTCTGGTCTACTTTCACCATTGACTGACAAGTCCTTTTGTTCCACTTGAATAAAATTCTCAGAAATTCTCTCTGCATCCTTATCTGCAGTGACCCTCGGTGAATGAGTTTCTCGAGTAGAGGCTGTGGTAAGATTATCCATCAACTTAACTCCCTTGACATTTCTTTTCCAAAGATGAGTGAAAATAATCCAATGACCACATAACACACATGATCCCGAAACAAGACTTATAAACAGCATTATGTGAATTAAGAAATCACGGATCTGTTGACAGCAACATAGTCCATTGACGTTCTATACATAGCTAAGATCTAAAATAAAGCATCTTTCATTGACATTTCAGACCACATCGAGCAAAAGAGATTCATCTTCAAAATAATAAAATAACCTAAACAGCCTGTGATCAGAATATCTTTCGGAAGGACAAAGATCCACCCGAATGCTTTTCATACAGCTTCAGCATATGTAATGTGTTTATTCTGGAGAGCGTGCCCAAAGATACCGGCACATTTGAAACCTTGAGATGGAAATTCTGCATCTGACGACCCTCTCATTAAAAAATCACTGTGCCCTTTCCCACAGGAATGCTTGGCAGGCATATTGAGCAGAACATCATCCTCTTCCATCCTCATATTGAACATAGGAGCTTCCCAACCAATAGTTTTATCAAGCACTAACATAGAGTTCCTTGAAGCTCAAACATCTACCAACATTCTATTCTCATATGATGAAGACCACAATCTTGAACGATCACTATCGCTATTGTAGCTTCGCTTGGAATGATGTTTCTTGTCATTTTTATTTCTTCCACTTGTATGACTTGATTTCCCTTTGTGCCTGTGCTTGCGATCCTTCTTTTTTGATTGGTGCCACCGATGATTTTTAACAGTGTAACAAACAGAACTGATCTGAGGTTCTTGAACATCAGGTGCCTATTTCACAGAGAGTTTGGGTCTAGGGCCCAAACCAAGCGGTGCTCCCTAAATGTATAAACCCGTGTATTGACACATATCACCTAGAGGTTTCTACGTCTGAATATTTACAATAATTAATGGGGGCCATAAAATAAGGTCTTCTTGTTTAGCTCTTGCTTCAATCAAACACAACGACTGATATGACTTTGCGTTATCAGGTGGCGCATCTTGATTCCACCCCACAAGGACACACACCGCTTTATATTGTCTTGACACCTGAACGAAGCACTAAATTATCCACATTTGCCTTACGTTCACACTTCTGGTCTTCACTCTGCCCCTTTGCTCTCTTTTCGTCTTTTGCTGTGTTAATATTGTCACCAGTGACCATCCTCACTCCAATGCCTGTAGTTCTACAGAGTTCAATCGCTTCTTTGATACCAGGACGCACGGGATCCTTGATGCCAACAATGCATATACATGTATAACCATTTGTAGGAATGGTTTGTCTCTAGAATTTCAAGTTTTACCTCTTCACTAATCATCACCTCACCCCCTGTATTCTGGAATATGCACTTTACAACTATCATACGATTTGTTGTTAGGGTCCCTGTCTTATCATTACAACTACATGTTGCTGATCCCATTGTCTCACATGCTGAAAAATGCCGCACAAGTGCTTTATCATTCATCATCTTCTTCATAGCAAAAGCAAGGCTTAATGTCACCGCCAATGGCAAACCCTCTTCTCCTTATCTAAATCTCTGAACTGCAATGATTGCCGGTAATCACTGACTGCAGTCACAAACACAACTATAAAAACGCTGATAAGAATACTCCAATGAAGATCAAGTTGTTGAATGTGCCACGCAATACATTTATCTTTTCTATATCTCTAGAGCTTATTTCGTTGAACACCTGGCAGAAGACAAATGTATTAAAGATCAGTGTGTTTAAAATTTATTCTGCATCAGAACCATGTAACTCAAGAAGCCGTATTCCTTCCATCCCCAGAAACTGAAGAAGGCGGTCAACAATTGCTGTAGGAGAGGGCCAACAACGCAGAAATGGGGAATGTCTTTGTCACTGTTTCATTTTGAGGATCTAATAACCGCACCAGACAAGATACATGGTCATCAATTTAATGAATTCTTTTCTGTTTGTATCGACAACAAATAGACTAGAGAGTGCCCTTACAGCAAGTGGTTGAGAGAAGCTAGGCTTGCCATCCAACATCTGTGCAAGCAGACCAACGTACCCTGCCTCCCCTAATGCTCTCTTTATTTCATCTGTCTGTGATAGATTACAGATGGCCGAGGCTGCCAACTCTTGAATTGCAGAAGATCCATTTTTGAGGAGAACTATGAGCTGCTTAACAAATCCAGAGGACCTCAAAAGGTTTCTAGAGAATATGGATTGCGAGAGGCTGTGGATTCGAACAAATCCCCAATTTCGTAGCGCAGCCAGTGCAAAATATGAATTATGCGCTACGAAATCACTTAAAGCATGTTGCGCTGCGAAACTGCTGAAAAGGATTTATGTGCTTTACCATCAAACAAATGTAAGACATTTGGCATTGAAATTTTGTCAGTGATAACAGGCCAAAAGTTTCCTTCGCATGGGCAACAGAAAGAGATGGAAACAGAGGAAGAAGAAGGTGGCGTGGACCCAAAAATAACGTCAACACTGCTGAAGCACGAACGCCCAAACGAGTGGACAGGGCTGCGCAAGAAGGTGAAAGCCTTCAAGCTATCGATCAACCTGATCACCCTTACTGAGGGTGATCTGCACGACATAGGTGAAATAGTGCGCAATGTCACCCTAGAGGCCCTCCAGAATTTTGCGGAGGAGAATTAGATTTTGTTGGGGGCCCTCAGAGTGTAAATTCAGGAGTTGCAGGTGTGCACTCCTCAGGCTAGTACCCTTTTGACCAGCCTCGCAGTAGGGATAGCTGTAGCTGAAAAAATTCTACGCGCTCAGATGACCAACACCATAGTGTTGCCAGAGGGGGCATTGGTTACAACAAATGAGGCTGAAAGGCCTATAGTTAGTACACTAAAAGGGATAGGGATCAACATGGCTGCACTCCCGTGGGAGATGCTCTATGTGCTGCAGGATGGGATTACTGCAAAACTGCGGGCTAAGGAGAGCCACGTGTTGCAAGTGCTGAGTGAGCAAAAGATCAACATGGAGCAGTTGAGCTTACAACATGACAAAGTGGTGTCACAGAATAGGCAGATGGTACATGTATTAGAAGAAGACTGTTAGATGGTCCCTGAGCTGGCCAACCCAATAGAAGCACTAGCAGAGGTGTGCATCCACAGACTAGCAGAAGGAGTGCGCGAGGCGCGAGAAGAAATGACCAAGGTTCAACAAGAGCTGAACCTTCAGATAGCAGAGCTGCGGTTGAAGGCGCAACTGTCCATCTCTTCGGAAGTTAGAGAATAGAGTGCCAACGCTATTACATCGGGGATGGAAGAGATTAGCAGTGCAGTAAGGGACTGCACCAGGATGTTGGAAGAATCCTTCGAGGTCCTCACCATTCTATAGGAGGACCCTAACATCCAGTGCTTAGAGACAGAGGCATGTGAGCTCCAGTAGTAGTATGACAACGTCAAAGGGACCGCAGATGATGGCCCTCACTCAGAGGCTTGCATGAATGCAACAAGCCAAAGAGCTGAAAGAGTAGGTGGATGCAGCACGACACAAAGAAATAGTCTTGAAGGCACACATTCAACCTTGCATCGATGAGGCCTTTGTCATTACAACAACAATTGAAGGAAAGCTCACACAAATGTAGGGGACGCAGGATCAGATGCAAGGAAGCAGTTTGACACTCGGTATTAGAACAATGGGTACAGGAGATTCAGTAGGAAACCACTCAGTGCGTTGTCGACCTTGTAGCGGTTTGAGCAGAGTTGGAGGGACTTCACGCGAAGATCTCCGCATTGAATGAGTGACTCAAGGGTGAGTCGCGATGTTTGTGTTGGGGGCCTATTGGGCATGGAATCCCCCCAAGGCATGTTTTGGGGCTTAAAGCCCAAGTTTTGACCAAGTACATTGTAAAGACTCCGCGATTTGTGGGTGCGGAGGGTGAAGTCATAATAGAGTCACAGGGTTGTCCACCCTTGCTTTTGCAATGTAATGTCGGTTTGAAAGATCTACCCATGGCCACAGACCATGGGATTGTATAAATAGAGAAAAGCTCTAAGTATAGAAGAAATTTAATCGAATAGAAGGATGATGAGTCTAAGGGATTGATGAAGCAGTGAGTCAAGTGTAAATCATGTCTTTGGGTCATAGAGTAGGAGAAGGCTCTGCAGATGAGTGCGAAGAGGCCTAGTAGTCCGCAGCTGAGTGTGTAGGACAGGTCGAGTCTATAACCATTGGAAGCATTAATAAAGAGAAGTTTTATCATATTTCTATGTATATTTTCCTGTTTTATATATTATTGGGTATGAATTGCAAGTTTACTGTTTATTTGCTGCGCGAACTCATCTGAATGTGCTGTATAAATAAATATAACATAAGGCATTCATTTACGTGAAGATAACTAACTGGTGTAAGAAGATAAGTAAGATCTCGGGTGTGACTTAGGGACATAGCGCAGAGCACTACTCCAGTAGTGCGAGAGCCCCACAACCCCTGGTTAGGGTTGTGCGAAGATGAATATATCAGGACATGAAGGCTAGGGAAGTGCGTAAAGAAACTTGCACACAGGGACTAACAATTGGACCGAATCAACCCCTCAGACATCTCAAGGGTGCAGAAGCCTGGTTCCAACACACCCCCCCTGCATACTACTTCGGGTGAGACCTCAGTCCGTGCTACATGGATTGTTGCTGAAAGGGCCAGTAGTATAGGGATTTGTTTGGCTATAACTCCGAACCTGGGTCAGGCCCCAACAAGCCAACATCTATGAACTATGGAAATTACTTGTGAATACATATTATAGTTCTTTTATCTTCATCAAGCAATCACACTTCAACAATTCAACTAATAACCATGAAAAGAAAGTAGATATCACAATGTGTGTGAGAGATAAATATGTGAGAGATAAAATGAAAATTTTCAAGTGTATTTTATGCCTAAGATACCCAAGAGACATGTATCTTAAGTCAAATGATATCTCTTCATAAATTAAATTCTAGTCAATCTACACATTTACATTTTTACTCATATTTGTTAAAGTGTTGAAGATCATGTAAATAATGGTGGGAAATAACTCTTGGTAAGTATATTTATTTACATCTTGTTCCTATTTCATATTTTATGCAAATAGTTGCTTAAATTATGGTTGGTAGTAACCAATGGTAAATATGTTATTTACGTGAGTATGAGCTATTTTCAAGGGTTTTAGTTTTAGGTGTTTTTGTTCATTTTATTTCTTCTAATTTAACGTTTAATGTTATTTTGTGTTTTTACATGGTATTATAAATACATCAAGGATTATGAAGACTAGCGATAGCTACATTCTTCAACAAATCCAAACTATAAGGGGATTCCATTTAGGTGTGTATGTTTCCATTATTGTGCAAACCTTATTATAGAATGTAATTACCCAAATATGTAGAAGAATTAGGCTTCAAGGACTTCAAAGAAGCCAAAAACATTAAAAATAAAAAGAATCCATATTACAGGGAAGAAAGTGGGAATTCAATAAAATTTGGATGGTCTTCAAGTATGATTTATGGTAGCAAATAATCTGAACCCAAGCACTAGATAGGTCAAAGAAAATAACCTAGATGTGGTCAATAATAATAAGGATAACAAGGAAATTTCAACTAATACCCATCAATGTCACTTTATGAATACAAGTTCTTCTTAGGATTTTTTTTTGGAAATAAGGAAACGATTTTGAGTCCAAATAATTAAAATCCCCAAGTGATTTTCTATATAATTTACCTTGTATAGAAAATCCTTTCACATTAACCCTCTTACCTATCCTTTACATAATAGAGGGTTTGAGCATTGGAAAATCACTAGAAGGTACTCTTCCAAGCCTTACTATGGACTATACTCTACATGGAAAGGGTACCTAGGACCCTAATCCCATGGAATTGATTAAGTATAATTTAAGACCTAGAAGCAAAGGAATTTTCAATTTCCTAGGAAAGGTGGCAAGGGACTTGGGGATTTTGAAGAGAAAGTACACAAATTGAATCAAAATGGAAGGAAATATTTCATTTCTATGGCCCAAAAATAGGCACCCCCTAAAATCAAGTGTGGAAACAATCATCCTTAATTAGGTATCTTAGAGTACACGTATTAATTGAGGGCTCTAACTGATTTTTCTAAGCTACAAGTGTAGAGATTTGGCCAACCCATCAAGGACACTAGCCATAAATGGAGTGCTTAATATTTTATTGCAAGAGAAGATGAGGAGAGGATCACTCATAAAATCTTTAAATTGTTAAGTAAATAGTACTTCTATTTTATATATGTCATTGGGAGGTTAAGAGGGAGTGTGATTGGATGGAATAAAAGCTCCTTTTACCTCACTAATTCTTCATTACTACATATGTTTTCTATGTTTAATGGGGAGTTTCGACAATAAATATAAAATCGACCATTCCCACACATGCATTACATGGTCAACTATGGGTGATTATTGTCATACTTGTGATGCCCCTTCAAAAATTTGCAATAAATGCATCTACCAAACCACTAGGGACACGTGGTGACTGGTCATGGAGCATCAAGAAATTTATCATGTCATGGGTGCATTTATCTCCTAGGGTCTTAATTATGCACATTACAGGGACTAAATATTCCTATCAGGGCTCATTATTCCTACTAAGGTGCCCAATGTGTGCATTGGGGGTTCAGTTTGCACATGGAAATGCAATTTCCACTGATGCAAGGGAATTACAATTGCAATGGGATGCAATTGTTGTGCAGGTACAACATGAAGAGTATTTATGTAGGTATGCTTGTATACTAAATTTAAATATTATATCTATGTTTGAGGGGGCTTTGAATGTGTATGTGTCATGCAATATCTCCAATAGTTACACATTTACTAGATTTATTGACTATTACAAATATATATATATTATCTATATGTTGGATTATGAAAGATCATGGTATGATGTTTTCATGGTTGGTGTACTTGGGAAACTCAGTGAGTTGCATGTATATTTCTTACATGTAGAAGCATGCAAAAAGTTGAGGTTGAATGTTTGGATCTAAGAAAAAACTTCTTTGTAAATCTACAAGATTGATTTATTTTTTAGGAAATATTACAGGTTATAATGTTGTAGAAATGTTGTACATATCCCTATACCTTTGTTTGTGTAATCGAAATGTTAAAACTCTTTGTTATGCAAAAAGACCAATAATTGTGTTGTAAGAAAAAGAGGGAAAAATGTTTAAATTTTCATCCTTAAAATGCATTCCAACTTAAAGGAGATGCATTCCTAGTGGTGAATTGTGTATGATGAAATTATGGATATAAAGGATATTGATTAATGCAATACTTAAGATGGGATATATGTTCCTTAAGAAAAAATGCACACTCAAAAAGGAAATTATGTGTTTTTTGCATGAAAACAAGGCATGCTATAAAATGCACCCTAGAATAAAAAATGCAAGCGTTGTGTTAGGATTTGGATGAACCTCATGAGATCATAATGATAGCCAAAATTCATTTCATTAAATTAAATATGCACGTTATGCACACTATCCTTATGGAATTTCATTAAAACAAGGAATTGAGGAAAATGCATGCCCAGTTAGGGAAAAAAGCACGCCCTCATTTGAAAATGCAAGCTAAATTCATGGAAAGATTTTTGTACATGTTAAGGAAGAATGTTCACATTTTTATATGGATGAATGCACACCCTTGACATTATGTGCAAACATATAATGGAATAAACACTAATAAATTCTTCCTTAGCCATATGAATGGCCTTTATGGGAAGAAGATTGAGTATGAATGGTAATCCATTATGAGATGACAATGTTGGTATGGCATGGATTATAACAAATGTGAATCCAACTATGAATTTTTTTTGAGACATCCTTAGCTATATGGTAACCTTGTTACAATGCTTGTAAGTTGTAACATGGATTAAGGGTTGTGAAACATCTTTCAATCATTTTCACTAAGGATTAACAAATAAAAAATAAAACAAGACATGGTGTTTTGGAGAATTTTGTATCTACGGATAAATACTAATTCCATAGATAAGTAACCATATCTAGAACAACAGTTTAAATCACTTTAGCCTTTTCCTATAAGAAATAGATAAGACAAAGAAGATGAGAAGACCTACTTGTAGTTCCGCTTTCCTCTTGTCTCCTTTGTATCGATCATGTCACTCCTTCCCATACTTAACATGTTGAGATTGCAACAAGATGATGGAGGTTAGTGAAAAGAGTCGCCTTCACTAAGTGGGCCCGCAAGCTATTTTTTGGCGCAAGTCTATTTTTTAGACTATGTCTATTTTTAGACATATGGATCATGTCTATGGATTGCAGGTTGCTGTTTATGGATGATTGATCAAGTTGGGAAAAAATAGATGGACTTCTATTTTTGATGAAAGTGTGAGTGATCACAGTGTGAGTGATCAAAGTCTATTTTTAGACTGGCTTCAAAAATAGAAAAGTCAAATATTATTATCTCACAATAATATTTGGACTATAAACTTAATCTTATTCTCTTGGAGCACTTCAGTTTGAGCTACAGAGGTGGCACATGCAGCTGTCAGAAGGAAATACGCTTTTCTTATGATTCAGTTGAGTTGTTGCATGCATGACTTCAGTTAGAACTCAATCAGTTGAGTTTGGTGGAGTTGATTGTGGAGTTGATGGAGTTGTGTTCAGTTTAGCTTTGTTAAACTGGTTGTATTTAGTCTAACTGGCAAATAGACTAGAGATGAGTTGGGTGAATTAGTTATTAATTAATTCACAATTTATTAACTCATAATACAATTAATGAATACATCAGTTAACTCAGTTGCATGTCAGTGCATGTTCAGTTCAACAGGGACAGGTGGTAGAGAATCAGATTGCTATCAGTTGTGACTATAGTTGTGCACCAGATCTTGCACAATAAAGGGATTGAGTATGCCAATGAGTTTGCTCACGTATTTGCCCACATTATAGCTTGTGCTCACGTCCAACAAAGTGTGAGTGACTATTTTGCAGGTGAAAAACGAGTTTGGTAAGCCATTCTCATCAGTTCTTGAGCAGGTATTGAGCAGTGGAGGCAGGCAAGCAGTGGAAGAGATTTGGAGATCAGATCTAAGCTGTATTGTGTGTAACAGAGGTGGAGATACTTGTGAGAAGTATTATGCTGTGTAATGTTACATGACTCAATCATTAATATACATATAGTTGGGGTTTTTAACGAGATGCTTTCCCCGGGATACATACTGTGTTAATGTGTGAATGCTCTTGATGTTTTATTGTTATTGATGCTGCTATATTGATGATCAACGTAGAGGAGCTTATGTATTGTGTATGTTTTCTGCAATAGTACATGATCAGGATAATCTCCATTGAATATGTGTTAAATTATTCAAAATTTCTACATGGTATCAGAGCTGTTGATCATCAGATCTACTATTCAGGAAGTGTTTACATTCTATTTCTTCAGGTAGAGTCTGTAATCGGGCCAGGTAGCCTCTGGATTCATCCTTCCTTTGGAAGGTGAGATATCCGGTGTATGCCCATACAGTCAATCTCTGTACGAGAAATATTGTGTTCTCATGAATCTTAGATCCGAGGCGGTTGAGTTGGTTTCTGGTGGAATTCGAATTTGCAGTAGTGTTTTCTTGGTGACAACGCAGCAATGTCTTTCAACGGATTGTGATTGGAGTATGCTCTTGAGGGCAGCTCAAACTATATTGCATGGAAGGACAGGATGGAGGCAATATTGGATGATAACGGGCTGAAGGAGTTCATAGATACGGATATCCCAAAGCCTACTGATGCTGCTGAGGCGGAAGTTTGGCAAAAGAAGACCGCAAAATGTCGAAGGATTCTATTGGAGGGCGTGAAGGATCACATTGTGTCCAGCCTCCATGGAAAGGCTACTCCATATTTGATGTGGAAATCATTAACAGAATTATTCCAAAGCAAGAGCGATCAGAGGAAGCTGGCGCTCAAAGATAAACTCAGAAACATCAAATGCGAGAAGGGTGACAGTATTCCCAAGTATCTCACGAAGTTCACTCAGTGTCGAGATGAGCTGGGAAGTGTGGGGGTTACTGTCGATGATGAGGACTTGGTGAGCTTGGCTCTCCTTGGTCTTCCGAAGAGTTGGCATTCCTATCAGGACTCTGTCAATGGTCGGGAGAAGTTGCCAGGATGGGAAAGACTATGGTCAGATCTTGTGTAGGAGGAGATCAGGCGGAGTACCAGGGACGGATCTTCGTCAAAGGGAGCTGATGAAGAGAATTGTGCTTTGGCTGCCAAAGAAAAGAAAGGGAAGAGCAAGAAAGCTTCTCAGTCTGGTGCAAAGGGCAAGAAGCAGGATATGTCCAAGGTGAAGTGTTTTCACTGTCACCAGCACGGACACTATGCCACAAATTGTCCGCAGAAGAAGAAGAACAAGCAAGCTGTTGGATCTGCAGGGGGAGAGGCCTTAGCTTCTCAGTTTGAGCTTGATTTTTCATTGATCGCATGCTTGGTTTCAAGTGTGATGGGATCAGTGTGGTTCTTGGACAGTGGTGCGTCTTTTCACATGATGGGAGATAAAGATTTGTTCTCTGATCTGGAGGACAAGGATCTTGGAGTGCACATCAAGATGGGCAATGATGGTAGATACAGTGCGACCGGTATCGGTACCATTTCCTTTGAGAGGGAGTCTGGTAAACCCTTTGTATTGAAGGAAGTCATGCATGTTCCAGGATTGAAGAAGAATCTTATCTCAGTGGCGATGTTAGAAGACAAGGGGTATGATGTTGTTTTCAGCGAGGGAAAGGCCTTCCTGCGCAGCAAGACAACTGGTGAGACCCGGAAGATAGGGGTTCGAGTGAGGAACCTTTATCAGTTGCATGTAGATGGATGCACAGCAATGGCAGGCAAGGCAGAAGGATTGGTGAGCTGGGATGATGGCGAGTTGTGGCACAGGAGATTGGGTCACCTTCACCATGGAGCCTTGAAGATACTGCAGCAGATCACTACAGGGCTTCCTAAAGGCACACTTGCGCAGTCAGATCAATGCAAAGGGTGTACTTTGGGGAAGTTTGTGAAAGCCACCTTTCACGAGAAGGATAGTCATGCCACGACGATCCTTGAGAGAATTCACACAGATGTGTGTGGACCTTTCTCAGTTGCTTCGACAACAAAACACAGGTATTATGTGATTTTTGTTGATGATTTCTCTTGTAAGTGCTGGATCTTCTTCATTCAGAAGAAGAGCGAGACATATTCAAAGTTCTGTGAATTCAAAGCACTGGTCGAGAAGGAGTCGGGAAAGAAGGTGAAGGCTCTTAGGAGCGATAATGGTGGTGAATACATCTCGGACGAGTTCAAGGATTTCTGCAAGGCAGAAGGGATTCGTAGAGAGCTCATAGCTCCCCATAACCCATAGCAGAACGGGGTAGCTGAGCGGAAGAACAAAACGATTGTGGGTGCTGCACGGGCAATGTTGCATGATCAGGGCCTACCCCTTCACTTGTGGGCGGAAGCATGCAATACAACAGTTTATGTGTAGAACTGTTGTCCTCATAGGATACTTGGCATGAGTACACCCGAGGAGGCTTATTCTGGTAAGAAGCCTGATCTTTCTCATTTGAGGATTTTTGGTGCTAACGTTTACATGCACGTGACGAAGGATGCCAGGAAGAAGTTGGAGCCGACCGCAGAGGTTGGGATATTTGTGGGGTACACTGATACGCCCCACAACTATCGTGTGTATTTGCCAGACAGTGGTAAAACTGTTGTGCGACGGGATATAAAATTTCAGGAGGAGAAAGCCATGAAGTGTTCGCTTGAGAGAGAGCTACACTTGCATGCAGATGAGGAGCTATTAGTTCCTAAGGATGAGCTTCAGGACATGGATCAGCCACAGGACGAGGTTCATGGAGTGGAAGAGACCACTCATGCAGCGCCAACCATCAGAGGGCGAAAGCGCTTGACAGAAGCTGAGTGACTGGCTCAAGATGCAGAGAAAGTTGTAGGACCACCTACAGCCCAACGCAGGCAGAGACAGTCACCTGATCGGTACACTGGATACATGGCTCTTATGAGCAAGTGTGTTGTGACTGAGCCATCCTCTTTCGAGGAAGCTGTGGAGGATCCCGCATGGATAGACACCATGGTGGAAGAGTATGATTCTATTGTCAGAAACAGTGCATGGGAGATTGTTCCTAGACCGGAAGGGAAATCAGTGGTGGGTTCGAGATGGATCTACAAAGTTAAGAAGGTAGCTGATGGGAGTGTGGAGAAGTACAAGGCAAGATTTGTTGCCCGAGGCTTTTCACAGATTGAGGGGATCGATTATGAGGAGACCTTTGCACCTGTCGCAAGGTATTCTTCCATACAGACGATTCTTGCTCTCTCAGCGCAGATGGGATGGCACATTCATCAGATGGATGTGAAGACTGCATTCCTCAATGGAGTCATTGAGGAGGAGGTGTACATTGAGCAACCCGAAGGCTTTGAAGTCTTCAGCATCGAGTCACATGTGTGCAGGCTCAAGAGAGAGTTGTATGGGTTGAAGCAAGCACCACGTGCTTGGTACACACGGATAGACAGCTATTTCACAGGACTTGGATTCTCCAAGAGCGAGGCAGATCCAAACCTATACCAGATTGTGGTGGAGGGTAAGTTTCTTATCATTGTACTGTATGTTGATGATTTGATTCTAACGGGTGATGAGCTATTGATACTGTCATGCAAGAAGGATCTTGCTACAGAGTTTGAGATGAAGGATTTGGGCCTCCTTCACTATTTCCTGGGATTGGAAATATGGCAGCGCAGTGGTGGACTGTTTGTTTCTCAGGGCAAGTATGCTCGGGACATACTGGAGAAGTTCAACGTGCATGGCTGCAAGCCTGTTGATACTCCTCTTCCTGGAGGTTGGAGGAAGGAGGATGCCACTTCGGGAGAAGAAGTGGATGCCACTGTTTATCGACAGTTGGTGGGATCGCTAATGTATTTGGTCAATACACGACTTGATATATGCTATGTAGTTAACCAGCTTTCACAAGCTATGGTTAAGCCTACCAAGCTCTTTTGGAAGGCGGGCAAGCATGTATTGCGCTACTTGAGAGGCACATTGGGATATGGTTTGTGGTACAGACAGGAGGATGAGGTGAAGCTATGTGGCTTCACGGATGCAGATTGGGCAGGGAGCCCAATAGACAGAAAGAGCACATCAGGAGGGGTCTTCAGTATTGGATCGACAACAGTTTCTTGGTACAGTAGGAAACAGAGATCCGTGGCACTCAGTTCAGCGGAGGCCGAGTATATGGCAGCAAGTTTGGCTGCATGCGAGGCTATATGGATGAGGAAGATCCTAGTTGGTTTGTTCGGTTCTCATTTGGATCCTACTGTGATTTACTGTGATAACCAGAGTTGCATTAAACTCTCGACTAATCCTGTATTTCATGATAGATCTAAACATATTGACATCAGGTACCATCATACCAGAGATTGGGTGCAGCGGAGGATCATGTTACTTTCGTACATTCCAACGGAGGATCAGGATGCGGATATTCTGACGAAGGCTCTCACCAGGAGCAAATTCGAGTACCACTGAGGCAGGATAGGGGTTGCTGATAATCCATATCTTGTCGAGAGGGAGTGTTGAGATTGCAACAAGATGATGGAGGTTAGTGAAAAGAGTCGCCTTCACTAAGTGGGCCCGCAGGCTATTTTTTGGCGCAAGTCTATTTTTTAGACTATGTCTATTTTTAGACATATGGATCATGTCTATGGATTGCAGGTTGCTGTTTATGGATGATTGATCAAGTTGGGAAAAAATAGATGGACTTCTATTTTTGATGAAAGTGTGAGTGATCACAGTGTGAGTGATCAAAGTCTATTTTTAGACTGGCTGTCAAAAATAGAAAAGTCAAATATTATTGTCTCACAATAATATTTGGACTATAAACTTAATCTTATTCTCTTGGAGCACTTCAGTTTGAGCTACAGAGGTGGCACATGCAGCTGTCAGAAGGAAATACGCTTTTCTTATGAGTCAGTTGAGTTGTTGCATGCATGAATTCAGTTAGAACTCAATCAGTTGAGTTTGGTGGAGTTGATGGAGTTGTGTTCAATTTAGCTTTGTTAAACTGGTTGTATTTAGTCTAACTGGCAAATAGACTAGAGATGAGTTGGGTGAATTAGTTATTAATTAATTCACAAGTTATTAACTCATAATACAACTAATGAATACATCAGTTAACTCAGTTGCATGTCAGTGCATGTTCAGTTCAACAGGGACAGGTGGTAGAGAATCAGATTGCTATCAGTTGTGACTATAGTTGTGCACCAGATCTTGCACAATAAAGGGATTGAGTATGCCAATGAGTTTGCTCACGTATTTTCCCACATTATAGCTTGTGCTCACGTCCAACAAAGTGTGAGTGACTATTTTTCAGGTGAAAAACGAGTTTGGTAAGCCATTCTCATCAGTTCTTGAGCAAGTATCGAGCAGTGGAGGCAGGCAAGCAGTGGAAGAGATTTGGAGATCAGATCTGAGCTGTATTGTGTGTAACAGAGGTGGAGATACTTGTGAGAAGTATTATGCTGTGTAATGTTACATGACTCAATCATTAATATATAGATAGTTTGGGTTTTTAGCGAGATGCTTTCCCCGGGATACATACTGTGTTAATGTGTGAATGCTCTTGATGTTTTATTGTTATTGATGCTGCTATATTGATGATCAACGTAGAGGAGCTTATGTATTGTGTATGTTTTCTGCAATAGTACATGATCAGGATAATCTCCATTGAATATGTGTTAAATTATTCAAAATTTCTACATAACACACTTGAGAAGTACCTGTAAACATCAACAAAAGACAAAGAACTGATCAAAGAAAAAGATCTATCGAATACAAGTAAATGGAATTAGATACATTCACATATATAAGCATCATATAACAGGATAAGCATATGGGAAAAAGGTTCAAATACTTTATTGAATAGAAGAAGGAATTACAACCATCAAGTCTGATTCGAAGTCACTCCTCCAGCTTGGATCCCATCCACATCACATCAAAATCATGACAAACTTGTAGCATAACAATACTTGTCTCAAAGTCAATTCTCATAGCAACATTATCTCCTTACAATTCAACATAGTCCAGCCCTTTGGTCAGTTAGATGAATGTTCAATTTATAGGAAGATGAAGGAGGTTATGTCATAAATAGGGGTATTGAATGGCCTTCCATACTTAGAATTAGTTCCATGGAGAAAGGGATGAGAGGATAGGATGCATCTTAACTCATTCCTCATCCATTTTCGAGCTCATAGGAGTTGATAAGTGAGGGAAACTTCTAGATGACTCCAAGAGATAAGAATATTCCCCAAACCCTATGTGAATTTCACTCAGTCTTGCCTAACGCAGGTGAAAGAGGGCCTAAGTCTCTGCAGAGTACCCTAGCATGGACTCAACTACTTTGTAGTGCACCCTTACATGGGCCTACCTGCACTGGCCCTTTAGAGGTCATTTCAGGATGTCCTCAAGTCATGAAACTGTCTGGGAAGGAGGCATTCAAAAGGGTGACTGGTTTAGGGCATGTAGCAACTGAAATTAGGGTTTGATGATCCCTAAAACACTGATCTAGATGATGGGAGTGATGTTCCCAAATGGATCTATAACACATGGTCACATTACCTTGAATTGTGTTTTCAAGCAATTTATTTTCCAAATATTCCATAAGCTTAACATATTAGGTAAACTACATAGGATTTTTTATGTAACTATACACACTAACACATTAACAAATGGATTTGAATTGTGAGAAGTATAAACATATATGAGTTTGTATTGTGTTGTAATTATTTCACTCCTTCCTTTTAAAATAAATTTATTTAAACAAATTAATGATAAAGGAGGAGAATTATACAATAACACTTCATAAGAAAACATCAAAGAAAACTAAATGTAATCATTAAAACTCTTAAAAAATCCATGAGGGGATTAATATAAGACTACCAATGCTTATGTCCACAATCAAGATTTATATGATAATGTGTGATTGTAATTTGAACATATTGAATCTAACGACCCATATATTTGATCCAATGGGTCATAATCATGATGACAACTTTAATAGTGTGATTGATAAAATAGAAAAAGGGTCTAATACAATGGTTTTGGCCCATACCATGGTTTTCCACATGTCAAATTTTGATTAATAGTGGGTCAAAATATTACATTTCAATACCACTAAATATTTGACCTTATGCTTCTTTTTCTTACACATAAAATCATATTTCCCATTCCCCCACATCATTTCATTAATTTTTCCAAAAACCAACGTAAAATTTCCAAGATCTTAACACTCTAGCTTACCTATCAAATACAAATAGATGGTTGTACATAGTCTCCCTTTAGTCAAAGAGCAGGTTTCCAATTGAACTTTCCAAACATTATAAGCTTTTTAATCTTCTGATAAGAGTTTTGTTTGAAAAATTTTAGAAGAGAAAATGGTTCATTGAATTTAGTTTTAATAGTCTCTAAAATAGTAATAAAAAATAAAAATACCCTTGAAAAAGGAAGACAACAAGTCAAAAGCCCGATAATGTAGAAAATCTTAATGCTAAATCCTTGACTAATAAAAATTGTGATATATTTGAAATGAGCTGATCAATGGGTTCATCTAAAGAAATGAGAAATTGTTAGGTCCCTATAATAATAGTGTAGTCCCCTTATTGTTATTTTTAAAGTAGCCCCCATATTGTTATTGTTGCGCCCTTACATTATTATTGTTATTTTTAAAGTAGCCCCCATATTGTTATTGTTGTGCCCTTACATTATTATTGTTATGTAGGCTTTCATTATATTGCGACCCCTTAGACTCCTATATATTGAAAGGAGGCCTTGTCATTTAAATCATCGAATAATTATTCATTTATGTAACGTAAAGGAGGTTTCCACCTTGAAGAGGCTATTTTTAAGTCATTGATCTAGCTTTTCTTCTATTTTGTGAACTGGTTACATAACATTTGGTATTAGAGCTTTGGATTCTAGGGTTTTGCTTCTTCAAACATGCCATCTTGGATTTTTCGCTACAACTCTTTTCTTACAAGGTTTCAGAAGCTAAAATTGCAACTATGTGGACCTAAAATATTGATGAACTTCGTGTGCGAATTTCAAATCCTGTTTCACAATATTTTCGGAGATATGATTTGAGTATGTTTATGTTTTTGCAGGCTCCATAATTCAATCTCAAACAAGTGACCTAGGGAAAATCATCATAAATATCACTTCGAGCATCAGATTTGAATTTCATAAAATGTGGATGAAATTTCACAGACTTTAGTTTTTCTTGTATCATTTTCAGGGCCGAAGTTTGAAATAGTGACACATGACACTTCGTAAAAGTTCGCTCTACTGAAACAGTTGATAATCAGGTCATCGTGGGAGATTGTCATAACTTTATCTTGAAGAATCCAATTTTGGTTTGACTTGTGGAGTTGGAAATAATACCCATAGGGCTACCACAGGACAAAATTTCAGAACTTGGATAGCCGAAATTACAGAGTTACACTTGTTTCAAGATCGAGCTCCTAAAAGCAAGAAAAAGGTGTGTATTTTTTTTAAAAATTACATAAATTTTGTTTGAAAAATAAGTTTGAAGTGATTCAAAGGGTATATTGAAGCATAAATATTAGTATTGGGTTATAAAATTTATCCAAAACAAAATAATTCTACACCCATTAGTCCCTCAGAAAGCTCTAATATGACGCGGGAAGAGGAAGAATTGCAACATGATATATCAAAATTACGGGACCAAGTGCAAAATTTTTTTCTCTCACAAAGAACAACCAAAGATGAAATTAAAGGGGAGATGGATGGTTTAAAGGAATAATTAAAAGGCAACATGAATGGTTTAAAATCAAATATGGAAGGGTTGACAAAGTTTTTGCAAGAAAGGCTTCCCAGTGGTGACAAGGTAATCCATGAAAATCATGAAGAGGACTAAATGAATATGAATTATGATTTTAGAGACTCCAATGTTGGGTTCAAGACCCACCACATTCCAAAGATTGATATGAGGAAGTTTGATGGAAAGGATCTGGTAACATGGATACTACATATGGATCAATATTTTGATCTCCATGATGTGAAACACACACAAAAGGTACATAGTACATCTTTATATTTAGAACAAAATCAGTTTGTATGGTATCGATGGCTTTGTTCTCTTAAACCACTTGTCACTTGGTCAATTTTTACATAGGAAATGATAGCACATTATGAGGATACAAAGATCAACACCTTGTTTATCCAATTGATAAATCTCAAACAAAAGGGTTCAATGGCGGAGCACATTGAGGAATTCCAAAAATTGAATATCAGGGTAACTGATATTCCAGAGGAGCATAGGATTGATGTATTCATAGAGACTTTAAATGATAAAATCCAACATGAGGTTTGCCTTTGGGAACCTGATTCATTGGAGAAGGCATTCAAGGTGGCAAGAAATGTTGAAAGAAAAATTATGGCAACAAGGAAGTCTACCACTCACTACTATAAATATGGAAGTGTTGTTGCTCCTAGCGATCCCAAACCTACAAGGTTGACACCACAATAATTGGAATAAAAAAGAGAATGTTATAGTTGTGATAGAAAATACACTAAAGGTCATAAGTGTGTTGAGAAGAAATTATTTTACATATATTTTGAAGAGGAGTAAGAAAAGGAACATGAAACATCAAAAGAGGAGGATATACACCAGGAACCAACCCCAGAGAAAGAAGAAATGAATCCAACCATATCTTGTAATGCATTGGTAGGAATTAACACTCCTCAAAATCTCAAGGTAGAAGGATATATCAAGAAGAAAAATGTAATAGTGTTGATTTATTTGGGTAGTACCCATAATTTTATTCATTGTAAGATGGCTAAGGAATTGAATTTCTTCCTATATCCAACACCAGAGTGTCAAGTGATGGTTGCAAATGGAGGAAATATAAATTGCTTTGGGAAGTGACATAATATCAAGCTAAACCTAGGGGAATATGTATTGAATAGTATAATGCTTTCCATTCCAATGGGTGTTGCTGATGTTGTCCTACGAGTCCAATAGTTACAATCTTTGAGGACAATAGCTTTTAATTTTCAAGAACTTTTCTTGAAATTTTTTGGGGAAGGAGAGGAAGTTGAATTAAGGGGTATCGCAGGGAAACTAGGAAATATAATTACCTCTAATGGAATTAAAAAACTTCTAAATAAATAATAATGGGGCATAATTGCACAATTCTTCTCACTAGAGATTCAAACATTGAAATCATCTATTTCTAAAGATCTCCAAAATGTTGTGGACAATCATTCCAAGGTATTTGAGACTCCTAAAGGCCTCCCACCTATTCGTGATCATGATCATTCTATTCATTTGATTTGAGGAAGTGTTCCTCCAGAAATCAGGCCTTGTAGATATCCCTATGCCCAAAAGAGTGAAATTGAGCGTATGGTTGTAGAAATGCTAGAGGTCGGTATAATTCATCCTAGTCAAAGTTCTTTGTTTGCTCCAGTAGTATTGGTGCACAAGAAGGATGGATCATGGCGTATGTGTCCAGATTATAGGGAGCTCAACAATCTCACTATTAAAGATAAATTTCCCATTGCTTACATTGATGAATTTTTGTATGAATTACATCGAGAAATTTACTTCACGAAGCTTGATATCCATTCAAGATATCTTCAAATTAGAATGAAGACTGAATACATTTGAAAAACAACATTCAGAACTCATGAGGGTCATTATGAATTTTTGGTCATGCCTTTTAGCCTTACTAATGCACCTTCCACATTTCAAGATTTGATGAATTACATTTTCAAACCCTTCCTTAGAATATTTGCATTGTTATTTTTTGATGATATACTAATCTATAGCAAGTCTTGGAAGGATCATGTTCAACATGTTGACAGGGTGTTCAAACTATTGGAGGAAAAATAATTATATGCAAAAACCTCCAAATGTTTCTTTGGAGTATAAGAGGTGGAATATTTGGTATTGTATCTCATGAGGGTGTTAAGGTAGACCCTAACAAAATTAAAGCCATTAAGGAATGGAAAATCCCCACAACAATAAAGCATCTTCAAGGATTTATCGGGTTGACAGGATATTATTGCAAGTTTGTTGAGAATTATGGGAGAATAGTAGCACCTCTAAGCAACTAATGCATTTGAACTTCTTAAAGAGGTAATGCACTAATCACTGATCTTAGCTATGCCAGACTTAAAAAAAACCTTTATTGTAGAATTTGATGCCTCGAGAAGTGGAATTGGTGTTGTTTTAATGCAAGAAGGAAGGCCCATTGCTATTGAAAGTCATCCAATCAAAGGAAATTATTTACACAAAGCTTTTTATGAGAAGGAAATTTTGGCAATACTACATGCACTAAAGCAATAGCAACCTTACCTAATCGAAAGACATTTCAAGGTAAAAACATATCATGATAGTCTTAAATACATTTTGGAACAAATATTATCATCAAAAGAGCAACAAAAAATGGTCACAAAGATGTTGGGTTATGACTTTGAAATCATCTACAAAAA
This sequence comes from Pinus tabuliformis, assembly GCA_031772625.1. Lineage (NCBI taxonomy): Eukaryota > Viridiplantae > Streptophyta > Pinopsida > Pinales > Pinaceae > Pinus > Pinus tabuliformis. Next base: position 714,692,603 of record CM062811.1, on the reverse strand, counting down.
CGAGAAGCAAAATGTTGTTGCATATGCACTTTTAAGAAAGGATGAGGATGTGGAAGAATTGATTTGTGCAATGTCTATTATCCAACCTGATTGGATAACCGAAGCAAGGGATGAATCGAAGAATGATGAAGAGGTGTGGACACTCATTCAAAGTTTGCAGCAAGACCCTAGTACATCTGATACATTTAGTTGGAAAATGATTCATTATGATATAAAGGTCGCTTATATATTTGTAATAATTCCCAACTCAAACAAAAGATTCTTTTAGAATTTCACACCTCCCCCATAGGAGGGCACTCAATATTTTTGAAAACTTATCACATGATCAAGAAGGAATTTTTTGGGAGGGCCTTAAATAGGATATTCAGAATTTTTTGGCAGAATGTTTGGTTTTCCAACAAAATAAAGTTGAGACAATTAAGATCCTGGTTCTGTTACAACCTTGGCCATTCTAAGTTAGCATTGGAAGGAAGTATCAATGGATTTTATCACAGGTTTACCCAATTCTGAAGGAAAGAGCATCATCATGGTGGTAGTTGATAGACTTACCAAGTATGCACACTTTTGTGCATTACTTATCCTTTTAAATCTAGTGCAGTTTCTATTGAATTTATGGAAACAAGTCAAAAGTTACATGGAAACCCATAGATTATTGTAAGTGACAAGTATTCCATTTTCACTGGAAATTTTTGGACGGAATTATTTTCTTGTCTTGGTACTCAATTAGCTCATAGGTCATCTTATCATCCTCAATCTGTCGGGAAAACTAAGATAGTGAAGAAATGTTTTGAAGGATATCTTTGTTGCTTTATATCTAATGAACAAACACAATGGGTCAAGTGGTTACCTCTGGCTGAATGGTGATATAACAGTTCCTTCCATATTGTAGAAAAAATGACCCCATTTATGGCACTTTATGGATATCACCCATCGTCCATCATATCATCTTTAAGAGAAAATTCTAAGGTTTAAGCAGTGGAAGATTAGATCAAGAACAAATAACAAGTTCTCAAAATCTTAAAGGATAACCTCACTATGGCACAGAATTGAATGAAACAACAAAAAGATAAACATCACAGTGAAATAAGTTTTGACATAGGTGACTGTATTTTTACAACTACAACCATAAAAAAAATGTCCCTCAAGAAAGCTAAGAAGGATAATAAATTATCACCCAAGTAATATGGTCCTTACAAGGTGTTGCAAAATATTGGTACTATGGAATACAAATTGGAGCTGCCTACATCTTCTCGTGTACACCCAGTTTTCCATGTTTACAAGGTGTTGCAAAATATTGGTACTATGGAATACAAATTGGAGCTGCCTACATCTTCTCATGTACACCCAGTTTTCCATGTCTCATGCTTAAGGAAGGTTATTGGTGACAAGCTTCCAGTTCAAACAATATTGCTAGAACTTGACAAAGAAGGAAAAACCATATTGAAGCCTAAAGCGGTCATGGAAATAAGAACTCGAAAACTATGAAGTCAATCATTTTCAAAGTATCTCATTAAGTTGAAGAACTTACACCTTGAAGAATCCACATGAGACGATGAAAACTTTATACAGATGTATCTAAAACTACTCAAGTGTTAAGGACAACACTTTTTTTGAAGGAGAGGGTCATGTTAGGTCCCGATAATAATAGTGTAGTCCCCTTATTATTATTGTTAAATTAGCCCCCATATTTTTATTATTATGCCCCATAGAATCCCACTATTGTGGAAGGGCTGACTCATAGGGTTTTGATGGTGAATATGTCTATAGAAAAAAAACAGCAGTAGCCCAATGGTTGCGAGGGGGAACAACAGGAGAGGGAACATGCCTCTTGGTAGGCCGTCAACATTTGATTCCTTTAGCTGTTCAGAGGGGCCTTTCGACAACGCCTAGGTTCATATCCCCACGAGGCCTTCCTAAAGCACAGAAACCAATGCATTTGAGGAAAAACACAAATGAGCCTATTGTCGGTCAACCAACCATATGTATGCACCAACTTGCAGGTGGGGCAAGCACGATCTCGTTTGGCGAGAAAAGAATTCCTGAGGAAGTAGAGGCATTACTAAAGAATTATCAATAGGATTTTATTACTAACAACAATGTTTTATATAGTTTATGGTTATGGTCCCAACCAACAAGCGCAGAGGGCAGAGAATCGATCTTAGATCCGGAGGAATTATATCAGATTTTCATCAAAAACATTTCAGGGAAATCGATAATCATATGCGTATGGGGTATGGATCTTGTGATAGATCTAAAGAAAAAACCCAAAATGCTACAGATATTTCTACTTCTTCACAAAGTTTGTTTTTTCTAGTTGTAGGATGAGATCTAGTTGAAAGACTATGGGATTCAAAGAAATACTACCATTATCTAGAATTTAATATTACAAGGCGGTGCCCCGGGAGAAAGCACACAAGTAGATCATCATTGACAGAAAAGGGTCAGGATTCTTTCAAAGATGCATTAAGAAGGAAATCTTCCAAACAAGACAAACAAATCCCAAATCTGACAATCCCATGTTCGTCAATTGTAGAAAAGATGGAAAAAGCTCAAGATCTGTCCATCGAATTACTAGAAGTAAGTGATATTTTCAACAATTTACAAGCAAAAGTCATCATTTGTTGATTTAATGGTTACTGGCCAAAATATGAAGATTTAAGTGAGTGGATCTACCTCAATTGGACTAGAGATTGTGAGATTTATTTGTGTGCAAAACATTTTTTGAGGTACAGTTTGATACCCAAAAAGATTACAATTATGGCATAAATTATGGACCATGGTTCTAGGTAAGGGCGTGTCTCTTCGTAACCCCATGGTTTCTTGGTTTTGACACAAAATCAATGGTGGTTACAAAAATTTCAGTATGGGTAAGACTACATAACCTTCCACTTCCTTTTTGGCACCATCAGGTCTTAGAAGGCATAGGAAATTATTTGGGAGGGTTCCTAAAGATGGATTGAGAAAGAATGGACAAAAGGATCTTTAATTTTGCTCATATTTGTGTGGAGGTGCATTTAAGTAAAGGTATCCTAGATTGTAATAACCTAACACACAAAGAATTCAAGTGGATATAGTGGTTAGATTTTGAAAATACTTCTTTTCAATGCAGGGTTTTCCATCAAACAAGGCATTTGCAAAACACATGAAAATAGGAAAAGAAAAGAACAAAGAAGAGAATGCAAACGAAAAAAGGATGGAAATTCCCATAATCTCCTTCATTAGATGATGAGGATGAAGAAATGGATGAAACCCAGCAACATCAGGAAACAGAGAAACAACAAGGCTCACAAGAGATGGGAGAAGAAAAGGAGAAAGAACAAAACAAACAATTAGAGCATCCAAACAACTCAATAAGTATTCCGACGCTTGAAATCCAAGTGGAGGGGAATAAAAAAAATGTATGCACAAGTGGAACCAAATGATCTCATGTATATAAAAGTTGCGACTTAGAAAAAGATGTCCCAAACCTTACAAGAAATAATGAGCTGGCAATTGTCACTTTTGCTCCTTCACTTGGGGTCTGAAAAAAAGTCCAAAAGAAAAAAGGCAAAAAAGAAAAGCCCAGTTTATCTGGAAATTTGTAATTTTTATTTTATTTTCTATTTTTTGATAGCTTTGCTACTTTGTGTGTGTCATGCACACTGGTCCCATGGGACAACTCTTGAATTCTTTATGAATCTACTTAATGTAACTTTTCATTTTTATTAATAGTAAGTTATTGATTTTTCTTTGGAAAAAAAAGAAGCCCACTGTCGTTATTGTTGTGCCCTTACATTATTATTGTTGTGCCCTTACATTATTATTGTTGTGTAGGCTATGATTATATTGTGACCCCTTAGAATTATATATATAGAGAGGAGGTATTGTCATTTAAATCATCCAAGAATTGTTCATTTATGTAGTGTAAAAGAAGTTTCCCCCTCAAAGAGGCTAATTTTTAAGTCGTTGATCTATCTTTTCTTCTATTTTGTGAGTTGGTTACATAATAGAAAAAAGGCTTTTTCCTAGTTTACTAAAAGTGTAGATGATTTTCCTAAATGGTACACTGGTTTGGTATAATCAATCATCCCTATGAATCACCATTTTCCAGAGTTTATAAACATGTGTATGGCATATCCTATGATTCTATTAACATAATTATAAGAGATAAAAATAGATTTCATTCTATTATCCATGTGTCATAAAGGGATATTACAGAATTGATTCTATTACCATATAACTAGGAGAGGATAGACGAGGATAAATTAGGAAAAATTCAATTCATTTGCTACTAAGGAGAAATATATATATTTTTTAAATTACTACCAGTAGGGAAATAGTTGTAGGAGCTATATTGACTGGTATAACACGGTTGCTTGCTGAACCACCATGGGAGCTATGCAAGAGGATGAAAATGGCGATGACCTGAACCTTTGTATGCCCTATAACAAGCTACTGACAATAGGAAAATTTTAGGTGTAACCTCCACACAACAACAGAACACAGACTCAAACCAATGGAACGCATAGAACCAACAAGTGAATCATTGCATCTATAGCATTCATTGTCAGTGGTGTTTGAATACAAAGCATGAACCCATGTTCATAACAACTGGGAGGAGGGGGTTCCTATCTGGTGAAGTGTTGGGAACGAGATCCCCCAAAGGGTAGTTTTGGGGCTAAAAGCCCATAGTTTGGTCAAATTTTGTAAGAAACTTGTAAAGACTCCGCATTTTGTGGTCACAGAGTGCGTAGGTGTTATAAGTCATAAAGGGTTGTCCACCCTTATTTTTGTATAGTAAAGCTGGCTGTAAGAGATCTACGCATGGTCCGCGAACCATGGGATTGTATAAAAAGAGCTAAGCTCTAAGTAGTTTGAGAGACACACAATGTAAGAGAGTCATAGCTCTAAGGTAAGAATTCTAAGTTTTCGGGTCGTAGCGTAGGTAGAGGCTTTGTAGCTAAGTGCGTAGAGCCCTAGGGTGGAAGTCCGTAGCTGACTGCATGGACCCCTGCAGCTGTGTGCGTAGGGTGAATAGAGTCTGTAGTCAATTGGAAGAGATTAATAAAGAGAAGTATTTAGCTGTTTCTGTATCTTTGTTCCGATTAATGCATCTTATCACTTTATGTATGAATTTCCTTTATAATGCTTATGTGATGCGTGAATGTGTATGATTATATTGGATAACTAAATGCATATAAGGATATCTATTTACGTGGTGCTAACTGTGAGTAACTAATAAGATAAGAAAGACAATTGGACTAATCTAGGAATCTACACGGTTCACTACCTTGGAAACGCGAAAGGGTATAGATCAAGGATTAGGGCTGCACGAAGGAGAACAGAACCCTTTTGTGGAGGTATTGAAGGAAGGAAGAGAAGGCTTGTATGCCAAACCATAGAGCGAAGTGACCTACACGAAGGCAGGAATAAAGGGAATAAAATAACATCATGAACATCTCAGGGTGCAGAAACTTGGTTCCAACATCCCCCCATACTGCTTCGGGTGAGAGTTCAGTCTGCGCTCCGTGGACTAATGCCGAAAGGGCCAGTAGTGTAGGGATTTGTTTGGCTAATTAACACTGAACCTGGGTCAGGTCCCCTCAAGCCAAAAAATGGTTCCATTTCCAGGACTAGAATATGCATAAGAGATGTGTGATGTCATATCACTAGAATTCGACTAAGAAAGATATTGGAGACTGGTTGGATAGGAAGATCCACGAATTTGCGATGCAAGAGAATAGAAACCCATGACTGACAAAGGAATAGTGGTTGGACAGGTACCTATATATAGAGATCCATGAGATCCTTTTCATCTCCTTTCCAATTGAGTTATACGAGTGGATCGTGAAGCTAACAGATAGCCAAGGAAGGTGGAAAATTAACGGTCCTATTGTGTGGACCCTAGAGCTAGTACAAAGGTTGGAAGCATCGGAGGATAAGATCACCCACACTGTCGATCACTGGCTTGATCACGCCATAGGAGGATTTGTAACTGAATATGTGGTTGACACCTCAGTTAGCTACAACGAGGTGGAGCGATGCATTTTCAAATGACTGCGAGGTAAGTACGTGAAATCTTTGAATACCTGGATTAAAATGCTATTATGCAAAAAATGGGTTATGCAGCTACCTTGATGTTTGGGGCTACGTGAAGTGGAAAAAATTACAGAAACGAAGGAAAAAAAGGTCTTGAATATAGTCCATTGATTTCACCCCGGTGAGGTGACGAAGAGGGAATAGTGCAGGTTTCTCCACAAAGTGCTATTCAATTACTAAGGCAAGATTCCCACAAATACCACCTCACCCACATCACCTCCAACTTCACCACCATCACCTGTGACTTCGCTCTACCACCTCCACCTCCACCATAGTTCAATATGGAAAATTCAGCTAAGTTGCCTTTGTTCAAAAGCTTGGGGAATGAGGATCGAGACCAATTCTGGTTCGTTGTGAAAGTTGTATGGGAAGCTCCGGGCATTACAGATGATAACATGAAGAAGGAAACATTGGTTAGTGCTCTGCAGGATCGCGCGCTAACCTGGTATATCAAGTATGCTAATGATAACCTGAATGCTAGAGTGGCAGACATCCAGACAACATCGAATAGATAATTCAGTAGGTCTAAATCTAAAGCACTGTCTATTGTAGGGTTTAAGTAAATTGTGATGTAACCAGGTGAGACACCTTGGGAACTTGATCAGAGGTTGAAGTGTACAATCCACGAAGCTAACATGAACCTAACAGATGGACAACATCACGAGTGGTTTGTGGCTTTGCTCCTGCCACACTTAAGGGTTGCGTTGTTGCAACAGAAGATAAAAACTAAGACAGAGGCCTTGAAGATTTCAATGAGACTACATGAGACCCCGATGCACGATCCTAATTTTGGGGTTCCATAGATCCATGCGTAGTTGAGAAATCTTTGCCTTGAGATGCAGAGCTTGAAGCAGGACAGGACAGTTCAATGAGAGGTGCACGGAGAGGTATGGTGTCTGAAATGCAAGACTCAGGGGCATGACAAAGACCATTGTCCGGTCTTTGCGAACTACCTTACAGGAGGAGGACCAATGCCTTTGAGGCTATAAGTTCAATTAGGACCAAGCGTGGGGCCTACATTATGGTGTGCTATCTATCAAGTAGCAGGAAAACATGCCACAGATAACTGTCATCTGTTGCAAAAGTTTGTACAGACATCGCAGCAACTGTTCTGCAAATTTTGTAGGTCGGTAGAGCATGATGAGCATCATTGCAGAAGTTATGAATTGATGATGAATAGAACTCCCACCTATAGGGTTCAGGCTGAAACGCAGCCCCTTGACCAGAGTGCAGGGATGGTGTGGACAAGATTTTAGGGGTGCAGAAGAGGTCGAGGAGGAGGAGGACCTGACAGAGGTTGGGGACAGTTGATATGCTACAATTGCGGAGGGCCAAGACACTATGCCTGTGATTGCACTAACCCAACACGTCTGCTATGCATGTATTGCACTCTGTTTGATCATGAAAAGGAAGAATGTCCTACGTTGATATCTAGGATATGTGACAAAGGGGCGCTACCACCTCAGCTGACTCAAAACCTACAGCTGATGAGGTGAGCCATGTGAAGAGGATCCAAACGTGAATATAGTGCTTTGAAGTGGAATCAAAATAGGGAATGACAAGGGGAAACAACCAAAAGATGGTACATGGGTCTGCAAAGCTCCAGCAAAGGAAACTGAGTTTGATTTGGAGCACACACGTGAAAATTTCATGGAGGCAAAGAAGAGCTTTGCTGAGGCCTCCACCTCAGGAAGGAAGGATAAGCCTGATCAGGAGCTAGATCCTTCTATGCTTACAACTTTCCTAGAGACCTGCATGAAGCTACCGCGTGATAGAAAGGCTATGAAGGGGCTCCATGAGCTCATAAATAGATGCACCGGAAACACTCTGACTGAGCCGCACGTAGTGCAAAAGATAGGTAAGCATAAAACAAGGATGGGATGAGAGATGAGATTGATTGTGCAGATAGGAGAGCATGAGATGGATTAGGTCATCTTGGATGTGGGGTCGGACGTGAACGTCCTACTTAAACAGACTTGGAAACGGATTGGGAGACTCACATTACAGTGGTCTCCTATTCAGCTAAGGATGGCGAATCAGTAGAATATCATCCCCATGGGTGGGCTACAGGGGGTGACTGTGGATATTGAAGGTACAAACGCGCTAGCTGATTTTGAAGTAATAGAAATTATGGATGACAACAACCCATATCCTGTGCTCCTTGAGATTGATTGGGCTATTGGTATGAACGGGGTAATCAACCTAAAGAAGTGAAAGATGATATTTGAGAAGAAGTTGCTCCACGTAATAGTACCCCTAGACTTTGCTTAGGGATTGCGTTATACTGAACTAGTCCATGATTATGAGAGTGATGGTGATCTGGACTGTATATATAAGATAACAGCAAGAGACCGAGATTGGGTGAATCCAATAGCGAATGGACGAATTACAAGATCACGAGAGTTTATGCACTTCAAACTCTGATGAAGAACTAGAGCATTGGTAGAATAAGTTGCATGAAGTAACTATGTTGAGCTGTAACATGATGACGGAGTCACTACGCTATGTGTCGTCAGAGGTAAGAAATCTGCCTACTTATGATGGCCTGAATAATGTAGATTTTTTTCTAGATGCATTTGAGAGGGAGGTACTAGAAAGGCAACACTTGCAGGTGTTGGATTGGGCACTGCACGCTATGCCCACAAGGTGGTGGGGTACACACACTGGAAGCTTTGATGATTGGTGCGAATGTAGGAGAATGATGAGAACTCGCTTTGGGAAGCCAAAGATGTGGATGAAAGACAAGTATGATGGGTAAGATGATCGGCGTGTGCACTTGGCCAAGTGGGCTCAGGCTTATGGGGAGAAGCCCCAACCTGAATGGGTGCACTTGTTCTATCATACACTGGATATTGTCCTGATGAATTGGTATGTAGAAGCAGAGCTCTGCCATGGGATAGGTGAATGGGATATCCTGTGTGAAGGATTCATGATGACATTCAATTTTGAAGATGGGTTTGACAGTATTGATGAAGCACTACAAGAGGTGAAAGAAGCAATCTTTAGGATACTGTAGGATCCTTTAGACTTGATGTAGCCTGAATGGGCTACTAAGCTGAGTCACGCGTTGGAATGCTATAATGTAACTGCTGAAGAAGAAGATGAGGATCTGGAAAAATTAACATCCCTGAGATAGAAGGTCACCGCAAGGTTGAAGGACAGTAGGTTGAGAATCTTGATATAACCGCGTCACTGAAAATGAAGCAAGTGCACATTGGTACAGAGGTAGAACCCAAATTTATGAAGATTGGAGATTAATAGGACGACGTGACGGTGGATAAGGTCATTGAATTTCTTTGTGAATACCAGGATTTATTCCCTACCAAGTTCACGGATATGAAGGGGATAATCGAGGACCTAGGTATGATGAAGATCATGTTAAAGCCTGACACGAAGCCGGTTAAGGAAAGGCCTTACCATCTCAATCTGAAATATAAGGAAAAGGTCTGCTTAGAGCTAGACAAGATGCTCACAATAGGCATTATTTGAGCCTGTGGAAGAATCTGACTGGGTAAGCCCTATGGTGGTACAGGAAAAGAAGCAGAAGGATGAAATGAGGATATGTGTGGATCTCATAAAGTTGAATGATGCTTGCCTACATGATCCTTTGCCGATTCTGTTCACTAATGAAGTGTTGGACAATGTAGGTGGCCAAGAAGCATATTCCTTTATTGACGGGTTCTCAGGGTACCACCAGATCAAAATCATAGCAGAGGATAGGAGCAAGACAACCTTCGCAACTAAGTGGGGTTGTTTTCAGTACACTGTAATGCCGTTTGGATTGAAGAATACGCCTGCGATTTTCTTGCGTGTATTCATTGCTACATTTAAGGAGTTTATTCATAAGTTCTTGGAAGTATACTGTGATGATTGGACTGGTGAAATTCCATGTAGCAAGTCTATGCCTAATGTTGGATACCTGTCGAAGATACCAAATCATGTTCAATCTGAAGAAGTGCTTGTTTTGTGTTCCTTTTGGGACCCTGTTGGGTCATGTGGTTTGCAGACAGGGACTGATGGTAGACCCCATGAAGATCGCAGTGATACTGAACTTGGAAGCGTTGAGAAGTGTGAAACAGCTGCGCGGTATCCTGGTACATATGGGCTATTACAAAATTTTTATCAAAGGCTATGCCCAAATCACCGAGTCTGTGGAAAATTTGTTGAAGAAGGATGTCACATTCTGCTAGAATGAAGATTGTAAGAAAAGCCTGGATGTATTGAAAGAAAAGATGGTCATTGCGCTGATCCTAGTCTTCCTGGATTGGAAGAAGGAGTTTCACGTACATGTCGATGCATCATGTGTAGTGTTAGGAGCAGTAATGACACAGGTTGGTGGAGAAGACCTGGACCACCCTATCGTGTTTGCAAGCAAAAGGTTATCTAAAGCAGAGAAGAACTATTCCACTACTGAGCGTGAAGGGTTAGCTATGGTATATGTGCTCTAGAAGTTTAGGCATTACTTGCTGGGAGGCCATTTTAAGATGTACACAGATCATTCCACACTGAAGTAACTGGTCAATAAGCCTATGTTGGGGGGGATAATCTGGAGATGATTGTTATTGTTCCAGGAGTATGATTTTGAAGTTACTGTGAAGCCTGGATAACTGAATGTGGGACCAGACCATCTGTCGCACATCAAAAGAGGGGAAGAACCCACTAATTTGGAGGAAGGATTGCCTGACGTGCAAATATTTGCAGTGCGCATCAGGGATGGTCATTTTGAAGATAATACACTTCCTAATGACAAGAACTACCCTAGAAGAATACATTGTCCAATATAAGAAGGAACCAGTGGTGCACGCAGCAGATTTCTCTGTCATAGCTAGGAATCTATACAAAATGGGGTCTGATGAGATATTGCTATGATATTTACCTGAGTTTGAAAGAAGCAGCATCCTTGCGAATGCTCATGGGGGAGTCATGGGAGGACATTATGTAGGGAGATCAACTGCGTAGAAGATTCTACGTGCAGGGTTGTGGTGGCCAGCCCTCCATCAGGACTCAAAAGCATATTGCAGAGCGAGTGATGTGTGTCAAAGGACTGGAAGGCCATCGCGAAGGGATGAGATGCCTTTGAATCATCAAATGACTTTGCAACCCTTTGAAAAATGGCAAATAGATTTTATGGGACCCATTCAGGCCCAAGGAAAGATGGGAGTGAGGTACATTATCACCACAACGAAGTAATTGACTTGTTGGGCGGAGGCATAGCCTGTGAAGGATTGCATAGGTGTGATTGCTACTAAGTTCCTCTTTGAGCATGTACTAACACAATTTGGCTATCCAAATATCTTGATGAGTGATCACGATACACACTTTCTGAATGAGACGATCAGCGCGCTAACAGAGGAATTTCAGGTATATCACAAGAAGAGCATACCTTATCACCCACAGGCTAATGGGACGGTGGAAGCATTCAATAAAGTGCTGGAGAATGTGCTGACCAAGGTTTGCAATGCTTAGCGAAGTGATTGGGACCTACGCATACCTACAGTACTATGGGATTATCAAACGACATGCAAGAAGTTGACTGGTCAAACCCCTTTTAGGCTTGTATATGGTGTTGAAGCTATAATGCCTATGGAATATATTGTGCTTAGTCTATGCATCGTGCCACTCATAGGTATGATAGATCGCAGAGCCCTAGAGGAGAGGCTTGCACAACTGGATGAGCTTGAGGAAGAGAGATTTCTAGTTGGATTTCACCAACAGGTACAAAAGCCGTTGAAAAGGCATGGCATGATCGACATATTAGGCTGCATACATTTAAGTTAAATGCCCTAGTTTTGTTATATTATAGTAAGTTTGATAAATTTCCATGAAAGTTCAGGATGCACTGGTTAGGACCTTATGTCATTAAGGAGATTGTCGATAGAGAAGCGGTACAACTGGTCAAATTGAATGGAGATCCCTTCCCATGAAAGGTGAATGGAAGTCGATTGAAGCCATACATCGACGGTCTGACCATGTGACTAGATGAAGATAGCATAATCTTAACGCTCCAGGCAGCTGAAAGGAGTCACAGGACTATAAAATATACTAACTGGGTTGGGGAGCTGCATGATTGGAGGATTGTGTGAAGAAAGGATTTGTCACAGGGTCTGCAGCAACGCGGAGGGAGCTACGCTACCCAGGGATAAATCACATAGGTCGGTCAAAAGTGATCGTTAAAATCACTGTTCATGATTTGACAGTTGAAATGCGGCCAAATGGAGCAGGCGGCCGACATTTAAGATGAAATTTATGGCTTAGATCCTTGAAAATCTGTCGCCAATCTAGCATTAATCGACTGAATTTGGGGGGAATGGTCATAGTTGAATTCAAAATGCTCTATAAATTACAAGTCGTTGTCTAGCGAAAAACACTTGGAATTTTGAGAATTGAGTTGTTAAGCTCTCAGGCACCCATGAACCGAGAATTCTTCGAGACTTTCAAGGAGACTCCTGAATTTTCAAACTTACTAGAGACGACAAATGCACTATTAGAAAGCATTATGTCAACACTCGTAGAGATTATAAATACCGAACAAGTAGTAGAGGAGGCAGCACATGAAATGGAAATAGAGGCAGAAGTAGCTGCTCTGAAAGTGGCCGAAGTATTGGTGGAGGTCCCTAAATCGTTAAGGACGCTGAGACCAAAGCTGACCCCAACCAAAGAAACCATGAAAGATAAGAAGGGAAAGAAACCTTCTATACCACTGCATGCATCGCCAAGGAGAAACCCACAAAAACCCATCGTGCAGGAGAAATTTGGAACCAGAGGAGGAAGACGTTGAAGACATCCTGATGGATGACGAGGATGTGGGAGTCGAAGTAGAGGAAGTTGAGACCTAGGGTGCAGACCCTATTACTCAGTTGTCGGAGTATGTCCCTCTGCACAAGCTTAAGTCTGAGGTGCCGAAGGACACTGATGAGAATAAGACTCCCCTGCAAACCCCTTTGTTGCCAGACTACATTGTTTTTTATAGTCCACGCTTGGCATGAGTGCCGCTACTGAAACTTGAAGAATGGGACTTGGTGGACCATGAAAAGTTCCCACTGTTGAGTCACGAAATGGGTATGTATTTACTATTAATATCATCATCCTTTTCCTTTATTCTTATCTTTTCTATATCTTAATGTGTTAATATATCAAGGAATTATGGTAAGAAATGAAGGAATTATTTGCAGTTACAATTTAGCTAACTTTTACCCTTCTTTATGCAGGAAAAAAACAAAAGGGACAATTGATGTTCCCTAATGAAGGAACAACAAAAACCAATAAGCAAAGGAAGGAACACAATGGTTGCAGACAAGGCTAAAGGTGAATTAGGAGGATCAGCGTGAGAAAGGAAAGGATGTCTGAAGTTATAAATTGGTTGCAAATCCCTCAGGATCAGGAGATCCTGAGGGATCACATTTACCATTTATCTTTTACCCTTTCTGATTATAAAAGGAGATGATTGTAAGAAGAAAGGGGGGAATCTCTGTTATTATTGGAATTGTAATTTTAATTACAGACTCTTGTTGTTGAGAGAACATGGTTATATTGTAATGCTACTTACATTCAATGATTAATACATAATTGAAGTTGTTGTTCCCTTGCATTATCTGAAGTAACTTAACAGTGTTTGCTGGTGGCTAAGGGCCCGACCTCTGGTGGATTTAACTGCTTTCTTGTGTTATATTTTGATTCTTCTAAAGTTTGGCTGGTTTGATAATTTCCTGTTTTTAGAGTTTACTTTATTTGTTGTTCATTAATTTCATGGAATGAAGTAGTGTATGCTCTGTTTATAAGTTACAACGCTGTCAATTGATTCCAGTTATGTTTATTACAGAGAATATTGTCTAGATAGTGAATCGCATTGATGTAATCAACTGTAAAGAGTTTGATTATTGTTATTGGACTCTCATATTGATATCATTGCTATTTGGATTGTTTACTAGAGATTGCATTTGATTTCGATTAAATCAGTTAAGAAGAGATGAGTTATTGCTACTGTACTCTCAGCTGATGCCATTGCTAGTTGAATTGCTTGAGTAAGGATTGATTACAATTTCGATAGAAGATCGAGTCTTGAAGTTTAGATGTTATATTTCCTTTAATGATTGCAATTGGAGCTTATTAGATGCATCCGTTTACTCTTGTACTTAAAGATCTATACTGCAATTTAGGAAACATTACTCTCTGAATTAATAGCAGCCACATACTGTGTATACTCTTGAAATAAGAGGACTTTCCCGAGTTGATAATTAATGTGGGATAATTAGGAGTTTTAAAAGGAACCTTTTATCAGCCAACACCCACATCTGGTGACCGAGCAGCTGATGCGCCACATCATTGACACGAATTTGGGAATGACCGCTTTGGAGCCACGGAGGTGGCTCAAGGGAGTAGAGAAGGCAGGGTTGCTCAACCTGCTTTGGGTGCTGCACTACAATCGCACCCCGGTAATAGTTTTGGTCATTAAGCAGCTGTTGTGCTTGGTGCATGATGGGTGTTTGTGGCTGGAGGAGCTAATACCCATCATAGATAGGTTGATTCATCGAATAACATGACTTCCATATACATGAGAGAATCCGACCATGATCTTCGGTGAAAAAGGTGGTGAACAGGCTCTCGCGTAGTCAATGAAGGAAAAATTTAAATTGGTGAAGAAGCCATGCGAATACGCTATATCCAGTACTTGTACCCCACCGTGAAGGTAACAATGCAGATCTTAGTAGGGAAGGTAATGAGGAAGTGTCGCGTCGATGAGGTGCCGACACCTGTCATCGCACTCTCAACATAGTGCGATGAAGGAGTCCATTTCAACTGGTCGGACTACCTTCACGGAGAGTTCCTAACGAACTACTGTGAAGCACAAGAGCTCAGCAAGATGTTCCACTACGCGTGGCTCTTGTTGTCAATTGTGCTGGTAGCATGGGAGTTGCTAGAGGATAGCTAGTTCCCTTCAGTCGCACCAGACCTCCCTGAACGAACAAAGTACGCTTTGCTATGGGTGACCAAGGATGCGCAATGAGTCAGGGACAACAAGATCTTTTGGATCTTGATGGAAATGAATATTCGGATGGCCATCAATCGCAAGCCGTGATTTTCACCTACGGTGTATGCCAACCTACAGGGCTACGTTGAATTTAAGGCTGAATTCCATCGAGTATCCATCAGGGTACGGAAGGACCCTACGCAGAAATGGCACGACTTACTGTATTTGGGAACGGATGATGCCATTGATGCAACGCTTAATCAATGGTCAACAGAATGGCACTCTACAATAGATTTGGTAGTGGGTGGAAGCAGGTCCGCTGCACAGAAGAAAAAGGAGGAGGCCAAGCTTAAGATGACACAGTTGGTTGAGAAGAGGAAAAAGGAGGTTGTTGATAAGGCTCAGGATGAGCGTGAGGCCGTGAAGCAGACAGGTGGGATAGAGTGGGGCTCTAACAAAGGCGCAAGGTCACCTTCACCTAAGACCAAGGAGGAAATAGATGAAAAGCACAGCGCGGACCCTCATGAGATGTCCACCAGCATCAAGTGCCTAAGAGAGTTGGAGAAAGGAGGGCCCAGGAAGAAATCCAAGGCAACCAAGACCTCGCTTGACCCCATCACACTAATAGAGGGCGATTTACATTATATCGATGACACAGTAAGGGATGTCACCATGAAGGCCCTGCAACAGTTTGAACAACAGCAATAGATCATCTTAGGGGCCATCCAAACAAGGTTGTAGGAGTTGTAGACCTGTGCATCGCAGGCTAGCACAGTGTCTACCAGCCTAGCTATTGACACTTCAGAGGCTGCCTATATGCTGTGCAGGAAGACTACCAGTGTGATAGTGCTGTCAGATGGAGCACTGACCATAGAGAAGGAGGCTGACAAGTCCACTGTCAGTACCCTGAAGGGAGTAGGGCTAAACCTAGCAGTGCTCCTACGCAAAGCACTCCACCTACTATAGGATGGAGTAATTGCAGAACTGAGGGCCCGAGAGAACTGCACCCTCTAGGTGATCAACGAACAATAGATCAATAACGAGCAGATGGCCCTACAAAGAAATGTTTCCATCACCACTGAGACCGAGGAGACCAATCAAAGCAAGCAGATAATTCAGGTCATTAAAGAGGCCTACTGAGTGGTCCTAGAGTTGGCTATTCTGGAGGAGGAGCCAGTCGAGGTACGCATCCACAAGTTGGCCACAGGGGTGCGTGACACTCAGACCGAGATGGAATGAGTTCAGTTGGAGTTGAACCTGCAAATAACAGAGTTGTAGTTGAAGGCCCAACCTTCAACCCCGCCAGAAGTCAAGGAACAATGGGTGACCACTATCATGGAAGTAGTAGTGGTGGTGGATAGTGCAGTAGCAGACTGCACATAGCTATTTGAGTAGTCATTTGAGGTCCTGACTAGCTTGCAAGAGGACCCCAATGTATAGAGGCTAGATATGGAAGCACGCGATCTACAACAATGCTACAATGAGGTTAAGGGAAAAACGCAGACCGTCGCGCTGACACAAAGACTAGCCAAGCTGCAGGAGGCCAAGCAGCTGAAGGAATAGGTGGATGCAGTGTTGCACAAGGAAGTAGTGCTTAAGGTGAGACTAAAGCCCTGATTGGATGAGGCTTATGCAGTAATAGGGAATATCGAAGGCAAGCTTGTAACTCTATAGGAAACACAACAAAAGCTTCAGGCTAACAACGAAAGAGCAGTGACCTAGAAGATAGTGGAAGACACGAAGCAGGTGGCAACTCAGTGCACGACCAAAGTTGTGGTCATACGGGTTGAGATGGAAGGACTTTGCACAAAGATCTCCGTGCCTACCAAGTGACTCAGGGGCGAGTCATGATGTTTGTGTTGGGGGCATGTTGGAAACAGGATTCCCCAAAGGGAAGTTTTGGGGCTACAAGCCCATATTTTGGTCAAATTTTGTAAGAAACTTGTAAAGACTCTGCATTTTCTGGTCGCGGAGTACGTAGGTGTTATAAGTCATAAAGGGTTGTCCTCCCTTAGTTTTTTAAAGTAAAGTCGGTTGTAAGAGATCTACCCATGGTCTGCGGACCATGGAATTATATAAAAACAACTAAGCTCTAAGTAGTTTGAGATACATGCAATGTAAGAGAGTCATAGATCTAAGGTACGAAGTCTAAGTTTTTGGGTTGTAGCATAGGTAGAGGCTCTGCAGATGAGTGCACAGAGGCCTATGGTGGAAGTCCGCAGTTAAGTGCACGGACCCCTGTAGCTGTATGCGTAGGATGAATAGAGTCTATAATCACTTGGAAGAGATTAATAAAGAGAAGTATTTTGCAGTTTCTATGTCTTTGTTCCGATTAATGCATCTTATCATTTTATGTATGAATTTCCTTTATAATGCTTATCTGATGCGTGAATGTGTATGATTATATTTGATAATTGAACGCGTATAAGGATATCTGTTTACGTGGTGCTAATTGTGAGAAACTAATAAGATAAGAAATACAATTGGACTAATCTAGGAATCTACATGGTACGCTTCCTTGGCAATGCGAAAGGGTATAGATCAAGGGTTAGGGTTGCACAAAGGAAAAACGAACTTTTTCGCGGAGGTATTGAAGGATGGAAGAGAAGGCTTGTCTACCAAACCCTAGAGTGAAGTGACCTGCGTGAAAGCAAGAATAAAGGGAATAAAATGACATCACGACCATCTCAAGGTGCAGAAACATGGTTCCAACATCCCCCCGTATTTCTTCAGGTGAGACTTTGGTCTGCACTCTGCGGACTGATGCTGAAAGGGCTAGTTAGGGATTTGTTTGGCTAATTAACGTTGAACCTGGGTCAACGCCCCTCAAGCCAACATGAAGGTTCTTTTCAAAGTTTGATCCTTATCTTAGTCTTGTGATGAGATGGAAGAATATTTATTGGATTATTCAACTGATCCCATGGAAGCTACGGGGATTTGGACTAAGGACCCACACCAGCATGTTGTTGTGGTCTCACTAGTAGCTGTAGGGGAATCAAATGAACAAGTTTATGCCTATATCTCTGTTGTGGGTGAGAGGGAGGTATCATTATCTGCATTAGGGCTTGAACCCTTTGAGACAATTCCAGGATTAGCTGCAACAAATGAACCTTTAGTGTTGTATTTGGCATTTTCTCATCCATGAACTATTTTCTCCATCTCATCACCATAAAATATTTTTTTATGGGAGCAAAAACAACTCTCCTCTCTTGGGAGAGGCCTCGGGGAAGCCTCTGTAGCATAGGATGGGGCCTATAGGGAAGAGGCAGATGCTATCTATTCCAAAGATTTAGAATAGAGAGGAACCTATGAGCCGAACACTAGGGTTTCAGGAGCAAAGGACTCTCTAAACCATGGAATAGGACTCTCGGAGGAGGGATCATAGAGGGAATCTGGAAAAAAATCAAAATGCACCAAAGTTAGGGAGTGAGGGCATATGTTTGTCTTTAGGGAAGGAATCAAAATGGCGCAGGTCTTAGACATTGCAAGCACAGTGTTGGTTGGAAGAGTTCGTGGACGAAACTATTCCACGTCAAGTATTAAGCGAAGGGTATTTGTGGTTTGTGGCCATACTATTGATCTGCTGCCTTCTATTATGACCATGAAAAGGGGATGGTTTTCCCTAAACTTCACTCTTCCCGATCATGCTAATTGGGTAATGTCAAAATTCTGGCACATTGAGATGGCACCAATTCTTCTGAAATGGTGGATGCCGCTTTTTGATCTGGATAAGGAGCATTTGGGTGCAGGTCCTATTTGGGTGTGAATTCTAGGTCTTACTCTTCATTTATGGTCAGAAGATGTATTCTAGTGCACCAGCAATGATCTGGGCATCTATCTGGACCATGAAAATCGTTTATAGATACATGAAAGATGTCTGTCACCTGCATTCTTATGCATTTGGACACCAGGGATGGTTTGTTGGAAAGCATGAGACTCCATTTTTGTGGAATCACCAGGATGCAAAATTTGGACTATGAAGGGGTTCCCTTTAAATGAAAAATATTCCATGAAGTTAGCCATCTCTACAAGGATTTCCCATTGATATCTAAAGGAAGTATACCCACAAGGCCTGTACCTGAGAAGGCAGGGGCACAAACAAAGAATGGTGGATCAGAGGAATCTCCACAGAAGGAACAAACCAAGTCACAGTTACCACAGGAGGACACTACCATAGGCACTCAATAGCCAACAACTTGGCCATTGTCTGCAAGGGTCACTCTTTCACACTCTTCTAGATCTAGTCTGATTTCAGGTTCTCTACTCTCTCCCTCCTCCCTAGATAAATCTTGTCATTTTATTTCTGAACTATATTCTGCATCTATTCCTATGTCTAGGGCTTCTATTTCATTTTGCAACCTGAATCCTATCTCCTACCCTATGACATCAGCCCCTGCCCATTGGCCGACCCTTCCCCATCCATCCCTGAAGACCTACCTATCCCGGCCCCTATCAGTGGAGATACCTCCTAGGAGAATAACACCTGCTATAGATATAAACTTCGATCCCATGAAAATTTCAAGTCACCCCAATAGGATGGATGTGGAATTGGTGTCGCCTCTCCCATTAAGGGACCCAACTAGTCGATAGGAAGACATTCCAATATATCTAAAGCCATTCGCAAAGCTGGGATGGAGGTGGCAGAAAAACAAACTTTTATTGATAAAGTTCTTAGAGAAAAAGGAAACCCTATAGAGGTTCCCAGATGAAGTGCCTCTCCTTCAATTGCAGGGGACTAGCCAGCCCCGACAAACAAATGGCCCTTAAGAAGATGATTGAATTGGACAAACTAGACATTATTTTCTTACAAGAGACCCTTGGTGATGGTGAGACCATTATTAATATGTTGAAATCCCTCCTCCCTGGATGGACCTTTCACACCCTAGATGCACGAGGGAGGTCTGGTGGTTGTGCCATGGGCATCAATAACAGATCCATGAAGTTTGAAAACGTCTGGGGAAGGGTTGGGTTATTGATAACAGATATGTTCTTGGTAGACCTCGAACACACCCTGATACTGGTTAACATTTACGGTCTTTTTTAGAATTGGGTGGATTATTGGGAAAGCTTAATGCGGGTGCCTTTGATGGCCAATGGTAATATCATCACCGGTGGAGATATAAAATTCTCATTAGGACATGTAGAATCATGGGGAAGCCATGCCTAGATCAACCCCCTCTCTGATTTCTTTGAGCAACTCTTGGACCATTACGACTATCTCAATATTTAAGTGACATGAATTCAACCTCCCTGGTGGAATCATAGGATTGGTGAGGCTATGATTTCTAGAAGGTTGGATCTTTTTCTCATAAAGGCACCATTTGTGGACTATTTTGATAGGTTTAGGCAATGGGTTGGCTCTGGAGACATTTCTGATCATTCTCCAATTCTCCTGGAAATTGTGGGGATTGCCCCCAAACCAAAGACACCCTTCAAATTTAATTCATCCTGGTTAAAATATGAGGAATTTCACCAAATCGTTACTCACAAGATGGTGACAAAATCCCTACGAAGGTCATTGTCGACAACCTGACCAGACTCAAGCATAGAACAATTGTATGGGCTAAGGAGAAGAAGAATAGGGATGAAGCAAATCTCTAAAAAATTGAGGCTGATATAGCCAGCTTGGTGGACTTTGATAATAATGGTTTCATTTCCCCAGAAGCCAAGATGTAGCTAACACAACTTGAGGGTGAAAGACTCAAACTATTACATCAAAAGGAAGAGGATTGAAGTCTCAAGAGTAGAGCCATATGGCTCCAATCACAAGACGATAACACCAAATTTTTCCAGCAATGTCCTAGAGGGAGGAAAGCCACAAATACCATCTATCCTTAAAATATGATGAGGGAAGAGAGGAATGATATTCCAACCATCTGGTAGACATGGGAATCAGACATTTTAGTAGACTCTTCACTGCCCCTCAAGAAGCATCTATTGCTTATATTTTCAGAGTGGCCGAAAAATTCCCTCAGTTTGTGGATGAAGAGGAGATTGAGAATCTAAATAGTCTTGTCACCTTAGGAGATTTAGAAGCAATATTGAAGTGGTTTAAGAAGGACAAGAGTCCAGGCCCAAATGGATGACTCGTTGAATTTTATTTTCTCCTTTTTATCTTATTGGAAAAGGCCTCCTTCTTGCCATTAAAGATTGCAGGGTGAATAGCAGAATGTTTGATGCCTTCAATGCAACTTTCATCGCTTTGATTCCCAAATCTGATAATCCCTCTACCTTTGATGATTATAGGCCCATCTCTCTATGCAACTATATATATAATATCATCTCCAAAATCTTTGTCAACCACATTAAGCCCATCCTATCCCACCACATCTTGATGGAATAATTTTCATTTCTGAATCATCAACAAATTCATGAAGCCATTGACACAACCCTAGAACAATTGTATGGGCTAAGTAGAAGCAGAATAGGGATGAAGCAAATCTCCGAAAAATTGAGGTTGATCTAGCCAACTTGGTGGACTTTGACAATAATGGTTTCATTTCCCCAGAAGCGAAGATGCAGCTAACACGACTTGAGGGTGAAAGGATCAAACTATTACGTCAAAAGGAAGAGGACAGAGACTCAAGAGTAGAGCCATATGGCTCTAATTAGGAGATGATAACACCAAATTTTTCTAGCAATGTCCCAGAGGGAGGAAACCCGCAAATGCCATCTAGTCCTTAAAATATGACGAGGGAAGAGTGGAACGATATTTCATTCATCTGGTAGACATGAGAATCATACATTTTAGTAGACTCTTCATTGCCCCTCAAGAAGCATCTATTGCTTAGATTTTCAGAGTGGCCGAAAAATTCCCTCAGTTTGTGGATGAAGAGGAGATTGAGAATCTAAACAGTTTTGTCACCTTAGGAGATTTAGAAGAAGTATTGAAGTGGTTTAAGAAGGACAAGAGTCCAGGCCTGGATGGATGGTCTGTTGAATTTTATTTTCCCTTTTTTATCTTATTTGATAGGACCTCTTTCTTACCATTAAAGATTGCAGGGTCAATGGCAGAATGTTTGATGCCTTCAATGCAACTTTCATCGCTCTGATTCCCAAATCTGATAATTGTTGGAAATAATACTGGGGGGAGGGGTGAATCAATATTATTCAAATTAATAACTTTTTGTTTTGATACTCTGATTTATATGCGCTACTTCAATGAAGGTAACTCGTGTGCACATGCAACTGTATTTAAGGCAACCAACGTATATCCAACAAACTTATGATTCAATTAATTCATCATATGTTGATCTTCAATCAATGCATAAGTACTTCATTAACCATATAAATAGTAACCATGTGTAGTAATAATAGAACAAACCATCACTCATAAGAAACACACATGAACACCAAGATTTAAGGTGGAAACCCAATGCGGGACAAAAACCACCTACTGCTGTCTTATTTTAATATAAGAAAAACCTATTTACAATCTTGTACTAGTGCAGATTCATACCAGTACGTAGGCACCCACCTGCAGAAGCTACAACCTTCTCTCGTTCACCAAATTCTACTGGAAGGGAGCTACAACCCCTTATCTCTTGTACTAGCCGATCTGTTTACTAGTACGTAGGCGCCAACCTACAGAAGGCTCCAACCTTCACTCATTTTCCAGTTTCTACTGCAAAAGAGATCCAACCACCTGGCTCTTGTAATCATTGATATGTTTACTAGTACGTAGGAACTAGCCTACAGAAGGCTACGACCTTCTCTCTTCCTCCAGGGACCACGTTTCATAAATTTTCAGACTGGATACTCCTAGAACACAACACCACAATTTGAAGGCTTCATTTCATCCAATTTTCATATTGGACCCATCAGTAACATTGAAGCTCAGAATCAATCACCCCTACAATACAAACATCAAATACATCTTCATTAACCAATCACTAAAACTCAATCATCAATCTCTGAATCAACCACAACTGAACCAATCACTGAAAATCCATCATCACTAAAGCAAATCACAATCAATCAATCTGAACATTTAGAACACTGTCACCAAAATACAGTCACCAGAACACAAAGAAAAACCCAAAACTCTGCATCAACAACCAGATCCAACTGCAACTTCAAATTTCATATTTCATAATGTATATGCTACTTGGATGTGACTGACCAGTGTGTATATGCGCTTTTACCAAAGTGAACCAGCGTATAGATATGCAAATACTATCTTAAAAAACTTCTCTAATATTCCAGACTTCAGTCATACCTAGATCATAACGTTCACAGAATAAAACATGTGTTAGTATTCAGATATAGACTATCCATGATCAAACCACATAATGATAATTCATTTAAGTCCTTAAGATCTCGATCCATCATCCATTATCAACCACATAGGTGCATCCTTAATTCAGATCAAGCAAAGCATTAGAAACCCATAACCTGCATATTTGATCTAACACTTCATAAGATATTCAATACTTTCACACCTTGGCCTAGTGATCTTCTCCTCCTTATACAATTTTAGGCCTTTCCCAATACCTTGGACCAAAACCACTTAGGACCAATACCTTGGACCAAATACCTAGTGTCAATACCTCAGACCAAATACCTTGGATCAAATACCTCAGACCAAAAACTTGGTTTTCCAACATGTATGTGCTTTTCCTCCTGTGGGAGTGCATGTATACGTATATGCCCCTTTTTTTCTATTAACCCACGTGTATGTGTTGCTTGGACAAAATGAACCAACGTATACTTTTTAAACCACTCTCTTTCTTCAATCTCTGGAGTCTAATCTGTAAGTTAACCTGTTGCGCTGTGAACTGTCATCTGAGTGAGTTGCCATCAAGGACAAAAACTGTATCATAATGCCAACAATAATCCCTATACCTTTGATGATTATAAGCCCATATATCTGTGCAACTATATATATAAGATCATCTCCAAAATCTTTGCAAACCACATTAAGCCCATCCTATCCTAGCACATCTCGACGAAACAATTTGCATTTCTGAATCATCAACAAATTCATGAAGCCATTGGCATGATCCCGAAAGGATTACACTCTATTAAAATACATAAACTAAAAAGTATCATCCTCAAGATAGACCTATCCAAATAATTTGATAGAGTCAATTAGACTATCTCCGCCTCATTCTTACCTAGATTGGCTTGCCTCACCACTTTATCAACTGGTGATGTGTTGTATATCTTCAGTCTCTTACAGTATAATTATGAATGGTGTAGAATCCAATTTCTTTCACTCTAAGAGAGGCCTCATATAAGGATTCCCTCTCTCACCTTTACTTTTTCTTCTAATCATGGAAGGTTTGAGTAGACTTATATTGAGTGCTAGAGCTTCTAGGGATATCCATGGGGTTAAATTGACTGACGCTAACACACTCACTCACCTTCTCTTTGTAGATGAAGTTTCCTTTTTCCTTGATGGCTCCATTAAGGAATCCTCATGTTTACTGCAAATTTTCTGCAAGGCTATGGGAATGGAAACCAATCACACCAAATCAACCATTTCAATTCCATTCTACTCTCAAAACGAAAGATTATATGCTCATCATCATTTTACATATAGACATATGGAGTTTGAAGATGACCTTAAATACTTGGGGTGTAACACCCTCCTCCCACATCTACCCAATAAACTGACCAACCCAGCTAAACATGCGACGAGAGGCCACTATGATATGGTTCAACCTCCTAAGTCACCTTAAGGAAGTGGAACCAATAGAAACACACCATACATACATCCAACATCATCAAAAAACTTCTTAGAAGATAATTAACCCACTTAGACAACCTGTCCATGGGTCCGAATGTTGTTTTAGGTCTCTTGGGCCATATTTGCTCTCATGCTATAGGAAATAGAGTGATCAACAACCTAAAGTCACTCTCACAGGCCTGCCTACCAGTGACTGTGGACCAAAATTGTTAGTGTTGTGCAATGACTCTAGGATTTCAACCCCTTTTTCAAGCCCAAAGCCTAGGTCATTGCCCAGAATTAATTCATCTCTTCAAATCAGTAAATTAACATGGAAATGAAAGTACTAAAGCAAATACTTTTTCAAGACCTTGACTAGATCCCTACTAGCCATGACAGACATTTCATCAAACATATCATCGACATGTAATCTATAGGTGTAAATAACATAGTTAAGCGTAGGGATCTCATACTTATCTGAAAATCTCTATGAATCATTGTTTCCTCATCCCATTTGCTGCATTATCATCTATTAAGTCATAGGCACATTATCCATCCACATATAGGTAAAACCATGCTGAGAGCCATACATAAATGTTGCCATAAAATGTGCATATAACTAGCATAACAGGAACATAAATACAATAAGCATATCAACCATCAAATCCATAAATGCATCAATACCTTTACACATGAAAATTAGGGGAATGGATTTCTCATTAATGAATGCAATGAACCAACCGAAGATGAGACTAACGTGTTCCATCCAACCTTAGAATGGCTAAGCCAAATCTCTCTTAATCCATTCACCCCCGTGCCATATTCCAAGCATGAATGTTGGATCTCATAGAACACATCAATCAAAACTCATCCAGGGCTTCCAGAGGCCATCCACCTCAACCCATCAAATAGTGATTCCACCTCACGGTTGGACATCACCAAAACCATCATCAGATTGGTCTCTATCCCAACCATCCAGGGCTTCAGAGTGTTTTTCCAACCCGGCTACGGGACTAGTAACTCAACCCACAAATTTTACCGAGCTCCAGAGTGTTTGTCCAACCAAGGCTATGGGACTAGTTACTCAACCCACCAAGGGATCTAGAGCATTTTTCCAACCTAGGCTATGGGACTAGTAACTCAACCTAACTTTTTATAGGGCTCCAGAGAATTTGTCCAACCAAGGCTACGGGACTAGTAACTCAACCCAAGCTAATGAAACATGAGAACCAATCAAAAACACAACAAGGAAATAAACCCACAATCACATAGCTATCTAGGAAATGACAATGCTAGGCAATCCACTGTCAATCCCAACCATCGTCAATGCCTAATGATAGATCACAACCAACAAACCAGATGCATATGCCATGCATGCCAAAACTAGTGAAGAAACCATACATGCAACTTAGTACCTACAAACAAATTTGATGTAGTTTCTGATGTCGATGCCTTGTTACACTTTCCTACTCTTTCCTTTGCCTTCTTTCTCCAAGAATCCAAGTATACAACACTCTCCAAGAGTGCTCCAAGAAAAATCTAAGTGTCCAAGAGTATGAGACTAGAAGAAAAATTTGAGAGAGTTCCAACACTAAACTAACAAAAGGTTACCAACTGATCCTCATAAGCCTTTTTATGAATGAGACCTCTATTTTCTTCATTTTCCATTATTTTCCTCCATTTTCCTCCTCAGATGAAACATGTGACCTTTCACCTCCTTTTTATCCTAATTTCCATTATTTTCATAAATAAATGTGCCAAAATGACTTTTAATGCCTTAGCCATTTCCTTTGCTAATTTCCTTAGCCATAAACAATCAAATGAACACACCCTAGGATGTCTTGCCCAACATTCAGCTTGGAATAAGTGTCCCAGTCATCTGTGGTTATTGTTTTTAACATTTATTACATGGAATTCTCACCAGGGTTGTTACAGAATCCTCAACCTTTGGGGACACCATGCTTGCTGTTCAATCACACATATACCTTAGAAACCTGCTAAAAGAAGACATACTTCTTATGGATCTTTATAACACAGCTCGATGTGGTATTTACAATGAAATATCTTCTCAAGGCATACCATCATGACAACATAACAACATACCGCATAGTGGAGCTTTATAACACAGCTCATTACAGTATTTACATCCATACACGAGTGTACATATAACAACATCATCAAAATATATATTCCAAAACATATGCCAAATGATCTATCAAAACATATATCAAACATATAATAACATCATATCTAAGCATATATATCAAAACATCATATAACATATATCAACCATCATAAATCATATATCGATCACCATAAAGCATATACTAAACCGACATAAATACTAAACCACCATGAAGCATATACTAATCCATCATAAGAAAATACTAAACCACCATAAAGCAACTACCAACCACCATAAGCAATCACCAAACTGCCATATCAAATCAACTTTGCCTCAACTGGAAAACAAGGAAGAATACATGACCCGCATCTGATCCGCCATCTCCCATGTAGCTTCATCGAGCCTAAAGTGCTTCCATTGCACTTTAAATTGCTATATTGCTCAGTTCTGGAGCATGAGCACCTTTTTCTATAATATATAATGAGGCTCCGACTGGAATTCTCCATCTAGTTCCACCTGCAATACAGACTAGTCAATCACATGATCAATATCTTTAACATACTTCTTAAGAAATGAGACATGGAAAACATCATGGAATTTCATTGTTAGAGGTAGTGCAAGTCAATAGGCTACTGGCCCAATCCGCTCAATAATATTGAAGGGTCCACAAAACCATGGTGCCAACTTGGCACATGAGCCAATCTACAAGGAGATCTTCTTCTATTTGATGTGCAAGTACACATGTTCCCCAACCTGGAACTCCTTAAACAACCTATTCCTGTCTTCATAAATATTCTGCCTATCCTGTGCTTCCTTGAGATTCTTCTTGATCACCTACATCTCTTGTTCCATGTCTGCCAACATATCTTGTCCAATCAATACTCTGCTAACTGGATCACTTCAACTAGTGGAAGTGTTACAACTTCACCCATAAAATAGATCAAAAGGACTAATCCTTGGTGAATCCTGATTATTGTTGTTGTATGCAAACTCTACCAAAGGGAGATAATCTTCCCACTTGCACTGCTAATGCATCGCATACATCCTCAACATTTCCTCTAATATCCTGTTGACCCTCTCTGTTTGTCCATTTGTCTGCGGGTGATAAGCTGTGTTGAAGATCAACTCTATGCCCAAACCTACAAATAACTCCTTCCAAAACTTGGAAGTGAACTTCGCATCCCTGTCTGACACAATATTCTTTGGGACACCATGTAGTCTAACTACATCTCTGATGAATACTTGTGCCACATCACTAGCTGAGAATGTAGACTTTATCGACACAAAGTTTGCAACCTTTGTTAACCTATCCACAATGACCATGATGGAATCATTCTGCTTCATTGTCTTTGGAAACCCTATTATGAAATCCATGGAAATGACCTCCCATTTCCATTCTAGAATCGCAATCGGTTGTAGCAGTCCACCTAGATGTTTACACACTATCTTCACTCACTGACAACCAAATCATATAGCCACAAACTCTGCTACATCCCTCTTTAGATTCGACCAATAGTAATATCTCTTCACGAATGTCAGTGTCTTCTAGTAACTTGGGTGACCTGAATATGGTTTCACATGAAACTCCCTCAATATCACCTTCTTGAGATCACTGCCATCCGACACATATATCCTGTCTTAGAACTTGACCAATCCATCTGCTGCAAGACAATAGTCCAAGTCTTGTGCACCTGCACCTGTACCTGTACCACTACCTATACATGTACATGTACTTGTACCTATACCATCACCTATACCTGTACCATCACCTGCACCTATACCTATACTCTGTTGCAACTTGTGCACAATCTCCATATATGTAACATTGTGTTGTCTTGCCCATAAGAGCTCATAGCTGCCAAGTGATTCAACTGTACCTGGATGCTAAGAGCATATACCACTCAGTTCTCCTTGCCTATGATGTATCTGATCTTGAAGTCAAACTCATTGATCATAGCCAACAATCGAGCTTGCCTAACTTTTAGATTCAGCTGGTCAAACAAATACTTCAATCCAATGTGATCACTCATAAGAAAAAACCACCTGCCAAGAAGATAGTGTCTCCACATCTTCGATGCATGTATAATCACTGCCAACTCGAGATCATGCATGGGATGTTTCTTCTTGCGCTTGTTTAGTTTCTGGGACCCATAACATACCACCTGTCCATCCTGCATAAGGACTCCACCAAGCCCTCTCTTGCAAGCATCTATACATACTACAAACTCTTTGTCTGGATCTACAATCTATAGTACTGGTGCATGTGTCAACAACTACTTAAGCTAAAGCTAGCCTCACACTCCTCAGTCCATTCAAACTTCTTACCTTTCCTCTGCAATGATGTGATAGGATGACCAATCTGCGAGAAGTTCCTGATGAACATCCTATAGTAGCTTTCTAGACCCATGAAAGATCTCACCTCATCCATACTCTTAGGAGCTACCCACTCCATGATGATCCTTATCTTCTCTAGATCTACTGCAATTATTTCCTTGGAGACAACACGTCCCAAGTAGTGCACCTTAGTCTGAAAGAAACTACACTTACTAAGCTTAGCATACAATTGATGCTCTCTCAACAACCTCAATGCTGCTGCTAAATGTTCAGCATGCTCTTCCTCTTTCTTAGAATATACCAGTATATAATCAATGAACACAATAGCAAACTTATCCAAATATGGATGCAACACACTATTCATCAAACAAATGAACGTAGATGGAGCATTAGTTAAGCCAAATGGAACCACAACAAACTCATAATGACCATAACTGATCTTGAACACAGTCTTGTATATGTCGTACTCTTTGATGCATACCTGATGGTATCTGGATCTCAAGTCAATCTTCAAGAACACTTCTTCTCCCTTCAACTGATCAAACAAGTCATCAATCCTTAGCAAAGGGTACCTGTTCTTGATAGTCGCTTTGTTCAATTGCATGTAATCAATGCATAATATGAGGGTGCCATATTTCTTCCTCACAAACAAGACCAGCCAAGGTGATACACTTGGCCTAATGTATCCCTTGTCCAACATCTCCTTCAACTGTAATTTTACCAACTCAGGTATGCTCATCCTATAAGGTGATTTCGATGTTGGAGTTTCCCCTGGCACTAACTCAGTAGAAATGTATACCTCCCTATGAGGTGGAAACTTTGTAATTTCCTCAAGAAATACATCCCTGAACTATTGTAAAACCGGGTACTTATTCAACACATCTACATCCTCAACCTCCTTACCCTTATCACTATAAATATGTACTGCAAATAGCTTGCACCCTTTCCCATAGCTACGCTTTGCTTGCATTGTTCTCAACATCCTAATTGATGTGGATTTCTTCTTACCTTGCAAGTCTCTATTGTCATCAATACATTCAATAGCTTTGTCATAGCAGTCAACCTTAGTTCTATGTAAATATAACCAATCCATTCCCAATAGCATATTGTATGAACCCAACGGTAGTACATTTAGATGTGCTACTGTAGGCATACCATTTAAGTCAAATGTGAAAGCTCTTACCCAATGATGCACTCGCTTCTTTGTACCTGTAGCTAACTGAACTAACCAAGATTTTGCATGCAATTCCTTAATTAAAACACACTTATCCATTAAGTCAGGACTAACATAGCTATAATTAGATCTAGGGTCAATCAAAATAGAAATAATTTGATCACAAATCTTACCTTCCATCTCAATGATATATGCTTGAAGCTCTACTTGTTTTTTATCCAAGGCTACATAGATACATGGAATACTCTGACCAACATCTCCAATAGTCCGTGCCTCTTGCACACTGTATATCTGAGGTCTACCATTCATGTACTGTGGACAATCATTCCTGCGATGATCTCCTCCACAAGTCCAACATTGCACATGCTCCTTATTTTGATCCTTAGATCTATATCCCTATCCTATATATGATGCAACATTCTCCTTGTTAGTCGAATCTTGTGGTCTTACTCGCTTCTTGTCCCATTTTCCTTTGTTCTTTTTTTTACCCCTCCAATCTAGCTTCGTCTTAGTTCAACGCTTCAATTGTTCATAACAATGCTTTAGTTTTCTAATAGCCTCCTCCAATGATCTAAGCTCATCAAACTCAATCCTATCTTTGAATGCAACTTGTAACCCACTAAAAAATCTCTGAATCTTAGCCTTCTCCTCCTTGAGGTAAGGCACATAACTCAAAAGTTCCAAGAACTTACTGGTGTACTCATCATCTGTCATGGATCCCATCTTTAGTTCATAAAAATATTTTTCCTTGTCATCAAAGTATATCTCCGACATATACTTCTTCTTGAATAACCGCTCAAATTCACTCCAAGTCAGATTTTCTTCATTTATGTCCCTAACAGTCTTCACGTCTTCCCACCAGATGTCTTCTTTACCTTTAATACTAAAAGTAGCCACTACAGCTTTCATGTTCTTCGAGTACTCATGCAACTTGAAGAATTTCTTCATACCAAGCAGCCATGCTTCTACATCCTATGATCTCTTTATCTCTGCATCAAAAGTAGGTGTGTTTTCATTCTTAAATTCATCCGTAAAGTATCCCCTATCATTCCTCCTATAAGGATGATACCGATGACGATCATAGTGCATACCTAAATCAAAACTAGAATCATACCCGTGTCTGTCCCTTCTCCTCTCCAGAGTGTCGAGCAATATGCCATCTCTCATTGTATCATCTCTATCTCAACGACCACCATACGATCTACTACCGTATGCTCCATTATTTTTATCTTCTTTCTCATGACTGGTCTATAGTGGTCCTTGTTGCTGCAAATCCGACAAGCTTTAAAGTATTACTGCATTCACCTCTGCTAACATTTCTTGTGACTGCATGATTCTGTCATTATTTTCCTTACAACTCCTTATCTCCTCCATTAAACTTCTCATTGTAACTACCCAGTCAGAGAGGTTCCCAACACCATACTCCTCTTCGGATTCATAGGGACAGTCTTTATAGTCAACCATCTTGCTAGCCATTTGATATTTCTTCATGCACTGCATAATGTCAGATTAACCAAATCACAATAAACCAATGTACCTTAGTATAGGTCGGGGAGGATACCTTGTCTACAAGACCACCAAATTGGCGTGATACATGTATAACATAATCATAACAACATATAGACATACGCAAGTAAATGTATTAACTCATAAACATTACTCTAACTAGGATCCAGTCATTAATGCAAGGCCATATCAGTAATTCATGTTATGACCTCATGCATGACAACAACCATCACTCCATTGTACACATTTCCACATGCAACCAACAAAATGCATAAGAAATGCCAAACTAACTACAAATACACATAACTGCATGTAGTCGAACATAATCAATCAATTCTTGTAATCAACCTAAAAGGCTGATGCATGTAATCAAGATATTAAAAAAAGAAACCTAACATACAAGGATGTAACTAGGTACCATGACATCAACATGTAAGTGACATATAATCCATACATAATCAATCACATACTCATTTCAAATACATTTCATGAAATTGATAACAAATTCTCTATGACAACCATATTACAAACCTAATCTGACATCAATCAATTGCAATAAGTATATAAGTGTAAGAGACACACATGAAATTGACATGCATGCATGACCAACACATAGCCCATCCAGTCCAAGTGGTGAACCATGCTCTGATACCACTCTGTAACACCCTCCTCCCACATCTACCCAAGCAACTGGCCAGCCAGGGTAAACATGTGATGAGAGGCCACTATGATATGATTCAACCTCCTAGGTCACCTTAAGGAAGTAGAACCAACGAAAACACACCATACATACATCCGACATCATTAACAGAACCCTTAGAAGACAAGTTAGCCACTCAGACAACTTGTCCCTAAGTCCCATTGTTGTTTTAGGTCTCTTGGGCCATAGTCTCTCTCATGTTATGGGCAAGGGAGTGAACAACAACCTAAAGTAGCTCTCATAGGTGTACCTGCCAGTGGTTGTGGACCAAAATTTTCAATGTTGTGCCATGGACTCCGAGATTTGAGCTGCTTTTTTAGGCCCAGAGCCTAGGTCACTGCCCAAAACTGATCTATCTCTTCAAATCAGTAAAGTAACATGGAAATTAAAGTACTAAAGCAAATACTTGTTCAAGACCTTGACTGGATATCTACTAGCCATGACATGAATTTCGTCAAACATATCATCGACATGTAATATACATGTGTAAATAACATAGTTAAGCATAGGGATATCATACTTATCTGAGAATCTCTATGAACCATTGTTTCCTCATGCCATTTTCTACATTATCATCTATTAGGTTATAGGCACATTATCCATTCACATACAAGTAAAGACATGCTAAGAGACATACATATCTGTTGTCATAAAATGTTAATATAACCAACATAATAGGAATAGAAATATAATAAGCATATCAGACATCAAATCCATAAACACATTAGTACCTTTACACAGGAAAATAAAGGGAATGGATTTCTCATTAATGAATGCAATGAACCAACTGGAGATGGGACTACCACGTTCCACCTGATCATAGAATGGATGAGCCAAATATCTCTTCATCCATTCACCCTCGTGCCATATTCCAAGCATGAATATGGGATCTCATAGGACATATTGTCCTCTGAAATAATTCTAGGTTAGGTAATTATGCCAAAGCATCTAAAATATTTTGTTGTTTTGAATTTATGGATGACCAATGTTTTAAGCTTATGTAAACATGTACTGCATCCTAAATTATTTGAATACAATAAAAGGGTTGATTCTTTAACTGTAAACAGTTATTTACATTTCAATAAATTTAGAAGGAATAATGATAAGAAGTTATGAACTTGAATCATTCAAACTGAATATTTCAAAGTTATCATAAAGAAAGATGTTAGTAAACCATGTTCACTGCCCAACAAAATGTATTTAAGTTTATGAATAAGTGACAATTAATTAATGTAGAGGAGTTTAATTTGGAGAATTAGTCAAATAAATTAATCTCTATAATATATTATAACTTAATAGGGATTTAAGATAGGTTGAAACTCAGTCCTATCTTACCCAAATTTCTTAAGTGAAAATAAATACACGCAAAAACAACAATATGTAATGAATAACTTAAGAAGAACTCACAAAGATGACAATTTGTTGAAGCAAATCCAAAATCCTTTTATTATATAAAAAAACTTCAGATACATGCAATTCTAGTAAAGAAAATCCCAAGGGTTCAACCCTTCATAATTCGATTTTGGAAGTATTTATACAAATTTGTTCCAAAATATCTAAAAACTGTTTTTACAATAATAGTGCAAAAAGATAGAGAAATAAAACTATTTCTTGTTGCTGTCACTATTTTCAAGGATTCTGGTGCTGATGTGAACTGATTAACCTGCTACTTTGCTGCTGATAATTGTTGATGACCCATGACTCATTTACCCCAATAACTTACACAACTCTTCCCACCTTTCTTCATCTGGAATTGTGCATTTAACCAATTTTCTGAATGTTTCATCTACATCAGTATATTTTTGGAAAGTTGGTTTAACCAAAAATAAATGATTTATCTCATGTTTGATGAATAAATCATAACTTAGGCCTTCCATAAAAGCCTTGCCTATGATTGTACCTTTAATCTTAGAAAATATGGATTTATCTTTGGTAATTGAATATAATTTTCTTTGATATTGTTCTAGATCAATCAATGTGTCTCCCATTCCCTGTAATCCAGGTAGTCCTTTCTAATGTAGTACAAAGAATTTTTTGTGAAACCTCTGGATACTGGATTCGAGGTTATGGCACTTGTTTTCCAATTGCAGCATCAAGTTTTTCTTAGTGAGAATCTTTCTCACTTCCAATATAGTCTTTGTCTTGTCCTCTATGTTAAATTCTTCTAGCTCATCTCTGGTTTTGGAATTCAAAACCCTTATCAATGTATTTTCTTTTCCTGGTTTTAAACCCAATTCCTTCTTTACATATACTATTACTCCTTTGGCTCTCTGCACTAATTCATCTTGTTCAAAGATGATCTCAATTGAAGGCCATATCTCAGTGATGGCTTCATTTATCTCTATCCATATGTTGTCTTTGTAGAAATTTTGAATAATTTAACACATATTCACAGAGATTATCCTGATCATACAATTATAAGCGGAACATGTACAATACATAATCTCCTCTATGTTGATCATCAATTTATAGAAGCAGAAACATTCACAGGTACACATAGAAGCATCAATCAAACTCATTAACACAGTATGTATCCTGGGGAAAGCATCTCGCTAAAAACCCCACACTGTTTGCATATTATATTGATTGAATCATGTCACAATACACAGCATAATACTTCTCACAAGTATCTCCACTTGTTACACACAATACAGCTCAGATCTGATCTCCAAATCTATTCCACTGCTTGCCTGCCTCTCCAGCTCAATACCTGCTCAAGAATTGATGAGAATGGCTTACAAAACTAGTATTTGACTTGCAAATAATCACTCACACTCTGTTGGACGTGAGCACAAGCTACAATTCTTGATATTGGCCAATTCATTGGCATACTCAATCCCTCTGATTGTGCAAATCATCATGCACAGCTATAGTCACAACTGATAGCAATCTGATCCTCTAACACCTGTCCCTTCTGAACTGAACATGCACTGACATGCAACTGAGTTAACTGATGTATTCTATAGTTGCATTATGAGTTAATAACTTGTGAATTAATTAATAACTAATTCACCCAACTCATCTCTAGTCTATTGATCAGTTAGACTAAATACAACTAGTTTAACAAAGCTAAACTTAACACAACTCTATCAACTGGACCTCTAGTCCACTAAACTCAAGTCACTTGAGTTCTAACTGAAGTCTTGCATGCAAATATTAGTCATCCCATAGGTAACCACGTATTTCCTTCTGGGATCTGCATGTACCACATCCGTAACTCATCTTGAAGTGCTCCAAGAGAATAAGACAAAGTTTATAGTCTAAATATTATTATGAGCTAATAATATTTGACTTTTCTATTTTTGACAGCCAGTCTAAAAATAGACTTTGATCACTCATACTGTGATCACTCACACTGTGGTCACCCACACTGTGGTCACCCACACTGTGGTCACCCACACTTTGATAAAAAATAGAACTTGCGCCATAATTTGCCTGTGGGCCCACTTAGTGAAGGTGACTCCTTTCCACTAAGCTCCATCATCTTGTTGCATTCTCAACAAGCATTTCTTGTTGCACACTTTTCAACACTCCCTCTCAACAAGAAAGGCTTCCTCTCAAACTCGATCCTGTAACTCTGGAATGTTCTCCATGCAACACATCTGGCCGGTCCACTTGCTCTGTCATCAAAGTCTCTGACTGCTATTGCCTCTGTCGACTGAAAACTCTGCATCTCTGTGCTTTTCAGTATCTGACTGCTCTAGCCTCTGTCACTTGATCTCTGACTGCATCCGTGCTGCTGCTGGTTCTATCTCCCAGCATTGCATCCGCACTGCACCTCCCAACTGACCTCCCTGTTGGGCTAGAAACACCCTCTGATGCTGAAGGTCTACCTGTTGCTGACAAGTGCTCCCTCTCTGACATCTGCGCTACTGCAACATCTCCATGCATCTCGCACCATTGCACACCTCTCTGTGCCACCTAGCACTATGCAAAACACTTGTGCCTCTAGCATTGCTGCAGCCTGCTAGCTATGCGCTATCCTGGGATTCCCTGCACTGTCGCTCTCTCTGCCACTCCATCCGCATCTGTCTCTACCTAATCAGTCAGTCCCTGCTACTACACATCTAGGGCTCCCATAGCAAGGTCTCATCCAAGAGGTTGGGTACCTCAAGGATCCTGCCCCTCCTCCTTGGGACAATCAATCCACATCACCCCACCTCCTACCTGGAGGTATGGCTGCATGCGATCCCTCAGCCCACCTGGCTCGAAGTTTCCCCCTACTAGAGGTCTCTGGATGAGTAGATGTCTCTACTCGATCTCCTTTCAACTTCCCCTATTGTGGCTCCTCCACAACCTCCTGAAGCTGCTGCACCAATCGTGGCTCCTCCACAATCGTCTGAGACTTCTTATGGATCTGCATGTTGAGAGGTAATATACGCTCCCTCTCAACCACCAAGTCTCCATCAATTGCCTCACTGCTCAAGGCTTTGCATGGATCTTGAACCTCAAGAGCATACAGGTTCTTGACCCGTGAACCCTCCTCTGACAGCGAAAGCATCGCACTTTTGATTTGTCAACCTTCTTCCCACCACTGGAAGAACAAGATTCGGAAAGAGAAACCTTCTCCTTCCCCTTCTTCACCTTACTCGCTAAGGCACAGTTCTCCTCATCCTGCATGGATGAAGAACCGTCTCTGGTGCTCATTCTAATCTCCTCCTGCATCAAATCCGACCATAGTCGTTCCAAATTTGGCAGTTTCTCCCTTCCATTCACTGAGTCCTGGTAGCTATGCCAACTCTTAGGAAGGTCAAGGAGTGCTAGACTCACCATCCTCATCCGACAGTCACCCCCACACTTCCCAGCTCATCCCGGCATTAGGTGAACTTCGTGAGATACTGGGGCATACTGTCTCCATTCTCACACTGAATGTTTCTGAGTTTTATCTCTTGCTTTGGAATTAAATTCGAATTCCACCAGCTCAAAAACTCAACTGCTTCCGATCTAGAATTCGTGAGAACAAAGTATTTCTTGTACAGAGATCGACTGTATGGGCATTCACCGGATATCTCACCTTCCAAAAGAAGGATGAATCCAGAGGCTACCTGGCCCGATCACAGACTCTACCTGAAGAAATAAAATGTAAACACTTCTTGAATAATAGATCTGATGATCAATAC
Organism: Pinus tabuliformis; assembly: GCA_031772625.1. Taxonomy (NCBI): domain Eukaryota; kingdom Viridiplantae; phylum Streptophyta; class Pinopsida; order Pinales; family Pinaceae; genus Pinus; species Pinus tabuliformis. The sequence continues at coordinate 714,654,928 of CM062811.1, read as the reverse complement.
AACACTGATATCATGTAGAACTTCTTCTACAAATCAGCTCGCTCCGATACCATGTAGAAATTTTTCTACAATTATCTAGCTCTGATACCATATAGAAATTTTGAATAATTTAACACATATTCACAGAGATTATCCTGATCATACAATTATAAGTGGAACATGTATAATACATAATCTCCTCTACGTTGATCATCAATTTACAGAAGCAGAAACATTCACAGGTATACATAGAAGCATCAAGCAAACTCATTAACACAGTATGTATCCCGGGGAAAGCATCTCGCTAAAAACCCCACACTATCTGCATATTATATTGATTGAATCATGTAACAATACACAGCATAATACTTCTCACAAGTATCTCCACCTGTTACACACAATACAACTCATATCTGATCTCCAAATCTATTCCACTGCTTGCCTGCCTCTCCAGCTCAATACCTGCTCAAGAACTGATGAGAATGGCTTACCAAACTCATATTTGACCTGCAAATAATCACTCACACTCTGTTGGACGTGAGCACAAGCTACAATTCTTGATATTGGCCAATTCATTGGCATACTCAATCCCTTTTATTGTGCAAATCATCATGCACAACTATAGTCACAACTGATAGCAATCTGATCCTCTAACACCTGTCCCTGCTGAACTGAACATGCACTGACATGCAACTGAGTTAACTGATGTATTCTATAGTTGCATTATGAGTTAATAACTTGTGAATTAATTAATAACTAATTCACCCAACTCATCTCTAGTCTATTGATCAGTTAGACTAAATACAACTAGTTTAACAAAGCTAAACTGAACGCAACTCTATCAATTGCACCTCCAGTCCACTAAACTCAACTCACTTGAGTTCTAACTGAAGTCTTGCATGCAAATATTAGTCATCCCATAGGTAACCACGTATTTCCTTCTGGGATCTGCATGTACCACATCCGTAGCTCATCTTGAAGTGCTCCAAGAGAATAAGACAAAGTTTATAGTCTAAATATTATTATGAGCTAATAATATTTGACTTTTCTATTTTTGACAGCCAGTCTAAAAATAGACTTTGATCACTCATACTGTGGTCACCCACACTGTGATAAAAAATAGAACTTGCGCCATAATTTGCCTACGGGCCCACTTAGTGAAGGCGACTCCTTTCCACTAAGCTCCATCATCTTGTTGCATTCTCAACAAGCATTTCTTGTTGCACACTTTTCAACAGTCTTTAGCCTATGAGATGGTGTCATCTATGATAGATTGGTTTTCTAAAAATTCAATTCTCTATGTAAGCTTCTATATCTTTTGTAACTTAGCTAAATATACATTGTCAATCTTTAGTTTTTTCTCTTGTAAATTATTAAGCTAAGTTTTTAACTTATCGATTTCCCATCCCTTAATTGATAAATCTTCCATTTCTTTTGCAATGTCTATTGTTGGATCAGTTGATTGAGTGTCCACTACTGAAATGGTTGTTGATGTAGATGTTGAAATTGGTATAGTTGTCACTGGAACTGCTAAAAGAGAAACAATTTGTTCTTGGGTCCCCTATTGTTATTTTCTTTCAAAAACTTTTCAATCTCAGTCTCCATCTTTTCTATCTGTACATTTTGTTCCATTATGATTTTAAACATATTTTCTTTCTCTTGTTCTAGCTGGCCTATCTCTTTGGTCTATGGATCTTCTATAGAAGGGAGCTTTAGTTGTTTTCTTAAAGTTGCTATGTCTGCATTCTTGTTTCTGATTACTTCTTCTGCTACATTGAAATTGGTAGGATCATATCCCAACTTTACTATTAAATCTTCTAAAGATTTAATCCTTGTATCTTTAGCTAGGGAAGATATTTTATCTATCTTCAACTGAGACTGAATGTTTTCTAGTGATGCTTGTAGCTTTGATACTGCCATAGATGAACTGGTAAGAGAATAATATATCATTTTACCAGATTGTTCATGTAAATCAATCTGGTCAATAGGATGAATCAATTTTGTATCAAAAGAAAATACTGATTTGGTGTAATCATCTACACTTTTAGGATGAGTAATCTTGGGTTCCAGGAAAGCTATTTGCATCTTTCCCTTCTCAGTGTCGAAGGCAGAAAGTAACCTGTGTTGTGAAGTTGAGGTTTTCTTCCAAAACTGTGTATAAGTGGAAGCTTTCAAAGCCTCATTTCTCTACTTAATTTCCCTATAGACTGCAAAAATACTCTGTTCTTTCTGAGTTTGCTACATTTCTTTTGTCTGCGATGAAGAAAAATCTGCACTAGATGAAGATATAGGAGATCCTATAATCATCCCTTCTATCCTAGGAGATAATGGCACAAAGGAGCCTGTCATGACAATTGGGTGCTAATGTGAAATATCTTCTTGTTGTGTCTCACTTGTATTGGTTGTCTTTTGCCTTTTACTATATATTTTGAACTCTTTAGTTGAAATTTTTGTTACCATAGGTGAAGTACTATCCCTTTGTATTTTTTCCTACTTTTCTTCTAGTATAGGAGCTTGTTGATGTAGATGATATAACCTTCTCTTCAGACTCCTAAGTGTATTCTCTTTCCATTCATCCTGGTTCATATACTGTTCTATCTTAGGCCTAGGAGTGTGAGCATATGGGGTAGCTTTTTGCTCTACTCTTAACTTTGAAATCACTCCTAGGGGATCATATGACCAAGTGAAGCTTAATTTGAAATTCATATGCTTTAAAAGAGTTTATTCTTCCTTCCCTACTGATCTAGCATTACAAATAAAAGGTCCTACTTGAGTCTTGATCTTAAATTGAGTCTTCTTCTTTGCTGCTAGAAAATGAAGTTGATCCATGTTGATCATCTGTTTGATGTATTCCAGTGCCAAAATTTAGATAGGAACAAACTTAGGTAATCTATATGGAGGTAATTCGCATGCATAGATCTTAATTTCTATATAATTTTGGTATAAATACCAATCTCCTGTCCTGGTTTGTTCACTGAGATGTAGGATTTTTCCAATCTCTGACCCAATCCTTGGTTCTGCATCATTGTTTAGTAAACAAGAAACAACATACAAAAATTGATCTACAAAGTCATTGAATGTGAATTCAGTGGTGTTCTTCCTCACTAAGGAAGACCAATGGATCACTGATTGTGGATTTCCCTGGCTGTCCATCTTTTGTAGGGGAAAGGAAAACCTCTCTGGCTGATAAAACATGAACAAATATACTAAAATAGAGGCATATATGAACATTCCTTCTGTTGAAAACTTCATGAATTGGTTTTGCTAAGAACTCACTGAAATTGAAAATTAGAGATGACTTTTCATCGACGGAGAAAATTGACAGGAAAACTATGAGGACCTCATCGACTCACTAATGAGAATAATAACCTAACATGCATGAAACAATGGATATAATTTGCTGGTTCATTTATGGAAAAATAGATGCTTCATATGGTGGATTGGTCTTAGGAAATTGAGTATTTTCTAGCAGAAAGTTTCAAAAATCTTGGCTCTTTGAGGAAATTCAAGCTTTTTATAAATATCCATGAGGGTTTCTGGAGAAAATGGATGCAAAGGCTCAGGGTTTTGAATCTGTAACATCTGATTAATTGATTCAATAGTAATGGTAAATAGAACTTCATTATTTTTGGAAACTACTGCTCTTTGACTGGGAACATACCTAATATGACACCATGAGACAAAATCTGGGAAATAATGGGTTTGTGGCATGATGAACTGAGGTAAAGAGGAGTGTCAGAGGTTTAATTCATCACTCATGTCTAAAAACTTTTGTTTTAACCAATTATGAATTTCATAAAGATCTAATTCACAAATGGTTTCAGAAACCTTATATAGCTGGTCAACTAACGGTTGATGGTCTAGATCGATAGTGGGAGGAAGCATAGGGTTCTCTGAGGTTTTTGATTTCTTCTTGGAAGACATGACTGAAAGAAAATAATTGGGAAACGATTGAAATTACCCAGAGATGATTGATTTCCTAGTTGACTGATGGCTGGAATAATCTCTAGGTTTCACTAGTTCCTCTGGTGATGGTTTAGCTTGGTAACTGGTAGCATTAATTTAGTTTATGACCTAACAGAGTAGCGAGGAAATACAGGATCTGATAACCTAAAATAAACACAAATAATGTTATAAGGTGGTGATTTATGTGACAATTATGATTTATCGGTTAAATGGCACGGAGGGGGGTTATTAATGTATAATAGAACAAAGTTAGTAGGAAAATGATTGTCAAATGGGGAGTTGACACTTGGTGAAAAGGGATATTTATTAGAAAATGGAGGGGAAGGGCGTAACAACCTTTCGGATGGTGAAAAGTGGTTTCTGGAGGGGGTAGGAAGTGGTTTATGGTTTTGGAGTGGGGGGGTGTGGAGTGGATTTGAGAAGGGAACGTAGTGGAGGTGGTTGTTGGCATTATGGCATTATGGACATGTGTTGAACTTGATGGCAACCCTCTCATAGACGAACATCTCACTTATATATGCCAAAGAAGCAGTTATCGGGAGCCATTGGGAGCTTATCGAAGCAATAGAGGCGCGTTCTCATATATAAAGAGCTTATCGGGAGCTATCGGGCTTATTAAAACCCATATATGCATGCATTTATATTATCGGGAGGTGTTTGGGCGCTTAAAACCCATATATATGTATTATATAATAAACAATAGCATTTTCCCCTTTCGGCGGATAAACATAGTTATATGTGTTAATACATATATATCGGCATATATGCGCATTGGGGGCTCGGGTATGTAACACCGTTGAAACCTCCGATTGCGAGCGGACCCGATGGTGGCATTAAAAATTGGTTTATATTAATATTGCATCCATGTGCGTCGAGGGTCCGGCTAAGTTGAAACCTCCGATTGGGAGCAGACCCGATGAAGGCATCAATCATGGTTTATAACAAGATTGCATCCACAGTATCGCAAGGGTCGCCCACCTCCAATCCTCCGATTGCGATAAGAGGGGTCGGACCTAATGAAGGAATTAAAGGCATTATATATTAAATCGCATCCACGGTATTCGCCCATCTTATAAAAGCCTTCCACTTCAAATTGCCGATAGCGATGAAAAGAGCGGACCCGATATATATATAAAGGCTGGTTAATGGGCATGTCGCATCTGATCCATCGGATCGGACGTCGGGAATAGGCCATGATATGGGCATGCGCTGGTAGCGATGAGAAGTGGACCCGATATGGTATTATTTTGGGTTCATTCAGTTTAAAGTCCGCCTTTTGTTGTTTGGACCGTTTTCATCGTTTTCCCGCTTAAGCCGTTTTCTTAAGAGATCGGTCAAAACAGTTGTGCCACAGGATTTCGGATCCTCTGGTTTCGACTCATGGTTTTATCAAAAGCATGACTATATAAGAAGAAATGAGATCCTTTGGAAATGTATCGATTATGAATTGAAGATCTTAAGGGAGAGTTGATTGGCATTCTTGTGATCGGTTAAGGAGCATTTACTGAATCTAAATCAAGGAGAATGCGCGCAGAACAAAGCAAAGGATCGCTGGCTTGAAGTTCAGACATTTCTTCGAGAGAAATCGCATTGCTTCGGATGTATTGCAGTTCAGTAAGTAGCATAGGAGCAGCCAACCGCAGGGTTACTTTTAAGCAGCAGTCATTCTTTAACTCTGATATAGTCTCCTCTGCTGTTCGCTAAAGGGTTCTGGATGTGCATATTGGGTTTATCTTATGCCTATCCTCCGGGTGCACTATTAGATGTATATCCTCTGTATTATGTTCTGATGGGTGACCAGATCGTGCATTTATTTATATTTTGATCTAGTGCTTGGGTTGGTGCTTGGGGTGATTTTGAAAGATATGCTGTATAAAGGAAATATATATTGATCTGATGCTTGGGTAATTCTGAAGATTTGTTTATACTTGATGACCATTTGATCCTCTTGGATCTAGTCTGAAAATTAATGAAACGTGGTCCTTGAACGAAGTAGGGGGTTGTAGCTCCCTTCCAGGAGAGACTGGAGAACGAGAGAGAGTTGTAGCTCTCTGCAGGTTGCAGCCTGCATACTGATAAAGGACTGCACCAGTACAAAATCATTGTAAAAGAAATTCTATTTGAAAGAAGATAGAGACATATTGCAGCAGGTGGTTTTCACCCACATTGGGTTTCCACCTTATATCTGGTGTTCCTTTGTGTGACTATCTGTTTTTACTGTTCTTGATTCATTATTATATGGTTCTGATATACAAGTTAATTATCAATATCAGAAGAATACTTTAAAGCATAAATCTGGATGGTTTATTGAAAAGAAATTAATAATACTGATTCACCCCCCCCTCTCAGTATTATTTCCAACAATTGGTATCAGAGCGGGTCCTTCAGAGAAGCTTGATCGCTTGAAGGAAGACCGTTCATCATGAGCAACTACGAGAGGGAAGCATCAATCAGGCCACCGATTTTTGATGGGACAAACTTCAATTATTGGAAGGTAAGAGTTACTGCCTATCTTCAATCACTTGGTACAGAAGTTTGGGATATCATAGAGACAGGCTACACTTTTCCTTCAGCTACTCCTACAGATCCGGCCGAGAAGAAGAAATATGAAACAAATGCTAAAGCAGTCAATACTCTGTTGGGATGCTTATCTCAATCAGAATTCATGAAGGTTATGCAATATAAATCCGCAAAAGAAATATGGGACAAGATTGTCTTGAGCTACGAAGGAGATGAACAGGTAAAGCGTGCTAAACTTCAAACCCTCAGGATTCAGTATGAGAATCTTAGAATGTATAATGATGAAAGTGTGGCTAACTATTTCCTTAGGGTGGATGAGATTGTTAATTGCATGAAAAACTTGGGTGAAGAAATAAAAGAGGCTATTGTGGTTGAAAAAGTTCTAAGATCCTTGTCCCCCAAGTTTGAATCTAAAGTGTCCGCCATAGAAGAAAAGGAGAATCTACGAACTCTCACCATGTCACAGCTGCACGGAATTCTAACTGCTTATGAAATGAGAAAAGGAGGTCCTTCAGACAGGAGAGAAGCTGCCTTCAAGGCTTCAGGCAAAGGAGAGTACTTTGAATCAAATCATGTGTCAGAAGAAGAAGAAGAATCAAATTTTGTCAGAAATCTTCAACGAGGTGCTGGTAGATTCAGAGGTAAGTTACCCTTCAAATGTTTTGCTTGTGGAAGAGTAGGTCACTATGCTGCCAAATGTCCTCATAAGGATAAGATTGACAAGGGAAAGGAACCTGTTGGATGGAACAAGAAACAGAATGCAAATAAGAAGAGCTATTACACCCATGAAGACAGTGATGGTCTATCAAATAGCGACGAAGATGAACGAGGTAATCCCTATAAACTTTTAATGGCTTTTGAAGATGATGATTACATGGATGCTCTAGATATAGATAGCTATTATGAGGAGATGTCTAGACTCAAGACATGCTTAGAAGAAAAGAATGTGATCATTGAGACTCTGCAAATCCAACTTGATGAAAAGGAACAATCTCTTGAAAAATTAGAATATGAAATTGTTGGGCTTCGAAAAGAAATTGAGAAAACAAAGGCTCTCAATCTTAAATTTGTTAAAGGATTTGAAACTACGGATGAGATCATCAATGTGCAGTGTTCTCCATTAATCAAGACAGGTCTGGGATATAATGGAGAAGCATCTCAAGCATCCACCTCTAAAAGTTATCTTGATGCAGCAAGAAGGAGCGATCAAAGGCCCAATAGAAATCATCAAGTGAATCAGGGACAATTTATCTCAAGAATGAACAAAAATTATCAAGAAAATTGGAGGCAAGCTACAAACAGAAGCTACGACCAGCCACAGGTAAAATCTTCCCAATTTACCTCAAGAATGGATGTTGGTAGAAACTACAATCGGTTGGATGACAGATTTGATAATTGCAGAAGTTTCTTCAATGGGCAATGTTTCTCTTTCCATAATTTTGGTCACAAAGTAGCTCAATGTGTTGCCTATAAGACAATCATGACTAGAGAAGCTCAAAAACAAAGAAGTATGTCTGGAATCAAGAAAAGGACCTATAACAATTTTTCCGCCCTAGAAAGTGAAATTGAATGTTCCATTTGTAATAACTTCGGTCATGAAGAATCTGAATGCAGGAGCAGGTTTCGAAAGACAACTCAGAAGGAACAAAGCCCGAATGCCAGAACATGGAGAATGAAGGAACCACAACCAGAAAGATGTGGAATAGCCTTTTACGCAGAAGGACAAGAAAATTTATGGTTTATCGACAGCGGATGTTCGAAGCATATGATAGGTGATAAAGAAAAACTTGAATCATATGCTACTCTAGAAAAGGGAAAGAAGGTTTCTTTTGGAAATGATACTCCTGCGGCCATAAAAGGACAAGGCACTGCTCAGTTGAAAGAAAAGGTCAAGGCTGGAAATGTTTTGTACGTTGATGGATTGAAACATAATCTTCTAAGTGTCAGTTAGATGTGCGATCAAGGAACCGTGGTAATATTTAGATCAAATGGATGTCGTGTTCGTGATCTTGATACAGGTGAAACAGTGATCAAAGGCAAAAGAACTCCAAATAATCTATAAATATTTGAAGAAGGACAACAACAATGCTATATGAGCAAGGATGATGAGCACTGGTTATGGCACCGGAGGTTGGAGCATCTAAGTTTTTCACAAATAAGGAAAGCATGCAAGTATCAGGCAGTTTGTGATCTTCCAGATATAAAAATTCTAGACAACACAATATGCAAATCATGTCAGTTTGGTAAACAAACCAGGACTAACTTCCCTGAGAAGGAAGGATCAGCCAGCAAACCTCTCGAACTTATTCATACAGATGTATGTGGTCCATTTAGGACAAGGACACCTCGAGGAGAGGAATACCTTATATTATTCATTGACGACTTCTCCAGGTTTGTTTGGTTAGGACTTATGAAGCACAAAGACGAAGCATTTGAAAAATTCAAATCCTTCAAAGCCTTGGTCGAAAATGAATCAGATCACAAAATTAAGTGTCTCAGGTCTGACAGAGGTGGGGAATTTACCTCAAATGAATTTTTCGATTTCTGTGAAGAGCATGGAATAAAAAGGGAATTCTCTACAGCAAGGACTCCTCAGCAAAATGGAGTGGTGGAAAGGATGAACAGAACAGTCCAACAAATGGCTCGTGCCATGCTTGATGAGTCTGGAACTCCCGCAACCTTCTAGGGTGAAGCTGCATATGCCGTAGTTGTTATTCTCAACAAAACAAATGTCCGAGTGAACAGCACTCAAACTCCTCATGAGCTCTGGTATGGTAAGACTCCTTCAGTAAAGCATTTTAAAATTTTTGGAAGCAAATGCTATATTAAGAATACTGATGAACAGCTTGGCAAACTTGAGCCTAGAGCAGATGAAGGCATTCTCCTTGGTTATTCGCCTTATAGTAAAGCATATAAGTGTTACAATAAAAGACTTGGAAGAATTGTTGACAGCATTGATGTAGTGGTTGATGAAAAAGGATACATTCCTAGGCAAGTAAATCATGAAAATATCGAAGAAGATGAAGACTACCCTCAAAGACAGAATGATGAAGAAGAAGAACCTCAAGAAGCACCAGAGGAACAGATAAGGATAGAAGAAAAGACTCCATCCAGGTATGTACAAAAGAATCATCCAGAATCTCAGATTTTGGGACAAAAGGAGGCAGGCGTACAAACTAGAAGAACAACTGTAGAAGCTTCAACCTATTTGGCATTACTCTCCTCCACTGAACCACAAAATGTAAGAGAGGCATGCAAGGATGAATTTTGGGTCAAGGCAATGGATGAAGAACTTGAACAGATCGAAAAGAACAACACTTGGGAGTTGGTTCCTAGACCAAAGGATAAGAATGTCATAGGAACAAAATGGATCTTCAAAAATAAGTTGAACGAAAATGGGGAGGTGATTAGAAACAAGGCAAGACTGGTGTGTAAAGGGTATGCCCAACAAGAAGGAATAGATTTTGAAGAAACATTTGCTCCTGTTGCAAGACTTGAGGCCATCCAAATGTTCCTTTCTCTCTCAAGCTTTCAAAAGTTCAAAGTATTTCAAATGGATGTGAAATCAGCTTTTCTGAATGGAGACTTAGAAGAAGAAGTATACATTGAGTAGCCAGATGGTTTCATTCTTGGGAATGATCCAAATCTTGTATGCAGATTAAAAAAGGCTCTCTATGGTCTTAAACAGGCTCCAAGGGCTTAGTACTACCGTTTGGATAAATATCTTCATCAACAAGGTTTTTCAAAAGGATCAGCAGATAGCAATCTTTATATAAAAATTGAAAATGACAAGTTGCTAATACTTGTTGTGTATGTAGATGATATTATCTTTGGCAGCAATGAAGAAGCTATGAGTCAAAACTTTGCCTCGGTAATGCAGAAAGAATTCGAAATGTCCCTACTAGGTGAATTGACATACTTTCTTGGATTGCAAATCCAACAAAATAAAGACAGTATCTTCTTGTCACAAACCAAGTACCTCAAGCAGATTTTGAAGAAGTATGGCATGGAAGATTCAAAGCCAGTATGTACCCCCATGGTTACAGGATGCAGTCTTAGTGCGAATGATGAATCAGCTGCAGTTCATCAACCAACATACAGATCTATGATTGGAAGTCTTCTTTATTTGACAGGTACCCGACCAGACATCATGCATGCAGTTGGAATAGTTGGAAGATTTCAGGCAAATCCAAAGGAGACTCATCTTCAAGCAGTAAAGAGAATCTTCAAATATCTTCAAGGAACTCAAAACTATGGTTTATGGTATCCTAGAGACACAGATCTCACACTTCATGCTTACACAAATGCAGATTGGGCTGGAAGTGTGGATGACAGGAAAAGCACAAGTGGTGGTGCTTTCTTTATGGGTTCCAGATTAGTATCATGGTTCAGCAAGAAACAGAGTTCAATTGCCTTATCTACAGCTGAAGCAGAATATGTAGCTGCTGCATCTTGTTGCACCCAACTTCTTTGGATGATGCAGACCTTACAGGATTTCCAAATCACTTGTACTCCACCTATCTCCATCTTATGTGATAATACAAGTGCAATCAGCATTTCAAAGAACCCAGTCATGCATTCAAAAACCAAGCACATACCGATCAAGTATCATTTTCTCAGGGAACAAGTGCTTGAACAAAAGGTCAAGTTGGAATATGTTTCTTCTAAGGAACAAGTGGCTGATATATTTACCAAACCATTGCCCAGGGAGACTTTTGAATACCTCAGGCAAAAGCTAGGGGTTGTCGACGCATCATCCTGTTGTTAATTTTCAGATTGATGCTTGTACGCGAGGTTCTTCTGAGATATACGCGTACAAGGCTCAGGGGGAGCATATCTAATCCATTGTTGGCATTATAGTATTGCACCACAGCGGATGGCGGTCCTCGGTAAGTTCTTTTTTTTAGGTGCCGAGTTCGATTAGCGGCACGAGAAGAAGGGAAAACAGGGCAGTCTCTGTATTATAAGAAGCCAGTAGCCAGAATAGCTGTGGAGTGGAATGGTTACCTGAAAAATCTGAAGTTGATATTGCTTTTATGATCCAGTTCATAATCAGGAGGAGCAGATTCTCAGGGGGAGATATAGTCAGGAGGCGCAGGTCTGGGCAGCCAAATATATATATCAGGGACAGAGTATGTATTGATCCGCCCTTTGCCCTTGATGTCAAAGGGGGAGAGTGATTTTGGTGTTGTTGCCATCAAGTCCAAAGGGGGAGATTGTTGGCATTATGGCATTATGGACATGTGTTGAACTTGATGGCAACCCTCTCATAGATGAACATCTCACTTATATATGCCAAAGAAGCAGTTATCGGGAGCCATTGGGAGCTTATCGAAGCAATAGAGGCGCATTCTCATATATAAAGAGCTTATCGGGAGCTATCGGGCTTATTAAAACCCATATATGCATGCATTTATATTATCGGGAGGTGTTTGGGCGCTTAAAACCCATATATATGTATTATATAATAAACAATAGCATTTTCCCCTTTCGGTGGATAAACATAGTTATATGTGTTAATACATATATATCGGCATATATGCGCATCGGGGGTTCGGGTATGTAACACCGTTGAAACCTCCGATTGCGAGCGGACCCGATGGCATATCAAATTTGGCTTATAATAATATCGCATCCGCAGTTCGGCTGTGTGACCCGGAAGCATATCGCAATGGACCCGATGGTGGCATTAAAAATTGGTTTATATTAATATCGCATCCATGTGCGTCGGGGGTCCGGCTAAGTTGAAACCTCCGATTGGGAGCGGACCCGATGAAGGCATCAATCATGGTTTATAACAAGATCGCATCCGCAGTATCGCAAGGGTTGCCCACCTCCAATCCTCCGATTGTGATAAGAGGGGTCGGACCCGATGAAGGAAATAAAGGCATTATATATTAAATTGCATCCGCGGTATTCGCCCATCTTATAAAAGCCTTCCACTTCAAATTGCCGATAGCGATGAAAAGAGCGGACCCGATATATATATAAAGGCTGGTTAATGGGCATGTCGCATCCAATCCATCGGATCGGACGTCGAGAATAGGCCATGATATGGGCATGCGCTGGTAGCGATGAGAAGTGGACCCGATATGGTGTTATTTTGGGTTCATTCAATTTAAAGTCTGCCTTTTGTTGTTTGGACCGTTTTCATCGTTTTCCCGCTTAAGCCGTTTTCTTAAGAGATCGGTCAAAACAGTTGTGCCACAGGATTTCGGATCCTCTGGTTTCGACTCATGGTTTTATCAAAAGCATGACAATATAAGAAGAAATGAGATCCTTTGGAAATGCATCGATTATGAATTGAAGATCTTAAGGGAGAGTTGATTGGCATTCTTGTGATCGGTTAAGGAGCATTTACTGAATCTAAATCAAGGAGAATGCGCGCAGAACAAAGCAAAGGATCGCTGGCTTGAAGTTCAGACATTTCTTCGAGAGAAATCGCATTGCTTCGGATGTATTGCAGTTCAGTAAGTAGCATAGGAGCAGCCAACCGCAGGGTTACTTTTAAGCAGCAGTCATTCTTTAACTCTGATATAGTCTCCTCTGCTGTTCGCTAAAGGGTTCTGGATGTGCATATTGGGTTTATCTTATGCCTAGCCTCCGGGTGCACTGTTAGATGTATATCCTCTGTATTATGTTCTGATGGGTGACCAGATCATGCATTTATTTATATTTTGATCTAGTGCTTGGGTTGGCGCTTGGGGTGATTTTCAAAGATCTGCTGTATAAAGGAAATATATATTGATCTGATGCTTGGGTAATTCTGAAGATTTGTTTATACTTGATGACCATTTGATCCTCTTGGATCCAGTCTGAAAATTAATGAAACGTGGTCCTTGAACGAAGTAGGGGGTTGTAGCTCCCTTCCAGGAGAGACTGGAGAACGAGAGAGAGTTGTAGCTCTTTGTAGGTTGCAGCCTGCGTACTGGTAAAGGACTGCACCAATACAAAATCATTGTAAAAGAAATTCTATTTGAAAGAAGATAGAGACATATTGCAGCAGGTGGTTTTCACCCACATTGGGTTTCCACCTTATATCTGGTGTTCCTTTTTGTGACTATCTGTTTTTATTGTTCTTGATTCATTATTATATGGTTCTGATATACAAGTTAATTATCAATATCAGAAGAATACTTTAAAGCATAAATCTGGATGGTTTATTGAAAAGAAATTAATAATACTGATTCACCCCCCCCTCTCAGTATTATTTCCAACAGTGGTATGAGAGGAGACCACTTTTCCGCACCACCCCCCCCATCGGTTAAACTTCGGATAGGCTTGGGGGGTGAGGAGTGGCATAAAAATTGTCTATATTCTTGCGCAGCAGATCAACTCCGTAACTTCATTACAAATTACACAGAAAATGACAACAAGCCTTGTTGCAAGTATATTCATAAAATAAACCTGTTTATTTATATTAATCACGTTTAAGCTTTAACAAAACATGATTTATTCATAAAAGTGACATCTAAACAAGCACGCTACATTTTGGGATTTTGATCATATTTTTTTTTATTTTGTCAATTTCTCTATTCTTTTATTTTTTCTATTTTTGTTTTTTTTTTTTGTCTTTCTATTTTTTTCTTTTCTCGTCATCATTTTTTATATATTTTTTAATTTTTTTTATATCCATTTTTTCAACATATATATTTTTATGAAAATATCTACCTTATCAAAATAATCAATGTTAAAAAAAAACACCTCAATCAAAACTCATCCAGGGCTTCCAAAGGCCATCCACCTAAACCCATCAAACAATGGTTCCACCTCACAATCAGACATCACCAAAACCATCATCAGATTGATCTCTATCCCAACAATCTAGGGCTCTAGAGAGTTCTTCCAACTTGGCTACGAGACTAGTAACTCAACCCACATCTTTTACCAGACTATAGAGCGTTTGTCCAACCAAGGCTATGAGACCAGTAACTCAACCCACCAAGGGTTGTAAGCATTTGTCCAACATAGGTTACAGGACTAGTAACTCAACCTAAGTTGTTCCAGGGCTCCAGAGTGTTTTTCCAACCAAGGCTATGGGACTAGTAACTCAAACCAAGCTAAGGAAACATGAGAACCAATAAAAAAAACAAGAAGGAAATAAACCCACAATCACCATGGTTATCTAGGAAATGGCAAGGCTAGGAAATCCACTATCAATCTTGGCCATCCTCCATGCCTAATGATAGATCACAACCAACAAACCACATGCATATTCCATGCATGCCAAAAATAGTGAAGAAACCATACATGCAACTTGGTACCTACAAGCAAATATGATGTAGTTGCTGATGTTGATGCCTTCTTGCACTTTATTACTCCTTCCCTTGCCTTCTTTCTCTAAGAATCCAAGTATGCCACACCCTCCAAGAGTGCTCCAAGAAAAATATAAGTGTCAAAGAGTATGAGAGAGAGAATAATCAGAGAGAGCTCCAACACTGAATTGACAAAAGGTTACCAATTGATCCTCAGAAGCCTTTTAATGAATGAGGTCTCTATTTTCTTCATTTTGTTGGAAATAATACTGAGAGGGGGGGGTGAATCAGTATTATCAAGTCAATTATTTCCTTTTTCAAACCCAGATCATATACGCTACTTTAGTTAGTGAAAACCGCGTATATACACAACTACGTATAAGGAAACCCGCGTATACCATGCAAACTTATAATTTAATTTATCTTACAGATGTTGATCATTAATCTGTGTATTAGAATCAAATAAACAGTAACCAGAAATAGTGAAATAGAGCAGAAGACAATCACACACAAGAACACAAGATATAAGGTGGAAACCCAATGTAGGTGAAAACCACCTGCTACAATTCGTCTCTATCTTCTTTAATTAGAAACTTCTTTTTACAATGATTCTGTACTGGTGCAGTCCTTTACCAGTACGCAGGCTGTAGCCTATAGAGAGCTACAACCCTCTCTCTCGTTCTCCAGCTTCTCCTGGAAGGGAGCTACAACCCCCTTAGCTCTTGCACTAGCCTAGATACTAGTACGTAGGTGCTGGCCTACAGAAGGCTACAACCTTCTCTTTCTTCCAGGGACCACGTTTCATAAATTTTTAGACTAGATCCATGAACGTCAATCAATCATCAA
The DNA here is from genome assembly GCA_031772625.1 of Pinus tabuliformis. NCBI lineage: Eukaryota > Viridiplantae > Streptophyta > Pinopsida > Pinales > Pinaceae > Pinus > Pinus tabuliformis. Next base: position 714,639,362 of record CM062811.1, on the reverse strand, counting down.
GAATTTTCTGCATCAAAAAATCTCCTTTTCACCATTTAGAACTGAATCAAGTAGACACTTCTCTGACAGCTGTACCCAGAACATAGTAACATTAACCACACACCAAATCCCGAACCTAGAACACTGCAACTATAAACAGAAGCAGTTAGAACACAACTCAAGAGATGTACGCTACTTCAATCACCCGAAACTTGCGTGCATACGCTTTTGTGTTTGGACCAACCTGCGTATACGCTATTTTTACTCACAGAAACAGCGTGTATACGCTCCTTTGCTTCACTGAACCTGCGTACAGATCTATAAAGGACAATTCACTCTTTCAAATATTAATTAACCCAGATTACCAGATTTATAGATCAAAAATGCGCCACTTATAACAGTTCAAAATCATACAAAGATACTATTATTCAAGCCTTAAGATTATGAGCCATCAATAGAACTTATCCTTTTATTTGCGCTTAGGTTCCCCCTTCATTCAGATCCAAATCTGCACCATAACCCAATCACCAATATTCCAGATCTAGCACTTTATCAGATATTCAATAATTCAGATAATCCTTTGCCAAATGATCTCCTTCCTTTTTTATAGTCTTAGGCCTTTCACAATACGACGGTCCAAAACCATAATAAAACAATACCATGGACCCAATACTTGGGAACAACACTTCTGACGAGATACCATGGCCCAAAACCATAGGTTCAATTACTAAGGAATAAATACCACGGACCAAAAGTAAGTTCTCCAACATGCACGCCCTTTTCCTTGCATGAAAGTGCGTGTATATGCATACACGCTTTTGTAACGTATAACCCGCGTGTATACATGTCTTCGTCTAGGTGAACTTGCATAATATATTTTCCTTCATTCTGAAGGCCTGAACTGAGATCTGTCACTAGAGTGAGTTGCCATCAAGGACAACACTTGTGCCATAGCTCCAAACCTGTGCCATAATGCCAAAAATCTCCCCCTTTGGACTTGATGGCAACCCCAAGGTCCTCAAAGTCATTCTCCCCCTTTGACATCAAGGGAAAAGGGTTGTGCTCCCCCTTAGTACATGCTGAAATCTCTGCTCTGCTGTGTTGACCATGCTCCCCCTCATTGTAGGCAAGATCTACAAAAAGGTGTTATTCAAGAAGAACCATGACTTATACATCATAAAAGACCGTCCTATCACCAAGAGACTCTATACATACATCCATCACCCAACTAAGTGGGGATCATCCACCCAACCAAGTGGGGATACATTAGAAATTTACATATGACAACCAAGTACATTATATCATTCATCCCAAACATAGTGGGGAAACCAAAACATTCCATTACATGACCTTGACATCATAAAAGAGATACATGACATAGAGACGAAATATCTAGAGCAAGACTTATGAAAGTCACCAATAACTGATATCAACAGCATCTGTCAATCATTATTCAGATCAGCAACCATATTTTCCTTCTGTTCTCCCTCTGCATTTGTTCCACCTGAGATCAACAGCTGTGGACCAGAACCAAGAGCTTCTAATGTAATGTCAACAATGCATTATCAGAAGTTTATCTGCTCCCCCTGAACCTATGCCAGATGGTCTCTGTCAGACCCATATCAGACTTTCTTCAACCAGAGTTTGTCCCCACTGATTTCTTTCAAACTACCATATACACAAATGTCTCTGCATAAAGCGGCATATGTACGCGGATCCTCCTCAGGAAACAAACGTACACCAACTTTTCTCTGAACAGACAAGTTTCAACAACAAGATGATGCATCAACTACTCCCAACTTTTGTCTGAGGTATTCAAAAGTTTCCCTGGGCAGTGATTTGGTGAGAATATCAGCAACTTGTTCCTTAGAGGGAACATATTCCAATTTGACCTTTTGTTCCAACACTTGTTCCCAGAGAAAATGATACTTGATCGGTATGTGCTTAGTCTTTGAATGCATGACAGGATTATTTGAGATACTGATAGCACTTGTATTATCACATAAGATGGAGATAGGTGGAGTACAAGTGATTTGAAAATCCTGCAAAGTTTGCATCATCCAAAGGAGTTGTGTGCAACAAGATGCGGCAGCCACATATTCTGCTTCAGCTGTGGATAAAGCAATTGAACTCTGTTTCTTGCTGAACCAAGATACTAATCTGGAACCCATAAAGAATGCACCACCACTAGTGCTTTTCCTGTCATCCACGCTTCCAGCCCAATCTGCATCTGTATAAGCATGAAGAGTGAGATTTGTATCTCTAGGATACCATAGGCCATAGTTTTGAGTTCCTTGAAGATACTTGAAAATTCTCTTTACTGCCTGAAGATGAGTTTCCTTAGGATTTGCCTAAAATCTTCCAACCATTCCCACTGCATGCATGATGTCTGGTCGGGTGCCTGTTAAATAGAGCAGACTTCCAATCATGGATTTATAAGTTGGTTGATGCACTGCTGCTGATTCATCATTTGCACTGAGGCTGCATCCTGTAACCATAGGGGTACATACTGGTTTTGAATCTTCCATGCCATACTTCTTCAAAATCTGCTTGAGGTACTTGGTTTGAGATAAAAATATACCGCCTTCATTTTGTTGGATTTGTAATCCAAGAAAATATGTCAATTCTCCAACCAAGGACATTTCGAATTCTTTCTGCATCACCAAGGCAAAGTTTTGACTCATAGGTTCTTCATTGCTGCCAAAGATGATATCATCAGCATACATAACAAGTATTAGCAATTTGTTATTTTCAATTTTTATATAAAGATTGCTATCTGCTGATCCTTTTGAGAAACCTTGTTGATGAAGATATTTGTCCAGACGATAGTACCAAGCCCTTGGAGCTTGTTTAAGACCATAGAGAGCCTTCTTAAGTCTGCATACAAGTTTTGGATCATTTCCAAGGATGAATCCATCTGGTTGTTCAATATACACTTCTTCTTCTAAGTCTCCATTCAGAAAAGCTGATTTCACATCCATTTGAAATACTTTGAATTTCTGAAAGCTTGAGAGAGCAAGGAACATTCGGATGGCCTCAAGTCTAGCAACGGGAGCAAAATTTTCTTCAAAGTCTATTCCTTCTTGTTGAGCATACCCTTTACAAACAAGTCTGGCCTTGTTTCTAATAACTTCCCCATTTTCATTCAACTTGTTTTTGAATATCCATTTTGTTCCTATGACATTCTTATCTTTTGGTCTAGGAACCAACTCCCAAGTGTTATTCTTTTCAATCTGCTCAAGTTCTTCATCCATTGCCTTGACCCAGCATTCATCTTTGCATGCCTCTTTTACATTTTGTGGTTCAGTGGAGGAGAGCAATGCCAAATAGCTTGAGGCTTCTGCAATTGTTCTTCTTGTTTGTATACCTGCCTCTTTCTACCCCAAAATTTGAGATTCTGGATGATTCTTCTTAACGTACCTAGATGGAGTCTTATCTTTTATCCTTATCTATTCTTCTAGCGCCTCTTGAGCTTCTTCTTCATCATAAGTCTGATTTGATGTTAAAGGATAGTCCTCATCATCTTCAAAATCTTTGGAATTCACTTGCCTAGGAATGTTTCCTTCTTCATCAACCACTACATCAATGTTTTCAACAATTCTTCCAAGTCTTTTGTTTTAACACTTATATGCTTTGTTGTGGGGAGAATAACCAAGGAGAACGCCTTCATCTGCTCTAGGTTCAAACTTGCCAAGATTTTCATCATTATTTTTAATATAGCATTTGCTTCCAAAAATTTTGAAATATTTTACCGAAGGAGTCTCACCATACCAGAGCTCATGACGAGTTTGAGTGCTGTTCACCCGGACATTTGTCTTGTTGAGAATAACAACTGTAGAAAATGCGGCTTCACCCCAGAAGGTTGCAGGACTTCCAGACTCATCAAGCATTGCACGAGCCATTTTTTGAACCATTTTGTTCATTCTTTCCACTACTCCATTTTGCTGAGGAGTCCTAGCTGTAGAGAATTCCCTTCTTATTCCATGTTCTTCACAAAAAACGAAAAATTCATTCGAGGTAAGTTCTCCTCCTCGATCAGACCTGAGGCATTTGATTCTGTGATCTGATTCGTTCTCCGCCAAGGCTTTGAATGATTTGAACTTTTCAAAGGCTTCGTCTTTGTGCTTCATAAGTCCTATCCAACACATCCTGGAATAGTCATCAATGAATAATATAAAGTATTCTTCTCCTCGAGGTGACCTTTTCCTAGATGGACCACATACATCAGTATTGACAAGTTCAAGCGGCCTGCTCGCTGATCCTTCCTTATCAGGGAAGTTAGTTCTGGTTTGTTTACCAAACTGACATGATTTGCATATTGTATTGTCTGGAATTCTGATGTCTGGAAGACCACGAACTGCCTGGTATTTGCATGCTTTCGTTATCTGTGAGAAGCTAAGATGCCCCAATCTTCTGTGCCATAGCCAGTGTTCATCATTATTGCCTAGATAACATTGATGTTGTCCTTCTTTGAATATGTATAAATTATTTGGAGTTCTTACGCCTTTGATCACTGTTTTTCCTATATCAAGATCACGAACACTACATCCATTTGATTGAAATATTACCTTAGTTCCTTGATCACACATCTGACTGACACTTAATAGATTATGCTTTAAGCCATCAACATACATGACATTTCCAGCTTTGACCCTTTCTTTCAACTGAACAAAACCTTTACCTTTTATGAGAGCAGGGGTGTCATTTCCAAAAGAGACCTTCTTCTCCTTCTCTAAGGCACTATATGACTGAAGTTTTTCTTTATCACCTGTAATATGTTTCGAACATCCACTGTCGATGTACCATTTATTTTCCTGCCCTTCCACATATAAGGCTCTACCACATCTTTCTGGTTGTGGTTCTTTCATTCTCCATGATTTGGTACTTGGGGCTTGCTCCTTCTGAGTTTTCTGCCGAAACCTGCTCCTGCATTTAGAATCTTCATGACCAAAATTGTTACAAATAGAACATTCTATTTCATTTTCAAGAGTAGAGAAGTTATTGTAGGTCCTTTTCATGATCCCAGTCATACTCCTCTGTTTATGAGCTTCTCTAGTCATGATTGTCTTATAGGCAACACATTGAGCTGCTTTGTGACCAAAGTTATGACAAGAAAAACATTGGCCATTGAAGAAACTCCTGTGATTATCAAATCTACCAGCCAAATGATTGTAGTTCCTATTGACATCCATTCTTGAGGTAGATTGAGAAGGTTTTACCTGTGGCTAGTTGTATCTTCCGTTCATTCTAAAAGTAGATTGCCCCCGATTTATCTAATAGTCTTTGTTCATTTTTCCTTGCTGCATCAAGATAACTTTTGGAGGTAGATGGTTCCTGCGCTTGAGTTGTTTCTTCATTATATCCCAAACTTGTCTTGATTAGTGGAGAATGCTGCACTTTGATAATCTCATTTAATGTTTCAGATCCTTTAACAAATCTAAGATTAAGAGCTTTAGATTTCTCAATTTCTTTTCTAAGCCCCACAATTTCACATTCCAACTTTTCATGATGTTTTTCCCTTTCAGCCAGTTGGAATTGCAGAGTATAAATAATCATATTTTTCTCTTCTAAACAATTTTTGAGTTTAGAAATCTCTTCATAAAGACCTTCTTCATCTATCGCATCCATGAAATCTTCATCTTCAAAAGCCATTAAAAGTCTATATTTATTACCTTGTTCATCTTCATCACTATTTGAAATTCCATCACTGCCTTTCTGAGTGTAATAGCTTTTCTTATCTACATTTTGTTTCTTGTTCCATCTAACAGGTTCCTTACCCTTGTCAAGCTTATCTTTATGAGGAAATTTGGAAGCATAGTGACCGACTCTTCCACAAGCAAAGCATTTGAAAGGTAATTTACCTCTGAATCTTCCAGCACCCCGTTGAAGGTTCTTGACAAAATTTGATTCTTCCTCTTCTTTTGACATGTTTCCTGACTCATAATAATCTCCTTTGCCTGAAGCCTTGAAAGCATCTTCTCTCCTATCCGATGGTCCTCCTTTCCTCATTTCGTAAGCAGTTAAAATTCCGTGCAGCTGTGACATGGTAAGGTTTTGTAGATTCTCCTTTTCTTCTATTGCAGAAACTTTAGATTCAAACTTAGGGGACAAAGATCTTATAACCTTTTCAACCACAACAACCTCTTTTATTTCTTCACCCAAGTTTTTCATACAATTAACAATCTCATATACACGAAGGAAATAGTTAGCCACACTTTCATCATTGTGCATTCTGAGATTTTCATACTGAATTCTGAGGGTTTGAAGTTTTGCTCGTTTTACATGTTCATCTCCTTCATAGCTCAGAACAATATTGTCCCATATTTCTTTTGTGGATTTATACTGCATAACCTTGACGAATTCTGATTGAGATAGACATCCTAATAGAGTATTGACAGCCTTTGCATTTGTTTCATATTGCTTCTTACCAGCCGAATCTGTAGGAGTTGTGGATGGAAAAGTGTACCCTGTATCTATGATATCCCAGACTTCTGTACCAAGAGATTGAAGATAGGCTGTGACTCTTACCTTCTAATAGATGAAGTTGGTCCCATCAAAAATTGGTGGCCTGATCGATGCTTCTCTCTCGTAGTTGCTCATGATGATGGATCTTCCTTCAAGCGATCAAGCTTCTTCAGAAGGACCTGCTCTGATACCAATTGTTGGAAATAATACTGAGAGGGGGGGTGAATCAGTATTATCAAGTCAATTATTTCCTTTTTCAAACCCAGATCATATACGCTACTTTAGTTAGTGAAAACCGCGTATATACGCAACTATGTATAAGGAAACCCGCGTATACCATGCAAACTTATAATTTAATTTATCTTACAGATGTTGATCATTAATCTGTGTATCAAAATCAAATAAACAGTAACCAGAAACAGTGAAACAGAGCAGAAGACAATCACACACAAGAACACAAGATATAAGGTGGAAACCCAATGTGGGTGAAAACCACCTGCTGCAATTCGTCTCTATCTTCTTTAATTAGAAACTTCTTTTTACAATGATTCTATATTGGTGCAGTCCTTTACTAGTATGCAGGCTGCACCCTGTAGAGAGTTACAACCCTCTCTCTCGTTCTCCAGCATCTCCTAGAAGGGAGCTACAACCCCCTTAGCTCTTGCACTATCCCAGATACTAGTACGTAGGTGCTGGCCTACAGAAGCCTACAACCTTCTCTTTCTTCCAGGGACCACGTTTCATAAATTTTCAGACTGGATCCATGAACATCAATCAATCATCAAGAATTTTCTGCATCAAACAATCTCCTTTTCACCAATTAGAACTGAATCAAGTAGACACTTCTCTGACAGCTGTACCCAGAACACAGTAACATTAACCACACACCAAACCCTGAACCCAGAACAATGTAGCAATAAACAGAAGTAGCTAGAACACAACTCAAGAGATGTACACTACTTCAATCACCCGAAACCTACGTGCATACGCTTCTGTGTTTGGACCAACCTGCGTATACGTTGTTTTTACTCACGGAAACAACATTTATACGCTTCTTCGCTTCACTGAACCTACGTACAGATCTATAAAGGACAATTCACTCTTTCAAATATTAATTAACCCAGATTACCAGATTTATAGATCAAACATGCGCCACTTATAACGGATCAAAATCATACAAAGATACTATTATTCAAGCCTTAAGATTATGACCCATCAATAGAACTTATCCTTTTCTTTGCACTTAGGTTCCTCCTTCATTCAGATCCAGATCTGCACCATAACCCAATCACCAATATTCCAGATCTAGCACTTTATTAGATATTCAATAATTCAGATAATCCTTTGCCAAATGATCTCCTTCCATTTTTATAGTCTTAGGCCTTTCACAATACCACGGTCCAAAACCATAATAAAACAATACCATGGACCCAATACTTGGGATCAACACTTCTGACGAGATACCATGGCCCAAAACCATAGGTTCAATTACCAAGGACTAAATACCAGAGACCAAAAGTAAGTTCTCCAACATGTATGCGCTTTTCCTTGTGTGAAAGTGCGTGTATACGTATATGCGCTTTTGTAACGTATAACCCACGTGTATACGTGTCTTCATCTAGGTGAACCTGCGTATATATCTTTTCCTTCATTCTGAAGGCCTGAACTGAGATCTGTCACTAGAGTGAGTTGCCATCAAGGACAACACCTGTGCCATAGCTCCAAACTTGTGCCATAATGCCAACACATTTTCCATTATTTTCCTCCATTTTCCTCCTCACATGCAACGTGTGACCTTTCACCTCCATTTTCTCCTAATTTCCATTATTTTCATAAATAAATGCGCCAAAATTCCTTTTAATGCCTTAGCCATTTCCTTTTCCAATTTCCTTAGCCATAAACAACCAAATGAACACCCCCCTAGGATGACTTTCCAAACATTCGGCTTGGAATAAGTGTCCCATTCATTCGAGGTTATTTTTTTAACATTTATTACATGGAATTTTCATGAGGGTTGTTACATGGGGTACAAGCTCAAGCCCAAGAAATATCATATTTTTGATTGAACATGGTTGGTAGAAAATATTGAAGCCATAATTAATATATGGCATCAACGATGGCTATAAAAGGTAGGAAGGCTGGTGCTTATCAAAAAAGTACTAGAAGTGATATCCATTTACTGGATGGCACTGGCTTGGTTTCCCAAAGGCGTCATCAACAGAATACAATAGATTTGATGCAAATTTTTATGGTGAGGAAGTAACAAGGGGAAAACCTTTGCTTGGGTAAGATGGGATCAGATTTCCAGGCCCACAAAATGGGGGGGGATGGGGAATGAAGGATCTCAATTGTTTTTCAAAGGTTCTTGTAGCCAAAATGAAATGGCGGTTACTCACTACTATCATCCTGTGGAAGGAAGTGGTATACTACAAATATATTTTCCCTCTCTCGATGCTGGATTGACTTTGTAGTCCCATAAGGAACTGACCCGACATGTCTGCCATCTGAAGGACAGTATCTCATTCCATATCCTTCATTCAACATGGAATGGCTTGGAAAATTGGTTTGGGAGATAGTGTATGCATTGGAAAAGACTCCTGGTTGGGTAGTGGAAATGCACACATACTACCTTGTGGCCTCTTGTACTTTTTGGATTCATCTGACATTAAGTACTTATCATAGGTCGTAGACCCAGACAATTCATCAATGCTTAGTCAAACATGGAAGTCAGTACATGATCTCAGGATCCCCAACCAGTGGGGACATGATTGGAATTGGTATATTGTCACACCTGCTGAATCACATGTGAGGTTCTCTGTCAGGGAGGACAAATTGATATGGGCCATTTGTGTGCATGGAAGATACACCCCCAAGGATGGATATATCTTCATTTTTTTGGATCAGGAACTTGAAATAAATATTGGTGGTGGAGCCTTATCTGGAAACTAAAATTTCCACCAAAATCAAAATTATTTTCTAGTGCCTTTTAAACAATAAAGTACCCACCGATGACAACCTTCACCGAAGGTCTCTTTTCGGGCCTTCACGCTATTGTTTATGCAATTTCGACATTGAAACTATTGATCATCTATTTCTACAATGCCCAATTACATAGCAGGTTTGGAACCTAATATATCAGCCTCTAGTGGTTAATATAAGTTGGCAAGGAGAGACTATACAGATAGTGTGGAATCACTGGTAGAAAATTTGCCACTCACACAAAATTTGCAACCTCCCACTATTAGTTTGTTGGGGCATCTAGATAGGAAGAAATAAGCAATTTTTTTTGGATATGTCCACTAATTGGCACTTCACCTATGCACATATTGTTGCATTGTATAACCTGATCCCTAAAGATGATCAGATAGTTTGCACCTAGCATATTGCACCTGAAATCATAGATAAAACATTTCCCTAATATGTTTTTGATGGGTCTGCTCAAAATACTAGATGCGGTGGTCGTGTTATTCTGTACTTATTAGAGGACTACTATTACAAGATCAATATGGGCCTTGGAAGGGAACCAATAATTATGCCGAACTCAATAGTCTCAGACTTCTCTTTATATTTGCACTTGAAAAACACTATAGTCGACTACAAATTTTTGGGGACTCCAAAATTGTTATAAATTGGTTCAATTCTGAGTCTCTCTATCACGTGCACACACTTAGAGGCTTATTGGATGAAATTTTAACCTTAAAATATCTATTTGAATCCATTACATGTCATCATATTTACAAGGAAAGGAACCAGATTTCTGAAGGTCTTTCCAAGGAAGTCGCTCAGCATCCATATGGGTAATGGATAATCCAGGAAAAACAGGGCCAACATGCATATCAGTTTTTCCATAGGCCTTTAATAGAGAAACAATAGATAGTAGAGGGAACAACATGATTATCTATTTCTTTTTGTCATATTTTTGTTACATATTGTGATAGCAAATCTAAACAAGATTTTATATCTTGCAAAATTTTGTAACTTATTACGAACTCTCAGGACTTCTATGATAGTTTGATTTATTGTGTGGTGAACAACCAACTTTTGCATGTGCTACATATGTCGAAGCTACAACATGTAATTTCAATACACAATCTATAATGGAATTATGATTTTTTCCTTAGGAAAAATTTGTGAGAGCTAAAATTGATTTTGATTTCTTTTATTCCAAAAAACTAAGAGGAAAACAATATCAATGATTTTCATAATCTTGTGCCATGTTTCCAGTGCTTCAATTCAACAAAACTTCATCATAAAAGATGGTACCACAAAAAAAGGACAAGTCATGTTTCTACATTTGCATGCCCAATAAATCCAATTAAAAAGAAACATATGAATGGATAGTCATGTATTACAGAGGATTCATCCCCTATTGGACTAGCTTTGTAATGGATTGGATTTTATTTTATTTACCTCATAAAATTCAGGCCTTGAAGTCAAAAATCCTTTCTAGACTTGATCTCAAGAAAACTTATTTCTATATATTCAAAATTTTGAATACAACAAGAATTTATGTTGAAAGAGCACTTGATGTTTCCGAGCACTATTATTTCTATTATTCTATTTTGTGACTTATTTCACTAGGTATAACTGCAATACTTGCTACTAGATATGTCAAGATAGAGAATAACTTAATAAGAAATATAGTAGTTTACTTCATTTTTTGGGCTTTATGAATTTGAAGAATTAAATCCATATTTATGATTATGTATCTATGTTTTTAAATTTTACTTTGAATTCATCTCTAAATGTTGGTTAAATAAGATTATGGTGCCCCTTGTACAAGTTTTATATTTGCGGAATTCTAGGATTTTGGAAGGTTGTGGTTTATAGTTTCAGTTTCTTTATAAATTATTACTACAAGTCTTGAACTTCATAAATATTCAAGTTCATCCTGCTTGAAATAACACACTTTGAAAATCAAATCTTGTTCTAAGAGGGTGTGCTCCTCAAGCTACTGAATTTTTTTAATTAGTCTAAATTTGGAAGGAATGCACCTAATGAAACCTAAATAAGAAACAACCCTCACTTATAGTAGGCCCTACCATTTAAGATAGCTAAAACTACACTATAAAAAAAATGAAAATGAGGAAAAATATATGAAAATACACTAGTTTGGGAGGTACACACTCCTCTTTATCAATGCATACCTTTGGTTTTGCAAATATTTTATTAGACTTTATGCACATCAGGTGGGTTTTTGTCTACAAATCCCAATTTAAGGTTATACACAACTACAAAATCACAAATTACACCTTCATCAAGTTGAACAATTATTGGCTTGCAAAACATTAATTGTGCATATAAACAATAAATACACAAGCTAACAAATGCAACATTTTCCCAATTTCCTCCACAATCTTAATTTTCATACCATGACCATTCATAATCCAATATATGGATAAAGTATATATAATCATCACTTAGCACATGCACTATCATATATCTCTTCCAAAGATTGTACATTGATATGTACAAAGTCTTAAACCCTAATATCCAAGCATTCTTACATAAATACCTTGCTAGGTATATTCATATACAACAATATTCTAGAACCACAATATTTCACTTGTGGAATCATTAATCAATCATCTATCACTATAAAGAATTTAATACTTATATATGTAAAAATACATATTAGTTCTTGCATGTAACCCCAAACCAAAACATATATTTCACCCTTCACCCAATTCTAGGTATGCTACAACATATATACATCTTGTAGGTTATCTAAGATATATTGGCATGTAGGTTACAAAAATCCTATAGGTTACATTATATATGCAACCTATATATTATACAACTTTGTAGGGTTTACAGTTCGAGTTTGTTTTCACAAAAACATGCATCTTTTACAAGTCATATGTATACTTGACACCACTATATATTTCAAACTTTACTGTATTCCATTTCAAGCAACAAGGAGCTATTTTATTAGTTGACATGGATTTTTAAAATGTAATTTTCTTTTCAATAATTATAATATAATTTTTTTAGAGGAATAAATATTCATTAAAAATGACATATGTCCATTAAGAAAACAACTAAATGAGAACTATAAATGGACTATAATTATTTTTCTATCGATAAAAAATGCACATTAACAAAAAATAAAATGAATTCACTATATAAAATAAAATGCATTGTCAATTAAATGTTTAAAGATTGATATATGTTACATATTTAAATTCATTTACATATACAAGGTATATAAATACATGTTATTATGTAACTCTATGCTACTTGGGAGGCTTCTACAAGCCCTCCTCTTGACATGAAGAAAATTCACTAGAGGTTATCTTTCCTTTTGTAGAGGCTTAGCATTGTTCAATAGCTACAACAGGGACATGTTTTAATTGTTTCTAATGCTCTTGTACTCTCTTTTCATATTTTTTCAATATCTCTTGCGATTTAATTTGATCTTCTCCTATATTTTTCAATGTTTTGACATTTTTCTTGTAGTTCTCCAAGTGTACCCTTTTATTCCTTTGAAAATATTCCTTTGTTTATTTTAGTTGGGATTTAACTTTAGCTAATTGACCGTTATGTTCTTGTACTTCATTCTCAAGTTGTTCTCTCAAGTATTTCTCATTTTTAATACAAGAAAAAAATGGTATTGTCACAACTATGAGCCTTTGTAATTATCGCTCCAAGTCAGCAATTTGGGATTTCAAGCATTGTATCTCCATGTCATATTACAAATGTTGTGTTTTTTGTTTCTACAAGAGTTTATTTTTGAGATTTTTAATATTTTCATCTCTCTCGTCTAGCTTCGCCTTAAATTATTCAATCATTGATGGGGATGCATAGACATAACTTATAACACTCATGGATGCCAGAGATTACTACAACCTATTCTCTTTTGTTTGTATGGACTTTTCCAAGTCAATTGAAGACATTTATCTTGTTCGACTACCCTCAATTTTACCTTTACCCTTACCACTTCTTTACTATGCTTTTCTTTTTCTTGGTCAAGTTCTTTACTATGCCTTATTTTTCTTGATGAAGTTATATAATCATGACAGATGCATTGCTACAATTCACATATATCTCTTTCAACTTATTTGCTTCCCTAGCACAATTTTTTTTAAGGTGCTTAATGTTTTTTCATATTCTGCAACCTCTAATTCATCCTTTTGTTAATCCTCTTTCAATTTATTTTGAAATTTAATGTTTAAATATTCAATCAATTTATCTTAGTCCTTTATTTTGTAACTTAACTTTAGCCTTAGGAATACTTACAAATTGCAATGGAGGTATGGATAAAATATTTGGTCTATTTCTCAACTTCTCTTGATTTCTTTGAATGGTGCGTTCAACTATATCCTTACTATCTTCAAAATTTGTCTTAATAATATCAAGATTCCTCTCTAATTATGTTAAATTCATATGTTAATCCATAAATATTATGATTCTTGTTGTTTATGGTTCTGACCCATTTATTCTTATGCTTATCGCATAATTATTGATTATAACACTCTAATATCCTTCATGCATTCAAAATTATCCTTATCCTTTAGTCCACACTTTTCCTTCCAGCTATATGGAAGAATCCTCCATTGTATCTTATTTGTAATGCATCATTCTATCAAATATTGAGTAAACAAATATATCATTAAAATTGTATGTTGGAATGTGCACTCTTAAAATTCGAGATGTTGAATCAGCCATAAAAGGGACATTACATTTAAGTGCCATCAAGGAATTCTATCAGTGATACTTTCTAAAGTACTAGAAATTCATAATTTCTTGTTTCCATATAATTGTTTGTTTTAATAAGTCTATTAAAACCTTGGAAATATTAACCTCATCTTGGGTTGTTGTATTAGTAAAATTTTCCATGCCATCAACGAAATTTTGTTCAACTATAAATTCAATTGTTTTCTTCATTTTTTATTTCCTACTGTAAGTTTTAATAGGTCTTTTTTTAACACCAGGTCAATATAAATCAATATTCTTTTGTAGTGTGTTTAGTAAATTGAGCTTATCTCCTTGTTTTTACTTTCTTGTTGATCATAATGTAATTTTATTTTTCCAATAGTTGAGGTACATCTATGGCCATGTCTTCAGTCCAGTGGATAACTAGCCTCATTTAGTCACCTGATATATCATGCTTATGATGATTCATAATTGTCATAAGGGCAAGTTAGATCAAATATTGGTATAGTCCCTAAGAAATATCTTACATTTTAAATTGTTCCTAGAAAAAGTACATTTTTCCCATAGATTTTATTGGTCATCTCAATCTTGAGAGTTCTTTTGAAGTTAAATATTATTTCCCTTCTACAAAAAAAGTATTTCCCTTGTAACCGAATCAAGCTATAGATAAAACATATACCTAAAAAATGTAATTCCATAGCCATATCATCATAATTAGCTATGACATCATCTATCTCATCATTGTCTAAAGTTAAATTTGTGAGCTTCTACAGTTCTCGGGATTTCTAGCATACCCGTTGGAGAGTTTTTTATGTCTCTCTATGCCACACTCTTTGAATTTTTTGATAGTAAACCTTTATTCCTAGGAAGCCCTTATTTCAATTGTGGTGTCCATGGTAGAGGAAAGCCTTGTTTCAATCGTGGTGTCCATGGTAGAGGAAACACTTGTTTCAATTGTTACCATGGTTCTCTAGGTTCAAAGTTGAAATTGTAGACAATATGTTATTGAATGCACACTAAGGAAAATCTTGTGAGGAAAATGGTTTTTTTTAGTTGGATTTTAGTTGAATTGGTGTATTTTTCTATAAATCACTTTTATTAAGACACGTAAATTGATATAGCAAAGATAAGATATAATTCATTAAAATAACGCTTTTATAAAACTTGGTGTGCAACTTTTTAAGCACACTCATAGATTTGTAACCCATTTTAAAATTAGACTTGGAATTTTTGAGAATTAATGAAAACTTTGCATCCTTAGTAAAGTTTTGTTAAAATTTTGGAATAATATGAAAATTAAAAAATAGTGTCAACAATGATTTTGTGCATGCGTCAATCGGGTGTAGCTCAGGTGGTTGGGAGTAATGTTTTTATCCTTCCCACTTGTGTTCAATTCTCACGAGTGAAATGTTTGATCTCATAACAAGTATATTTTTGCATGGCTTCATAGGTGTGGGAGATCTCAAAATACTTCCAATTTTGGCACTTGTTAAACACCTGGATAATGAGTTTTCCTCAGTAGAATACCCTTTTTTCAATGACCCTTACCATGTGGGATATTCCCACTATATTATTCTAAAAAAGGGGCTTCCCCCACTTAACCTTATAGTACATGTCACCTTCACATAGGCTCATTACATTAATTGGATTAAAAAATAATAATAGATAAAATTTTGATAATACACCCCTTGAATTATTAAATGGAGCAAGGGAACATCTAACCAAAAAGTACCATCTAACTTTACACAAATTTGAGATAACCACCTCACTATAATCAATCATACACAATGGATAAAAATCCATTTTAATTAATTTTCACATGAAATCCATTCATAAGGGCTAAATAAAAACCATTTAGGGTGTAGGCTATCATACGACTACAAAAAATGTCAAGTGTGCATTTGTCATTAACAAGGTGTGTGTGTTTCTACTTACTATGTAAACATGCAATCTCGTGTATTCAATGTGAATTTTCAATTTGAGTGCATTTTCTTAAATAACCTATTTTCATGTAATTTCATAAGGTCAACTTCCAATTACTAACACAACGCATGCATTTTTCTTCATAGGATATGCATTTTTCATCATGCCTTCTTTTTCATGCATTTTTCCCTTTTAGGGTGTGAATGTTTCACCATGGGGTGTGCATAATTTATCTCAAGGATTGTATGTTTCATAATCATATATATTTTTGATACCATCATACCAATTCTAGCATTGGGAATGCATTTTCCTCAAGCTAGCATGCATTTTAACAAGGTTGGTTTTAACAATTTGACTTTTTTCTTTTACAATGTAGTTTTTATCCTTTTTACAAGTTGTTTTCTAACCTTTATGTATAGAGTCTTATTTTCTTCCAAGCCAATGTGATCAGGTTTTTTACTTAGAGGTTCTAGGTAAATAGGGTTGGTCATACATTGCTAAGTATGATCTAAGAAGAAGGCGTGTAACGTATAATGTAGCAGAAGAAAATGATGTAAAGGAGCAGGTAGATGTGTTATATTTGAACACAGAGCCCATTATTTTCTTAATTAAGGATATGGGGTATCCAAACCCAACCACCTTAATAACAACAATTGAGTGTGTGTTTATAAAAAATCATCTTTCTTCAACCGCCTCAAAACTTATTTTCAAGACAACCATTGTCCTCTACTTGTCGAGATCTTTCCACTGATATAGATTTCACCCAATTCCATGATATAGAAAAAATAATTCCCATTTGAATATTTTTTCTAAGTAGCCTGTAGTCATCTATGCCATACCACTTGGCACCTATATGACAATCCTTTCACCAACATGTCACCATTAGAGATGTCATGCTAGCTACCATGTCAAAACCTTATCGAGTTCCTTTAACATCGGGGGGAAAAATCAATTCCAAAGTCCCAACCTCTCAATACCTGACACTTAATATCTCAACCTCTTGATAGTTTATAAGTCAATAAACCATAGTAGTTTGATGCAATTATTTACCTCTTAATTAATAGTCATGTTGGGTTTTATAACACCCTCCTCCCACATCTACCCAAGTAACTGACAAACTGGGGTAAACATGTGACGAGAAGTTACTATGATATGATTCAACCTCCTAAGTCATGTTAAGGAAGTAGAACCGATGGAAACACACCATACAGACCTTCCACATCAGCAAAAGGACTCTTAGAAACCATCCCAACCTCTTAGGCAACCATCCCCTGGGTCCCACTGAGTTTTTAGACCAATTAACCCCCAAACGCTCCCATGATATGGGAATGCATGTGTCCAGAGGGATATGGACGCTCCCACAACATGGTATACTAGCGTCCAGGGAATTTTCTGCCCAGTACTATGACAACATCTCCAGAATTTGAGCCACTTTTTTAGGCCTAGAGCCCAGGTCACTGCCCAGAACTCAATGATACCTTCATAACAAAAAGATAAAAATGGAATGTGTTGATGGTGATGGACCCACTAACATTTAGGGGATCTCCTCGATAATAAGTCCCAACTAGACCTCAAATCATTTGGAGTAGGAGTCCCAACAGTGGGTGGTAGTGTAATTCCTTTACCATGATAGTGCATAGAGGTAAGTATGATAACTTTGGGTGAGAGCAAGCATGTGACCTTGCAGTGAGTCAAGTGAGATGCATGGGGGGTTCTAACACATGGAGGGGAAAAGGAAGTGTGCCCCTTAGAAGCCTATAATAGTATGTAGCTTGAAAGGAACACATGAGCATAATGACATCACAAACTAAAATGCAGAATAGTCCACAAATTAAAGTGATTGGTTAATCCAACAAAACACATTCAACAAGATTCATACAATTTCATACAAAGTAGTTCATAAGAAAATGCATAAGTTAAACAACATATATTGCTAAAGCAAAGAAAATAGTCCAACTACAATAACAACATATGCATGAAAGTGTGTTGGCTCTGTTATTATTATTGTAAGTGAAAGTTCCATCCATACATACACCATTGATGGCCATTATCCCTAATAGTTGAACATTACAGTCAAGAACACTTTCTCCTCCAAAGAAATATACTCGCTCTACATTGTGGAGAAGCCAAGGCTCGTCACAATAATCCTAAGCCTTTTCTAAGCCTAAGCCGAGCTAAAAGCTTGCCTCCCAAAAGCCCTTTTCTATGAGTTATGAGGTTTCATTTATAACAAAGGGTGGGGTGACCCTTAACATTCCCCTTTGTGACTCTTTGACTACCCTCATGACTCTTGAACTTCTTTACAAGTAACTCATTACATAACATGATGACCTTTCACATTCCACTAATGATACTTGGAATTTCACTTACAACATATTTACAAATAATATTACATTTTCCACATGTACCCATGTGAGACAAAATAGGCTATAGATAGCCTAACAAGACAAAACACTATGACTCTGAAATTTAGGGAAAGACCAACTCGACAACCTCCACTTAGTGCTTCTCGGTCGCGTACTCATGCCAATTTTGGTACTGTGTGATGATGTCCCCAAACTGCTTGATGGTGTCTTTATGATAGCAGACTCTTGCCTCTATATCATCTGGGTATATGGTCTTTGAACCTGTATCCAACTCGTCTTGAAGCATGTGCAGCATGGTTTTGACCATGATGGGACCACGAATGTACTTATGCGTGTTATGTAAGTTGACTTCCAAGTCATCCCTAGTGGCCTCCCACCTTAGCGGCTCCATGTACATGTTGATCTCTAGACGGCCTTGGTTCTTATGTTAGCTTTAGTGAGGGAACCGGTTGACGGGATCCTATGTGTTCTCACCATGACATCCAAATTCTTGTACAATTGTGCATATGAGTCCTATATGTTGCCGATGAATGGTGCAAGTTGATCATAGTTCTGGATCAATATCCAGACGTTTACTTTCTCCAAATTTACATGAGGCTTCATCATCTTTGGCAAGTGAAGTGGGGCCCCTTTGTACCGCATTGTCCACTCTTGCACATGGGCAATGGAACCATGTATGTTCCTGAGAGTTTGAAAAAACTCTTTGCTCTGTTGTTTTAAGCCATGCACATGGACAACTATTTTATGCATGATGACAAATCCGTTAAAGAGATTCCACATGGTAGTCTCAAGTGTTGATACTTCAACAAGTATCACTTTCCTCATCTCTACCATTTTGGAAACTGTGTGTTGGCTTGTTGGGGCCTGACCCAGGCTCAGAGTTAATTAGCCAAACAAATCCTTGTACTACTGGACCTTTTGGCAAAAGTTCGTGAGGGTGGACTGAGTTCTCACCCAAAGTAGTATGGGGAGATGCTGGAACCAATTTTCCGCACCCTTGAGATGTCTGAGGGGTCGGTTTAGTCCAACTATGAATACCTTCATGCAGGTTACTTCACACACTCTCTTGACCTGCGAGGCCTTCACAGCCTTGTTATATTCGCCTTCGCGTAGCCCTAACTAGGGGTTGTGGAGCTTTTGTGCTACTAGAGCAACGATCTACACTATTTCCCCAAGCCACATCGCGTATATTACTTATCTTATTATAACAGTTAATTATCTTTGCGTAAACAGATACCTTATATTATATTCACTTATTTACCACATTGATATAAGTTCACACAGAAAAATAACAGTATACTAGCAATTCGTACCTAATATACTTCAATGCACAAAACAGGAAAAGATACACAGGAATATTGTAAAACTTTTCTTTATTAATGCTTCAATCGGTTACAGACTCAACCTGCCCTGTGCACTCAACTGCAGGGGTCCATGCACTCAGCTACGGACTACTAGGCCTCTGCACACTCAGCTGTAGATTCTTCTCTTACTCTACGACCCAAAGACACAACTCTACACTTAGACTCAATTCTTCCTTATTAGATCTTCCATTGATTGATCCCTCTATTTCATTATATATTTACACTTAGAGCCTTGCTATATTATATAGATCTCTCAAACCGAAGTTACATTACAAAAATGAGGGCAAACAACCCTCTGACTCATTTACCATCTTCGCGCTCCGTGCCCATAAATTGCGGGGTCTTTACATTGGACTTAGTTAAAACTTGGGGTTTAAGCCCCAAAACTTGCCTTGGGGGGATCCCACACCCAACAGGCCCCCAACACAAACATCATGACTTTCCCTCAAGTCACTCTGTCGATGCAAAGATCTTTGCACAGAGACCTCCCACCTCTACTCGAACTTCTGCAAGGTTGGCAACACACTGAGCGGCTGCCTGCTGTATCTCTTGTACGCGTTGTTCCAAGATCTCGGTGTTAGAACTACTCCCCTATATCTGTTCTTACATCCCCTGCATTTGTTTATAGTCCCACACCTTCTTTTAGCTCCTTGGAGCACAACAACTAAGCTTCTGTCGGCTAGTGAGATAGCCGAGCCACCCATGTATGGCTTCAATCGACCTCCATTTACTTTTCCTGGGAAAGGTTCTCCATTTAGCTTTGCCAACGGCACCGTGCCTCCATCTGTGACCTATTTAACAACATACTGTCCCAACCAATGCATTCTGAACTTTCCCGGGAATTTATCAAACTTACTATCATATAGTAACACCAAATCATTTACCTTGAAGGTGCACAACTTAAGAAGTATATCATGCCAGGCCTTTTCGCGCTGCTTTTGTACTTGCTGATGGAATCTAGTCAAAATCCTTTCCTCTTCGATTTCCTCCAATTGTGCGATCCTCTCCTCCAGGGCTCCGTGGTCTGTCATACCTGTGAGCACTGCTATGCGTAGGCTAGGTATGATATACTCCATTGGCATTATGGCTTCCACTTCATAGACCAGCTGGAAAGGTGTATGTCCCATCAATTTCTTGCACATTGTCCTATAAGCCCATAGAACTAATGGTACGCATAGGCCCCAATCACTCTGCTGCGCATTATATACCCTGTTTAGTGCTTCACACACTTTGTTAAAGGCTTCTGCATGGGTAACCTTCTGCACACTCATTCTTTCCACACTTCGTCGTCCCAACTAGAGGGACTGTTTGCATAATTGCCTTGCCAACACATGCTTATTGATCATGTTCTCAAACGTGAAGTCCATGTGCATCCATGCAATTTGTTTACCATATCCTTGTACCCACCTGGACAGATGTGCGCGCGGATCATCCCGTCCACCATTTTTGTTTGTTAGCCACATCTAAGGCTTCCCAAAATGCATGTGCATCATTCTCTTACATTCACGATAGTCCTCAAAGTTTCCTTGGTGTGTACCCCACCACCTCGCTGGCGTAGGGCATAATACCCATTTCAAAGCCTCGAAACGTTGCTATTTCGACACCTCTCTTTCAAATATGTTCAGGAAATCATCTACCTCACTTAACCCATCATAAGTAGATAGATTCCTTACTTCCGTCGATACATAGCAAAACGATCTTGTCATCATGTTGCAGTTCAACGTGGTTACCTCATGTAACCGATTCTGCCATCGCTCTATCTCTACATCTGAATCCGACGTATAGGAACTTTCATGCTCCCATGAGATTCATCCATTCATGGTGGGATTTACCCAGTCTTTCTCTCTTGCAGTTATCTTGTAGATGCAGTCTAAGTCATCGTTGCTTTCATAGTCACGCACTGGCTCAATGTAGTGTGATCCCTTAGCAGGGTCCAAAGATATGACTACGTGTGTTACACAACAATTTGTCACCGTTTGTCACCGTCCCTATTACCCCTCACCCGCACACTGGAGGACTCATTCCGGGACCTGTGAGAAGTGACATGACCTGAAACCACTTGCATCATATTCCTCTAAGTACGAGCTTCATTTGCCCTGAAGACATCTCCTGCAAAATATCCATGAAAACAACTCTTTTTGCATTAGCGCGGGTCCACCATTCACTGCCCGCGCCAATGAGGGAAATCCTCTAAAAAGCGCGCGCCATTGGCGCTCTGTCTCAGAGTCGCACTCGCGCCAACCGAATTGAGTAAAGTTTTTAACCAACAAGCTCCCGAAGGTTCTCTTCAACCCATTCACCAACTGAATCTATGTTGAGCTAGGATGGTTTGGCTTCGAATCTCCATAGAAGGGAAAGTGGTTTGCCACCTTTCATGGAAGTTTCCAAGTGATAAAGCCAATCCCATGAATAATGTGGTTGATCCTATCTCTTTCCTCTCTATCTATAAAAGCTTGCCCCTATGCCTTGAGCAAGCTAGCTACAGTAGTTCTAGTTCCAGCATAGTGATAGAGAGTTTGAAGCTGCAAGAGCCTTCTTTGCACCCATAAGGCCAAATCTAAGTAAGGAGATTCTTGTCACCCAAAGAGAGAGGCTTGTTCCTCATCCCAACAAGCTTTGCAAGACTTGTGTAGCTGACTACCCAGCCAAAGGAGGATTTGATGTCAGAACAATGGTTGTATTATTCTTTGTTGTTTATTAATAATAGATGACTATCATTATGGTTCCACTCTCATTATCTTATGTTTGATGTTGAGTTATATCTTTTCTGACTGATATATAATTGCATCTACTAGATTTTATGCTTGTATTCGTGTTGTTCTTTGCATGTGCAGGTGTCCAATCACGGAGATCATGGGGATCGTGACCGGCCGAGGCAAAGGAACGAGAGCGACGTCTCTTCTATGAACATTAGCATTGGAATCCAAGTAGGTTCTCACCATCCACTGTTTATTTGCAATTAGGAACTTGCGTGATAGCATTGTGTGATTGTTGCTAGACCCGGTCTAGGCTAGTAGGGATCATCTCTGTCTGTAGAGAGGATTTACCTCCACAACAATTTGGCGACTCCACTGGGGAGTCTTGTCTCTTTGGTTTCTCGTTTGATTGCTTAGATGGCTTTCTGGGTTGGATTTCTTGCTTTTTCTTGCTTCCTGGTTTACCTAGATACTGTTTTCAAGCCCTGGATAGCTTGCTTTTGTTTTTTACTTAGCAAACTCGATTAGCGTGCTTTTTAGCCTTACAGTCGCGCCAATTGGCGCAAGTTGCTCAAAGACAACCCGTGCCAATCCCATAAAAGCGTGAGTTGCAGCCTGACAGTCGCGCCAGGCCTGTCAACTTTTCCAGTTCGCTTGTCTTCAAGCCCTCTGAGCTTGGATTTGTATTTTGCCACGTCTTTTTCAATTACTAGAGTGTGCTTGATCCTTGTTTGACTGGTTTTAGACCTCCATCCTTCGGTTGTTTGCCTTTTTCTATCGATTTCACATTTTAGCCCTGGGGCATCTAGTGGCTTTGTGCGTTGAGCCTTCCGTAGGGGTCTTGGGTTCTTTGATCGTCCAGTCGACTTTGTGATTACCTTTTTGCGCTTGATCAGTAGTTGTCAAAGCCTTTTGTTGGTATTCAAGTGATTTGCTCCTTTTCCGCTTGGATTTCGCTTGACTTCGTTTGGGCTTAGATTACATAGCTCGTAGAGGTCTTTGTGTTTTCTTCTTGGTTTGAAGGACTGTTTTGGTGTTTTGGGGATTCGATTGTGTTCTCATTGAGTGAAATTGATCTTTTTGCTCGGTGTTACTATCTCTCAAAATTTGTTTAGTGCACTTTGCCATTGAAAAGAAAACGAATAGTCTCTTTTGCATTGAATTAGTTAATGGAAATTAGAGCTTTTCATTGATTAGTGATCTTAAAAAAAAAAAAGTTTCGTTTATTGCCATTAGCTGCATTAGAGTGGTTCTTGATTGTTTGTGGTCATTTTGTTTGAAAATTTCTCAACTCTCTCGTAGTTAGTATTCATCGAACGAAATGATATTCTTTGGCATATAGTTTGCATTTAGGGAATTGTGAGAGATTACATACGGTAGGACGTGGAAATTGAAACTTAACTAAAGATCAACCATAAAATGAACTGAATGAACTTAAAAACGCATTGGAACATAACGCTAACTGATTAGAGGTCTAGGCTAGAGACGTGCTCCGGCGTTGTTAAACCTAGTCACTATTGTTTCACACTACGGTTGGGTGATTCCTCCTTTTGTGACTCTATAGTGGTCTAGCACGGACTTGAGCTCCCACGTACCGTCGCGTATATAGGGGAGACCCCACTAGGTTATCATCCTTTATCCACAGGAAGCCGTGTCTGCCGCCTTACAAGCCGTAACACACTGAACACAACATTCGGGAAGATTGACTGCCGTACGGGAAGTCCTTGGTTTTCATATGACTGCCAAGGTGTATATGCAGTTTTATAGATTTGTTTGGTAAACCCTTTGCCTAGTCTCTCCAGAGTAGTCACATTTGATCCTTTTCGGACTCCTTAAAAGAAAAGGCTCACTTGAGCAGTTTGTCACTTCGGGCTCACAAAACATTCGAAGGCGACTAGAGTCACCTTTTTGTCCTTTTCTCGACTCTTAAAACATGAAAAGGTCAAGTTGTGTCTATGCGTCTTAAAATTTATTTGGCCGCGATTAACATTACCTGGTTAGATTTTGTTTGTGTTAGCTTGAGTAGGCTTCTTTTTCATTCTCAATGGCAACTTTTCCGGGGTTCACCAACCCAGGGACCCCCTCTGACGGGAACCCTGGTCATTTCACTCCTTTTGGAAATGTTGGTGCTCCTTATATGGCAACATTGTCCCTCCCAGGGTTAACTATTGGGTTGCCGGTTTGGTTGTTCTCAACCTCCTTGGTCCCTGCCATCTCACCATCTAGTCAATCCATCCCTCCACCTGAACAACATCATGTTGATTCTAAGGTGGATCTCTCCCCTTCTATGCCCACTTCTACGTCCTCATCTTCTACTTCACCTGGTGAAAGTCTAGATTCGAGTAACCAGGTGGCTAAGAAGAAGAAGAAGAAGATGAAGAAGAAGAAGGCTCCTAAGGGAGAGGTTACAAGTGCAGCTACCCCCTCGAGTACACCTGAAGTCGGGCCTCCTTCCGCTCCTCCGTGGAAGGTCAAGTTTCCTTGTCAATTATGCAAGGAGAACCATCTTCTTCGTGATTGTCCTGGCATCCCCAAGGTCTTAGAAGTATGGTATCGTGATTCGGCCCGCCCCTCATCATCCACTGAGGCTCACGGTGATGTTCCCCTATTGACTCATAAAGGTAAGGAGAAAGGGAAGATTCGAATCCCCTGTAGACTTTGTGAAGGCAATCATCTCCTTCAACTTTGTCCACTCATGGATAAAGCCTCCATTGTCTTGGAAAGTCTTACAGCTCCTTCACCCCAACTTCCCATTGGTTATCAACATCTCTCTCCAGCTGCAGATCGTCCCCTGCTGACAAAGAGATTGCTTCAAATTCTTCTCTTGTCCAGGCCCCTCTTCCTGAACCTGGCTATCCCCAGCCTGTTCCAGACCAACCATTGGTCGGAAAGAGTGTTGACTCGAGTCCGCCGCTCGCTCACTCTGTTTCGGAAGAGAATCACGCCCATGTTCTTCTCGTCTCTTCAGATTCTCCTGAGTCTCGAAATGACTCTCCTAACCCAGCTGCTCTCGAAGGTTCTCCTTCGGTTCCTTTAGCACATGGGGGCAATCATATGATTCCCCCACCAAGTAGTCTGGTCGCTTCCTTTGATTGGAATCGCCTAATCGTCGGTCGCCTTCCATCCCATATGCCTTTCCAGATCACAGTACATGCTTGTGCTAAGGCAGTACCTGGCACTGTTTTGGATGAAGGGGCGTCTATCAGTCTTATGCCGTACACTACTTGGCAAGCTTTAGGTTCCCCACAGCTTGGGCCAGTCACTCAGAATCTGTTGGCCTTCGACGGAGGAGCCTGTCCATCTCTAGGAGTTCTCCCGAAGTTCCCTATTACTTTGGGAGGCAAAACCGTCTATATAGACATCTTGGTTACCCAAGGTGTTTTAGACTTTAGTCTTCTCCTTGGTCGCGACTATGTTTACGCCATGGGGGCCCTCGTTTCTTCGCTTTTCCGTGTGGTTTGCTTTCTGCATGATGGAAGAATTGTGACTATCGATCAAGTGTCATTCGTTAGTCCCTCGATGCCTCCTGCGTCGTTGTCGTCCCCTCCTAGCTTTCATCCACCAGTTGCATCTACCCCACCACAGATCAACTACGTGGCTACCTATCCCATGCCTAGATCCAGTGATGCCGCCATCGTGCATAGTGTCCTGGGGGCATTGGGCCCTGACTTCAAAGATGTTTCCCTTCCACCGGGAGTGGCAATCTTGGAAGCCCCGACTTTCTATTCATTATGCTGAAGTTCGGGCGGAGCATAGTTCGTTTTCCTATGTCAAGCTCCTTAAAAAATGAAACTAGGTCTGCTCGAGGATAGTTTTGATCTTGTGGCGACCTCATTAAAAAACGAAACAATGTGTCCCGAGGATAGTTCTGATCTTGTGTCGACCTCATTAAAAAACGAAACAAGGAGTCAAGCATAGTTCCTGATCTGGTGTTAAGCTCATTAAAAAATGAAACAAGGGTTATGAGGATAGTTCTTTTACTGTGTCAACCTCATTAAAAAATGAAACAACCCCTTTTCCCAATCGAGTCTTTGTTTAAGATCTCGTAAAATACAAGTCGAGTCTTTCCTAGATCTCGAGAGTGAACCTTCATTCCATCCACTTTGTTGAATGCAATGAAGCTTGGGGGGCTTGTACCTCGATTTGCGTTATTATGCTGGGGGCATGCGAACTTATAACAAGCATAGTTTTTTCATTTCAAGCTTGTGTAAACATGAAACCGAATCCAAGCAGAGTTCTCCAAGGTTCAAGCTTGTGTAAAAATGAACCCATACCCATTTTACATATCGTGATTGCCGTTATCTACTAAATTCTGTTAGATGAGCCTTGGTTGTTTCATTCCATCGCCACCATCTCTTTGGCCGATCATATGCTTTCACTTGGTTGTTTATCCTTTCCTGAGGAACCGCAGTGATGAGTGGTTTTATTAGCTAGCCTCTTGACCATTACATGTTTTGAGTAGTTCCACCATTGCCGGAACCAGTTGCTACCCTTTATACCACTCGTTCCTCCAGGATGAGTCTCCTTTTAAGCTCTTTTCTGACTCGTAAAAAATGAAAAGATTGGCGAGTATTTTTCCCTTTTTGACTCATTAAAGAGAATAAAAGTGGAGTTCTGCTTTCAGCTCTTTTCCAACCGTTTAAAGACGAAAAGATTGCCGAGTTATCCCTCTTGACTCGTTAAACGTAAATAAGAGGCGGTCGTCTTTAAAATCTTTTCTGACCGTGTAAAAAATGAAAAGATCGTCGGACCCTTGTCGTTTCAGGTTCGTTAATGGTCACGAAACGACATGATATCAATCACTTTTTTACTTTTTCAGGTCGATGTCACTACATATGAAAAGTACTCCTCAATTGTAATGATCGGGCAGTTCTTTCGAGCATTGTTTTATACTTTTTCGGGCTCGGGAGACACAACTTTATGAAAAAGGACACCCCTGGAGTTTTCTTTTCTGTTGTCTTTTCAGACTCTCTAAACAGGAAAAGACGCCGAGTTCTTCCTTTGTCAGACTCGTTAAAACTTAATGACATCGGATTCCATCGAAATGACGCTCACAAGCATATGCTATCCCCGTCAAGCTTGTTAAAAATAACTGGGGTACTCGCCAACAATGGTGGGGAAAATGGACCCATAATTCTTGTCGCGTCCGCAGTATGTCGCTCTTGAACATGGCACTTGTCTGCATTCGTGTTTGGGTGGGGACATCTCATCTTGTTTTACACTAGCCTCCATGGGTTTGGGTTATCCTGTTTGACCTCTCATCTGTTCATTGCCTTGTCACCATGACCTCTGCTCACTTGATGTTAAATACTGCCAAGTCCACTGTTGTGCCGCCGATATGTTCAAGAGAAGTTGACCTCTGTAGAATTACAACCTCCCTCTGATACCTCACATAATTCTGATTCACCACAACATTCTTCCTCTGTCTCGTGTCAATGATGTGGGAAACACTATGGCCCACCTTTGATCAAGGTCACTTCCTGTCGACTTCAGCTCATTATCCAGGAAGCTGATCTAGAGACTCCCTTTCGGTGCCTTGGAGCCTGCATGCCTCAATGGCAGGTTCTTCGTGTTCGACGAGAGGTTTTCATCATTGGCCTCCGATCGAATGATTCTACGAGTGTTCGACGCCAACTCACTTATTCGCACACCGTAGATTGTACCTATAGTACCTTGAGGGCCATTGTCATTATTGGTGGTACCTCTCGCGTCTGTTAACAGCTTTCACTATTGGCTGGTAATCAGACGATGTTCATGCATGTTCGACTTCAACTCCTATATTCACATGCTTGGACTTGTACTCTGTTCGGGTTGAGATGGAGTGCAAGACCCTAGATTTTGTCTGTTGGAATCCAGGTTGCGATTTGTGGATTATTATGATCATTACATGACTCATTCACTGGATGGCTGCGACCATTCCTGAGTCTATTTATCGATCCTCACTAGATGGCTGCGCCCATACCTTGGATCTAGATTGTTATGTACTCTGTTATGGATGGCTACGCCCATACCACATATATCATGTACTTGAGATATCAGTTGTACTTCCTTTCGCAGGTTCTCCGGCGGCCGCATTTTCAGTCACACATGTTCTTGTAAAGCATTTCACCCCTCTCTCTCTCGGGCCTCATGCTTTAGGGGGCATCTGTTACACAACAATTTGTCACCGTTTGTCACCGTCCCTATTACCCCTCACCCGCACACTGGAGGACTCATTCCGGGACCTGTGAGAAGTGACATGACCTGAAACCACTTGCATCATATTCCTCTAAGTACGAGCTTCATTTGCCCTGAAGACATCTCCTACAAAATATCCATGAAAACAGCTCCTTTTGCATTAGCGCGGGTCCACCGTTCACTGTCCATGCCAATGAGGGAAATCCTCTAAAAAGCGCACGCCATTGGCACTCTGTCTCAGAGTCGCACTCGCGCCAACCGAATTGAGTAAAGTTTTTAACCAACAAGCTCCCGAAGGTTCTCTTAAACCCATTCACCAACTGAATCTATGTTGAGCTAGGATGGTTTGGCTTCGAATCTCCATAGAAGGGAAAGTGGTTTGCCACCTTTCATGGAAGTTTCCAAGTGATAAAGCCAATCCCATGAATAATGTGGTTGATCCTATCTCTTTCCTCTCTATCTATAAAATCTTGCCCCTATGCCTTGAGCAAGCTAGTTACAGTAGTTCTATTTCCAGCATAGTGATAGAGAGTTTGAAGCTGCAAGAGCCTTCTTTGCACCCATAAGGCCAAATCTAAGTAAGGAGATTCTTGTCACCCAAAGAGAGAGAGGCTTGTTCCTCATCCTGACAAGCTTTGCAAGACTTGTGTAGCTGACTACCTAGCCAAAGGAGCATTTGACATCAGAACAATGGTTGTATTCTTCTTTGTTGTTTATTAATAATAGATGACTATCATTATGGTTCCACTCTCATTGTCTTATGTTTGATGTTGAGTTATATCTTTTCTGACTGATATATAATTGCATCTACTAGATTTTATGCTTGTATTCGTGTTGTTCTTTGCATGTGTAGGTGTCCAATCATGGAGATCGTGGGGATCGTGACCGGCCGAGGCAAAGGAACGAGAGTGACGTCTCTTCTACGAACATTAGCATTGGAATCCAAGTAGGTTCTCACCATCCACTGTTTATTTGCAATTAGGAACTTGCGTGATAGCATTGTGTGATTGTTGCTAGACCTGGTCTGGGCTAGTAGGGATCGTCTCTGTCCGCAGAGAGGATTTACCTCCACAACAACGCGCAAAGAATTTTTCTCAAAAATCATCTTGCGGTTCTTTAGATTTATCACCCCTTTCATGTCAGTGGCCCAATTGATTCCTAATAGCACAGGATAGGGATTGTTGTCATCAACAATCTCTATCACTTCAAAATTTGCTAGTGCACTTTCTCCTTCAATATCCACAGTGATTCCCTGCAATCTCCCCATGGGTATTATATTTTGCTGGTTCACCTTTCGCAACTGGATAGGAGACCATTGCTGCATAGGCCTTCCCATGCGCTCCCATGTTTGCTTCGACAAAAAGTTCATGTCTGACCCTAGGTCCAGAATTACTTGGTCCATCTCATATTCTCCAATCTGCATGGTCAACCTCATTTCTCTTCCCATCCTCGTCGCATGCTTTCCAATCTTCTAGACTATGTGCAGTTCTCCTGGCACGGTCCCTGTGCATCTATTAATGAGTTCCTGTAATCCCTTTACAACCTTACTATCATGCAGTAGCTTCATGCATGTTTCTAGGAATGTCGTGAGCATCGATGGGTCCATTTTTGGCTCTAGTCTGTCTTTTCTTCCTGAAGTGGAGGCATCAGCGAAGGTCTTCCTAGCTTCCATGAAGGTTTCCTTAGCGCTCTCCAAATCAAACTCTGGTTCTTTCATTGGAGCCTTACGAACCCAAGTATTATCTTTAAGCTATTTGCCTTTGTCATCTCCTGTTGTAATTCCACTTTGGAGCACAATGTTCACATTGGGGTCTTCCTCACATGGTTCAGACCTCATCATCTATAGGTTCTGAGTTGGGGGAGGTTGTAGCGCTCCCTTTTCGCGCAGCCTCGCTATCAGTGTGGTACAATCCTCTGTCTCATGATCAAACAAGGTACAATATAAACATGATGTGTGTGTTGGATTTTAAAATCATGGGAATAATGTTCTAGCCCCCCTCAATTGTAACATATCAGCTATTTGTGACCTCTTCCAGGTCCTCCTCCACCTCGGCCTCATCCGTGCTCTGGAAATCCGGTTTGCGCCACCCCTGCGTTCTGGTCAAGGGGCCGCATTTCAGCTTGAACTCTATAGGTGGGAGTCCTATCCATCATGTCCCATTGATCTAAAAAAATTACAGAAAAATTGTTGTGAATTCTGTGTGTACTTATGCAGCAAATGGCAGTTTTCCGTAGCATGATTTCCTCCTATTTGACAAATTGCGCACCACAAAGCAAGCGCCGCGCTAAGTATTGCTTGTGCCTTTGGTCTTAATGACATCGGTCCTCCTCCCACAAGGTAATTCATGAACACTAGGTAGTGGTCCTTGTCATGACCCTGACGCTTACATTTAACACACCATACCTCTTTGTGCACTTTCGGGTGAGCTGTCCTGTCTTGTTTTAGACTTTGCATCTCAAGGCATAAGTTTTTCAACTACGCATGGATCTGCTGAACTCCCAGGTTAGGATCATTTATCAGGGTCCCATACAGCCTCATCGCAATCTCCAAGGCCTCTGCCTAAGTTGTTAACCTCTGTTACAAATACGCATTCCTCAAATGTAGCGTTAGCGATGCTACAAACCATTTGCGGTGTTGTCCATCAGTCAAAGTCATATAAGCTTCGTGAATTGTGAACTTCAGTCTCTTATCCAACTCCCAAGGAGTCTCACATAGTAGCATTATGATCTCATTGAACCCAATGATCGACTGTGCCTCTAACTTCAGCCTGATAAATTCTTTGTTCAACGTAATTTGGATATCCGCTATCCCCGCATTTGGATTGTCATTAGAATGCTTAATATACCAGGTCAACACGTGATCCTACAAAGCGTTGACCAATGTTGCTTTATTTATGTTATCATCTGTAACTCCCTACACTTCCCATACAGCCCTTATCACGAACCAAAACTAGTATGGATCTTCATTTCCTACTCCCTTGAACACTGGTAACTTTATCGCGCTTGCCATATTGACTCGAGGTGGTGGCAGAGGTGGCAGAGGCGAAGATGGGGGTGAAGGCGGTGAAGTTAGTGGTGGTGTGTGTGGGGGTGGTATGCATAGAATCTTCTACCTTATCAAATTGATCACACTTCTTAGTGAGACCTTCGCGAGCTCTTCCTCGTCCTCCCATGGAGGTGAAATCAAAGGGCTAGTTTCTAGTTCTGCACTACCTCCATTTTTGTAAATTCTCCCACTTCGCGCAGCCCCGAACATAAATTTATTCACATAATCCACTTTTCACACAGTAGCATTTTAATGCAAGTGTTCAAAGACTTAACGTACTTACCTCGCGGTCCTTTGAGAAAGCATCACTCAGCCTCGCTGTAGCTTATCGTAGTGTCTACTGTGAACTCAGTAATGAATCCTCCTATAATCCGATCGAGCCAGTGATCAACAATGTGCGCGATATTATCCTCCAATGCTTCCAATCTGTGCACCAACTCTAGGGTCCACACAATAGGACTGTCGAGCTTGCACCTTCCTTGGATATCTGCTAGTTTCACGATCCACTCGTACAACTCAATAGGGAAAGATGCAAAGAAAATTTCGTGGATCTCTATGTACAAATAGCAGTCTAACCACTCTTCTTTTGATAGTTACGGATTCCTGTTCTCCTGTGCCACGAACTCATGAATTCTTTTGTCCAACCAACCTTCAATTTATTTCTTAGTTGGATTCCAATGATACGACATCGGACATCTCTATGCAGATTCCGGTCTCGACAATGGAACCATTTTTTGGCTTGTTGGGTCTTGACCCAGGTTCGAAGTTAATTAGCCAAACAAATCCCTATACTACTAGCCCTTTCGGAAACAGTCCGCAGAGCACGGACTGAGGTCTCACCTGAAGCAGTATGGGGGAATGTTGGAACCAGGTTTCCACACCGTTGAGATGTTTGAGGGGACGGTTTAGTCCAACTGTGAATACCTTCGCACACTCTCCTAACCTGCGAGGCCTTCGCGACCTTGTTATATTTGCCTTTGCGTAGCCCTAACTAGGGGCTGTGGAGCTTTGGTGCTGCTAGAGCACTGATCTGCACTATTTCCCCAATCCATACCATGGGTCTTACTTATATTCTTATAACAGTTAATTATCTTCGTGTAAATAGATACCTTATATTATATTCACTTATTCAGCATATTCATATAAGTTCACACAACAAAATAACAATAAAATGGCAATTCATACCCAATATACTTCAATGCATAAAATAGGAAATGATACACATGAATAATGTAAAACTTTTCTTTATTAATGCGTCAATTGGTTACAGACTCAACCTACCCTGTGGACTCAGCTGCAGGGGTTTGCATAGTTAGCTATGGACTACTAGGCCTCTGCACACTCAGCTGTAGAGCCTTATCCTAATCTACGACCCAAAGACACGACTCTACAATTAGACTCAATGCTTCCTTATTAGATCTTCCATTTATTGATCCCTCTATTTCATTATATATTTTCACTTAGAGCCTCGCTCTATTTATACAATCCCATGGTCTGCGGACCATGGGTAGATCTCTTAAACCAACATTACAATACAAAAATGAGGGCAGACAACCCTCTAACTCATTTACCATCTTCACGCTCTGCATCCACAAATCGCAGAGTCTTTACATCAGACTTAGTCAAAACTTGGGCTTTAAGTCCCAAAACTTTCCTTGGGGGGATCCTACGCCCAACACTGTGCTCTACTCTCTGAGTTGTTTTGCCTATTACCTGGAAACCTACAAGTTATTTGCCTTTTGTTCATTCTCGGATAACAATAACTTAACATTTGACCTTATGGCTCTTGCATAGGCCAAGCTGGCATTGACAAGGGCAACTAGATGCTTTTTGACATTTGACACTATCACCCTTTCCTTCATGAATGTAGGTGATGCGTGATCATTTGAAAGTACTTCCTTCACCCTTGTACAATATTCTTTTTCAACTCGTCAAATGATAGATTATACACATCCATCACCTGATCGTCATCAAGGAGAACAACCTCTCCTTTCTCGCTTGGGACTAGTTCTGACACTGGAGGTGGTTGTTTCAGGGAAAACTCGTGTCGATTCAAACTGCTAGTCCCACTAAGACGGGTAACTATCTTAGAAAAAAACAATGAAAGCTTTTCAAGAGTTCCTTTAAGTGTGATAGATGGAAGAGAAGAAAAGAGGACCAACCTGGATCTTCCGCTTTGATCCTAGCTTGATTTCTCCTTTCCTTGATAGAATTTTCCACTCCTCTCCTACTTGTCCCGTTTCAAAGAGTACCTATAGAGTCAAAGTAACAACAAAATATCAAAGCATATCTATCTAAAACATCATAAACGATGTGGAATCAGAAACACATTGACCATACAATTGCATTCATAAACAATAAGATTCACAAATACAAGATTATATGGAGGAAAACTCAAAGAACTTTATTACTAGTAATGTAGGAGAGGATTACAACCCAACTGTCTGATCCAGCATCATCCTCCCAGTTGTAGAAGCCCTCTTCACCTCATGAACAAGCAAATCACCCAACAATGCAATGTCTCTTCTCACCAACAAACCAACAACACTTCCTTAAATACAAAATTCCAGCCTCTAGATCTCTCAAATGAGGGATCCCTTTATAGATGTCTTGAAAGGGTGTGAGTCAGCTCTGGGTTTTTTATTAGTGTCATTCCATTGGTAGTTCTTGGTTCCACTTGGAGATTTCATTGATCTCTTACTCATCCCTGGGCAAATTCAGAGAGGTAAGTGTCATAGGAGAAGTTTCTAGAAGATTCCATGATCATCCACCTTGCAAACTGTCTCTTCCATTTGTCAATTCTCGCTCATCGCACCCCACAGAAGGCATCACACCTTGCCCATGG
This sequence comes from Pinus tabuliformis, assembly GCA_031772625.1. Lineage (NCBI taxonomy): Eukaryota > Viridiplantae > Streptophyta > Pinopsida > Pinales > Pinaceae > Pinus > Pinus tabuliformis. The sequence goes on along the minus strand of CM062811.1, from coordinate 714,604,845 downwards.
AGTAGTCTGTATGGTCCAGTTTTGGCTAGTTCTGTGTAGTTTTTCAGGTGGAACTTCTGGGAAATGATATAATCAGTTGACCATGATCCTTTAGGGTATGAAACAACACTTTAGGGACTTAAGGAGCCCTTAGTTTATGGACATATGAGTTTGGGGTTGCAGTGCCCAAATATGTCTATAACAGCTGCCCCCTAAAGCATGAGGTCATCAATATTCTGATGTCGGGTGAAATGCTTTATTCATGAGGATCTGAGGTATTTTTACTGGAAGGTGACCTGTATAAGTTACAATACAATACATCATCATCATATATTTTCATGATCTAGCTGAGGTGGGCATTCCCATGCTCAGCTTTATAAATTCATTTTTATGTACATAGGACAGAAAATCATTTGTTGTTGCAGACTGGTGATTCTTTGCATGAAGAGTCATCTTCCTTGGCTTAGATGACTATTTGTGCAACTTCTGTGTACAATTGATGTCTTTATTTTCCTGAATATATTGCAGCCCGGATGGATGAAACTAGATCCAGGGTCTTCAAAACTCATCCAATCTTTGCCCGATGTACAAGTTGATCCAAGTGAAAAGATGTTCTGAAGTCGAACATGGAAAGACATCATCTGATTACCAGCCAATAATGTAAGCTGTTAACAGATGCGAGAGGAATCACCGATAATGATGATGACCCTCAAGGTACTACAATACAATTTACATGGTGTGAATATATGAGTCGAAGTTGAACACCACACAAAGTCTTTTGGTCGAAGGTCATTGATGTAAACCTGTCATCGGAAGTGAGAAACTTGCCATTGAGGCATGCAAGCTTCAAGGTATTGAAAGGGTTGTTTCTAAGTCAACTTCTTGGATAATGAGCTGATGTCGAAAAGAAGTGACCTATCGTAGGAGGGCCTTGATGTATCCCACATCTACGACCTGAAATGGAGCAAATGATTTTTTTGTGAAGGTGAAAATGATCTGATGATATAAGGTTCAGGAATGGTGACCATGAAAAATGAAGTGTGGATGTAATGCAGTGGATGAGGCGTTTTTTGGATGGTGAATTCTCTGAATGACTTCTCTTGAACATATTGGCGACACTGATATGGACTGGTAGCTTTAACCCCATGGATGGCACGGTGGACCAATGGTGATGGTGAACGAAAAACCCAACCCAACTCAATCACGGTGATGGAGTGAAAGTGTCATGTTCAAGAGTGGCCTGCTACCAATAGAGTTATTCAAGTTTTCTTCCCATTTTTCCCCAGTCATTGCTGACCAGTACCTCTTTATTTTTGACAAGCTTGAGGAGGATAACATATGCTTGGTCTATAATTTTCCCTTCGGGAAAACCTGTCGCTTCGTGTTTAGCAAGCCTAGCATCAGTGAGACTCGTTCTTGTCTAGGTGGACACGTTTGTCGCTATTGTTTTAACGAGTTTAATGACAAAGATAACTCAGTCCTTTTCATGTTTAGAGAGTTTGAAAATGGACGAAAAGGAGACTCCAACAGTGCTTTTTCGTGGCATAATCCCTTAAGTCTGAAAAAGTGTAAAATAATACGAAAGGGATGACTTTTCAATAGTTTTAATGAGTTGACAAAGGCAAGCACTCGATATTTCTATTTACTAATCCCTCAAGTCTAAAAATATTAAAATATATGAGAGGGATGGCGTTCCCTTTACTTTAACGAGCTGGAAAGGCCAATAGCTTGACAATCTTTTTATATTTAATGAGTCTAAAAAGAGTTTAAAAGGGACTTATTTTTGAGGAACGAGTGGTATTTCTGGGTAGCAGCTGGTTCCAAGTAAGTTTGGAACTTCCAAAAACATGGCAATCTGAAGAGAGTGGCAATCAGAATCACTCGTCACAGATATTCCTTAAAAGGGTAAACAATCAAGTGGAAGTGTATGGTCGGCCAAATGAATGGAGGTGACGGAAGGAACACAGCCAAAGTTCAAAAGCGCTGATAGCAAAGCAATCACAAAGGTTATTTACCAAAGGGGGGTTTATTTTTTAATGAGCTTGAACCTTGTGCCAACATGTGCTTAGTGCAGGTTGATTTTTTAATGAGCTTGAACCTTACGGGAACATTGCTCTTTTCATTTTTATGTAAGCTAGGAACGACCAAACTATAAAGCTAAAAAGCTAAAAACGCTAAAAAGCTAAAAAATGAAATTGGTCGTTTTTGCTTGTATAAAAAGGTTTGCATGCCCCCAACATAAAAAAGGTCTTCAGTAACCATATGGAAACTTACTGTGGTTAAGCAAGATGATTTTCTATCAATACTTAGACAAAACACTTCCTGCACTTTGTTCGCCAAATAGACAAAGGTGAAAGGTCACTCGGACCGATCACATAACTTACAGGGAAACTTATCTCTACAACTGGGTTTGTTCGCAAAATAGACAAGGGTGCATGCCCCCTAAGCTTCATTACATTCACCAGACTACTGGTAGTAATTAGGTGGATGGAATGAAGGTTCCTTTACAAGATCAAGTGAAAGACTCTACTTGGAACTTTGCTCAGCCTTGTTTCATTTTTTAACGAGCTTGACACAAGACAAGGAATTCTGCTCAGATACTTGGTTTCATTTTTTAACAAGGTTGACACTAGTCAATGAACTATCGTTTGGCAACCTTTGATCACAACTCATAACGGGTCATGAAGGAAAGAACTGGATCCAATGCCTCCAGTACATATTTTACAGAATCACTTAATTGAGTCATGTCAGTTGGATTTTCAACTATGAAAACCTCGTTGTGATCAAAACTATCTGTTAGTGCCTAAATCCACCTCAGGCTAAGAAAGGTAGAATCCAGGACAACATCAAACCATGCTTAACCTGGTAGCTAGCCCTACCAGGTCAGGCAAGGGCTCTCTCTAGGTCAATCTCAGCAAATTATGATCGATGAGGGCTTGAGGTGACTGATAGAAATATTGATCTTAGGCTAGGTATATGTGCAAGAGATTTTGATTGAATAAAATGATGTTTTTGTTGGCTCAAATCGAAAAGCAGATTTTGGGTGTGGGGAATGAGGATCAATCTTGCAGAGATCTCAATGGGGTAAGGTAGGCAAATTGATTTGGCACTTTAAATTGAATGAGATGGAGAGATTAGACAGGTGAGAAGTTGAAGAGGGAAAGAAAGCTCAGGGATCCTCTCCAAACAGTTGAAAACATCAAAAACTAAAGCAAACCCTAGGTAGAGCACTGCACTTTCAATGGATTCTACCTTTTCCCTTGTTTGTTTTAGTTTAAGAAGAAATAAGATAGATAATTACATACATTAAACATAAGTAAATTCATAATTACAGAAGAAAGCACTATACCAAGACAAAATTCCACATGAATCCCAAAGAGTGCTGCAATCCCTGGTCTCAATTCCTTAGCCAAAATGCTGATATGAATATACAATGAAGCTCCTTGCTTTCTCAAAAGTCCAACCATGCTAATGACTAAAAGATCACAAGATATAGACAAACCATAACTCATCCTAACCTCTAGGGGTCGAGCTCACAATTTTAGGATATGTTTCAACTAATTCTAAACTGAGAACTAGAAATTAGGCAGTGGAAAAGCTTGCCTCTAGAAACTAGGGAACTAATTCATTCAGTTTCAAACAACTTTTCAATAGATGAATCTACTTCCGTAAGTGAAAATTAAACATATTTACATCATGATCCATCCATTTACATTAAATTACATCATAAATTTTACATTAAGAAGGAGAAAATGTCAAACTGTCAAAAATTAGGTGAAAAACAGAGCATTCTTGGTCAAACTGAGCAAAATTTCTCCAATGCGCCGCGCTGATTTCCCTATGCATAGCGCCTTTTTGCAGCTACTTTTGGAGGCCTTCCTGGTGTCAAAATTTGCTCCAAGTGGGCGTTTTGGAAAGGTCTACCTATCTAATTTCCATAAAAAGTGGAATTTTTGAATTTGGCCTCCATTTACCCCTCCAAAACTGAGTTCTCCCAAGAATTCTTCCTATGTGTCAAAAAAGGGGCAGAAAGGTCATTTTTAGGGTGTTTTTGACCTTTTTGGGGGCTCAAAACCTATTAAAATTTCTTGGCCATTGGTAGGCAAGCATATTTTTCCATGCCAAATCCAAAAATTATGATTTTTTGTCATTTGGAGGCTCCCATCAAAAGCGAGCGCCAGGTGGCGCGGTGCATAGGGCAGAGAACTCTGTTTTTTGTGCCAAAAATTCCAAAAATGAAAAAGGTGTCCCAAATTTTTTGAAATTTGGGCTAAGTCTTCTCCATCAAGTGTTGTGATGGGTCAAGGAAGCCTCAACCAATATCTAAAGTCTATCATGCTCCTTTCGCCTCCTTGATGCCCTCTTCAGCTTTGCCTTTAAGCTCCTGATTCTTACCTTGCAGACTTTGTTTCTCGCCATGTAATGATAAGCCATATTCCTCAACAATGTCTTCTCCTTGTTGGCCTTCTCTAGCATCCTTTCCCAAGTGAAATTTTGTTCTCTCAAGCCAAGATTCCCAGTCATGTTCAATCTCTTGCTTATACCCATGATCACTGTGTATTTCCATTGTTTTCCTTTGGTTTTGAAAAATGTGGTTGTATATGGATGGTTTTGTGGATAACAGTGTGAAAATATGGTGGAAGAATGAAATGGGTAGAGTGTATGGAAGAGAGTGTAAAAATGTATGTGTGAACAGAGTGTAGGGATGGGAGTAAGAGTTTTAGGGATGTGAGTAGGGTTTAGGGATATGGATAGGGTTTGGGGAGTGTAGTGTTTGGGAAATTATATGTGGAGAATGGGATTAAAGGGGAAAATATATGAGGGGAGTGGGATTAAGGGGATAGGGTATATGAATTTTTGGGAATATGGGAGTTATGGAATGGGCGAATAAGGTGAGAAAATGAGTGAAGGAGTGAAAGGGTGAGGAAATGACAAAATGGACTTGGCAGCCAAATAACCAATACAAACCCTAGGCAACAGTTTCTTGAGAAATGGAAAGAATGTAGGGTTTGATTTTTCCTTTATAAAATCACCATAAAATTTATGAAAAACTCCTTTACTAGCAGTGGAGAGATCATGGCTTACTTGCACAATAGGAGTCGTGAAAAATTTTGGCAATTTGAGAGAGTTTTGGAGCGAAACGGGCTTGGTAGCTCTATGCGCCATGCCTCAAACCCAACACATCGCGCCCTGTGTGTGCATCACGCCCGTTCAGTTTTGCACTAGAAATCATGGCCCTATGCACCATGCCTCTTCTATGTGCCGTGCCACTCACCCAGTGCGTCGCACCTTCGATTTTGCACAGTTTTTCCTCCAATGTCACTTGTTTGCTCACACTTTGTTGTTTGAATGCAAATGGGCTTTTGATTTGAGGAAACAATTATATACAAAGAGCTTTTAATCTTTGATGCATAAAAACCCACTTTTACAATGTTTGGAACATGACTTGACTTTTTAACTCTGTTTTTTGAGCTTTTGACTTTATTTGAGCTTTTTGATGAACTGAATGACTTGTTTTTTGTTTTCTTTGCAGGGGATTGGAGCTACTGAGGCTAGAGAAAGTGACCAGGGTTGCCATTGAACTGATTTACATATGAAGGAAATGAAATTACATGAATTTATACAATAAAACCTGAAATACTCTGTTTTTCCTCAAAACAGGGTTTTGAGGAAAAATACATTTCTGAGCATGAGATCATGAAATTTATTGGTTCAACCTCCTCATGCACCTGCCTACTGTTATTGGACATTTTGAAGACCCTTTTGATGAAACCCTAGACCGAATGAAACTAAAACCCTAGAAATGAATCTTGCAAATTTAAAGACAAAAGCTGACTGCAGATAATCTTGATGAATGGAAATGGGCCAGTAGGTAAAGGACATGAGGGAAAATGTACAACAGGCCACTACCGTCAGATGATCCATGCTCCTAATGGAATGCATGACTGAGTGAAACACCTAATATGCAATGCAACAAGAGAATTTGATCTCTGATGGAGGGATGAAGATACCGACACTAACACTATCAAAATGGTTAGAGTCCTTCTTAATCTTTGATGATGTAGAATATATCATATGACAGGTTTCCACTGTGGCCAGTTCTGCCAGATTACTTGGAGGCGGGAGGGCAAAAGTACCCATTAAGGATGAGTCTTTTAGGAGACCTACTCTGACATGTTGAAGCGATTGAGAACTTCCATGGATCAATGGAATGCTTCCAGTAGCTTGTGAATTGTTGGGGAAAAAGTTTAGGTGGTCAACGATTGTAATTCCACCTTGAATATGTTGACACAACAATAGACATAACATAAAATCAGGGCCTACCCAGTAGGATATTGTAGTCAAGGTTTCCATCAATGACCTCGACTTCAATTTCTACTGTCTTGCCCCCCAATTCGACTTGCAAGTTACTTAATATCCCATACGACGTGTATGTTCTTCCATTGAATGCTTTTAGTGTTGTTGACAATCGTGACAAGGGTGGTGAGCCTAAAGTTTTCCAGCAACTCATTGACATAATACAGGTAGATGCCCCCTCATCAATGATTGTTCGCTGAACAATTTTGTTGAGGGCTTTTACCTATATGATGAAAGCGAGCTGAGTCGGTAACTGAGGCTCATATCCTTTATGATTAAAGGGCACCAGATTGGAATCCGCTAGATCAATCCCACCTATCACTGATAAGAAAGCCTGCTTTTGGGAGGGGAAATTCTGCAGTACTTCAAGTGTCGACATAGTGGATGGCAATTGGGCCAGATCCTCCACTATATTATAATTCTATGCTACTCGGGCACGAGGATTAAATGTCGATTTATGTACTACTCCCTTTGGTGGTTTTATAGTTAATTCATGAATGATGGGTGGAACAACTTCAGGCGAAGTTGTTGTCGAACTACTAGGTTGATCTGTAGCCTTGTTGTTCGACGACTATGGATTCCCATAATCTTTATTCCTTGTCGATATCAAAGCATCATTTTGTTGTTTCGAGATGGATAGCATAAGAACTTGGGATGGGGAAGCATGATCGATAGTAACTAGGTTTGTTTCTAGGCTCAGAAATGGATTAGTCAACACCGCTGGGGTATTTGAAGTTTTTAAAAATTTCATAACCTTAGCTTTATGTGGACAATCTTTTGTGAAATGCTCGTCATCGCATATGTAACATGGATAACAAGGTTTCTTTTCCTAGTAGGGTTTTCAGAAGATTTTTTAGGAGGCAAATCTTCCTGTTTCTTCTTTTTGTTTGTCCCTTTCTTCTTGCCCCCTGGTTTCTTTTGATTTTTTCCCTTGTCAGTTGACACATCATTAATCTATTAGGCAAGAGGTTCTTCATCTACTTTTTGACTAGAAACTGCACGGGGTTTTTTAGATGTAGCCTTTGCGGTTTTTGTGCTTGTTGTACCTATCACGCCATCGTCGACATGAGAGTATTTGTATGATTTAGGGGGGGGGGAACAAAAAATTCCAGTCTAGGAGTGTTAGGAATTTTGTCGTAGAGCATGCTAGACTGAGTATAGATCAAGTCTAAGTATTGCGCATGAGCAATGACTTGCTCTTCAGTGAAAACTCCTCACTTGGCTACATTCTCTGTAATAGAGGGCAATAATGACTTTATAAACCATTCAGTTATAAGCTGATTAGGAACATACATCTTCACCATTCTTTGATGATGCCGCCACTCATGAATATGATCAGATATGTGAGTGGCTCTCATTTGTTTAAAGTTGGTAAGGAATTTTGTCCCTGTTTCGTACCTTATGGGTAACTGAAAATGGGTTAAAAAGGTAGTGGCAAGGGTGCTGAAGTTATCAAATGAAGCTCTACGCAATTATATATACCATTTAGCTACCGAACAAGTTAATGTTCACTGAACAAGGTGAAGCCTAATCGAATCATTATTCAGGGTGTTGGATGAACACCACAAATGGAATGTCATTACATGATTCGATGGATCTGGACCCGGATTTCTATTGAATTTAGGAATATCAGAGGGAATTTTATGAGGAATCACAAGCCACCAAGGGGCGTAAGCAATTGGATCATTCGTCAGCTGGTTTAGATATGGTAATTCTAGAGTTGCTACAAAAGGCAACTGTTGATTTAGGTTAGGCGAAGCATACCCAGGACAAGATGGAATCGCCTGAGCAGTAAGTCTTTTCATACCAGCATAATGTATTTGATGCTGGTAACTTTGATAAGGTTGATGGGCATAACCATTATAGTATGGTTGTTGATAATCGCTTTGGAAATGTGGTTGCCCATTACTTACAAAGCCCTATTGCTCAGGTCCTTGGTATGATTGCTGGAATTGCGGTTGTTGATATTGCACCAGCCATGGTTGTTGAACCATTTGCTATTGTCCAATGCTAGATGATTGACCAAGATGCGGAGCGATAGTACTTGTTTGAGCCTGAGTCACTCCAGATAAGGAGGCACTAACCTGAGGTTTTTATTGAATCACTGAGACGAGAGGCTATTGTATTGCAACCCGAGAGACTTGAGGTTGACATACAATAGGTAGCGCTTGTACTTGCGATACAGTCACAATAGCAGGTGTAATGGGAATATTCGACATAGGATGGACTGGTTGCATTGAATATACAACCCTTGGTTGTTGAGGCAGTATTGGTACCCAACCGTTGGATGTAATCCCAGTTTGACTTGAATTTTGTTGTAAAATCTCATATGGTTGTTCTCCAAGAGGGAACAATGAAAAGGCATATTCCCCCCCATATGGTGGCAATCCAGTACTTAAAGGGTAGATTGGCCTTTGAAGACACATTGGATCAACTTGTTGAGTTTCAACATAAGAAATACCAAATGAGGTTCTGGATGAAGAAATAGGAATAGACCATGTCGTCGAAACAGTCCCTGAGTGGACTTTGGCTTGTTGTTGATAACTAGTCAGGACAGATGGTATACCAGCAAACATTGTAGGAACAACAGTAGGAAGCTCTGTCATAGCTGTGTCAATTGACACAGTCCTAGATGTTGATGGTTTCTCAAACATATTTAGTCTATCCAAAATATTTCCTAGCGATTTGATAGGAACTTGGGATGAAGGATGATTACAAGGACTAACTTCTTTAATAGAAGGATGTAGGTGGATCCCAGTTCCAAAATGCATTGGAGTACTGGGTGGAAGATGCTCTACTATCTCTTCTATAGCAATCAATATAGGTGGAAGAGGAAGACCATCAGGTCCATAAAATATTTCTGGAGCCGAAGAAAGTGTAGCTTCTACGGTAACAGACACTGGAGGGGTGACACCTTCTGAATTCTGGAACTCAACTTCTAGATGTTTAGGCAAGTGAACTTCAGTTTCTAGATTAGTCCTAGGTGGAGCTGCTTCAGGAATAGAGGTGTCTACCATTAAACTAGGATCAGTTCTAATGTCCTCTTGTAACTATGGAACTTTCTCTGTAAAGGCAGATGTACCAGAGATAATTGGACTAACTGTAGTCTCTGACGATGTTGAAAAGAATCATGTGAATTGGACTCAGTTAAACGAGACCATTTTTCTCGAGATAGTTTCGTTTTCGGGGTCAAAGATGGTTGACTCGCTAGCCTCAGCGAACGACGGGGTTTTGATTGACTTTCTTCCATGATTGCAGATTACTTGATCAACTAAAAAATTAAAGGGGAAAAAGTTATTCTGATTTAAATGAATTTTAAGACACTTTGACGCAACTTTCTTTTTCAATTTTTAAGAGTCGAGAAAAAGCTAAAGGTGACTCTAGTCGCCTTCGATTTTTAATGAGCCTGAAGTGATAAGTGCTTAGATGGACCTTTTCATTTAAGGAGTCGAAAAGGAATGAAAGTGACTACTCTGGAAATCTAGACAGAGGGTTTACCAAACTGATCGTAAAACTACAAAAGACACCTTGGTGATAAATGATAGAGAAATTACCAAGGACTTATGTACGACAATCAATATTCCCCAATGCTGTGTTCAGTGCATTACGATTGATAAGGCGGCAGACATGGCTTCCTAAGGATAAAGGATATCGGCCTACTGTGGTCTCCCAATATATACTCGATGGTACAGGGAGCACAAGTCCGTACTGGCACTTGTCATATCAAAGAGGAGGAATCACCCAACCTTCGATGAAAATGATAGTTACCAAGTTTTACGACACCAGAACACATCTCTAGCCTAGACTTCTAGATATGTTGTGTTAGGTTCCAAAGCATTTTTATGTTCATTGAGGTTTATTTTAGAGTTGATCTTGCTTAGAAGTTTGTCTTTCAAGGTTTACCTTGTGATGTAGATGTGAAATTCCTAAATATGCAATCTAAAATGATAAACAACCATTTATGTTCTTTTAGCAATGAAAAGCCTAGCTACAAAGGAAAGAAGATTATGATTTTCTTTTAGCAGAGAGCATAGAGCACACACTAAATGCACTTTCCTAAATCAAATTTCGCATGCAGTTAAAATGCAGATGCACATGCATGTATTTGTTTTCCACTTCCTTAATGTGTGAATGCCAAAAAAGAAAGCTAAGTACATATCTGAACTATTTTCTTTCAAAGCAACAGTACTAACAATTTTCTTTTCAAAATGAAAGGAAGACTAAGATGACACTTTTCGATTTCAAATTGAAACTTGTTTTCGACACTTCAAATACTAATAATTTCAAATCAAGTAGAATGACAAAATTATAATCAACTATCTAGAAGAGGAAGACTTTACGACACTCTTCTTTTGATTCAGAATGACAATTATGACACTTGCATAAAAAACGACAGTTCGATTAGGCTACTTTCGACAAAGGAATACTGTAAATGATTGACAAATACACAAAAACATTTACAATTCCTAACTAACAGAGGTTGAAATAATGTGAAGGAAGATGGTTTCAGCAAGAAGGTACTGATCATGAACAACAAAACTACTGAATAAAGCTGAAAACAAAGAGGAAAAAACCAAATTTCAGAAAAGAAAACAGTATTACTCAATCATCGCACCTGTAACACAGGAAAACAAGGATGCATCTCACCTGTAACACACAGGAGGTGCAATGCATCTAGGTTGCAAAGTTACAGATAGTGCAATGGGCCAGGGAGCGAAACTGAGCTTGGCTTTTGCTCAAAACTTACAGCTAAGTTTAGTGATTTAGGCTGAGTAATGATGGACAGTAATAACAAAGCATAAGGATAAGATCTGATGAGGTTCTGAGCTACCACAAAGACACTTATAATGCTTTGTAAGTTAGATGTTCATTTTATAAACCAACCCAGAGATTGATTGAAGCAACGTTTATCTACTTCACAATTACATAGCAAAGGCATTTCGAAGGCTAGCTGGCTAACTTTAGGCTCCGTTTGTAGTTTATAAAGCAAACAATAAACAAACAAAACAAACTATTCGTTCCCCAGTGGAGTCGCCATTTTGTTTAAGGGAAAACTAGTGTCGATTCAAACTGCTAGTCCCACTAAGATGGGTAGCTATCTCAGAAACAAACAATGAAAGCTTTTCAAGAGTTCCTTTAAGTGTGATAGATGGAAGAGAAGAAAAGAGGGCCAACCTAGATCTTCCGCTTTGATCCTAGGTTGATTTCTCCTTTCCTTGAGAGAATTTTCCACTCCTCTCCTACTTGTTCCGCTTCAAAGAGTACCTATAGAGTCAAAGTAACAACAAACTATCAAAGCATCTCTATCTAAAAGATCATAAACAATGTGGAATCAGAAACACATTGACCATACAATTGCATTCATAAACAATAAGATTCACAAATACAAGATTATATGGAGGAAAACTCAAAGAACTTTATTAATAGTAATGTAAGAGAGGATTACAACCTAGATGTCTGATCCAACATCATCCTCCCAGTTGTAGAAGCCCTCTTCACCTCATGAACAAGAAAAACACCCAAAAATGCAATGTCTCTTCTCACCAACAAACCAACAACACTTCCTTACAAAATACAAAATTCCAGCCTCTAGATCTCTCAGATGAGGGATCCAATTATAGATGTCTTGCAAGGGTGTGAGTCAGCTCTAGGTTTTTGATTAGTGTCATTCCATTGATATTTCTTGGTTCCACTTGGAGATTTCATTGATCTCTTACTCATCCCTGGGCGAATTCAAAGAGGCAAGTGTCACAGGAAAAGTTTCTTGAAGATTCCATGATCATCCACCTTGAAAACTATCTCTACCATTTGTCTATTCTCACTCATCGCACCCCACTGAAGGCAATTTCAGTATGCATCGCACCTAGCCAGTTAGGTAGTCAGTATGCATCGCACCTTGCCCATGGAGCAGTCTGTATGGTCCAGTTTTGGCCAGTTCTAAGTAGTTTTTTAGGTGGAACTTCTAGGAAAGGATGTAATAAGTTGACCATGATCCTTTAGGGTATGAAACAACACTTTTAGAGACTTAAGGAGCCCTTAGTTTATGGACATATGAGTTTGGGGTTGCAGTGCCCAAATATGTCTATAATAGTGGTGGAGATTGAGAGGTGACCTCATGTACTCTAGGCATAAGGTCAATGCCTTCATTCTGTGACTCTTGCCCTAGCTCCATGTCTGTCACTTCCATCAGTTTCTCAATCTTCTAAGCAAGCTCTCGATCCTTCATATGTTCACTTTCTTCTTCATTTGTTGGTTTTTTTGACTCTTCAACCTATATGGGCATTGTTTTCTCTGTCATCGTGCCTTGCCTTTCTTCTTCCTCCTATTTCTACTTCTCTTCCCTTTCTCTCCTTCTTAGCTCTTGCTCTTCCTTTAACTTCTTCTTTGTTTCCTGCAACTTTAGTTCTACTTCCTGCACTTTTTCTTTTCTCTCTTCCTTTGCTCCGCTCTCTTTATCTGTTACTCCATCTCTTCCTCTGCTGCCAATGCTTCTTTCTTAGTGATAGGATCTACCCTCATCTTGCAGCTTTGCTCTGCCTCTAGGTTCTCGGCAATATTCCTCTCTCCCTTATCCTACATTGGGTTGCTGCTTATTATTGTTGCTGCTGTTGTTTCTTTTTTCATTGCTGCTGCCTACAGAGAAACCTTCCAAGTTGTGGCTATACTAACTAGCTTATGGAGCTTGGATTCATTGTAACAGTACCTCCAAGGGTCCTCCTCATGCTAGAGAAATGTCTCGTGGGTCCATGGATAGTACACCTTCACACAGTGGTTCTTGCAAATACTGTGGGGATCATACGAATTAAAGTCTTTGGTGCCGAGCACGAACTTTAGTATCTCCTTAGCTTTAGCATCTGCATCTTTCAAGCTCTTAATCTCATATAACTCGATCTGCAAAGGAAGAGCAGGCCATGGTGCCTTCTTCTTCCTTTGTAGTTCTAATGATAACCCTATGGAGAGGTGATATGATACCTATTGCATGACTAACTTGTTCATGGCATACCTTGGTAGAACATGTGGAGGTTTCTCTCCACCAAACACTCTATTGAAGGTGCCACCAGGTGAGGCATACCAATCATCAATGTTAAGTATCATCTCCATTACTTCTCGGGACATGTAAGGTGGATCCTGCTCAAAGATCAGCTTGTACAATAGAATGATGAAATTGTCATTCAGCCTTCCCATTACTCCTCGATAGCTGCAATCGTAAAGCAACTTGCAATAAATGTTAACGACAGTCTCTCTCTGTGTCCATGTCCAGCTCATGTGAGGAAACTGTTGCTAGGGACATATTTCATCCATTAAGTATGCAAACATGTAAATATCGCTTGCTCATCCTTGGGAAGATTTTGGGCGTTAGTCACATGGACTTTCAATTGATAAGCCAACACGTCTGACCAGTTGAATATCCTTCCATCACTCACAAACTGGTCCAATAACCTACCCAACCTTCAGGAAGGGTCTTTGTGCTCTCTTGATTGTATATTCAACATGAAAATATGATCAAGAACTGGTAGGCCTTCTTGAGGGATTTTATCTTGTAAACATGATTGGGTGTATGTCTGAACTTTGATGACTCTTTCACCTAGTGTTTGACTATATCTCTTATATTCACTTGGCTGTGGGTGGCATAGAAAAGTGTGTCCATGCACCTTGCCGGCTGAGATAAATGATACATTTGATGAAAGTTATCCACCGTGAAGGTGGCAAGCTCTATCTTGTTGGCACTCCGCAATGTCATAGTCTCTGGATCTATGTGTGAGACAATCTAACTGATAATGTCCATACATTGGAAGGTGGGGTGCCTTCATGCAACCTTATATAATCATGACTACTAGATACTGGTATATAAACTTGTCAGTCCTCTAAGTATTCCTTTAAGTCCTCTGCAAAAGTATCATTGATTTGCAGCCATGTCAAATTCACGCCCTTCTTAATGAAAAGTCGAGTGTCTGCATAAACTAGTAGATTAACTGGCGGATGCTCAACTGCTTCCCTAGTGCTACTCTTGACATTTTCCTTTGATGTAGCTCTCTTGTAGGCCATGTTAACTGTAACTACTACATACATTCTCAACAACTGTTGTACCTAGAGAGATAGAGGATACTCATGGCATGCAAATGTTAGCTTAAAACCAAAGCAACTTCAAGACAAGATCAAGAAACAAACCGGGTTAATGCTGGGATAGATTGCACAATCTTGGTTCACATAAGTGACTGGATGCCTGTTGGAACTACTTATTGTGCAATCCCAATAGCTAGTGGGGAGGCTTGCTGACTGGAACTGTGCAATGTGCAGTTCAATTTTGGCATAGGCTAGGAGAGACTACACATTACGCAATCTCAGTGGCTAGGAATGGGAGACTGGATCCTTGAACTATGTAGTGCGTAGTTGGAGCCAAGCTAGGGAAAACTCCACATAGTTCTAGAAGCCAAGGCAGACGCACTGAGCTCCCAAAATGCGCAGTGCATGCAAGGGAAATTGAGATCTGAGAATGGGGAGCCCAGATCTACCCAAGGGGAGTGTGAAATCGAGCATATATGAAGGATGGTGTGATGTTCAGTGCAAATATGACTGAGTGGTGATGCATGCAAGTAAAAAAAGTGCAGGAATAAATCAAACTGAAGGAAAACGGAGCATGTGTAGAGAGTCACCGCAATGACGATCGTTAGTTCAAAAACAAGGTAATGCATGCGACACTTGGGAACAACAATGAAAAACTTGAAACAACACTCTTACAAGCTAAAACAAGTTAAAACACCAGCAGTCGTTCAAAAAAACAAGTGAAACAATGCTCTCACAAGATAAACAAGCGAAAGTGATAGAAAAATTGGAAAAATACTAGAAAAGCAAGACTTACCCAAAAAAGCATTGAAGATTGCACAAAAGGTTCCTTGATATCGTCGGGAATGCTAGAGCTCCAAGATTGAATGTGAAAATGAGATTTGGTAGCGTTTATTAAATAGATTTGGTAAATTTAGGGTTTATGACATGAACGCCGAAAATCAAGGAAAAAGAGACACTTGGTGGTTGTTTCCAAAATAACTCAAGTGCCTCCTTCAGACTAATAAAAATAGATCCCTATTTTCTAGGGATTTTTTTGCTTTTTGCTTTTTGATTTTTTGGGAAAAGTTTCCATGCATTGCCCAGAGAGAGTGCACAGTTCTAGGAAGGACTGGGAAACTCACTAGATCATGCACTAAGTAACTTTTGAGCAAGAGGCTTTTGTGCAATTTCTAGGATGAGTGGCTCTAGGCTACCTCTCATGCTTTGCAAAATTTTCCAGATGAAGATTGGTTTTCAAATAGCTCTATGCAATTCTGGAGTTGAAGGATCATTGTTAGCTTGGACTAACTAATTCCTGAGAGCAAGGTCGGTTTCCCTCAAGGATTGTGTAGTTCTCTAAGGAAAGCCTAAAACATGACAAAAACCAAGTCAAGGGATTGGCTTATGGGTTAGACAAAAAATCAAGTAAGAAAACATAAGCCATGATGAAAAGGTTTTGGCTCAACCAAAGCACAAGTACCTAGCTTAGTGTGAGATGACTTGTTGTAATTTAGAAGGGAGGCTCCAAAACAAACCACGGGAAAAATTATGGAGGGTAGTTGTAGCCGCTACAAAATTAGCGACACACTGGTAGAACTCTAGCTCTCTGTATGGACCTTGTCTCATGTAAAGAGAGTCTAACTCTTCTGGAAGTATTGTTTGATTCTTTGATTGTCATAGCTTCTTCAATAGCTTGAGTTAAAGATGTATTCCTTACCATTCTCTTATTGACAACACACATACCAAGCCAAGTCAAACTGAGTTTTTTCGATTAGGGAGGAGGGGTATATAAATGCATAAGTAATATAGATTGTCTGATTTTTAGTTTCAACTTTGGTGTTACTCCACTACCAATATCCGTGGATTGTACCCCAACAGAATCCCTTAGGAACACAACCATTGCTCTGCTACTAGCGAGCTTAGATAGTACCGCAACGAATTTACTTCCTTCACCTATTTATGTAGGAAGCCTTTCTCTTCTTTTTCCTTTATTTATTTTTTTCATTTTTTTCATTTTTCAAAGAACTGTGCATAGGCACTTATTATTTCATGAGGCAGAAGAGGGATCCTGACTTATTGAGAGGAAAAGAGGTTGTCCCTTTAGAGAAGGATTTTTATATATACCTCTGACGTTCTTTTTAAGGTTTTCCCCCTCTCCTTACTCTACTTGACTAAGCTAATGAGGGTTAACCGAATATAGAAAATCGATTAGAGTATGCGGTACTAGTTAAGAGTGCAATCATCGTGATTTCACCATGACTCTCTCTAAAAGGAACATATTTTCCATCAGGTTATCATCAAATAGAAGAAATGCAAGATTATCATAAAGAGAGGGAATAGAAAAATAAACAAGTTTTGATAGATGTACAAGTTTTGCTTGGATTTCACCTTGCTTTTCTCAAGAATCCAACCAGGGTTTCATGAAGAAACTAACCTATGGGTGCAAAATAAGACAAGCAAAGGAAAGAAGCAAGAAAAATAAAACAAAGTAAGAAAATGAAGAAAAAAAACAAGAAATAAAACACTACCCCTACTCCTAAGCTAAGCAGAGCATGGGCCAACTCACGTGAAGTGATATTTCCAATGCAGTCACCAGGGCATTGGTTAGCCCATGTAGGCGACAACATGATTGACAAGAAAGATATTCAATCATAAACATACAAGAAAGATAAAACAATGAAAACTAATACATTCGAAGCTAGAATTCATCCATAGAAAATAAAAAATTAAAAGCACATGAAAGGCATTATGAGGATGTATCATGGTGTCCTATCATAGTATGCATGGAAGAAAACCATGTACACACCTTCGAACTTGAAAAATGAGAAAATGTGAAGAAAGAAGAAATCTTCTATTTCACAATAGTGCTTGCTACGTATGACTCCTCCAATGCATTATCAATAGGATCGTGTGATTCTGGTGGACGATTTGAAAACTATGGAATGGATTGATTTTCAATTTGAATATGAGAGTGATGAGGAGATTGGGGAGATTCAACAGATTTCTAATCGGAAGTAGAACTAAACTCAAGGCTACGAGAACCTAATATAACCATTAGCTTGGGTTGAAGTGCCTCGACAACTTGAAGAGTTTCAAATTCATCAGAATATTGATCACCAAGGACCGGTGGCTTAGAAAGATCAACAATAGATGAATCATAATCATGATTAGATGAGTGAGCTAAAGGATCACGATTTCCATGATAAGAAAACTCAAGATGGAAAATGACATCCTCATGATTTGACTAATCATAAAGAGGGAGTGATGAAAAGCGAGAAATTTCACCCTCTTTGTTTTGGGAAATGTAAGATGAGAGATTGAGTGGATCCGGGAAGATACATTTTTCCTCTTCGAAATTAAATGAAAAAATTACATCCCATGTGTTATGTGAATAATTGGAAGTGAAGACATCCAGAGATGAATTTTCACAAGATGGAATAGAAATGGAAGAATCGTGGAATATTTCAGGATAAAGTGGATGAGGTGCAGACAGAAGGATGTATCCTTCACCGCATATTCTTGTTCAATCTCCCATGCATACTCATAACAAATGATAGCGCAGGTTGGATGTTCAACACCAAATCCATCCAAAACTTGATCCTCATGAACATCACATGTGGAATTTGGAATGGAAGAACACAACAGACCAAAATCCGGAGGATCAAAGGAACCAAAGGACTGAGGCTGAGTAGATGAGATCACATGACAACCATTAGGCTTCAAATCCAAATCTGTGTAGACATCCTGAGCAGGTGGGGTATGAGGAGATGGTGACAAGTCAACAGGTGGATTCACAACTTCTCCCACCTTGACCTGTGGACCTAGAGTTGATTGATGAGAAGGGGACGGGGGATCACTTGGGTTAGCAACCTTATCTGTCTCAAATTCTGAATCTCTAACACTGAGGTATGTTGGGAAAGAGTCGAAATTTTCTAAGTCGTGTTGATTCTTAGGGATGTGAATAAGATATTGAAATATTCCATCCAAAAATTTCCAGTCAACTTCATCTTCAAGGAATTCAAAACAATAATGAAGAAAGAGATCATAAAAGTGCTTAAGATATTTGTCAGGTGCTTTTTGCAATTTTAAAATTTTTTTTTTTTGAAGTGCTTTACGATCATAAAAAATGAAAGCAAGTCATAATTCTCTAATCATGTTATCGGAAGACTGTATAGAGTTTGTGGGCAATGTGTGACACCATTTCTTTGCATGCCCTTCGAATGTGAAAGTGAACAAGGGTATTCCATTATCTCAATTGAACTTATATTTCGACAAGTCATCTTAACATCTGTTCGCACATCGAAATCGACAAAGTGAGAGAAACATGTCAAGGTTGTGATTTGGACAAAAATCATGAAATATGTGCAGAAATTAAAACCAGAATTCAAGGTCTTAGCTTGTCATCTAGCCCTCCTTCTAGTGCCAAAAATTTTGATGGTGTTGGACCCGCCAACATTCAGGGGATATCCCTGATAAGAAGTCCCAACTAGACCTCAAACCATTTGGATCAGGAGTCCCACCTGTGGGTGGTAGTGTAATGCCTTGATCGCGATAGAGTAGAGAGGTAAGTATGATAACTTTAGGTGAGAGAAAGTGTGTGTCCTTTCGGTGAGTCAAGTGAGATGCATGGGGGGTTCTAACACAGAGGGGAAAAGGAAGTGTGCCCCTTATAATCCTTTAATAGTACACAACTTGAAAGGAACACATGTGCAGAATGAAATCACAAGCTAAAATGTGTAATAAACCACAAATTAAAGTGATGGGTTAATCCAAAAACACACATTCAACAAGATTCATACAATTGCATACAAAGTAGTTCATAAGAAAATGTGTAAGTTATACAACATATATTGCTAAAGCAGTTAGAATAGTCCAACTACAATAACAACATATGCATGAAAGCGTGTTGGCTCTGTTATTATTATTATTATAAGTGAAAGTTCCATCCATACATACACCATTGACAACCATTAGCCCCAATAGTGGAACATTACAGTTAAGAAAACTTACTCCCAAGCCTTTTCTAAGGCTAAGCCTAGCCAAAAGTTTGGCTCCCAAAAGCCCTTTTCTATGAGTCATGAGGTTCTATTTATAACAAATGGTGGGGTGACCCTTGACATTCCCCTTTGTGACTCTTTGACAACCCTCATGAATCTTCAACTTATTTACAAGTAACTCATTACATAACATGATGACCTTTCACATTACACTAATGACACTTGGAATTTCACTTACAACATGTTTACAAATAATATTACATTTTCCACATGTACCCATGTGAGACAAAATAGGCTATAGATAGCCTAACAAGAGAAAAAATTATCACTCCAAAGTTTGGGGAAAGACCAACTGTTGGGCGCAGTCCAACTTGGCCATATTTTGGGCAAAAAATATGAATTTTGTGGGTAGAGCATGCAGTAGAAAGGATGTCACAGAGTACAAAGTGGGCCATGCAGTAGAGAAGTATATCACAAAAAGGACCGCACAACAAACTCACCGTGTAGTATAGGGGCTTCGTGGTGAAGCCCTTCCCTTTTTGTAAAAGCATATAATATTGTAAAAGTTGAATGGTTTCGAACCATGGTCCCTATTATTTTGGAAACCATGGTATTGGGTGCATGGTAATGTAGCAATGTAATCCCTCAATATAATAGTATATATAGGGATGAATAATAAAGAAGGAAGGCACGAATGAATTTAATCCATATCTATGTTTAAGGTTGTATTTTGGTGATTTGTACTCTGGAGAAAGGGGAAAGGCTCCACAACTCAGTACGTGGAGGCTTGGGTCAGTAGCTTAGTTCATAGACCATATGCATCTTAGTGTGCAGAAAACATGCAACTACGTGTGCAAGTGAAGAAATGTTTGTTATACTATGTGTTGATTTGCTTATTATCTACACTTTATTTCAAGTGCTGTGAAGTTTATGGATGTTAATGATATGTTTAAGAGATGAATATAATTCTGCAAAGTAATATGTAAGTACGAAGTAGTTCATGAATGTAAAGTAGTTTATAAGTGTTAAAGCATAAGAAAATACCACATTACCACATTGCAGTACCCCTCATGGCTACAGAAACCTGGTTTTGAAACCTCCCATAGCCACTTTGGGTGAGACTGCGACTTGCTTGTAGGTCATTTCTGAAAGAGCTAGTGATTGTGGTTTTTGTTGGTGCACAATACAGAATCGAACCTGGGTTAGCCCATCCTAAGCCAAAAATTGGTTCTGTTGCCGATATTGGGATCTATTTGAGGGATATGTTTATGTGGAATTCGTCGAAGAAAGAAATTCAAGATTGGGTAGAATGGAAGGAATGAGAATTTGTAGAACAAGAAAATAGAATCCCTTATCTGTCAACTAAAAGGTGGTTAGAGAAGTATATGTTTGAATATCAATATGAAATCTTCTTCAGTTCGTTCCATGTGGAGCTATAAGAGTGGATATCAAGGTTGACTATGAGAAAGGACTATTTTAAAGGAGACGAACCTAAGGAGTGGAATCTTGAACTGATACAACGACTCAAGAACAATGACAATAGAATCTCAAGAGTTGTTGATTTCTGGATTGATAACATATTGGGACGATTCATTATTGAGTTCACAATAGACTCGATTTTGTCCTATAGCAAAGAAGAATGGAATTTTTTTAAAGGACCACGAGGTAAGTTCTTGAGATCTCTAAAACTTTGGATTAAGAGGATTTTGTATGAAAAGGGAATTTTACGAATGTAGTCATATTATTAGTTACTTATGCCTGGGATAAGATCCAAAGAAGAAACTGGAACAATGCAAAGTTGAAAAATATATAGAATAAACACTAGGAAGATATCTCGTGGAAAAGATCCAAAGAATTTTATAGAAACTGACTATAGCCTTCTTTTAAGTGAGTTTGAAAGTGAAGAAAAACACCCTAAGAACCCTGAAGTAACTTCACAGTATTCACCCTTCCAACCTAAAAGTTTTCTGAAGCTAGAATCAAGTAGTAATCAGGGTTCTTTTGCATTTCCCTACACCCCTACCCCGCCTACCCCCCATCCCCCTCCCTTACGAATCCCCCTCCCTCATGCCCTCCCCTTTCCCCTCTAAGAAGAACTATGGTTGATGATATTAAGCTACCTATATTTAAAGGGACTTGATCAGATGAGCCAGAGCAGTTTTGGTTCTTATGTGAAGCAGTATGGATAGTGAAGCAAGTCCACGATGAAACTATAAAGAAAGCGCAGCTTGTCATGACATTCTGAGATAGAGTGTTGACATGGTACATGAATTATTTGAGTAATTAGATCAGATCATTTGCAGACATTAAAATAGTGTTGGTAAAATAATTTAAGAAGTCGAAATTCGAGTCACAATATATCACAGAATTAAAAGAAATCAAGCAAAAACCTACTAATTCTATTTGGGAATTTGATCAAAGACTCAAGATATTATTGGATCAGGTGAGCTTCGAAATATCTCCACAACAACACAAATAATGGTTTATAGTTTTGTTGCTTCCACATATAATATTTCCTTTGTCGCAAGAAAAGATAGAAACTCAAGCCGAAGCTTTAGAACATGTGATGAAATTAGAAGCTTCTACTATAGGGGATACCAATGCGGGTATGAAGCAAATCCAGAATTAGTTGGAAAATACGACTCTGCAGATACAAGATATGAAGAAAAGTAAGGAAGTCAGAAAATAAGTATGGTGTACAAAGTGTAAAGTAGAAGGCCATTCTAAAGAACAATGCCCTCTCTTCAAAAACTACATGGCTACTAGAGCACCAAACCCTTTGAATGTTGGATCTATCCTATGGTGTGAGATATGTAAAACTAGAGGTAAACATTAACCAAAATATTACTACCTATTGCATAAGTATGTCCAGACTCCAAGAAACTTATATTGCAAATTCTGCAAATCATTAGGGCATGATGAGAAAAATTGTCGAGCTTATGAATTGATGATGGAGCACAGTACTAATGCCTATAGAATTCAAGCTGAAGAACATGGACATGAGGAACATGGATAACACAGTGTTCGAGGTGGTTATCAAGGTTGAGGTCAAGGTTGAAGTGGTGGAGCTGGTTGAGGACGAGGAAAAATTATCTGCTATAATTGTATCTAGGAAGGTCATTTTGCAAGAGATTGTCAAAATCCTACCACGACATGTAAGTATTACAAAACTTTTGATCATGTAATTGAATATTGTCCTATACTTATAGCAAATATGCAAGAAAAAAGGAACCAGTAGCCAACACAAAACATTCAGATGATGACTGCTGAAAGAAGAATTGATGAACCTCACATAAGTATTGTTACGAGAAGTGGAGAAGCGACTGGAAATGATAAAGAAGATGGAAAGAAAGAAATTGAGCATGCATGGGTTAGAAAGACTATTGAAAAATCCCCTGTGTTTGATATTCAAAAGGAAAAAGAAGTCTTTATGGAAGCAAAGCTAAGCTTTATGGATGTAGGAACTTCGACATCTAGCATGGAGCAGAATCATAAGAATAGTTTTGGTGTATCATCTTCGACACCAAGCCAAGCTATGACAATACAGGAATAAGATGCATCATATAAGGTAGATACTTTAAAATATTTTCTTCAAACTTGTATGAAATTGTTGCGAGATCAAAGATTTGTAGAAGGACTTTAGGAATTTATAAATTCCTATGAATATAAATAAGTACCACTGAGTGAGATGTGTGAAGTTAAAAATTTACATAGACATAAGAGAACTAGAAAGGAAATGAGGCTTAGTGCACAAATAGGAGAATATGACATGGACCAAGTTATTTCATATCTGGGATATAAAGCTAATGTCCTAACAAAGCAAACATGGGATTTAATGGGTAAATCGAGGTTGCAATGGTCACCTATTCAGCTAAGAATGTAGAATCAACAAAAGATTGTTCCACTAGGAAGATTATTAGGCATTACAGTGAACATCGAAGGGGTGCGCACTAGTACTAATTTTGAAGTAATAGAAATTTTGGATGATAATAAACGCTATCCTGCATTACTTGGACTAGATTGGGCATTTTCCAACATGGCTATAATCAACTTAAAGAAGAGGCAAATGATATTTGAAAGCAACTTTATGAGAGTTTGGATTTAAGAGATCTGTGGTTTGTATCTTTTGATTTAGTTACCGGAGAATCCACAGTATGAAAATTTTTATGCCAACGTTTCAAATCCCAACTGGGATCCATCATCAGGGCTTATGAATGATGATAAAAGAAGAGCCGCTAAGAAGGAAATAAAGATCCGCAGCTCTTCTTACTATCCTCACTCTAAGTCTTTCGAGTAAAAGGATTTCTCTCCAAGCATCCCCTCCGTATAGGGACAAGACTTTGGATTTAAGAGATCTGTGGTTTGTATCTTTTGATTCAGTTACCGGAGAATCCACAGTATGAACATTTTTATGCCAACGTTTCAAATCCCAACTGGGATCCATCATCAGGGCTTATGAATGATGATAAAAGAAGAGCCGCTAAGAAGGAAATAAAGATCCGCAGCTCTTCTTGCTATCCTCACTCTAAGTCTTTCGAGTAAAAGGATTTCTCTCCAAGCATCCCCTCCGTATAGGGACAAGACTTTGGATTTAAGAGATCTGTGGTTTGTATCTTTTGATTCAGTTACCGGAGAATCCACAGTATGAACATTTTTATGCCAACGTTTCAAATCCCAACTGGGATCCATCATTAGGGCTTATGAATGATGATAAAAGAAGAGCCGCTAAGAAGGAAATAAAGATCCGCAGCTCTTCTTGCTATCCTCACTCTAAGTCTTTCGAGTAAAAGGATTTGTCTCCAAGCATCCCCTTTGTATAGGGACAAGACTTTGGATTTAAGAGATCTGTGGTTTGTATCTTTTGATTCAGTTACCGGAGAATCCATAGTATGAACATTTTTATGCCAACATTTCAAATCCCAACTGGGATCCATCATGAGGGCTTATGAATGATGATAAAAGAAGAGCCACTAAGAGGGAAATAAAGATCCACAACTCTTCTTGCTATCCTCACTCTAAGTCTTTCGAGTAAAAGGATTTCTCTCCAAGCATCCCCTCTGTATAGGGACAAGACTTTGGATTTAAGAGATCTGTGGTTTGTATCTTTTGATTCAGTTACCGAAGAATCCACAGTATGAACATTTTTATGCCAACGTTTCAAATCCCAACTGGGATCCATCATCAGGGCTTATGAATGATGATAAAAGAAGAGCCGCTAAGAAGGAAATAAAGATCCGCAACTCTTCTTGCTATCCTCACTCTAAGTCTTTCGAGTAAAAGGATTTCTCTCCAAGCATCCCCTCTGTATAGGGACAAGACTTTGGATTTAAGAGATCTGTGGTTTGTATCTTTTGATTCAGTTACCGGAGAATCCACAGTATGAACATTTTTATGCCAACGTTTCAAATCCCAACTGGGATCCATCATCAGGGCTTATGAATGATGATAAAAGAAGAGTCGCTAAGAAGGAAATAAATATCCGCAGCTCTTCTTACTATCCTCACTCTAAGTCTTTCGAGTAAAAGGGTTTCTCTCCAAGCATCCCCTTCTTAGCGGCTCTTCCTTTATGAGAGTTATTGTTCCCTTGGATCCATCAGAAGGAGAAAGGTTTACTAAACCAGTTAAAGAGGAGTACAATGCAGCTTATATAGATAACATCTATTAGATGATAGAAAATGAACAAGACTATGTTAACCCTATTGAAGGCAAGTTGAGTTGGGAGCCTGATAGTTTGTGTACTTCATATTAAGAAGAATATTTGGAAAATTGGAAAAACAGGTTACATGAAGTGTCTACAAGGCGATGTGCAAGAGTCACTAAAGTAGTTCGTTGTATGACAACTGAGGTATGTGACTTACCTTTTTATGATGGTTTGGGTGATGTAAATACTTTTCTTGAAGAATATGAAGAACAGGTACCATAGTTTCAAATATTGTTAGATCTGGATATAGCCCTAAGGGCTACTCCTGCTAGATGGTGGGGTACACATAAGAATAAAATAGGAACTTGGAAAGAATGTTGAAGGTTGATATGGATAAGGTTTGGTTAGGTAGAAACAAAGTTAGAAGATAAATATGATGGTCAAACTGATCCTAGAGAGAACATTTAGCTCTGCATGACAACATGGAAGAAGATTCCATGAGAAGAATGGGTGCATGTGTTCATCCATACATTGGAAACAATTCCTCAAAACTGGTATCTGGAAATAGAACTTCGACATGGTAATACGAACTAGGCAGAGATGGTTGATGGGTTTATATTGAAATTTAGCTGTGAATATGATTTTCCATATATATATATTCATCCCTTCAAATAGTTAAAAAGAAGATTGAGAATGAAATTCTACTCACTTGGAAACTTGATTGGTTTGCACAGCTACAGAATGTATTGGAATGCTACAACATCATTGCAGAAGAAGATGAAGACCCTCAAAATATTGACATAGCAGAATCTGAAGGCTACCATGAAGTTAATGGACATGAGTTAGAAATGTTTGATATAACAAATCCATTGAAGACAAATAAGGTGAATACAGGATCAGAAGAGGAGTCGAAGTTTGCAACAATATGAGATTATTGGGATGAAGAAATAGTTAGCAAAGTGACAGATCTTTTGCATTAATACCAGGAGTTATTTCCCACTAAATTTTCAGATATGAAGGGCATAGTAGGAGATTTAGGAGTTATGAATATTTCTATAAATCCTAATGCGAATACAATTAAGCAAAGGCCTTATAGACTGAATCCAAAATACAAAGAAAAAGTGAAGAGAGAACTTGAAAAAATGATAGCAACTGGAATCATTGAACCTGGGGAAGAATCAAAGTGGGTAAGTCCTATGGTGATACAAGAAAAGAAAACACAAGGAGAAATCATGATTTGTGTTGACTTAAGGAAGTTAAATGATGCATGTCTACATGACCCATTCCCTACTCCTTTCATTGATGAAGTATTGGAAAATGTAGGAGGTTAGGAAGCCTATTCATTTACAGATGGATTTTTAGGATACCATCATATTAGAATTGCACCAGAGGATTGACATAAGACTACCTTCACTATAGAATTGGGTTCATATTAGTATAAAGTGATGCCTTATGGACTGAAGGATGCCCCTGCCATTTTTTCAAGAGTGGTGGCTGCAACTTTCAAAGAATATATTCTCAAGTTTTAAGAAGTATACTTTGATGATTAGAAAGTATTTGGGTTATTGAAGAAACATGTTGCGAGCTTAAGACTTATGCTCAACACATGCAGGCAGTATCATATTTCTTTGAATATCAAGAAGTGTAAATTCTATGTACCTTTTGGTATATTGCTGGGACATATTGTTTGAAAGCAAGGATTGATGGTGGACCTTGCGAAGATTGCTATCATTGTGAATTTACCTCCACCAAATATAGTGAGATAGCTTTGCACCAAATTTGGACATACATGATATTACAAAAAAATTATCAAAGGAAATGCACATATCACTACGCCTATGGAAAAATTGTTGAAGAAAGATGTAACATTCCTATGGAATGAAGAATGTCAAAAGAGCCTCGACACACTCAAAGAAAAGATGGTCACTGCCCCTATATTGTTATTCCCATATTGGAATAAGGAATTTCATGTTCACGTGGATGCTTCATGCATAGATTTAGGAGTGGTATTGGCATAGCCTGGTGCAAGAGAAATCGATCACCCTATAGCTTTTGCAAGTAGGAAATTGTCTAAAGCAGAGAATAACTATACAACTACATAAAGGGAAGGATTGGCTATGGTATATGATTTATAGAAGTTTAGAAATTATTTTTTGGGACCACATTTCAAGATGTTCACAGATCATTTCGCACTAAAGTATTTGGTCAATACGCCTGTTTCAGGAGGAAAACTTTGCAGATGGATATTATTATTTCAAGAGTATGACTTCGAAGTTATTGTAAAGCCATGAAGACTAAATGTTGGACCTAATTATTTGTCAATGTTGGAAACAAGAGAAGAACCAATGAATATAGAGGATAATCTTCCTGATGTGCAGTTGTTTGCAATTAGAATAGCTAATAATCACTTTGCTAATATTATTCAATTCTTAACCATGGGAATGGCTATTTTAGAATACTCTATGCAGCAGAAGAAAGAATTGGTGGTTAAGGCAACAGATTTTTCACTAGCAGTAGGACATTTGTATAAGATGGGACCAGATGAAATACTGTGCAGGTATGTTCCTGAGCATGAAAGAAAGATAATGTTAACATAATATCATAGTGGTGTAGCTGGTGGACATTATGCAAGGAAAGCTACTGCATAGAAAAGTTTAAGAGCAGGATTATGGTGGCCTACACTACACAAAGATGCAAAGGAGTATTGTCGAGATTGTGATGTCTACCAAAGAATAGAGAAACCTTCAAGAAGAGATGAAATTCCACTAGTGACACAAGTAACATTGCAAGCTTTTGATAAATGGGATGTTGATTTTGTTGGACCTATCAATCCACCAGGAAAAAGGACTGGTGCGAGGTTTATAATCACTGCGACTGATTTTTTGACAAGGTGGGCTGAAGCACAACCAATGAAAGATTGCAGTGTAGAAATTGCTGTGAAGTTCATCTTTGAATACATACTGTCCATATTTGGGTGTCTAAATATGTTGAAAAGTGACCAAGGGTCACATTTCTTGAATAAGACCATTGAAGCATTAACTGAGGAATTTAAAGTTTACCACCAAAAGAGCACTCCTTATCATACTCGGGTAAATGGAAATATGGAAGAATTCAATAAAAAATTTTAGAATGCACTGACAAAGGTATGTAATGTAAACATGGATGACTAGGATCTTAGCATTCTAGTAGTATTATGGGCTTATAGGACTACATGCAAAAAGTTGATAGGTTAAACACCCTTAATTAGATTTGTGTATGGGCAAGAAGTTGTGATGCCCATGGAGTACATTGTACCTAGCCTAAGAATTGTAGATTTTACAAATATGGTGGACCTAGACATAATGGAAGAAAGGATGTTGCATTTAATTACTCTAAAAGAAGATAGGTTTATAGAAGGATTTCATCAACAAGTACAAAAATTGAGAGAAAAGGTTGGCATGACAGGCACATTAAGCAAAAAAAGTTTCAGGTAGGAGACCTTATTCTCCTCTATGACAATAAGTTTGTGAAATTTCCAGGGAAATTCAAAACACACTGGTTATGCCCATATGTTATTAAGTATATTATTGATGGAGGCACAATGCAGTTAACAAATTTAAATGGAAAATTAATTCAGGGAAAAGTAAATGGTAGTAGGTTGAAGTTGTACAGGGACAACCCTGCCCCTACGGCTTTGCCCTAAAGAAGAAAGAAGGAAAGTATTAATACCACATGCAGTTGAAAGTGGGAACTGGACTATTAAATACGTTGTAGAAAGAGATTTTGGACGAAGAAAGTACTTCGCTACAGTCAAGAATATGTCCAAGTTTGCGGGAAGCTACCACATAAGACATAATTGTGCTACAATAGGGAACATGTTGAAGTTCATAGGGAAAGTATAAATATGACCATTAAAAGGGAAAAGATGCATGCAAAGTTGCATTTAAGATGATAGATTGGCAAAATTTAAGGATAGATATGCATTTAATGGTGAAATATGAAAAAAATTGGGACAAAATCAAATCTAATGATGAGGTTCAAAGGCTAGAATTGTTATAAATAGATGATTCCCACTCAGATTAAGAAATTTTTTGAATCAAGAGCTCGAGTGATTAATAATACGAAAAAGTTGTAGGAGACTTCACTATGTATGTTGTCTAAGCGAGCTTGGGAGGAGATTGTGTGAAATTTTCGTGAGAAGGGATTGTCTGGATTCATGGAAATTGCTGATATTTCTACACCAACAGTTGAAACACCCATAGTAATATCATCCACAACAACAACATCGTTGCCACATAAACAATTGAAATCACCAAGGAAGAAAGAACCAAGAAAAACCAAGACAAGAAGCCTACCAAACCTATGAAACCTCAGAAGCAACCTGAGCAGGTCAATATTGGTGAAGAAGAAGTAGAGGAAATATAGTTGGAGGAAGGTGGAATAGTGTTCATCTCACCTCTGCCCTCATACATCTCGCCGAGGAAGACAAGTGAAAAACCTGTAAAGTATTCCAAAGACGCGAAGTATGGGACATTTACACCAGTATTGTCAGAATATATTTCGTTTTTAAGAGAGATTTTAGGGAAAATTTTGTAGCTCAAATTTACAGATTATGATTTTAATGACTAGAAGAAGTACCCTTAGTTCGCACCAGACTGGTACTTGAAGCAGGTTCACTACCCAAAAAGCGAAGTGATGAGATTGGAACCACAACAATGGGTGAATGGGTTGGTGCAGTTAGGACTACTCAATATGTTGAATGTGCCACACTTTGGTAGAAGTTCAACAAACACAACATGTGTGTGACAATTGTTGGTATTGATACATGATGGACACCTGTGGATGGGGAATAAGATCCCCATAGACCAAATGTTGATATGGAGGATCACAAGATTACCATACCAAGGGTAGAACCCTGCAGAGGAGTTCATGGGAAAGGATCAGGATCGCACTTTGGTAGACAATATAAAGAATAAGTACGATTTGATCAAAGGAAAAAGGGGTTATGACATAAACTCAATTAGCGACCAAGCAATCCACTTCGCAGCACACATTTTGGCAGGAAATATTATGAAGAAGTGTGGTGAAAATGAAGTTCCTACGTCAGTGGTGTCATTAGCCGTGCAGTGTGCAAATGGAGTCCAGTATAGCTGGGCTAGATACTTATGCAAGGAATTCATAGATGATTGTCGTGATGTCCAGGAGAAAGGTACACATTTCCACTACATGTGGTTAATCTTGATCATTGCTATGTTAGCATGGAAAGAGCCAGAGGACACACAGTTCCCTTTGGTGCCTTCAAATGTATGTGAGGCCACACAATATGCTTCGTTGTGGCATACCACACAAGCATCGAGAACATAGGAGAATAAAATATTTTCCATATTATATCAAATGGATCTACACATGTTATTAAACTAGCATCCATGCCTTTTACACGTACTCATGCAAAGCTTCTCAGTCACGTACTCATACAAATCTTGGTACTATGTGAAGATGTCCCCAAACTACTTGATGGTGTCTTTATGATAGAGGACTCTTTCCTCCATAACATTTGGGTATATAGTCTTGAAACCTATATCTGACTTGTCTTGAAGCATGTGAAACATGGTGTTGACCATGACAGGACCACCAATGTACTTCTACGTGTTATATGCGTTGAGCTCCAAGTCATCCCTAGTGGCCTCCCACATTAGTTGTTCCATGTACTTGCTGATCTCTAGCTGGACTTGGTTCGTGTATTTAGCTTTGGTGAGGGAATTGATTGACGAGATCCTATTCATTCTCACGGTGACATCCGAACTCTTGTACAACTATGCATATGAGGCATGTATGCTATTGAGGAATGGGGTGAGATGCTCATAGTTATAGATCAACATTCAGAACTTTGATTTATCCAACTTTGCCTAAGGCTTCATCATCTTTGGCAAGTGAAGCACAACCCCTTTATACCGCATTGTCAACTCTTGCACATGGGCCCTGGCAGCATGTATGTTCCTAAGATTTTGAACAAACACTTTGCTCCACTATTGTAATCCATGCACATAGACAACTTCTTTATGCACAGTGATGAATCCATCATATAACTTCTTCATGGTAGTCTCAAGTGTTTATACTTAAGCAAGTATCACTTTCCTCATCTCTTCCATTATGGAAACTGTGCTCTACTCTCTAAGTTGTTCTACCTCTTTCCTGGCAGCTTACAATTTCTTTTCCATTTGTTCATTCTCAGATAGTAGGAACTTAACATTTTAGCTTTTGGCTCTTGCATATGCCAAGGTAGCATCGGAAAGGGTAGTTGGATGATTTCTGACATCTTACACTATCACCCTTTCCTACATGAATGCAGGTGATGCATGATCATATGAAAAGTGCTTCCTCTATGCCTTTTCAATCTTCTTCTGCAACTCGTCAAATGATAGATTTTACACATCCATCATTGGATCATCATTAAGGAGAACAATCTCTCCTTGCTTGCTCGAGACTGGTTCTGACATTGGAGGTGGTGGAGACTTAGAGGTGACCTCCGATATTCTTGGAATAAGGTTAGTGTCTTCATTATGGCTTCCCCAGCTCCATGTTTTTCACTTCCATCAGTTTCTCAATTTGCTGAGCAAGCTCTCAATCCTGCATCTATTCACCTTCTTCTTCACTGTCAGTTTTTCTGACTCTTGAACTTGTATGGGTGTTGTTTGCTCTATCATCACAACTTTCCTTTATTCTTCCTCCTATTTTTGCTTCTCTTCCCTTTCTCTCTTTCTCAGCTCTTGCTCTTCCTTCAGCTTCTTCTCTGTTTTCTACAACTTTAGTTCTACTTTCTACAGTAATTTCTTTTCTCTCTTCCTCCACTTCTCCCTCCTTTCCTTAGCTACCAAAGATGATTTATGATTGGTAGGATCTACCCTCATCTTGTAGCTTTACTCTGTCTTTAGGTTTTCCATAATCTTCCTTTTACCCTTGTCCCAGGTTGGCTTGCTACTTATTGTTGCTCTTGTTGTTGCTTTCTATGCTATTGCTACCTATAGAGAAGCCTTCCAAGATGTGGCTATACTAACTAGCTCATGGAGCTTGGAGTCATTGTAACAATACCTCCAAGGGTCCTTGTTCTAGTGAAATGTCCTGTGGATCCATGAATAGTACACCTTTTTACAATGGTTCGTGCAAATACCGTGGGGATCATACGAATTAAAGTCTTTGGTGCCAAACTCGAACTTCAATATCTCCTTATCTTCGACATCTGCATCTTCAAGCTCTTAATCTCGTATAACTTGATCTGCAGAGGAAGAGCGGGACATGGTACCTTCTTCTTCCTGTGCAATATTGATGGTAACATTGTGGAGAGGGATATGAGACCTCTTGCATGACCAAATTATTCGTGGAATTCCTTGGTATCTGATAAACAAACATAATGGGTCAAATGGTTAACTCTGGCTGAATAATGGTATAACACTTCCTTCCATATTGCAGCAAAATATACCCCATTTATGGAACTTTATGGATATCACCCACTGTCCATCACATCATCGTTAAGAGAAAATTCTAAGGTTTAAGCAGTGGAAAATCACATCAAGCATCAACAAAAAGTTCTCCAACTCTTGAAGGATAACCTCACTTTGGCACAAAATCGAATGAAACAACTAGCATATCAACATTGTAGTGAAAGAAGTTTTGACATAGGCAACTGGGTATTTTTATGGCTACAACCATACACACAAATGCCCCTCAAGCAAGCTAAGAAGGATAATAAATTATCACCCAAGTACTATGGTCCTTACAAGGTGTTGCAAAATATTGGTACTATGCCATACAAATTGGAGCTACCTGCATCTTCTCGAGTACACCAAGTTCTCCATGTCTCACTCTTAAGGAAGGTTATCGGTGCGAAGCATCCAATTCAAACAATACTTCTAGAACTTGACGAAGAAGGAAAAATCATATTTGAGCCTAAATCGATCATGGAAACAAGAAATCAACAACTACGAAATCGATAATTTTTAGAGTATCTCATT
Source organism: Pinus tabuliformis (assembly GCA_031772625.1). Lineage (NCBI taxonomy): Eukaryota > Viridiplantae > Streptophyta > Pinopsida > Pinales > Pinaceae > Pinus > Pinus tabuliformis. The sequence continues at coordinate 714,571,837 of CM062811.1, read as the reverse complement.
AAGTGGAAGAACTTACCCCTTTAATATTCCACATGAGAGGATGAGAGATTTATACAAAAGTATCTAAAACTACTCAAGTGTTGAGGAAAACAATTTTTTTGAAGGAGAGGGGCATGTTAGGTCCCTATAATAATATTATAGTGCCCTTATTGTTATTGTTAAAGTATCCCCCATATTGTTATTATTGTGCCCCATAGAATCCCACTATTGTTATTGTTGTGCCCATACATTATTATTGTTATTATTGTGCCCCATAGAATCCCACTATTGTTATTGTTGTGCCCATACATTATTATTGTTATGTAGGCTCTGATTATATTCTGACCCCTTAGACTCTTATATATAGAGAGGAGGCCTCGTAATTTAAATCATCCAATAATTTTTATTTATGTAGTGTAAAGGAGGTTTCCCCCTCGAAGAGGCTAATTTTTAAGTTGTTGATCTATCTTTTCTTCTATTTTGTGAGCTGGTTGCATAACAAAAATCATTTTTTTCCTAGTTTAATCAAAGTGTAGATGGTTTTCCTAAATGGGATGCAGGTTTGGTATAATCAATCATCCCTATGAATCACCATTTTCTGGGAGTTTATAAACATGTTTACCATATCCTATGATTCTATTAACATAATTATAAGGGATAAAAGTAGACTTCATTCTATTATCCATGTGTCATAAAGGGATATTATAAAACTGCTTGTATTACCATATAACTAGGAGAGGATATATGAGGACAAATTAGGAGAAAAATTAAATTCATTAGCTACTAAGGAGAAAGAAATTTTTTTAATCAAAATTACTACTAGTAGGGAAATAGTTGTAAGAGCTAAAATTGGTTTTGAGTTCTTATATTCCAAAAAACAAAGAGGAAAACAATATCAATTATTTGCATAATCTTGGGCCATGTTTCTAGTGCTTCAATTAAACAAAACTTCATCAACAAAGATGGTACCACAAAAAAATGGACAACTCATGTTTCTACATTTGCATGCCCAATAAATCCAAATAAAAAGAAAAATATGAATGGATAATCATGTATTACAGAGGATTCCTCCAATATTTGACCATGTTTGTAAAATATTGGAGTTTATTTTATTTACCTCATAAAATTCAAGCCTTGAAGTCAAAAATATTTTATAGACTTGATCTAAAGAAAAATTATTTCTATATGTATTCAAAAATTTGAATACTACAAGAATTTATGTTGAAAGAGCACTTGATGTTTTTGAGCACTATTATTTCTATTCTTTTATATTGTTACTTATTTCACTAGGCATAAATACAATACTTTCTACTAAATATGTCAAGATAGGGAATAACTTAATAAGAAATATAGAAGTTTAATTATTTTTTTGGTTTTATGAATTTGAAGAATTTGATCCATCTTTATGATTATGTATCTATGTTTTTTTTATTTTACTTTGAATTCATCTCTAAGTGTTGGTCAAATAAGATTATGGTGCCCTTTGTACAAGTTTTATATTTGCATAATTCTAGGATTTTGGAAGGTTATAATTTATAGTTTCAAGTTAATTATAAATTTTTACTACAAGTCTTGAACTTCATAAATATTCAAGTTCATCCTTCTTGAAATAACACACTTTGAAATCCAAATATTGTTCTAAGAGGGTTAGCTGCTCAAGCTATTGAAATTTTTTAATTAGTCTAAATTTGGAAGGAATGCAGCTAATGAAATGTAAATAATAAAGAACCCTCACTTATCGTAGGCCCTACCATTAAAACATAACTAAAACTACACTAGAAAAAAATGAAAATGAGGCAAATATATGAAAATGCACTAGTTTGGGAAGTACACACTCCTCTTTAACAATTTATACCTTTGGTCTTGCAAATAATTTTTTACCCTTTATGCACATCAGGTGGGTTTTTGTCTACAAATCCCAATTTAAGGTTATACACAACTACAAAATCACAAATTACACCTTCATGAATTTGAACAATTATTGGCTTGCAAAACATTAATTGTGCATACAAACAATAAATATACAAGTTACAAATGCAACATTTGCCCAATTTCCTCCACAATCTTAATTTTCATACCATGACCATTCATAATCCAATATATGGATAAATTATATATAATCATCACTTAGCACATGCACTATCATATATCTCTTCCAAAGATTGTATATTGATATGTACATAGTCTTAAACCCTAATATCCAAGCATTCTTACATACATACCTTGTTAGGTATATTCATATACAACAATAGTTTAGAAACACAATATTTCACTTGTGCAAATCATTAATCTATCATCTATCACTATACAAAATTTCATACTTATTTATTTAACAATACCTATTTTTTTTTTTTTCTAAGTAATACTAAACTATTATATTACATCAAGAGCAGAGTTACATTGTGAAAATTACAACGGGGCCGCGGCCCTGTAAAATTTGTCCGTGGACAGATAGTAGACACTTGAGAATTCTTGCCAGAATTGCATAGGACACATGGATAGAGGACACATGGATAAAGACTTAGGGCCACATTCATGCAGCTGACACATGGACATAAACACTTGCAGAACATCGACACAGAACAGAGATAACATAAAACCGACACAATTACATAGAGACAGAGTGACAGACTCATATATAACCGCATAGGAAGCAGACTGAGAAAAATTCTTGCTGTAGAACCTGGAGTGCGAGCTGGGCATGTCAATCTTCGTCAGTGGTCTGCGGCTCATCTTCTGCCTTGCAGCGTGGAGGCTGTAGGATAGCCTTGCCAAGGTTGCGCGCTCCACGGTCGCTTGGGCCAGCGTCTGAGTCACCAACAGGCTCTCTCAGGCTCGCTCCCGGGTCATGTAAGGGCCGCATCATCTCATCAGCAGGGAATTCCATATCCACCATGGGAACGATCCCAGGAACACGCGGAGGGTTGGCCCGAGGGTTGTCGTCCTCATCTTCCCAGGGATTGCTACAATTCTCAACAGAGACAGTCACAAAGAAAGTAGAATTGGCTAAGGTGCAGGGGAGGCGGTATCTCACCATTGGGTGTTCCGTGTGCCCACAATCCATGCGCGCAGGAGGTTCCCCCAATCTGCCTCTGCCCAGGGGCCTACCCCTCGGCCTTCTACATTCAGAGGTTTCCTCAATTGAGGAAGAAGTCGAGGGGGCTCTGCCACTATATCCACCCCTGCCGCCGCTGCCTCTTCCCCGAGTGCGATGCATGCTGGTCTTATGAGCAGAGCGCTCAATTCCACAGTGAAACAGAGTTGTCGGCCTAGAAATACTGCCAGACCAGGTCTGAGTTTCCCAATTGCCGAGAGCAGTGGCAGCAGAGCCTTGACCCTCTTTCTTAATGTTTGATTGAGAGCTGAGACTCTGTGCCTCCACACCTTCTAACGAAGCCAGAACAGGACCTAACAATGGACGCAGATACGAGCTGAAGCTCTGAGTCCCCTCACCTTCTAACGAAGCCAGAGCAGGAGCTAACGAAAGACGCATACAGAGAGGCGTTACCAAATTCTCAGAGGCGCAATTGGCATGCTTGTGAGCTTGCCAATTGCCCCACTCTTCCGCAACAACACACCCACATTCACAATCAAAGTTCAGAACCTCCGTCACCTCCGGCGAGAACGAAACAGTTGCAGGAAGGAATGGCGGAAGAATGTCTGGGAGAATGCTGTTATGAAGCGCCATGATGCGCTTCTCAAGACTCGCCTTGAATGTCGACAGGACTCCTCTGTCAACCTTCTTTACTCCCCTCCTTAAATGCTGCAGGGTGGTGGAATGAATGCGTGTCCTTCCGTCATGCTTGGCTCGTCCGGGCGGACACCTGCCCTTTGGACGAGCCTTGTGTGCCACATGTCTAGCGATCACCCGCATCCGGGGATTTAACAATACCTATTAGTTCATGCATGTAACCCCAAATTGAAACATATATTTCACCCTTCACCCAATTCTAGGTACATAACAACATATATACATATTGTAGGTTATCTAAGTTATATTGGCATGTAGGTTACATTATATATGAAACCTATAGATTATAAAACTTTGCAAGGTTTACAATTCGAGCTTGTTTTCACAAAAACAAACACCTTTTACAAGTCATATGTATACTTGACACCACTATATATTTCAAACCTTATTGTATTCCATTTCAAGCAACATGGACCTATTTTATTAGTGGTCATGGATTTTTAAAATGCAAGTTTATTTTCAATAATTATAATATAAAACTTTTAGAGGAATAAATATTCATTAACAATGACATATGTCCATTAAGAAAAAAACTAAATGAGAACTATAAATGGACTAAAATTAATTTTCTATTGATAAAAAATGCACATTAACAAAAAATAAAAGGAATTCACTAAATAAAATAAAATGCATTGTCAATTAAATGTTTAAAGGTTGATACATGTTACAAATTTAAATAAATTTAAATATACAAGGTATATAAATAAATGTTATTACGTAACTCTATGCTACTTGGGAGGCTTCTACAAGCCCTCCTCTTGACATGAAGAAAATTCACTAGAGGTTATCTTTCCTTTTGTATAGGCTTATTATTGTTCAATAGCTACAACAAGGACATGTTTTAATTGTTTCTAATGCTCTTGAACTGTCTTTTCATAATTTTTCAATATCTCTTACGATTTCATTTTATTGACTCCTTTATTTTTCAGTGTTTCCAAATTTTTCTTACAGTTCTCCAAGTGTTCCCTTTTATTCCTTTGTTGAGTTTAGTTGGGTTTGAATTTTGGCTAATTTGACCGTTATGTTCTTGTATTTCATTCTCAAGTTGTTCGCTTAAGTATTTCTCATTTTTAATACAAGAAAAATTGGCATTGTCTCAACTATGAGCCTTTGTAATTGTCGCTTCAAGTCAACAATTTGAAATTTCAAGTACTGTATCTCCATGTCATATTCCAAATGTTTTTTGTTTTTGTTTTTGCAAGAGTTTCTTTTTGAGATTTTTAATATTTTCATCTCTCTCATAGACATCATTTATAACACTCGTGAATGCAAGAGCTTCCTGCAACCTATTCTCTTTTTTTTGTATGGACTTTTCCAAGTCAATTGAAGCCATTTATCTTATTGGACTACCCTCAATTTTAGCTTTAGCTTTACCACCTTCTATACTATGTTTTTCCTTTTCTTGTTCAAGTTTTTTACTATGCCTTATTTTTCTTGGTTAAGTTATATAATCATGGCAGATGCATTGGTACAATTCACATATCTCTCTTTCCACTTATTTTCTTCCCTGGCACAAATTTTTCTGAAGGTGCTTAATGTTTTGTCATATTCTGCAACCTCTAATTCATCCTTCTCTTAATCCTCTTTCAATTTATTTTGAAATTGAATGTTTAATTTTTCAATCATTTTATCTTAGTCCTTTAGTTTGTAACTTAAATTTAGCCTTAGGAATACTTACAAATTTCAATGGAGGTATGGATAAAATCTTTGGTCTATTTCTCAACGCCTCTTGAATTATCTGAATGGTGCTTTCAACTATATCTTTACTATCTTCAAACTTTGACTTAATAATATCAAGATTCCTCTCTAATTGTGGTAAAATTCATATGTTAATCCATCAACATTATGATTCCTTTTTTTATGGTTTTGACTCATTTATTGTTATGCTTATCACATAATTATTGATTATAGTACTCTAATATCCTTCATGCTTTCAAAATTATCCTTATCCTTTAGTCCACACATTTCCTTCCAGCTATATGAAAGAATCCTCCATTTTAGCTTATTTGTAATGCATCATTCTATCAAATATCGAGTAAACAAATATATCATCAAAATTGTATGTTGGAATGTGCACTTTTAAAATTCGAGATGTTGAATCAGCCATAAAAGGGACATTGCATTTAAGTGCCATCAAGGAATTCTATTAGTAATACTTTATAAAGTACTAGAAAATTAATAATTGTTTGTTTCCATATAATTATGCATACTAGCTTCCTACTCCTCAGCTTCATTTGTACAAACAAATAAGTCTATTAAAACCTTTCCAATATTAACCTCATCTTGGGTTGTTGTATCAGCAAAATTTTCCATGCCATCAACCAGATTTTGTTCAACTACAAATTCAATTGTTTTCTTCATTTTTTATTTTCTACTGTAAGTTTTAATAGGTCTTTTTTAAACACCAAGTCAATATAAATCAATAATTTTTTCTAGTGTGTTTAGTAAATTGAGCTTATATCCTTGTATTTACTTTCTTGTTGATCATAATGTAATTTTCTTTTTCCAATAGTTGAGGTACATCTATGGCCCTATCTTCGGTCCAGTGGATAACTAGCCTCATTTAATCACCATAATAACATGCTTATGATGATTCATAATTGTCATAAGGACAAGTTGGATTAAAGATTGGTATAGTCCCTAAGAAATATCTTACATTTTTAAATTGTTGCTAGAAAAATACATTTTTCCCATATATTTTATTGGTCATCTCAATCTTTTCTAGCTTGAGATTTCTTTTGAAGTTAAATATCATTCCCCTTCTACAAAAACAATTATTTCCCTTGCAACCAAATCAAGCTATAGATAAATCCCAACCTCCCAATACCTGACACTCAATATCTAAACCTCTTGATATTTTATAAGTCAATACACCACAATAGATTGATGCAATTATTTCCCTCTTAATAAATAGTCATGTTGGGTTTTGTAACACCCTCCCCCCACATCTACCCAAGTAATCAGCTAACCAAGGTAAACATGTGACGCGAAGTTACTATGATATGATTTGACTTCCTAAGTCACATTAAGGAAGTGGAACCAACAGAAACACACCATAGAGACTTTCCACATTAGCAACAAGACTCTCAGGAATCATCCCAACCTCTCAAGTAACCAACCCCTGGGTCCCACTGAGTTTTTAAACCAATTAACCCTCGAACACTCCCATCATATGGGCATGAATTTTTCTAGAGGGCTATGGATGCTCCCGCAGCATGGTGTGCCAACGTACAAGGAATTTTCTACCCAGTATTGTGCCAATGTCCCTGGGATTTGAGCCACTTTTTTAGGCCCAAAACCCAAGTCATTGACCAAACTTCAATGGTACCTTCAGAACAGAAATATAACAATGGAATTTGTTGATGGTGCTATACCCGTCAACATTTAAGGGATCTCCCCATTAAGAATTCCCAACTAGACCTCAAACCGTTTGGAGTAGGAGTCCAGCAGTGGGTGGTAGTGTAATGCCTTGACCACGATTGCATGCAAATGTAAGTATGATAAATTTGGGTGAGAGAAAGTGTGTGACCTTGCAACGAGTCAAGTGAGATGCATGGAGGGTTATAACACATGGAGTGGAAAGGAAGTATTCCCCTTAGAAGCCTGTAATAGTACACAGCTTGAAAGGAACCCATGAGCATAATGACATCACAAACTAAAATGTGGAATAGTCCACAAATTAAAGTGTTGGATTAATTCAACAACACGCATTCAACAATATTTATACAATTTCATATGAAGTAGTTCATAATAATATGCGTAATTTGAACAACATATATTGCTAAAGCAACCAAAATAGTCCAACTACAATAAAAACATATGCTTGAAAGTGTGTTGGCTCTGTTATTATTATTATAAGTGAATGTTCCATCCATACATACACCATTGACGGCCACGAGCCCCAATAGTGGAACATTATAGTCAAGAACAACTACTCCTCCAAAGAAGTATACTCGCTCTATGTTGTGGAGAAGCCAAGGCTTGTCACAATACTCCTAAGCCATTTTTAAGCCTAAGCCTAGCAAAAAGCTTGGCTCCCAAAATCTATTTTATATGAGTTGTGAGGTTCTATTTATAACAAAGGGTGGTGTGACCCTTGACATTCCCCTTTGTGACTCTTTGACTACCCTCATGACTCTTCAAATTCTTAACAAGTAGCTCATTACATAACATGATGACCTTTCACATTCCACTAATGACACTTAGAAGTTCACTTAAAACATATTTACAAGTAATATTACATTTTCCACATGTACACATGTGAGACAAAATAGGCTAGAGATAGCCTCACAAGACAAAAGACAATGACTCTGAAGTTTGGGGAAAGACTATCTTGGCAACATCCACTTGGGGCTTCTCGGTCATGTACTCATGCAAATCTTGGTACTGTGTGATGATGTCCCCAAATTTCTTGATGGTGTCTTTCTGATAGTGGAATCTTGCCTCCATAACATCTGGGTATATTGTCTTGGAACCTGTATCCAACTCATCCCGAAGCATGTGCAACATGGTGTTGACCACGATGGGACCACCAACGTACTTCTGCTTGTTATGTGCGTCAACCTCCAAGTTATCCCTAGTGGCCTCCCGCCTTATCTACTCCATGTACCTGTCGATCTCTAGCTAGAATTGGTTCTTGTGTTTAGCTTCGGTGAGGGAATCGATTAACAGGATATTGTGCATTCTCACCATGACATCCAAACTCTTGTACAACTGTGCATATGAGGCTTGTATGTTGCTGACGAACGGGGTGAGATGATCATATTTCTGGATCAACATCCGAACCTTTTCTTTATCCAACTCTTCCTGAGGCTTCATCATCTTTGGCAAGTGAAGTGGGGCCCCTTTTTACCGCATTGTCCACTCTTGCACATGGGTGATAGCAGCATGTATCCTCCTGAGAGTTTGAACAAACTCTTTGCTCTGTTGTTGTAATCCATGCACATGGACAACTTCTTTATGCATGGTGACGAATCCTTCATAGAGATTCCACATGGTATTCTCAAGTGTTGATACTTCAACAAGTATCTCTTTCCTCATCTCTGCCATTTCAGAAAGTGCACTTTGCTCTTCGATTTGTTCTGCCTCTTGCCTGGAAGCCTACAAGTTCTTTGCAATTCGTTCATTCTTGGCCAGCACGAACTTAACATTTGAGCTTGTGGCTCCTTCATAGGCCAACATGGCATTGGCAAGGATAGCTGGATAGTTTCTGACATCTGACACTATCACCCTTTCCTTCATGAATCTAGGTGACGTGTGATCATTCAGAAAGTTCTTCCTTTGCATTTGTACAATCTTCTTATGCAACTCGTCAAATGATAGATTATACACATCCATCACCAGATCATCATTAATGAGAATTGTTGTCACTTTTTTATACACCTAGAGCACAAGTACTTCAAGAGATATAGAAAGCTTCCTAGAGACAACCTGTGGGTTGATTGTAAACCAATGCCTAGGACAACTTAGAGAGAGGAGTGCTTTTGGATATTATGAGTAGGGATTTTTTTTCCACTCCAATTGTCACGTAGTTGGAAATGATAATAAAAAGGGATTGGTTCAATAGTCCTTCATCTAGGCAAACTCAAGAAAATACATGGATCCAAATACTTAGGGGGTAATTCAGGCTAATATCGAAGAGGAATGTCTTGTTCTGGTGGTTGAAACACAATGATAAGAAGCCTTAATATATGTGTTGTAGTAAAGTGAAGAGGAGCAATAAAGGAAGGAATTATATGCGTGTAAACAATACATAATCCTAAGCAATAATGTTCTAAAAGAAATATGGAATACTGAAGAGGAAAAATGGCAGGAATAGTGGAGCGCTAGTTAAGGTCCCAAGATCTATACATCATGAATACATTTGTTACTAATTAGCATGTGTAAATATGTGCTCATACATGCATTGTAGGCTATCAAATACCACAAGTAAATCAGTAATTACCACACGTTTTGTTACTACTTAGCAAAAAAATATACAACCATGAATAAGAGTGAAACCGACAGCTTCATTACACTATTTTAGAGGAAGAAGAACATATATGAAATGAGAGTTACATAAGGGAAAAACATACTGCTTACAACCATGATTGGAATCATCAAAGGGTTTTATTAATCCTCAAAATAAATCCAATGTACTAGTCCATTTCTTTTAGCCATACATAGCTCGAGTCCCTTATGAACAGGAAAATAGAACCAAAGTGGAATCGCAGAATTTGGACCCCCTCAGGTGCAGAATTTTGGAACCCATATTAAGTGTTTCTTCCCTCTATTTATAAGAAGAGGGGGATCTTTGAATTAACTATTACAAAATATCTCAGCCAAGGGCTAGCTATTCGATTAACTAGCTGTCTTAGCCTGCGATAGATCTACTACCCAAAATAATTCTAAAGGATTTGATTCCTTCCTTGAAAATACATACAAATTACAGAAAAAAGAAAAAGAAAAATTGAAATATGATGGGAGGAAATTGTATCCCACACATCCCTTGTGATTTCCCCTGATCAGGCCACGTTATGCCTTAGTGCGTCTCTCCTGCTTCTCCAACTGGTTCCCATCACTTTCACCTTAAATGCTTGATTTGCCTACTCTCTAGAGTTGGGAGAAGTCAACTATCGGTTTCTTGTTGCAAAGTCTTCCACATGATGAGCCCATATCAATTTCAAACTACTCCATGCCCTTATTTACTCCCTCAGCTACCGATCCATATGCCACAGAATCTCTTATCTGACTCCCTGTCGCTTTCATCTTAATCGCTCAATTTCCCACTCACTAGAGCTGAGAGCAATCACCAAGATGGCTTCTATTTTTCTTCGTAAATCGTGGTCATCGACTCATTCATCCCTCTAGACTCCCTTTATAACACTATCAGATCCATGAAATGCCCAGTAATACCTCCATAACACTAAATCAGGGGTTCTTGCTATTTTCCCTTGGCACTTAAAAACATAACAAAAAAGGAAAATTTTGGGATCCTTGGCCCCCTTATCTTTAACCCCTTTCTGGATTTCCTCTCATATGACCAAGGGTTGTGACCTAGTGCTTAGCCTTGAGGTGCTAAGGCCTTTTTTTCTAGCCTGGGGCTATTTTTCCTTCATAACTGGTTTAGTGCCCCTTTCCTTTAGGTTCCACTAGACAGTGGGCTAGCCCTTATTGGTATTTTCCAATTGGGGATTTCACTTGGGTTGTGTGACATCAATGTTTCTCCAATCACCAATAATTGATTAGCCCTTTGTGCTTGTCTAAGCCCCACATTGTTGGTTCTTCGACACTTTATGTGACTGTGCACCAACCCTGTATCAGAGCCCCCTTATTGGTACTTTCAAGTGTGCAATATGCTACAAAGCACTGATATCCATTAACCTCTAATTTACGATTATGACCTGATGTCATCCTAGGCCATGTGTCATCCCATAAGTGGTGACACGTGTAACCCTATTTTTTCCTCTTTGGGCCATTGACAATTCCAGATTTACATGCCACATGTCCTTCGTACTTCCACATCATGATGATGTCAACAACCCTGTGTCTTTATCAAATCCAATCATGTGCCACCACGTGTCACTTATTAGAACCAATCTTATGCTGCCACACTTCCAGATGGAGGAGAGAGAAAAGGCCCCACCTACCCTTGGTTTTTTGTTGATTTCCTTTATCACATTTTACAATGCATTCCTGGTGATTTACACTATTAGAGCCTTTCTGTCACAATTTATTAATAGAGGCACTTGAAGATCATTGGGGACCTTTGATTTGCGATATGCGATATGGCCTGAACCCATCAACCTAACGCTATCAACATTCGATGGTCGGAAGTCTACTGCGGCTGACACTTTGAACGTGCTGATCGTCGATTGCTAATGTGGCCTTGACCTCTTATATATACCCCAATACTACTGATCCTCTGAGTTCTGATTTCCAATATCGGCGATCAGAGATCACTAGTTTGCTCTGAATTCCCTGCTATTGCTTCGGAAAACTCTGATTGTGATTGTCGATATCATAATTTTGTCATGCAATGCGGTGATGTGCCAATATACTTCATATGCCATGTTTTTCCCATTTTCGATATGCCAGGACTTCTGATATATCGAAGCTCTTACACTTGTATTTTCTCCTTCTTGTCTGCTTTTCAAAGGACAACTTCAATATTCTCTAACCTTTTATTCCAGAATCCATTTGATGATTTCCATATACCATTGGAAATCTAATTCCAAGATATACCTATTGGAGGGGGTACAATTTATCTTTGAGTGCTTCCTTGGGTTGGAAGATGACTGCAAAATTTCCTGTTCTTTGGTACTTTGGTCAGCTGAAAACAAATTTTACAGTGAGTAACAACATTAGCTCCATCTAGGGACAATGCCTTACTGGCAAGGTGCTGAGAACCTGCAGACTAGTCGCCTTCACCATAGGGCTTGGAATAAAAAATTATAATTCACTTATACAATCAGAAAACCTCCATGAAACTTTATTTGCAGGGAGTCCTTTCCTCATCAAACTAAAATGCAGAAAATTACATTCTATCTACTGGAAATCAAATGCTTAGCTAGTGAGCTTATTTATGTACCACTGTTACTTATGTACAAGGATCAAATCACCCAAGTAAGGTCCACCTTCAAATGACACCAGCCCAACATCATGGTACTGGACATTACGCCTCCATGCTACTAAACTTTGGAAATAAAAACAAGTATGCACCCTGAAAAATCTTTGGACAAAAATTTGATGTGTGCCTCCCACTTGATTGTTGATGCTCAACTCTTCTAATCTCCTCCATGAACCTTCTAATGGGGCTTTGAACTGAGGAGTATTTTTGCAGGCCAAGGAAATATTCCATGTAGTCATCTACTGGATCATGAACTTGATGAGATAAAATTGTAGCTACCACATTTTCTTGGATAGTCTGTTGACCGGTATCATATTGGTTGGTGTAGACACTGACACTACTTGGCTCCTTTTCTTTATCCCAGATGAGCCTAGAGGGGGAGGGCGAATTCTTTTCCTTGAGGGCTTCAATATTAAGGTAGTTTTTCTAAAAAGGCCCCCTTCCCTTATCAGTTAGCTTAGGAGTCTCTGGGGAAGAGGTGCCTTCATTTTGGTCTTGCCCTCTCGATCTCTGTCAAGACGAAGATAGATAGTATTTCTTACACAGCTAAGCCTGCATGAGATCAACGAACTGCTTATAGTAATCATCGATCTCATCATCGTTTAGTGTTGCATGAATATCCTCCTCTTCTCATATGCACTGAGTTATTGTTCTTTATTGGAGAAAGAGGAATATAAGTTCCTCTGAACTTTATTTGCATCTAGTATATGTTGTCAAACATTTCATTTTGCAACTCCAGTTTTTTTATTCTATATAAGGAGTTCTTTATTAACCTCTCCATCTCTTCTATCTTCTCCTCCATGTTTTGAAAGTGGAGTCGTCAGAGTGTTTACAATTAAGATTCAAACAGTGGAGTCGCCAGGGTGAGAGATATTCAACTCACACTTCCCTTTCTCACCTAACGGAGGGAATGTAAAGATTTGTCATACCCAGGGAAAATTATTTCAATTCCATTCCCTAGCAACACTGCCAAAAATATGTTGTCACTTTTTTATGCACCTGGAGCACAAGTACTTTAGGAAATATATAAATATTCCTAGAGAGCCTCTAGGTTGATTGTAGACCCGTGCTTAGGACATCTTAGAGAGAGGAGTGATTTTTTATATTATGAGTAGGGATTTCTGCTCCACTCCAATTTTCACGTATTTGGAAATGATAATGAAAATGGCTTGGTTCAATAGTCCTTCATCCAGGTAAACTTAAGCCGACACATGGATCCAAATACTCAGGGGTTAAGTCAAGCTAATCTCGAAGAGGAATGTCTTGTTCTCATGGCCGACACATAATGATAAGCATCTTTAATATATGTGTTGTAGTAAAGTGAAGAGGAGGAATAAAGGAAGGAATTCTATGCATAGGGTTGTAAACTATACAAAATCCTAAGTAACAATGTTCCAACAGAAATATGGAAGACTGAAGAGGCGAAATGGCAGGAATAGTGGAGCAATAATTAAGGTCCCAAGATATATACATCATGAATAGATTTGTTACTAATTAGCATGTGTAAATCTGTGCTCATACAAGTATTGTAGGCTATTGAATAACACAAGTAAATATGTCATTACCATAGGTACTGTTACTACTTAGCAGCAAAATATAAAACCATGAATAAGAGTGAAACCGACAACTTCATTACACAATTTCAAAGGAAGAAGAACATATATGAAATGAGAGTTACATAGGGGAAAAACATACTACTTACAACCATGATTGAAATCACCAAAGGGTTTCATTAATCCTAAAAATAAATCCAATGTACCATTCCATTACATTTAGCCATACATAGCTCGAGTCCCTTATGAAAAGGAAAATAGAACCAAAGTGGAATCGTAGAATTTGGACCCCCTCGGGTGCGGAATTTCAGAACCCCTATTAAGTGTTTCTTCCCTCTATTTACAAGAATAGGGGGACCTTTGAATGAACTGTTACAAAATATCTCAGCCAAGAGCTAGTTGTCTGATTGACTAGCTGTCTCAACCTACGATATCTTTGCTGCCCAAAATGATTCTAAAGTATTTCATTCATTTCCCTTGATTAGGCTACATTATAACATAGAGTGTCTCTCCTGCTACTTTGGCCGATTCCAGTTACTTTCACCTTAAATGCTTGATTTGCCCACTCTTTGGAGCTGGAAGAAGTCAACTGTCGGTTTCTTGTTGCAGATTCTTCCACAGGATGAGCCCATACCAATTCCAAACTGCTCCATGCCCTTATTTACTCCCTCAGCTATCAACCCATATGCCTCATAATCTCTTGGCCAACTCCCTATCGCTTTTGGCTTAATCACTTAATTTCCCACTCACTAGAGTCGTGAGCAATCACCATGATGGCTTTTGTGTTGCTTCGTAAAGCATTGCTTCCGACTCATCCATCCCTCTAGACTCCCTATATAACACTATCGAAGCCATGAAATTCCCATTAATACCACCATAATGCTAAATCAGGGGTTCTTGCTATTTTCCCTTCGCACTTAAAAACATAACAAAATAGGTGAATTTCTGGATCCTTGGTCCCCTTAGCTTTAGCCCCTTTCTAGATTTCCTCTCATATGACTAGGGGTTGTGACTTGGTGCTTAGCCTTGAGGTGCTAAGGCCTTATGTTCTGGCCCGGGGCTATTTTTCCTTTGTAACTGGTTTAGCTCCCCTTTACTTTAGGTTCCTCTAGACTGTGGGCTAGCGCTTATCAACGATTTCCAATCAAGGGTTTCACTTGGGTGGTACGAAATTTCCATTTCGTCGATCACTAATCACTGATTAGCCCTCTATGCTTTGCCTTAGCCCCGTGCCCTTGGTTCTTTGACACTTTATGAAATTATGCGGCAACCCTATATTAAAGCCCCCTTATCAGCACTTTCAAGTGTTCACTATGTTACAAAGCTTCAATATCCATCAACTTTCAATTTACGATTATGACCTAATGTCATTCTAGGCCATGTGTCACCCCATAAGTGGTGACACGTGTCACCCTGTTTCGCCCTCTTTGGGACCTTGAAAATATCGGATCTCTGTGCCAGGTGTCCTTTGTATTGCCACATCATGATGACATTAGTTGCCCCGTGTCTTTATTGGATTCAATCATGTTCCACCATGTGTCACTTATTAGAACCAATCTTACGTTGCCATGCGTCCAGATGGAGGAATGAGAAAAGGCCCTACCAGCCCTTGGTTTTTTGTTGATTTCCTTTGCCACATTTTCTTAGTCATTCCCAGTGATTTACACTATTGGAGCCTTTTTGTTGCAATTTCTTAATAGAGGCCACTTGAAGATCGTTGTGGACCTCCGATTTGCGATATGCAATATGTCCTGAACCTACCGACCTAACGTTATCGATGTTCAGTGATCAAAAGTCTACTATGGGTGACACTTTGAATGCGTTGATCGTCAATTCCTAATGTGGCCTTGACCTCCAATATGTGACCCGGCTGTTGTTGATCCTTCGAGTTTCGATTTCTAGTATCGGTGATCAAAGATCGCTAGTTTTCTCTGACTTCCCCACTACTGCTTCAGAAAACTTTGATTGTGATCATCAATATCATACTTTTTTCATGCGATATTCTGATGTGCCATGATATTGCATATGCCCTGTTTCGCCAATCACTGATATGTCAGGACTTCCAATATATCATAGCTCTTACACTTCAGCATTTTCTCCTTGTTGTCTGGTTCTCAAAGGACAACTTCAATCTGCTCTAACTTTTGATTCCAAGCTCTATCTATTAGAGTGGGTAAGATTTAGCTTTGAGCTCTTTTGTAGGTTGGAAGATGACTGCAAAATTTCTTGTTCTTTTGTACTCTGGTCAACTAAAAACAAATTTTGCAGTGAGTGACAATAAGAACAACCTCTCCTTGCTCACTCGGGACTGGTTCTAAAAATGGCGGTGGTGGATAATGAGAAGTGACCTTAGTTCTCTCGACATAAGGTGAGTGTATTCATTCTTTGACTCCTGCCCCATCTCCATGTCTATCACTTCCATCAGTTTCTCAATTTGCTAGCCAAGCTCTCGATCCTACATTTGTTCACTTTCTTCTTAAGCTCCCAATTGTTCTAAATCTCGTTAGGGGAATCTTGAGGTCTAAAATGGGCCTCCTAAGGAAATTATAAAATAATAGTGGAAATAATAAAACAATATTAGATTACATCATCAAATTTTAGAGGGAAAAAAGAAAAAACTATTTTTTCAACTTATCTTCCTATGGGTTTACTAAAATTTTGAGTGGCAACAATCGGATGCAAAATTTGATTCCTCATCCAAGGAGTACTCATGTTGCATACTTTGGATGGACCCTACTACACGAAAATTGAGAAATACATGAAAAACGTGATTGTAATCACATTTTTTCATGTAGCGGGGTCCATCAAAAGTATGCAACATGGGTACTCCTTGGATGAGGAATTAATTTTTTCATCGAATGAGTACTCCTGCTTGAAATTTGAGTAAAACCTTAGGGAGATAAGTTGAAAATATGAGTTGAAAAAGTAGTTTTATTATTTTATTATTTTATTTTTTTTAATATTTTTTACTTTTTTACTCCAAAATGGTGAATCATCCCCCATGGTTGACATCATCATCATGAATCCTATTGGTTCCTATAAATTTTATTTTGGTTGTACATTTTTCTTAGGAGGCCCATTTTAGACCTCAGAATTCCCCTAATGTCAACCAATATCGGCATTTTTTTCTCTATCATCGTGCCTTTCTTTTCTTCTTCCTCATGTTTCTACTTCTCTTCCCTTTCTTGTCTTCTCAACTCTTACTCTTCGACCTCTTCTTTGTTTCTTGCAACTTTATTTCTCTTTCCTGTAGCATTTTTTTTTCTCTATTCCTTCACTTCGCTCTCTTTATCCATTGCTCCCTATTTTCCTTCGCTTCCAAAGTTGCTTTCTCAATGATAGGATCTTCCCTCATCTTGCAGCTTTGTTCTGCCTATAGTTTCTCGGCAATCTTCCTCTTACACTTGTCCTGCACTGGGTTGTTGCTTATTATTTTTGTCGTTGTTTCTTACTATGTTGCTACTTCTTGCAGAGCAACCTTCCAAGTTGTGGCTATTCTGATTAGCTCGTGGATCTTGGAGTCATTGTAATAGTACCTCCAAGGGTCCTCCTCATGCCAGTAAAATGTCCCGTGGGTCCATGGGTAATACACCTTGATCGACTGAAAGATGCAACCAACACAAGTACGACCGACAAAAGACTAACCAAGCACTGTAGTGTCACAAGAATCTTTTAACTTCATCCTCACACACATAGAAGCCACAACGCAATAAGGCCCAACACTTATTTACATGAAAAAACAACACGAAATTGAAGCAAAGACATAAACAACAAACAACAAAAGATTATGTACATAGCGCAGGGCATAGCCCCAGACCTTCATTGAAAATATTTCTTTAAGACTTTGCCATTGACTGGGAGAGAGTCAATCTTCCTATCAAGTAATTGAAGATGATATGTGTGTTGGCAAAGCTTCTCGTGAACTGTGTATGGACCAATCCATAGGGACTGAAATTTAGTGTGTTTTCCTTTGTCCTCATGGCTTTATCCCACTTTAAGACTAAGTCACCCACACTAAAGTTATTCTTCCCTGCAGACTTTCTATCAAACCATCTCTTGATACAACTCTAATGAAGTGAAAATTTTTCTTTTGCTTTCAGCCTTTCTTCCTATAGCTTGTGCAAAGTGTCCATCCTACGCTGAACTAAAAGACATGGCTTGCCTTGGGATTCTTGGGACAATTGGAGAGTGAGAAAGTAGATGTTCAGCGGGAGGATGGCTTCTTTTCCATACACCAAGAAGTAAGGGGAGGTGTTCAAAGAAGGCTTAGGTGTGACTCGGTCATCCCATAAGGCATTCACCAAAGCGGAGTGCCAGTTTTGTTGTTCAGAGAATATGGTCTTTTTTATGATATAGATGAGGTTCTTATTCATGGATTCAACAAGACCATTTCCCTACAAATAATAATTAGCATAATGTTTCAAAATAATACCATTTTCCAATGCAAAATCATAAAGCTTTAATGAGGAAAAGTATGTTGCATTGTCAAAAACAAGTGATGTAGGAATGTTGAACCTAGAGATGATATTCTATTGCAGAAAGTTGATGACTTCCTGATTGTTCACCTATTTTAGCGGAACTACCTCTATCCACCACGTGTAATAGTTTGTGGCAGTTAAGATATAGCAGTGTTGTTTTGATGAGTGAAGGAAAATTTCCCCGATGATATCCAAGCTCCATTGTTGAAAAGGTTCTTCCACTACAACGGGCTGCAGCAGGGCTGTTGACTTCTTATTTTTGTTGGCACACCTTTCATAGACCAAACACTTACGAGCATAAGCATGAGGATCTTTGAATAATGTATGCTAATAAAAGTCAACTTGAATAACCTTATTTGTTGTAGTGTTTCATGTGAAGTGTCTCCTGACTGGTCCATTGTGGATATCACGTAACCTTTTCTGAATCATGTGCCTCCAAACACCTAAGAAATATTCCATTGCAGTGCTTCCTGAATAGCACCCCATGCACCAACTGATACGACAATGCTTTGAGTCGAAGTGCCCTCTTCTTCTACATAGAGAAGTGAGAGGGCATGGTGCCATTCTCAAGGTATTGGTGCACATCTGCGTACCAAGAGTTGATGTTCGAAGTGGGGGAGGCTTGCTCAACGTTGTACATCTTGATCTCTTGCTCCCATCCTCTGAGCTCTTCTTCCTCCTCTTTTGCGTTGACTGCTTTTATTGTTAATTTGTAAAGACCATGACCCTTGATTGTGTGAACTAACTTGATTTCAAGATTGTATTCCTGTAATCCAATCATCTAGTTCACCTAACTGTTGGGTGTGGAACAAAGATAATACAATGATTTTTCAACAGATAGGGTCTGAAATGTTTTACCACCTTGTACGTAATCTTGTTTTTCCATGACGGGGTAATTGAGTTTTGGTCCTTGTAGGGTTTCACTCGTGAAGGAGATAGGTTGTTCGTTGTTCAACTCATCCTTATGAGTGAGCACATCAGCAAGAGAGGTGTTAGAAGAAAAAGTGTAGACCAAGAAGTATTTACTGAAGTTTGGGTGGTACAATGCAGGTGCTTCTGCTATAGTTTGCTTGATAAGGGTGAATGTGTCATTTTCCCTCTTTTCCCATTTATAGACTATGTCTTTTTTGATCATCTCTTGTATTGGTTTAACAATAACATAGTTACCGACCAAACGAGAAAATGAACTGGTACCCATTTTTTTGAGGTAGCAAAAAATCACCCCGATTTTGAAAAGTGGTGATGTTAGAATACACTTTTTTTTTAGAATATTTTTAGCACTCTAAATTTTCTTATGTATCAAGTATGAATATTTTTTTTTAAAACGTTAGTGATTTTCATCTTGATTTTGAAAAGTGTTGATGTAACATCAACACATTTTTTTAAAGAGTTTATTTTTGACACTTTAATTTTTTTTTATGTAGCAAGTATGAACACCTTTTTTAAGTGTTGGTGATTTTCATCTTGATTTTAAAAAGGGTTGATGCAACATAAACCCTTTTTGTTTAGAGGGCTTATTTTTTACACTTTAATAATGTATTAAGTGTGGATATTTTTTTAAATGTTTGTGATTTTCATATTGGTAATAAAACATAAAAAAATAAAAAATAAAAAACATGACAAAAAAAAACTCAAATAATAAAAAAATATATAAAAAAAAACTAAAAACATACCCATAAAAATGTAAAAATAAAACAAAATTAAATTCTAAAAAAAAAAAAAAAAAAAACAAAACCAAAAAAAAAAAAAAAAAAAATATAAAAAAATAAAATAAAAAAATAAATATTTCAAAAAAAATAAAATTTAAAGAAAAATTGAATATTAATAAAAAGAAATAAAAAAAATACATCCATAACTATTTTTTCAAGTTAAAAAAATTAAAATACAATCACATAATAATAATAATTAAAAAAAAAACCTGAACTATATATATATATATATATATTATTTAAAACATAAAAAATTAAAACAAAAAAAAAATTAAAAAGAAAAGAAAAAAAAATATGGCCACCCCCCACGCGGCCAGGGAGGTAGGGAGGTAGGCAACACGCAGCCACCTCCCTGCCCGCACCCATGCCCAACCCTTGCGATGGATGCCGATTTCTTTTTTTTTTTAGTTTTTAATTTGTTTTTAGTTTTTAGTTATTTATTTATTTTTTATTTTTTTTAATTGTTTTTTTATTTTAATTTTTAATTGTTTCTTTTTAATTCAATTTTTTTTTTTTGTTGACTAGCGGAATTGGCAACGGCAGTGGTATCGTACTCACGTTACACGAGGTCGAACCCCATCGACTGCCACAATAACCTCTAGGAAGAACCGCCCAGCCCGCAAGAATGGCCATCGGGTAAGACGAGACTCGAACTCGTAAATTCAATTTAATTTTTTAGTTATGTAATTTTGTTTTATTAAAAAAAATGTTCTGTATTTAAAAAAAAATGTTTTTATTTTTATTTTGTTAAATATTATTTTTAAAAAACTCGCCGATTAATATAGTTGTTAATTATCAATATTTTAATAAATTAATAAAATAATATCATTATTTAAATATTTTTTTCAAAAACTAGCCATTTAATATAGTTGTTACTTAATAATATTTGTTTTTAATATATTAATAAATTAATATTATAATTTAAACATTATTATTCAAATATAGCCGTTACTTGAAATTATGTCTCTACATTGCTCTCTATTTAAGCCTTTGCCATGGTCTGCCTCTTCATCTGGTCCTGATGATGAACCACACTTGTTGGTTCGAAATGCATTGGCCAAAATATTCTCTCATGTGATTTCTACCGAAAGACTTTGTTTAATTCATTATGGATCACAGAAGCTTGAATACATGAATTCAATTTTTTTTGTTAAATTATGTTTTTGTTTTGTTTTGTTTTTACTTATTTTATGATATTTTTAATTTTGCTTTTAATTTTTTTATTTTTTTGTCTAATTTTTTATATTTATAAGTTAATTTTATGTTTTTTTTTACATTTTTAAAGTTTTTTTTTTCTTTTTTTATAGTTGATTTTTTTGTCATGTTTGTAAGTGTTTTTTTTTCTGTTTTATTTCTTGTTATTATTTAAATATATATATGTTTTTTCTTATTTTATTTTTTTATTGTTCTTTTTGCTATATTTGTTTTTTTGGTGTTTTTTTTACTATTTTTAATTTTTTATAACAATTTTTTTCTTTTCTATTTTTTTGTGTTTTTTTTATTGTGCTTTTTTCAATATTTGAATTTTTGTTTTTTTTATTATTATTATTTTTTGTATTTTTATATTGTTTTTTTTTTTTTTCAATATTTAAAATTTGCTTTCTTTTTATTATTTTTTGTGTTTTTCTTTTATTGTTTTTATTTTTTTTCAATATATTAATTTTTGTTTTCTTTTGTATTTTTCATTTTTTTCTTTATACATTTTTTTTTATTTTTTTCATTTTGGTTTTTATTTTCAATTTTTTTCTATAGAGTCTATGTCGATGATCATCTAACAATCTGATCCCATTATGAGCAATTTGATAATTGATTTTAAAATTTTCATTATAATGAATCGATTCTACCCCCACAATGTATCAATTTCATGGATGGTATTTAAGTTTTCATTACAACGGGTCGAGTTCACCTACACTGCGTGTCAATTTGATGGTTGATTTATAAATTTTTGTTGCAATGTATCGAGTTGTCTTAGGCTAAGATTTTAAAATTACTATATATTTAGCATTTAAAAAATAAATTACTCTTGGGTGTTCATTTTTAAAGTTTTTTGTTATAAAAAATTTCATAATGTCATGCTTGAAATATTTTGAAAACTTGAGATTTTTTTGTAGTCATAATCTTTGGTTTTAATTGCATGGTTAAAAATTTGTTAAGATTTTAATGTTTTTCTAAGTCATGATATTTTATCTTTAATGCTATGGTTGAAAACAATTACAATTTCAAAGTTTTTTAGAGTAAAGATATTTTATCTTTAACAACATGCATGGAAAATAGTTGGAATTATCAGGATTCAAGACATGATATTTTATCTTTAACATCATGTCCGAGAATTGTTGAAATTTTACAGTTTTTCAAAGTCCGAATATTTTTTCTTTAACTTCATTGCTAAAACATGTAAAAATTGTAACCTGATTTTTTTTGTTTGTTATTCCGGAATAAACAATTTTTTTAAGGGTGTTTTTTTTCATCCATTAAAAAAAAATGGTTTTTACTTCCATTTAAAAAAATGTTGAAAATTTACCCTAAAAAAAAACAGTGTTCTGGCATAAACAATTTTCATTTTTGGGTTTTTTTTTTGTTTTTTGTTTTTTTTTTTTGTTTTTATGTTTTTTTGGGGTTTTTGGGCCCGAGTACCCATTTTGAAGTAATAGTTCCCATTTCATCGATAACTATGTTCAAAATGAGCATAGTCGAAGATGAACTTTTGAAGGAAGTTGATCTTCCCCAAGAAATAATGCATGGCTTTCTTGTTCACTGGGTGGGGAATCTGCATAATGGTCCTAACCCTGTCTAGGTCCACCTTGATCCCACTTTTAGCAATGATTTGTCCCAGGAGATTACCTTCAGACATTGCAAAGATACTCTTCTTAGGAGTCAAGGATATCCCGTATTTATGAAATCACTCAAAAATTTTCTTCAGATGGTGCAGGTGGTATGACCATCGTTTGGAAAATATTGTCACATCATCAAGGTATACCACTACGCTCTATCCAATAAATCCGCGAAAGATGATGTCCATTGCACGTTGGAATTTTTCACCAGCATTTACTAGCCCAAATGACATTCGTCGGAATGTGAACGTGCCCCACTTTGTTTGGAATGTAACTTTTAATCTACCAGGCTCTATTACTAGAACCTGGTTGTAACCAGAAAATCCATTGAGAAAAGAAAACATTTCGGCCCTAGATATTGTTTGCAATATTTTCTCCATGGAAAACACTGAGTAATTGTCCTTATCTAAAGCGTAATTGAGATTGTGAAAATCTACGCACAAGCAGATCTCACCAGACTTCTTGCTCATAGGGACTAAGATTGATACCCATTTTGAATGTCACACCTTGTAAATGATCCGAACGTCCAACATTTTTCTCAACTCTTTTTGTATGAGGGGCTTAAGTGTTGGATGAACTTTCCTTGATTTCTGTTGAAATGGCTTGGCCGCTTCCTTGATTGGTATCACATGCTGGATTATTTGTGTGTCATATCTTGATATCATCGTACGTCCATGCGAAGACATCACGATAATGCTTGAATAAGCGGATGAAGGCTTTCCTCTCTTTTGGTGTACAGCAAGTACCGATATTAACATACTTCAGATATTTATCAGTTCCTAAGTTGATTTTCTCATGCGACAACATAGAACTGTGGGTCTCGGCATTCACATGTCCCCGAAAGATGTTCTGATTATCATACAACTTTTCTAGTGATACCACAACCTCGGGGATGAGGTTGCCTTTACTTGCACTAGTTGCGTCTTGTAGTGTTTATTTGCACACGCCCTTGTCAATCGCTACATCTTTGAATACATAAGTGTTCGCCACAAAGTACATTATCTCACGCACCATGATTTCAGAGTCACCTACCACTTATATAACAATGATGTTGAGGTAAATGGCCTTCTACAATCCAAGATTAGTGCTTCATACTCTGTAGTGTTATTCGTGCACTTGAATTCCAAGAGAGTAGAGATCGAGGGTTTTCTCTGCAGCTGGTCTATTAAAACACAACCAGCTCTAGAGCCCTCCTGTGCCTTGGACTTGTCAAAGCACCTTGTCCACGTATCATATGTATAGGGACTACTAATTGCACTAGTACTACCACTATTTCTACTACTACTAACTATACAAAGTTCATTATCGCTAGTTGGACATGGAAGGAGATCCAACTATGTGTCTGGTGGAACTAGGGATGGATCTGTAAGCTAACACCACAACTGTGCTTCCAGAAAATAATTGCCAAATGAATTTTTTGTGAAACACATTGGCTCATTATGCCCATTATAGGGATTCACTTTGTGCTTCATATATCTCTCTGACTCTACCCAGATATGATTGTTCCTTCCTCTGTATGGAAGCCATAAGTATGACCAGTCTGCGAAAAACTATCCTTGCAGCTTGCTTGGCCAGTCTCTTCTCAGTAACACTCCATATGCTTCTAGAATGTCCATAATTAAAATGTTGATACTGAACTCATCCATCAACTAATAACCAGATGATGACATCCCTGAGTTCACCAATTGCTGGAACATGAGTTATGTCTAGCTGAATGATTTGTGCATCTGTCTTGTCCCATTTAGCATTGATATTCTTGGTCACAGATATTGGCATAACATTTACCAATGCACTAGAATCAACGAAAGAATTGTGTACATTGAAGTTGAATATTTCAAACATTAACAAGAACGGTGGGCAGAGTGTGTTTGCCTCCAAGTGGAGGGAATTAAGTACAGGTGCAAGAATGTCAGGAGACTTACTAGATCCCTTTTCTGAAGAGGTAGCATTACCGGTAGAAGTTTAGCCAAGTGCTCGTAGAAGGATGTCTCGCTGGATCATGATCTTTGTAAGTTCAAACATGGAGATGTTTGCATGAACATTCTTCATATCTTATACAATGTTGTAATCTATAGCGGGAAGACTAGCTGAGGTGTCTGGGGATAGAACTAGGCTTTTTGTTTCCTGAGGAATGGTTATGTATTTACTTCTATCAAAAACAATTTTCATTGGAACTGTTTTCCTAGACTTGCTTTAAGTGTTCTGCGCTGAGTTAGTTGGAGGATTTATTTTTCTTAACATTTTTTTTTTGAATTTATGTTTTGGAACCTCAATCACAGTGGTCGACCCTTGAATTCTCAGGTCGTATTAGTTACTCCACTTCTGGACTAGACCATCACTTTGAGGTTCCTTATCAGTAGTACTTTTATGGGCTGCGAGAACACAATGATACATGTTTAACACATGCACAGTGCTTGGAGCTTCATTAGCTACAACATCTTATTCATTCTCTTCATTGGGCTCAGCCTGTTCCTCAACCATGACTGAGTTAAGAAACTGTGCAACTATTCTTCTCGTGAGTTGGTTCCACTGTGGGAATGTCTTTTCCTAATTATTCTCATTATGAAACGTGTAGTACAAATCCGTGCCAATTTTTTCAATGTTCAACAACTCTGCGTAGATTTTTTTGACTAATTGCTACTTCTGTAGGAAGCTGCATTGATTCTAATCATGAACTTGGGGAACCTGCTGCTCATGGTATTCTCGCCTGTCCTTTGTTTAAGTTCAGCCATTTCGATGGTAAAGGACTTGATGAGATGAGTAAGGCTTTCAAGATCATTTTGTTCCTTTTCCTTAGCCTTGCTCATAGAGGCTTGAGACCTCTTACCTATGTCCTTGGAGTCCTTTGTGGGTTCATCATCTATGATGACTCCAATAGCGTGCAGGTCCTTCTCAAAAATAATAGCCTCTTCATAGTTTTCTATCAATTTTGGTCTCACAGTTCACTTTATAAACTGGGCAATACTTGTCAGCAAGGCAGAAGTGTAGAAATATATGGTGATGGAGTCATGAGGTTTTTTGTTGTTCGAAAACTTGTTCAAGATGTGATTTAATCTCTGATTAAAATATTTAACTTTTTCCTTCCGCTCCATCTTAAGACTACCCAACTCCTTTAATAACATGGCAGGCATTTTGTCTTTAGAAACATTTTCAAGAATGATTCTTTTGAAATCCCTCCAATTCTAGATGGATTTTGGAGGAAGGTTTTGATACCATACTCTACTCTACCATCGAGGGTACATGGAAAAATTCTTCATGAAAAATCATCATAACATACCTCAAGTGTTTGCAAATGTAGGTAAAAATTGTCCAAGTGGTCTTCAGCCTTCACTATCTTATCAAGTTCATATTTCGTCAAGAGCTTCCCCTCGTTCCTTGGCAATTTGTGTCGGACACCCAGAAGTGCTAGTGGGCCCTGAGTCATCTAATCCAGATTTTTCTCCACCATGTCTTCTTCTTCATTGTCCTCCTCTTCCTCTTCCAAATCTGATGGTTCCTCTTCTTTGTTAGCCTCACTCTCTTAAAAGTCAATTAATGAATCCAAATATTAAATTAAATTAATAAAATCATGAGAACTCCTCGAACTAAGGAGTCCGGTTTTGGATGAAAGATTCTCTCCAACTAGATCTCCTAAATTAGTGTGTAAGTTGAGAAATTGTCTCAACCAAGTGAGTATAAGATAGACGCACTATCTTAAGACCACTTGCTCATGTATTTAAATGTATTATTAAATTATTTGAATAAGAGAGAATTACATGAGCATGAGAAACCACATGATGGCTCTCTTCCCTTTCCGCTAGTTTGTCTTTTGTGTGTTGCTAGTTCGATTATTGTGTGTTAATTTACTGCATATATGGTTATATGGTTGTGTGATTTATCAACATGTGGTATCGGAGCTATTGCATCAAGTCATGTGAAGTTATGTTATGGATGTTGTGAGAAAATGAGCCAAGTTGTGTAAAGTCAAATTATGTAAGGTCGTTGCGCAGATGGAAAGAGTTGCATGCCTACATAGTTTTTGAAAGAGATGCATACATGGAAGGAGATACCAAAAGAAAGCACTGTGGAAGTGCAGAGCATAGAGTGGTAAAATCATGGTACAACTTTTGGGAGTGATGGATTTGATTATGATTGAAATTTTATTCTCTTGTGTGACGTAGATTTGCAAGTAAGTACTTTGAAAATGCAAAGCAAGAGCATCATATACATTTTATAACTTATTAACATAATCGTGCTTTTCCTGTTAAAGTTTCTGTGCTCTTTAAATTCTGATTTTCATGAGTTTTTCCTTCTGTTTTCTATCCTTGCCATCATCTTTGGTTTTTGTGTTGTAATTGGTCTGATTTCCAAAGAACTTCTTGGCAAGATTAATTTTCTGGAGTAGGATATCAGTCTCAATCTTCCCATTTCCTCCTACTAAGATGCTTTATGGAAGGCAGGCAAAGCAAAGCAGTAGGAAGATCATGAGATGCAAAGGAGAAGCAAGCCATGGAGAGCTAAGATTGCTTATGATGAAAGGATTCTGCTAGTATCGTTGGGACTGCTTGTGATGGGAATACCATGGAAGCATGGCATTTCTATTGAGATTTATTTTAAATTGGTGGAGAGGTAATAACCCAAATGACTATGGTAGAATTTTTTACCAGCCACAGGGCATTTACATGAAGAATTCCATGCTCTAGCTAAGCAGAGGATTCATGGTGCTACGTTGGTCAAATAGAATGGTCAAGAAAAGCATTCACCGAATTTCGAACTAGAGGCAAGTGTCCCCTTCGAGGAACCTACTTTTCAATCACTATTAGATGTCTCATTTCTTGCAAAATGCGATTGCAATCACGCTTTTCATGTATTTCTCATTTTTCATGTAGCAGGGCCCATCAAAAGTATGCAACATGGGTACTCCTTGGATGAGGAATCAAATTCTGCATCCAACAAGTGTTTTTTCTTGAAATTTGAGTAAGCCCATAGGAAGATAAGTTGAAAATTCGAGTTGAAAATTTTGTTTTTTTCTTTTTTCCCTCTAAAATTTGATGATGTAATCTAGTCTTATTTTATTATTTCCACTATTATCTTATAATTTCCTTAGGAGGCATATTTTAAACCTCAAAATTCCCCTAATGCATGCCTTTACATCATGTGATTTCTTCATCTCTCCATCAAAAATAGGTGGCTTTGCTTCCTTAAACTCGTCCGAAAAATATTCCCTATCGCTCCTCCTGTAAGGATGATAATGATGACGATCGTAGTACTTATCTGAACCAAAACTAGAATAGTACCTATGTCCATCACCTCTCCTATTCAGAGTATCCAACGACCTGCCATCTCTCACTATTTCATCTCTATTCGATATGTGACCACCATGAGACCTACTAGCATATGCCCCATTAGTTTTTTCCTCATGCTCATGACTTATCTGAAGTGGTCCTTGTCACTGCAATTTTGACGAACTCTGAAGTATCATTGCATTTACCTCTGCTTGTTTCTCTTGTGCTTGTATTATTTTGTCCATTTCTACCTTACAACTCCTTATTTGTGCCTTTAAGCTTCTCAATATGTCTACTAAATTAGAAGAGTTTCCAACACCACATTGCCCATCTAATCCATAGGGAGATTCTAGAGAACTGTAGTATACCATCTTGCTAGTCATCTTTGATATTCTTCCTACAAGGTATATCATGTCACCTAGACCAAATCACAATAAGCCAATGTACCTTAGTATAATTAGGGGAGGATACATGTTGGCTTTGTGGGGCCTGACCCAGGTTCAATGTTAGTTAGCCAAAAAAATCCCTACACTACTGGCCCTTTCGGCATCAGCCCACGGAGCACAGAATGAAGTCTCACCCGAAGCAATATGGGGGGATGCTGGAACCAAGTTTCTGCACCTTGAGATGGTCGTGATGTTAGTTTATACCCTCTGCCCCTACTTTCGCACAGGTCGTTAAGCCTTAGGGCTCTATCAGTCTACCCTTTATTCCGCCCTTTAGTACCTCCGCGAAGGTGTATGATTAACCTTCGTGTAGCCATAACCCATGGTCCAGGTACTTTCATGCATTTATGACAATGTATTATGTAGGTTCCCCAATTATCTCAAGTGTGTTACTTATCTTACTAATCTATCACAATTAGCACCGCGTAAATTGATATCCTTACTTGTGTTCAATTAACCAACATATTCACATATATTCATGCATCACATGAACATTGTAAATTAAACCCAAAACATAATATAATTAGGTGAATTAACAAGAAATAAATACACAGAATTTGCAGAATACTTAACTTTACTGATATCTTTCAGTGTAATACAGACTCTATCCACCCTACGCACACAACTGTAGGGGTCCGCGCACTTAGCTGTGGACTTCCATCCTAGGCCTCTGCACACTCAGCTGTAGAGCCTCTACCTACGCTAAGACTCGAAACACTTAGAATTCCCTCCCAAAAATCTAATTCTTCACTTTTCACTACTTACATCTTACTTACTGCTATAGGATAAAATGCACGGTGTGTGGAGATGAAGATACCCTCAAAGGTCTTCCCGGGACCTTCGGCAAACTGTAAGATTATCTGCAACCGTCACAAAGTTACATGCATGTTCATAAACAATAACTAACTATCAAAGTAGGAGAAGGAGATTACCTCAAGTCTGTGTGTAGAATTGCTGGAGGCATAATGCAACTAGGTGGAAATCCCCCGAGCCGGCTCCAGATCAAGTCCTACACATAGAAGAGACAAGCATAATCACAACATACAACTCTGATAACTAATACATGAATAATTGCATATAACTAAGCTATTCATGCTAATAGGTA
The DNA here is from genome assembly GCA_031772625.1 of Pinus tabuliformis. NCBI lineage: Eukaryota > Viridiplantae > Streptophyta > Pinopsida > Pinales > Pinaceae > Pinus > Pinus tabuliformis. The sequence goes on along the minus strand of CM062811.1, from coordinate 714,542,113 downwards.
TTGAACAAACAACTGAATGAATGATAGTATCAACACCATGGAGTAGACAGTACAATTGTAGTTCTATATTAATGTTGGAAGAGTGATTACAACCATCTGTTGTATCAACATTCCTTTACCCCTTCAGCTTCTCTCTCTCTCTCCCTTCTTTCTCACTTCTTATGATTTGAGACAATGCTCAATAGTCAAGTATGCTATCCTTTCAAATGCTTTGACCCCTTTCACAATAGCCCTAGCTTTGCTTATGTAGCAATTGAGTTAGGGTTGTCAAGTTCCTCCTTGAGTTCCCAAGGGAAAAAGCAATGAACTTGCCATGCTTTTTAGCTCTTTCCCATTTGCCTCCTTCTTTCGGATTAGAAATCCTCCAAATAGGTCGATTTTGGATGTTTCCTTGCTTTTCTTGAGTAATTTTAGGAACAAATATCTAGATATTTATGAGTCAATTCATTCCTTTGACCCTTAGAACTTCACCAAGTTTCACTAACGATGTTCCCATACTAGTAACTTGAGTTAGTAGGGTCACTAACACACCCTTAGGCTTGCAGACAAGCTTTATAAAGCAAGTTGTTAGTGCACAACCAGCGTTAGTGTGGAATCAAGGCCTGTGATTATGGTCTTTGCTTCAACTATCTTGTCTTTCCCCTCTGAGTTGATGAGGAGGTCAATTTGTTGTATAAAAAATGCCCCATAAAGTATGAGATGAGAGCCTGCGACGATGGCCGAAATACTTTACTTTAACTGTAATTTTCCTTCAAAAAGAGAGAGAGGATCGGAGCTTTGGGTGGTACCAGAAACCTGATACAACACATACATATAAACTGCTAAAAATCATGTCCTGAGTTGGGTATTCCCATGCTCAGTAGCTATGTCGGAGTGATTTTCTCCAAAGAGATATGACAATGTTGGCCGCTGATAAGCACAATGTGGATAGTGTCATAATAGAATCATCCTGATAAACCATCTCCAAAAAACAATATCCGCAACTTACGAGAGGAAACAAGGCTGATTGATGCACGCCTCTACCCAAGGTCTTGATTTCTACTTCACCGAACAGCATAGATCAATACATGTGAATATATGCGTTAATGTCGAACATGCATGAAATCATCTGATTACCAGTCAATAATGGAGACCGTTATCAAACGTGAGGAAGGCCACCGATAATGGTGATGGTCTCCAAGATGCACAATACAATCTAACAAGTGTGAAAGATGTCTTTGTCATCGAACACCCGTTAGAATCGCTTAACCAGGAGCTAATAATGAGAACCCTTGATCAAACACAAGGCAACCTGCCACTAATGTCTATAAGTACCAAGGCACTGAATGTGTTTCTGGGTTGTCTTCCTAGATAGAGTATTGAAGTCGATAGGAAGATACCTATCAAAAGGTATGAAATAATGTGTCCTACATCAATCGACACGAAATAGGACAAGAATGATTTTGTTTGGTGATGAATCTTTTGAGCATTTGGGTCTAAAAAACAGAGGGCATGATGGAATAATATGCTTGATGGGTTTGATGGAGGAAACAAAGGGTTAACCCTTGAAAAATAGAAGGCACGACAATGGTTTTAACCATGCAACACTAGACTCAAGAACACCAAAGAGTGTTAGGATACAGAGATGTAGAAACATCAGGGTATTTAGGTTAAACTCATAGGATGGTAGGATTCATATTGAGAGGCCATCACAAGGGTTTATCTGAGGAAGTGCCATGTTCAAGGGAATGACTATTGCCAAACCACGCTTTCTAATACTAAATGTAGCTGTGCTGTCAACTTTCCCCATCTGATTAGTTTATTGAGTCCAGATGGGTAAACTTGTTGATCTTTTCATGTTTTAAGAGTCTGAAAAGGACCCCAAAAAGAACGACTCTTTGCCCTATTTGATTAGTTTAATGAGTCTAGATAGGCAAGCTCATCGATTTTTTCATGTTTTAAGAGTCTGAAAAGTACCATAAAAAGAGTGACTCTATATCTTGTCTGTGTATTTTAAAGAGTCCAGACTAGACAACTCAGTGGTGTTTTAATTTTTAGAGAGTCTGAAAAGATCGTAAAGAGCAACTCCATGGTGGTCCCTTTGTTATAGTTGTTAACCGGGTGCGACAAAAGGTTAATAGTATACCCAGATCGGTTACTTTTCTATAAGTTAATCTATTGAATTTGGATAAAGAGAAACCTATGTTCAATAGATGTTGACCTCATTTTGTTACAAGTACGAGGAGACGGACTAAACTCATTTTTCATTGTGAATTTTTAATGAGTCATGCCACGACAAAATCAATACCTTCATCAAATTTTAATGAGTCAAATGAAGAAAACTCAATGTATCTTTTTCATTTTAGTGAGTGAGGAAAAAGAGGTAAAAGAACTGCTCATTCCTCCTTTGTAGATTTAATGAGTCTGAAGAAGGGAAAAAACTCAGGGATTTTTCGATCTTAAGAGCGCGAAATGGTCCCAAAAAAGAATTGCTCTTGTTGTTGTCGTATGTTTTTAACGAGCTCGGTGACAGAAAACTCGTGATTTTTCAGTTTAACGAGTGAGAAAATTACCAAAAAGAATGCTCGGGTCATCTTTATAAATGTTTAATGAGTCTAAAGAAAAAAATCGAAATTTTTTCAGTTTAATGAGTGAGAAAAAAGTGCCTAAAAGGAATGCTCTAATGGTCTTTTTTAGTTTAATGAGCTAGAAAAAGAGTGAAAAAGAGCTGCTCAGACCATCGTCATATATATTTAATGAGCCCAACAATGACAAACTCAAATATTTTTCAATATTTTTAGAGCAAGAAAAGATCCCATAAAAGAACAATGCTCTTTTGAGAATTGCATGCAGCTTTTACTACTTTTCATTCTTGAAGGTACTTTCATCAAAAGTGGAAAAAGATAAAAAAGGTAGCAATTCCTACCATATGGGTTCATGCATGATAGAAAATCATGGAGAATGGACTACTTCCTCTTTAATGGTTTCAAAAAATCATGTCTCCAAAAATAAATATAAGGAAATGTTTTGAGCTTTCACATTCACCATTTTTACTATTTGAGATTTGTGAAAGCATTTTGGAGCTAAAGAGGAGCATATTTTCCGTGGACCATTGCAGGAGATCCGGGCGACCATTCGACATGCCGTTAGTCCTAGGTAGTGGATAAACCTTGCTCTATGCATTGCTTAACCTTTCTTGATAGTTTCAGGGGTGGAATTTTGCAGATCTGAGGTGCCCTAAAGCCCTGTTTGCACACTAATGCCCTCCAGATGGCCTATAGGGAGCATTAAACACCCTATACGAGCTATTGGAGGGCATTAATTCTCCCTGTGTAACACTGGGGGTAGTGTTAGAGCTGTAGGACACAGTTAAGAACCTCATGCAAGCATGCCTGAAGTGATTTTGCCCTATTTTTAACTATTTTTAGGGTTATTTTGTGCAAGTTTCAGGCCATAATGACTAGCCTAGGGAAACAACAGGCCCATGATAGCTAGGAATTGCTGATGTGAAATGATCCAACATGCATACTTGTATTACACCATTGCGGTTTACTGAAGTATGAAAATCTGGAGTTGTTGAAAGGGCAGGAGGGTTTATTGAGATGGATTATCTAGCACTGGGATGAACACGAGCAAGTGTTTAGGATTAGAGATCAGGCACTGGTTATTGACTGTGATGAAATATACTTTTTAACTGGTTTGTCGTGTCATGGGGCATAGGAAAAACTCACTGGTGGTAGGCCAGATCCACGATCTACCCTAGAGCTAGTGCAATCCTACTGCATCCATGAGAGTGGACTAGTCAGCAACAGAGTCCCCATAGAGAGGATAAGGTCCAGGTCTATGAGGGAAATTTTATGGTTGATTGTGCGGTTGGTGGGGTCAAAGAGTCCCCACGTTCTGACAAAGGCCCAACTGTTGCTTGAATTTGACTGTGTCCAGCCACAGATGTTCAACTGGTGTGAAGCAGTACTTCGCCAGTTGAAGGAAGAGTTAACGACATGCAAGACTCGTACCCAACACAATTTTTGGTATGGTACTATCATAGTTTCATTTTTTCTTGAGAGGGTCCCTATTATGCACCCAAGGATGAGCTTAGGTCTCCCCCTGATCTGAGGGAGCCAAGGTAGGGTCGCTGGTCATCACTCGATCCTCGCATAGGAGGAGGACTGATTCGACATTTCTTTGAGGAAGATTTCTTCCATTGGTTTCTTAGCCAAATTGTGATGATTGATGACTATGCTTATGAGGGCATGGACTTTACCAGCAACCCAGACTTGATGCTGCCGCTCGAGACCAACTAGGGTCCTCAAGGTGAGAATGATTTTTGACAATACTTCAAGTATTTTTTGGCTTTTGAATGTTTATGTAATGTTTTTTATAGGTAAAATAAGAACTGACATGAAGTTTTATGGTTAACACAGATGTGGCACCATTACGACTTATAGGCAAACCTCACCATATGCGACAAGGAGGCCAACTACCTGCTGGAGCGGGCAATGTCGATAATCTTTGCGAGGTTTTGAGGAATCTCAAAGGCTTGACCATGGTTGTCCCCCCCTTCCTATGAGGGAGATTCCTGCTCATATGCAGTGGCACATAGTCGGTGTACCTGAGCGGTTTCTTGTTCCTCTTCGGAGGATAGCTAGAGCAATTTTAGCATTTCAAGAGCAATAGGCTCTTTTTAGTGGGTGTTTTGGCGTAGCCAATGAGTGCTTGTAGCTGGGCTTTAATATCCATTTTGTACTTAAATCATCCAAGTTTTGGAATATTTTAATGTAAAAGATTGGATTTTTATCTATATATATAAATATTTTGGTATTTTGATGGCGTAAATGTTTTTTAAATGTTTTTGTAAAAAAAATTTAACTCAGTAAATTTTTACTTTTCATGCATGCTTCTATAAAGAATGAGACATATACCAATATAATACATAGTTAGCCAATGAATTAGCAATCACATTAAATTCTTGACGAATGTGCTCATAGGTGATTATTTCAAATTGACGTTCTAGGAGTCGCACCCTTAGATAATGACGTAACAAGGTTGGATTATGAATGTGATAACGATTTGTCAATTGCATAACAACTAGCTGGGAGTCTAACCTAACCACCAGATTGAAGATGTCCCTTGATGACGCTTCCATGAGAAGTTAAATTATGGACATGTACTTGGCAATATTGTTGGTGGTGGTACTAAGAAAAACCCCCTTGGAACAAAATAGTTCTGACTCAGGTGTGTAGATAACCCAAGCAGCTAATGCAATGTGACATGTGTGACGACTGGCACCATCTGCATATCCTACGTATGCTAAAGGTAATGAATACATCTGCATTACGAGAAGAATGTATGAGACAAGTACTCCACTAAATATTAAAACAATCCAATCACACCAAAAAGGGGTAGAAAAACTTATGAATACATAAAATTACAAAGCACATGCCCAATGCAATACTAGGCATAATACTTTTTCAAATAGAGCCCATTTCTGGGCTCCTTAAGCGAGACTCCTTCCTAGTCCTGCAGTTCATATGCTCCTTTAGAGAGGACTTTCTTTACGACATAGGGACCTAGCCATAAGGGTTGAAGTGTGCCTGCCCCCAAGAGGTCATGTTTTTTTATCATAGAGCAACAAAAGGTCGCCCTCTTAGTAAGAACAAAGCTTAGCCTTTGTCTTGAATTGGGATTTTACTTGGTGCTTGTGAGCCTAGAGTGCCAATTCGGCATCTCGATAGGTTTTTTCCAGCTGTGTAAGGTATCGTAAGAGTTCTTCTTCAGTAGTAGTGCTGGGAAGGAGTTCAACGATGATTTTTAGGGAAGGGATTTGACACTCAATGGGGTTTTCATCTTCATAAAGCTGCATCTCATGTGTGACAGTAGACAATTTAATGCCGAGCATTTCCTTGTGAGACCCACTAAATACATTGCAGAATTCTTTAAATAGGCAGGTGAAGCTCGTAATTTCCTCAGGATTGTAATTGGCTCCATTATGAATGTTTTCCACGATACTTGTCTTGACAGAAATATCAATGGGAAATGTTTTTGAAATATTTCCCATGTTTCCTTCTGCATCCAAAGTTTGGATGGTCATATAGGGTGAGGAAACAATTTCTGGTATGTCAGGGGACAGGATTTGAAGAGGCACCGTGTTTGAATCAGATATCGAAACACGATGGTGCCAATCCTCCCAAGGTCACTCTCCTAAACTCATGATTTCTCGAATAGCTTCGTCCGTAGGTAGGACTTGATCGAGTGGATTGAAAGGAAGAGTGGTTATGGGAGGGGCAGTGGTACCGTTGGCAGTAACCAACGTGACTAGAGATGTGGATGCAGATTGAATGGCTTCGTAGGCCAATTCAGATGGTGAAAACGACATTTGTTCTCTGAATGTGTCAAGGTATGAAGGATCCGATAGGATCCATGGATCGGTCTGTTCATAAGGAATATATGAAAGCATGTTTACCATCTGTGAAACCTTGGGCAACTGAAGAGGAAAACAACCCATGAAGGAAGAAGCCTTCAATAGACAGATACCGAGACTGACATATGAGTCAGGTACACCACCTACTAGGGGTAGGAGCCACTTGGTAATGGGGAATAATCATGGGTGCAGAAAGACAACTGATTTACTGTAACTACCTTTCCATCTAATGGAAATAGGATTATGTGAAAGACAGTAGATACGATGGCCATCATGGCATATGTCCAACTGCAACCCAGGAAGAGATTATAGTTGAGTTTTTTGTCTATGACTTCTATGTCCACCATTACTGTTTTCCCATACAAATTGATGGGGAAGTTGGCTAGGTATCCTTTTGGGATGAAAGTGTGGCCGTCAAAAGCTTTAAGGGAGTTCAACAGTGGGGATAGTGTTGGAGAACCCAGGGCGAGCCAACATGAAGCTGACATGACGTAGGTAGAAGCACCTTTGTCACTGACAGTTATGTGTATACCTTTACCTTTCGAAAAAATTTGCACTTAGAATGCAAGCTTGTGGGAAAGGGGAGGTTTACACTTTTCCATGTCAAAAATAGTAAGCATGGAATCCTATGGGTCAATACCACCAATAGTCGAAAGCAAAGCTTTCCTTTGCACTGGGCATGCTTGTAACACTTCGAGCGCCGACATAGACAACGACGCTTGCGCCAAGTCTTCTACAATGTTGTAGTTTTGGGCAGCATGTGCAGATGTATTGTACATTGTGCATCAAAGTGCCCCTTTGGGGGGGCGAATTACAAGGTCAGAAGCCAGCCTTTTGATATGCAAATCATTGGGTGGCGGTGGGTTTTGAATTGAGGAAGGTTCTGCTGCATGAGAGACAAGAGATCCATAAGATTTGGCTCTTGTTTGTAGCTCTACTATTTCAAATGTGTAAACAGTAGAAGATCCTTCACCAGCTGAAAGATATTGCGAACCATCATTGCCCCCTTGCGGGGGTTGTGGTTAGTTTGCAATAAGGTTTTTCTGCTGCTAAGCGGGAAAAGGATTTCTAAGGACAACGGGGGCCTTACTAGTATCCTTTTTGGCAATGTATTCTATGCATTCCTGAAGACGTGGACAGTGATAGGTCATGTGGTCTTCAGCACAAATTTTGTAGGGAAATCTAGCGGGTTTATCCTTTTCATCATTAGGAGGCGCAGCGGCCTTTTGTTTGGGGATTTGTTGCTTTGTTGACTGCTCCTCAAAAGGAGCGGTCTTTCTCTTTTTCTTCTTGTTCTTGCCACCAGGATTTTGTGTAGATTGCACAGAGTTTATCACGATGGTAGGAAGAGCAGTCGATTTGGTAGAGGGGTCCACTGACATCTCGATGATGTGACCACTGATTTGTTTTATAGCAGCCCCAGAGGTTGTACCGACAATCTCGTCCACGTGCACTCCAGGGTGTTGAGTAGCAGAAACATTGGAGTTACGAGGGGCACTGGGGATTATGTCGTAAAGAGTGCCAAACTGTGAATATATCAGATCTAAGTGTTGGGCACGACGTATGGATTGGTCTTTTGTGACCGCATCACTTAGAGTGACATCTCTAGCAATTTGCGGGAGCAAGGACTTGCAGAACCAGTCTGATAAGAGATAATCTGGGAGGTGAGCTTTTACTAACCTCCGCCTATGTCTCCATTCATGTATATGATCATAGATGTGGGTGGCGATATCCTGACGTAATGAAGTGAGGAGCTCTGTCCCAGTCTCATAGCGGATGGGTAGCTGGAAGTGCTTTAGGAATTCCATCGCTAAAGCATTGAAGGTGTTTATTGACGTGTGTGGTAACTCAATGTACCATTTAGTTGCGTTGCCAGTGAGGGTGCAGGGAAAAAGACGTAACCGGACACTATCATCCACCATAGAGTTTGAAACACACCAAATGTGGTAGGTGGTGATATGGGTGCCCAGATCCTCCCTTTGCTTTCCATCGAACTTAGGGATGTTTGTTGGTATCTTATGCAGGATCGACGGCCATTGTAAGTTGTGATAGATGGGGTCGTTTGTTAGTTTGCATAAGTCGGGTATATCCAACGTTGCCAAGAAAGGCAGAGAGTTTGGTGCCCCTGACTCGGACCATGGTGATGACATATGACTTGAGGAGCCTTATGCTCCTCCCATCGTTTGGCTCCCAGTATTAACATGGGTCACGTGGTGTAGCAGTTGCTTTGAGGTATGGTGTTGTAGAGTGGATTTTAATGAGGATTTTGATATTGGGGTATAGAATTCCCCCCAGGATAAGCAGTGCCCCCTTAAATCATTTGAATTTGTGAGTAGGGTGCCCCCATGGATGGGTTTGGACCTCCTTGAGGATCTCTGCTCGACACAGA